>JAOWBW010000030.1:1699206-2299206 GCA_026119855.1 Campanula takesimana
GTTAGATTTATGGGTACTTGTTTGGAACAAGGTACTGGACATGACCCGCTTGTATGAGATTATGTCATGGTCTATGTCGAACATATATCTCATATTAGTTATGTCATTTGAATCCTTAGACATGAAGTTATTATAGTCTTCCACTTGATGAACATTATGTTTGACATATTCAAACGCTACCTTTAACGGGAAGTTTATAAAGGTATGATTGGCATAATCGGATTCACGTAGGGAAGAATAATAAGCTAAATGGATTTGTCCCTCTTCGGAGAGATGTCAAGCTTGGGCCTCTCGTAGGATGGTGTGATGAAATGTTCGGGCCGACTCAAATGAATTGATTGGATCAATGGCATTTGGATTATCAACATATTCGGAATCGAGAAAGTATTGAACAAAACAAGTTGATGTTTGACATGACTGTGTTCAATGACGTCGAGGACAAAAGGGATTATGACATATTCTAAAGAATGCGAACTTGATCTAGTTATACTATTTGGGTAGGTATGACGGTTTGCTAGAACCTAATCATATCTTATGGTTTCATGTTTGAACCCATTGCCAACTTAGTATAATCCTAGAGGGTTCACACACAATAGAACGAATCTTTAAAAGGACTAAATTGGAATTTTGGAAATTCTGGACATTCTGGGGAAGTGGGCGACCGCACAGTGTGGAAGGGCGGGCCCGCACACTTAGCTCAGATTTTTGTACCAGTTTGTTTCAGATAAATGTGCGACCGCACAGTGTATTCGGGGCGGCCGCACAGTACTGTCGGCTGGCACTTTCTAATTCGATTTGGAATGTCTTTTGACACAAGATTCCTATTTGGAATAGGTCTGCTTGTGTATAAAGGATGAGTTCGGCCAGAAACTTCAGTGATAGCCTTTTGTGAGTCTCCAAAGAGTTTGAGAGAGGTTTTACTTTGTTCTAAGACATCCTTGGTGAAGAACAAAATAATACACAAGAGAGAAAATTCCATATAGTTCAAATTCATTGTGAAAACGTGTTTCACAATTTGGTCTAGCAACCAAGATCAAAGAAGTTCCTTGATATTCGTTCGAAGTGTGGGATACCGCTAGAGGGTGAAAATCATCATCTTCAAAGTTCGTGTTCAAGCTTTGTGATCGTGATCAAGTCTTCAAATCTCCACCAAAGACCAAGAGAAAATTTAATAGCCATCAAGGGTTAGTTTATCTATATTCATGTTATGTATTTGATTTAATCATATGAACGGATCTATGGGCTTTGGGTTGCTAAATTCCGCTGCGCATGTTACTACGAAACCAACAGTGGTATCAGAGCCCCGTTCATGTTGATTATTTCAATACCTAGATCATGTTATGTGTATATAAATTGTTTATGTGCCTTGCATGATGTGAATATTGGAATATATGACGTTTATGTGTTATGTGATTTTATGTTGTTTATTGTTTTGCAACTTTAATCGCACGATCAATCGCAATAAATAAATTATGATGGATTCAGAATTGTTGATTATTAATTTTTGATTGGATCAAAGTTTTAATAATCGGGGGAAAAAACGATTTTGAGACAAAATTTTCGAACTTGAAAATTCTGCACCTTCTGATGGCCATGGGCGACCGCACAGAAGATTCTGGGCGGCCGCACATTTTTTGGTCGACCGCACAGATCTTTTTGGGCCTGCCGCACAAAGGGATCAGAAGGTCTGATTTGGTCAAAAAACAGAATCTGGAATTTTTCGAAAAATTCAACAAAACCAGTAACAGAACCAGTCCAGACTTGCTGATCTGGAATGGGTTTTGGGTAGTGGTTTGTGTGTGGATTTTGGGGTTGATTTTCCTATTTGTTTTAGTCTTGTGATTCTAAGATTGGTTCAAGGTTTGGATGGCTAATCTGCGTTCATCGAGATTGTGTTTCCCAAACTTGATCGCAATCAAAGTTTCAAAGATAAAACGAAGTTAGAATTATGAAGAGTTCATAATTGCTTAAATTGAGAAACAAAGTTCTTGATTCAATGATTGGAGATCCATGTGGAATTGTGAATGCAATTGGCCTACGTTCATCGAGACCATCTATTGCTTAGTTTCGGCCACATGGACTACTTTCTTGGTTTTTTGAATTAGTGCGGGATTGTGGTGCCTAATGGCTTAGTTCGACCGCACTTCTTGTTGTCTTGATTGGAGAGATAATACCAAAGTTGAAATAGTCTCATCCTCATAATTATAGAGAAAACTAATGACACATAAATATCATGCTTAAATTAATGGAGATTAATTTAGTGGCTAAACTTGATGTGTAACATGTTTATATTATGTGCTCATAAATGTGATATATGCTATATGTGATGAACCTTCAAATAAAGTTTTAAGTCTTCTTTGCCATGCCATGATTAAAACACTTGTTTATGCATGGTAATTTGATGTGGGTTCGCCTCCGCGAGGTGCATTAATCTTATTCATGTATGAGCAAGATGGGTTCATTAATTAATGTGGGCTTGCCTCCGCAAGGTGCATTAAATTGAATGGTTCCTATGCGTTAAAATGGTTGGACTAATTAGGCGTCAAAACAGTTTTGGGCCTAGGCAAAAGATGAGATTAAACATGCTTTTTGAAATTGGATTTCTCAAAGAATCTCATAAAAGGATCTAAGAATCATATGGGATATGATTGACATGATTGTCTACCTAATTAATTTAGTTTTGAGCGGTCCGCCTCGTGGACTCAAAGTTAAATTAAGTTGGATCTTAGCCCAATTAAATTTATTATGCATTGGATGTATATGAGGTTATATAATTTAATGGGAGTATTTTTATTTGAAAAATACATTATTTATTTCTTAATGAAAAAATTGGTACTTATTAAATTTTGGAAATTTTGCATATTTGTAGATAATGACTAATAACACTCAATCAATGTCGTTGCGATCGATCCTTGAGAAGGATAAGCTCGAAGAGAATGGTACCAACTTTATGGATTGGATCCGTAGCATAAGAATTGTTCTTAGGCAAGAAGATAAGTTGTACATTCTCGATGGGCCTCTCCCCGCTGAACCACCGCCTACTGCCCCTAGGGTAGAAAGAGACAATTACAAGAAACATCGTAATGATTCTAGAGATGTAAGTTGTCTCATGCTTGCTGCTATGTGTTCAAAACTCCAACAAAGTTTGGAACATTTGGAAGCCTATGAGATAGGCGTGGAGTTGAGAACCATGTTTCAAGAGCAAGCTAGGCAAGAGAGGTACAAGACCATTGTTGCATTCACTACTTGTAAAATGAATGAAGGGCAACAAGTGAGTCCTCACTTTCTTAAAATGAAAGGTTATGTAGAGCACCTTGAGAAACTTGGCTATCCAATCCCATTGGAGCTAGCCACGGATCTCATTCTTAATTCATTGCCTAAAAGTTATAATCAGTTTGTAATGAATTATAACATGCATGGAATGGATAAGAATCTCTCTGAGTTGCATGGGATGCTCAAAACTGCAGAGATGAAAATTGTGGAGAAAGGTTCTCCCGTGCTCTTGGTTCATGATGATGGAAGAAGGCTAATGCCAAAGGAAAGGGTAAGAAAGTTATCAAACCCAAAATAAGCAAGGCAAAGGTGCCAAGGCTTCTGAGGCAAAACCCGATTCACAAAAGGATGCAATCTGTTTCCATTGTCAAGAAATTGGTCATTGGAAACGTAATTGCAAGGCTTTCTTGGAAGAGCAAAAGAAGAAGAAGAGCAGCAAGGCTGCGTCGACTTCAGGTATCTATATGATAGATATTCTCCTTTCTACCACTGATTCTTGGGTATTGGATACCGGATGTGGTTCTCACATTTGTCTAAATGTGCAGGGACTAAAGAATAGGAGACTGCTTAAAGAAGGTGAAGTAGATCTACGTGTGGGGAATGGAGCAAGAGTTGCTGCATTAGTTAGCCGTAGGGACTTATGAAGTCACTTTACCTTCCGGATTAATTCTTGTTTTGAACAATTGTTATTATGTTCCGGATTTAAGCAGAAATATTATTTCAATTTCTTGTTTGGATAATGAAGGTTTAAGTTTCTTATTGATTGGAATAAGAAATTTTCTATTTATTTAAATGATGTGCTTTATGGTATTGCTAATTCATTTAATGGCCTTTATATCTTGGATGTCAAGAATGAAAATAATGACAATGTCTATCATGTAAATAAGAAATCTAAACCTAATGATGTAAATCATACCTATTTATGGCATTGCCGTCTTGGTCATATTAATGAGAAGCGTATCTCAAAACTCCATGGGACGGACTTTTAGGTTCATGTGACCTCGAGTCATATGATACTTGTGAGTCGTGTCTTCTTGGAAAAATGACTAAGACACCTTTTACCAAGTTGGGTGAAAGGGCAAGCGACTTATTGGGGTTGATACATCCGATGTATGCGGACCATTAAGTAGCAATGCTAGGGGAGGATTTTAATACTTCATAACCTTCACTGATGATTATAGTAGATTTGGGTATGTTACCTAATGAAACATAAAAGTGAAGCATTTGAGATATTTAGAATATTTCAAAATGAAGTAGAAAAACAACTTGGCAAAAGTATAAAAGCACTTCGATCAGATCGAGGTGGAGAATACTTAAGTCAAGAATTTGATGATCATCGAAAGAATTGTGGAATAGTTTCACAATTGACTCCACCTGGAACACCACAATGGAATGGTGTGTGTCCGAGAGGAGGAATCGGACTTTGTTAGACATGGTTCGATCAATGATGAGTCAAGTTGATCTTCCAATATCCTTTTGGGGTTACGCCCTAGAAACCGCTGCTTTCACACTAAATCGTGTTCCAACTAAATCGGTTCAAAAGACTCCATATGAGATGTGGAGCGGAAAGAAGCCCTGTCTGTCTTTCATGAAGATTTGGGGTTGTGAAGATTTTGTCAAAAGACCTGTCTCAGACAAACTTGCACACAAATCTGATAAATGTATTTTCGTGGGATATCCCAAGGAAACTAGAGGATATTATATTTACAAGCTGAGGACAACAAAGTGTTTGTTGCCCGAACTGGTGTCTTTCTAGAGAAAGAGTTTCTCTCCAAAGAAATCAGTGGGAGTAAAATAAATCTTGAAGAAATTCAAGACCCAGAAAATAACATTGAACCAATAGTGGAACAAGAACAAGAACCACAAAGAGTTGTGGAACCTGTTCAAAATACGCAAGCACTCGCAGATCTAGTAGTTACGATCCGAGCCCGAGAGATATGGATTTCTCGTAACGGATAGTAATGAGGTAGAAATAGAAATCATGAGAATGATGAACCGTTAACCTACCAAGAGGCGATGTCTTCTCCTGATTCGGACAAGTGGCTTGGAGCCATGGAATCCGAATTGCAATCCATGCAAGACAATCAAGTTTGGAATTTGATTGATGCACCCGAAGGTGTAAAAACCATAGGATGCAAATGGGTCTTCAAGAAGAAGACTGACATGGATGGGAAGGTGCATACTTACAAAGCTAGACTTGTAGCAAAAGGTTATAGGCAAGTTCATGGTATTGACTATGATGAGACCTTTTCACCCGTAGCAATGATCAAGTCTATAAGAATTTTGCTTGCCATTGCCGCATATCATGACTATGAAATATGGCAGATGGACGTCAAAACCGCTTTCCTGAATGGAAAACTCCAAGAGGATGTGTATATGACACAACCAGAAGGTTTTGAACAAGATTCTAAGGTATGCAAGTTGCAGAGATCCATCTATGGATTGAAGCAAGCTTCTAGGAGTTGGAATCTCCGTTTTGATGAATCGGTCAAAGAGTTTGGTTTCATCAAGAACGAAGATGAGCCTTGTGTATACAAGAAGATTAGTGGGAGCATAGTGCTATTCCTTGTTTTATACGTGGATGACATATTGCGCATTGGAAACGACATTCCTACACTTCAGTCTGTGAAGAGTTGGTTAGGAAAGTTTTTTGCAATGAAGATATGGGTGAAGCCGCATATATTCTTGGCATTAAGATCTATAGAGATAGATCAAGGAGGCTACTTGGTTTAAGCCAAAGTACATACATTGACAAGGTCATTAGAAGATTCCGTATGGAAAATTCTAAGAGAGGGACCTTGCCCGTGTTACATGGAGTTTCTCTAAGCAAGACTCAATGTCCTAAGACAAGCGATGAGCGTGAGAAAATGAATGATGTTCCATATGCTTCGGCAATTGGGTCCATCATGTATGCCATGATTTGTACTAGGCCGGATGTATCTTATGTTTTGAGCATGACAAGTAGATACCAATCCGACCCTGGGGAAAATCACTGGATAGCTGTAAAAGCGATTCTTAAGTACTTGAGAAGAACTAAAGACTCGTTTTTGGTCTATGGAGGAATGGAAGATGATCTCGTTGTAAATGCTTACACGGATGCAAGCTTCCAAACCGACAAAGATGATAGCCGATCGCAATCGGGTTTTGTGTTTATGTTAAATGGTGGAGCTGTAAGCTGGAAGAGTTCCAAGCAAAGTACAACCGCTGATTCTATAACAGAAGCTGAGTATATTGCTGCATCGGATGCTGCAAAGGAAGCTGTTTGGATTAAGAAGTTCATAACTGAACTTGAAGTGGTTCCTAGTATTGATAATCCAATAGACCTTTATTGCGACAATAATGGTGCTATTTCTCAAGCAAAGGAACCAAGAGCACATCAGAAATCCAAACACATACTTAGGCGTTTTCATATCATTCGAGAGATCGTTGATAGGTGAGACGTAAATATATGCAGAGTACCTACTGATGACAATGTTGCGGACCCGCTAACAAAGGGACTTCCACAAGCTAAACATGATGGTCATGTTAGGTCCATGGGTATTAGATACATGGGAGATTGGGCCTAGGGCAAGTGGGAGATTGTTGGTAGTGGTGCCCTAGGCACGTTTAATAAACGTTGTAATTGTTATCATTTATTTCATATCAATAAAGAGATGTTTTGATTATTATTATTGTTCATGTTTACTTATAATAATCTCCGTCCCTAGTACTTGTTAAGCACTAGTATAAAGGCTAAATGATCATGCGATGATCATGTTAGATTTATGGGTACTTGTTTGGAACAAGGTACTGGACATGACCCGCTGTATGAGATTTATGTCATGGTCTATGTCGAACATATATCTCATATTAGTTATGTCATTTGAATCCTTAGACATGAAGTTATTATAGTCTTCCACTTGATGAACATTATGTTTGACATATTCAAACGCTACCTTTAACCGGGAAGTTATAAAGGTATAATTGGCATAATCGGATTCACGTAGGGAAGAATAATAAGCTAAATGGATTTGTCCCTCTTCGGAGAGATGTCAAGCTTGGGCCTCTCGTAGGAATGGTGTTGATGAAATGTTCGGCCGGACTCAAATGAATTGATTGGATCAATGGCATTTGGATTATCAACATATTCGGAATCGAGAAAGTATTGAACAAAACAAGTTGACTGTTTGACCATGACTTGTGTCAATGACGTCGAGGACAAAAGGGATTATGACATATTCTAAAGGAATGCGAACTTGTATCTAGTTATACTATTTGGGTAGGTATGACGGTTTGCTAGAACCTAATCATATCTTATGGTTTCATGTTTGAACCCATTGCCAACTTAGTATAATCCTAGAGGGTCACACACAATAGAACGAATCTTTAAAAGGACTAAATTGGAATTTTGGAAATTCTGGACATTCTGGGGAAGTGGGCGACCGCACAGTGTGGACTGGGCGGCCGCACACTTAGCTCAGATTTGTACCAGTTTGTTTCAGATAAATGTGCGACCGCACAGTGTATTCTGGGCGGCCGCACAGTACTGTCGGCTGGCACTTTCCTAATTCGATTTGGAATGTCTTTTGACACAAGATTCCTATTTGGAATAGGTCTTGCTTGTGTATAAAAGGATGAGTTCGACCAGAACTTCAGTGATAGCCTTTTGTGAGTCTCCAAAGAGTTTGAGAGAGGTTTTACTTTGTTCTAAGACATCCTTGGTCAAAGAACAAAATAATACACAAGAGAGAAAATTCCATATAGTTCAAATTCATTGTGAAAACGTGTTTCATAATTTGGTCTAGCAACCAAGATCAAAGAAGTTCCTTTGATATTCGTTCGAAGTGTGGATACCGCTAGAGGGTGAAAATCATCATCTTCAAAGTTCGTGTTCAAGCTTTGTGATCGTGATCAAGTCTTCAAATCTCCACCAAAGACCAAGAGAAAATTTAATAGCCATCAAGGGTTAGTTTTATCCTATATTCATGTTATTGTATTTGATTTAATCATATAAACGGATCTATGGGCTTTGGGGTGCTATATTCCGCTGCGCATGTTACTACGAAACCCTACAGTGGTATCAGAGCCCCGTTCATGTTGATTATTTCAATACCTAGATCATGTTATGTGTATATAAATTGTTTATGTGCCTTGCATGATGTGAATATTGGAATATATGACGTTTATGTGTTATGTGATTTTATGTGGTTTATTGTTTTGCAACTTTAATCGCACGATTCAATCGCAATAAATAAATTATGATGGATTCAGAATTGTTGATTATTAATTTTTGATTGGATCAAAGTTTTAATAATCGGGGAAAAACGATTTTGAGACAAAATTTTCGAACTTGAAAATTCTGCACCTTCTGATGGCCATGGGCGACCGCACAGAAGATTCTGGGCGGCCACACATTTTTTGGGCGACCGCACAGATCTTTTTGGGCGGCCGCACAAATGGATCAGAAGGTCTGATTTTGGTCAAAAACAGAATCTGGAATTTTTCGAAAAATTCAACAAAACCAGTAACAGAACCAGTCCAGACTTGCTGATCTGGAATGGGTTTTGGGTAGTTGGTTTGTGTGTGGATTTTGGGGTTTGATTTTCTTATTTGTTTTAGTCTTGTGATTCTAAGATTGGTTCAAGGTTTGGATGGCTAATCTGCGTTCATCGAGATTGTGTTTCCCAAACTTGATCGCAATCAAAGTTTCAAAGATAAAACGAATTTAGAATTATGAAGAGTTCATAATTGCTAAAATTGAGAAACAAAGTTCTTGATTCAATGATTGGAGATCCATGTGGAATTGTGAATGCAATTGGCCTACGTTCATCGAGACCATCTATTGCTTAGTTTCGGCCACATGGACTACTTTCTTGGTTTCTTGAATTAGTGCGGGATTGTGGTTGCCTAATGGCTTAGTTCGACCGCACTTCTTGTTGTCTTGATTTGGAGATAATAACCAAAGTTGAAATAGTCTCATCCTCATAATTATAGAGAAACTAATGACACATAAATATCATGCTTAAATTAATGGAGATTAATTTAGTGGCTAAACTTGATGTGTAACATGTTTATATTATGTGCTCATAAAGGGTTAGTTTTATCCTATATTCATGTTATTGTATTTGATTTAATCATATGAACGGATCTATGGGCTTTGGGGTTTTAAAATTTTAAATGCTATACTCCGCTGCGCATGTTACTACGAAACCCTACAACCCCAAGCCAATGGAGCGGTAGAAGCGGCGAACAAAACCCTGGAGAACATCATTAGAAAGATGGCTATCACCGGAAAAGATTGGTCCGAGAGGCTGCCTTTAGCCTTGTGGGGATACCGCACATCTGTTCGGACACCGACTGGGGCTACTCCTTATTCACTTGCATATGGCATGGAAGCAGTTCTCCCGATTGAGCTTGAAATCCCCTCTATGAGAGTGCTACTTGAGAATCAAGTGTCTGAAGTTGATTGGTTACAAAGTCGCCATGAAGAGTTAGCATTGCTCGATGAAAAGCGGTTGTTGGCCCTTGAGCATAATCGTGCGTACCAGCGCAGAATTGCCAGAGCATTTAACAAGAAAGTGAAAGACCGCAATATCAAAATGGGAGATCTTGTGCTGCGAGAAAAGCCACCAAGTTATGTCGACCCCCGAGGGAAATGGAAGTCTCCGTGGTTGGGCCCCTACATTGTCAAGAAGATACAGTCTGGTGGAGCCGTGTTCCTGCAAACTGAATTTGGAGAAGACCTTGTTCAGCCCTGCAACCTCAGCAAATTGAAGAAGTATTATGCGTAGAAGACGCATAGATTTATGTTTCCTATCGAGTCTGTTAAAAAAAAAAAAAAAAAAAAAAAGCGCAAAAGACAGCCCCACTAGAGGTGAAAACCCGAAAGGGCAGTTCTAGGTAAAAAACAAGAGGCGCGCAAAATTTCATGTAACTGTGTCGAACTACGTTGACCTGAGCCTCTAAAGAGGAACGTAGGCAACCTTCGGGTCCGGTCATTAAAAGTAAAGAAAGCTTTTTATTCCCTACGTTGAACTTGCAAACATTACATTCAAAAGGAAAAACAAACACAACAAACTTTGAAATAAAAACACATCATCTTGGCGTGGCAACCAAGGATTAAAGCGAAAATAACTGAAACTTTATTCAGGGACTGAGACGATCGAACACGTTCGGATAAGGACCCGTCGATCTTTCTCCTCTTTGATTCTCAGAGTTCGTTGCATCAGGCTGGGTGTTGAAGTTGAGCCCCGATCATTTCTGCGGCGTCCGGATCGATGACCGCTGCGTGGTTGACTCCCGCCAATCTGATTCTGGAAAACTGTTGGCCCTGTTATCTGGGAATAGTAATCCCCAGACAGAATTTCTGGACCTACGAGCTCCAGTACCAAAGCTGCAATGGTAGCGGTTTCTTCAGCAATTTGAGGGCCCAACCACTCAAGATATTCCAAAGTGGGTTCATAAAATGTGTCCCCTTCACCCCGGCGCCTGCCTCGACCGATGTGTGCACCATTCTGATACCAAACCTCTTTGATCAAGTTGCATATGTTGGTACTCACCGGAAAATTATCTGTGATGGGAAGGTCAGAAAAGGGGATCCCTTGGACTTGTCCGAACTGGCGAGCCACCCGTTGGCCCAAGTAGAAAGTGGTGGAGCGAAGCCCAGCCAGCCAGATGAAGGAATGACCCACACTCGTAATGAGATATCTGCTCAAACCCCAATGCGGAGGCACCCACGTGATGTCTGCCGATGTGATCCGCCAAAAGTGTCTAACCCACTCCTTGACGGTAGTGCAGTTTTGCCTGTATAAACCTCGCCTTGGAAGCATAGAAGGGGTATAGTCTGGATTCGACACCGGCCGAATGATCTTGAGATGCTCCTGAACCCAGATCTGCAATAGAATGGGGCTGCCCGACGTGAAAGCATCACCTCTGGGATAGTAGCCGTCCAGCCCATGCAAAGTCTCAGCCAAGAGGACAGTCATCACATTGCCGGCACCACGCTTGCAAGAATCAACGATGTCCACCATCCTTGAGTCGATGAAGCCATCGTAAGAAACGAAAAACATCTCTGCAAATAGGCACATAACTAAGGCAAAGTCCCTACGGTCGGAGTACACCGGGTTATGAGGGTCAGCCTCGCCAAAGAGTTCGGGGAAGCAAGTAATGTCAAGGTGGGTCCCATGAAGGAGAACCCTTGAGAAGTCAATATCAAAGCCGAAGGTTTCAATGAGCCACCGAGCAGGTGTCCTGCGGGAAGTGGGCACCATGGCCTCGCTGTAAATGGTATTGCCTGTAATGGCGCAGAATTCCTCAAAGGTGGGACACAGTTCGTCTTGATTGAAATTGAACAAGTGGGTCCGGGTTGACCAGAAAACAGAAGCACCGCGGATCATCTCCTACTGAATGGGAAGCTTCCTCAGAGTAAAGAGCAACTTGAAATGATAGTTTTCTTCTAGCACCGCTCGTACATTATTTGGGTATGAATTCACCCAGCAGTCGAGTCCTACCCGGTATTCTTCGATGTTAACCAGGGTTTGGCCAAGATTAGCCATTTTAGAAGGGAAATGAGCTAAAGGATGCAAAGCAGGAAAGAAGGAGAAGTTGGTTGGTGTGAGAAATAAGAAGAGCTCCCCCTCCCCTTTTATAACCTCCCAAAAACTCGGCCTAAATCATCAGTATTCCAAAAGGGGTTGTCTCTCCGTCCCCCCTAGCCAAAAGCAAGGTTCGAAAAGTCAAAAACCCAGCAGAAGGTGTCAGTCGTCCGTACGGTGGCTCTTAGAAAAGCTGACATTTTCCTTGTCCTCATCCCTAGGCATTGAACCTTGTCCCCTTTATCATGAATATAACCGCAGCCGCCCTCTGAAATCCGAGCTTGATTCAGTGTTGGTCATTAATCGCGAGTCGGTGTCATTTAAAAAAAAAAAAAAAAAAAAAAGAGTATCCGGAATTTCAGAATAAAAGAAAGATTGTGTTCGGTCAGAATAATCCATTTTTTATCTGTGTGAATCACATCTGCCACTGCATGCAAAGCTAACTTGCAGATCAACGGACGAAGCCGATCCTGTTATCCCTCCCAATAGCAAAAAAGAATCATTCGGGGTTAAAACAGCACCAGTGGATCACACAAAGCGGTGGTCTCTCGCTTAAAAAAGTACAAAAATGTCATCACACAGCAAAAACAAAGGCAGAAGAATCTGGACGGCGCAGAATGCAGCGTATCCTTGATTTTAGTTTGTGTACATAAATGGCTTCAGTTGTTTATTGCCCTCAGTTTTCTCGAAAGATCGGGATTACTTTCCCCGAACTGCGCAACGTCGTAGGTCCCCCTTTTGAAAAGATATGTTGTTCCAGCTTGGTCTTCTCCGGCGCCCGAGATTACCTCCCCGAACTGCGCAACGTCGTACGTTTCCCTTCATGATTTCCATCCCTTTGCAAAGAGAGATCAAATCTCAATGCACCCTTTACTCGGATTGTACCTTGCGTCAACCCTTGAGTCGTGTTGGTCTTAAACCTTCTCTTAATTGTTCGAGTCGGTTCTAATCAGAACTACGACTCGACTTGATTCCCACCGCGGGATACGTAGGCAGTTCACAACGTTGGACTCAGTCGCCAATTCTCGTAATTTGTTGGTCAAATACCAACCCCCCAGCAAAGAGACTTCGCTTCTCAATGCAACTCCCCAGCAATGCTGTGTTGTTCCACCCTGGTCTTCTCGGGCGCCTGAGATTACCTCCCCCGAACTGCGCAACGTCGTACGTTCCCCAGTTGAAGTTATGTTATTCCACCTTGGTCATCTCGGGGGCCCGAGTTGTACCTCCCCAGAACTACGCCGCGATTTGATTCCCGCAAGGGATACGTAGGCAGCTTACCTTGGTGAGCTCAGTCGCCCATTCTCATAACCATGTCTCAATGCCAACCCCCATCCCCAGCAAAGAGATATCGCATCTCAATGCTACCCCCTGCTTTAAATTTTAATAAACCTGAACTACGTTTGGTATGATTCTCGAGAGAGATACGTAGGTAAACCGGGAAACCGGAACCGACTATTGTCTGTGTTTGATTGATAGTTTGAGTTAGAACTACGGAGGCTTGATTCTCGAAAGAGATAAGTAGGAAGTCCTACCTTGGACCCAGCCGTTACACCCTAGACGAGATCGAGTGTCTCTTAGTGAATCGTAGAATCCCCTTTAACCAGGAGATTCGACGAGGGGCTCTTTAGATACCCTGATCTCGCACCCCTAAAAACCCACCTTGAATCGGTCTAAACCCGAAAATTGACCTAAAACCCTCGATTTGGCTGTGCGGGACTGCCGTGAGCCTTATCGGTGCATTGAATGGATAAACGGACTTCAAATTCATGATCAGAGCGAAAAAAAGAGCAAACATGCAAAAATTTCGTTTTTCGAGGTGCGGGACCGGAAACGGGGCCCGCAACCCCCCGAACTGCTCGCTGTTATCCATTCTGTGCATTAAAAATATATTATTACCTTTCCTTGCTAATTGACATATTTCAGATATACCGGCGTGACCACAAAATTATTCCAAGCAACTTTCATGTTGGGCCCGCGGACAACCGGGACACCGGAGCGCGCACGACGGAGCGGAAAGCCGGAGCCGGAAAGATGGTTATCCAAATTGGAAAATATCTCAAAATATCTTATCAACTGGTCAAGAAGAGCAAAAAATATATTATTACCTTTCCTTGCTAATTGACATATTTCAGATATACCGGCGTGACCACAAAAATATTCCGAGCAACTTTCATGTTGGACTCGCGGACAACCGGGACACCGGAGGCGCGCACAACGGAGCAGTTACGGAGCGAAAAGCCGGAGCCGGAAAGATGGTTATCCAAATTGGAAAATATCTCAAAATATCTTATCAATTGGTTAAGAAGAGGAAAAAATATATTATTGTCGTTCCTTGCTCATAAAAATATTTCAGATATACCGGCCTGACCAGAAAAATATTCCAAGCAACTTTCATGTTGGACTCGCGGACAACCGGGACACCGGAGATGCGCACAACGGAGCAGTTGTGGAGCGGAAAGCCGGAACAGAGATAAGGAAGATGACTTTAAGCCTTAGTCAAGAAGGATAGATGATGAATCCACCAATTTAACCTCCCCCCTCCAAGTTAGAACCAATTTACCACCTCCCTCCTCCTATATACACCACTCTCATCCATTTCAAAGAGACACAAAAAACAAAAAGAAAAAAAAACCCTACCATCCTCCACTCTCATTCTCTCTCAACAAGAACACCACCACCACACCATCACCACACCACCACTCATACACCACCCCTACACCACCCATAAATCACCAAACAAACCACAAAAAACACATCAAAGCCAAAACTTTTATCAAACACAAAGCAAAAAGAAAAGAAAAAGTCTTCCCTTGGTTGACAAAGGGAGCACCCATAATCTCAAAAGCTAGGTAAAGCTCTATGTAAACCTTGGCTCTTTAGATATGTAAGCAATATTGGGAGTGGTTTGGAACCTAGTCAAATAATGACTAGGTTTCCTTCATCTTCCATGTTTTTTTTAGCTTTGTAAAGCTTTGTTTATGTATATAAATGATGATCATGTGATTCTAATACTCATTTTATTATGTTTATATATGTTCCTAATAGTCATAATATTCATATGCTTTAATTTGTGTATGAAAATCTTCATGTTTCTCTCAAAGGGCGTAAATCTGCCCTCTTTGGCTTTCCTTCATGATCATGCATGTGAAAATCATTATTTGTTGAGAAATAGCTCTTGGATAATGTTGTTAACATGTTAAATATCAAAGTCCTTGAGTTTCATGCTTTGGTTTGAAGATATAGTAGTGTTTTGAGGTCTATAATCATGCCTCATATAATCAGTTTTTACTTTCTGTATAGAGTCTTGATTTTGATGAGCTTGTAAATCCATCTTAGAGTGGTTTTCTGGTTTAGGTAAAAGAACAAAAGTTGTTCACAACATGTCTAAATATATTATCCTAAAGTTTCATGTTCAGATTCCATGCCTAGATCATATTTTCATGTATAAATTTGGGTCTCAGTGATTCTGAGTTGTTTATTCACTGTGGTACCTTGCTGTGTTCTTGGGCTTCAAACTTGATGAAAAATAATTTTCTGGACAAAGATAAAAACATGGATTTTGTTCTACACGAACTCAGGATGATTATCATATTTTTTATACATTTTTTGGATCAATGGAAGTGCTCCTTTTAAACATATGTTTCAAACTCAAAAATTCAGATTCTGCACTTCCAGTTTCTGACATTGAAATATCAGAAACCTTTTGAACCACTAAAACTCATCCTATGAACTCCAAATTTTGGTATCTTAATTTTTTATGCGTGGTATTCAACTTTTGTTCTTTGGGTTTTGTCATATTCCCAAGATAATATGGTGAAAATTGGTGATAAACATGCTAAGGTTTCTGTTTGCCTTTTCTGGGCTGAATTTTGTGATCAACTTTATTGCATGTGTTTGGGGCCTAAACTTGGTCCAAAAAGTCTACAAAAACTTCCTTGTGATCCCTAGTATTCAGGGATTAACCCCAAATTTTTATTTTTGGAATCGGATTGATTTTAGGACAGGTACGACGGCTCGGGGACGGAAAGTCACCGAAATCAACAAAAGCACCGTCGAGGATATTTATTATTATTTGTGGGATTTGTCTCCCCTATTTTTTGTATATGTGTAATTGTGTAAATCTCCCCTCCCGTGGATGTATTATTGCTTGATATGATCAAAACCATTCTTGAAAACCAATCGGGGAATCCACTCAAACCGAATTCCCGGTTGTGAATAAAAATGAAACTTCCTAGAATAGGAAGACCTCCATATATATTTCATCACCATTTTTTGGTAGGGCATAAAATCCAAATTAAAGGGCATAAAATTGAATATAAGTGGCACGCATATAGAGACCATCACGGGCGAGAAGAGTGCCTAACCCCTTCTCTTCTCGTAACTTAGCCCCCGAACCCATTTTCTCAAAAAAGGTTTTTTCTTCATTTTTCCTAAAATCAAAATGAGGTGGCGACTTTGAAATCAAATCAAAGCATCAATAGGAAACCATTGTGTGAGAACCGAGCGCATTTCCAAAAGCGCATCAGCACGAGACGGGCGCGAACCGCTTTCACGGGCGATCATTTCGCGGTGATCCGATCATCTCGGCCGCGGGCTCTCACAGTATATATATATATATATATATATATATATATATATATATATATATATATATATATATATATATATATATGTATGTATTATACAAGTCTTGTCCTCTCAAGCTATACATTATGATTATATATGTATATTGGAACCAAATCATGAGGTGATTCAAGGTTCCCTTCATGCCTAGTGTGTGATTATGGGATAAAACCTAAGGATGATCATGATTTGTTAAATTTCATATTGATTTTGTTCTTGTTTGGCCATGAGAGTCATGATTAGGTGATAAAGTTTCAATCTTTATCATCCCAACCATGACCTAGCCATAAATCACCAAGTATGGGACATAAAGATTCAATCTTTAGGTTATATTTTTGTCCCTAAAGGTTTAATCTTGCATCATAAGCCCATATTGATGGTAAAGTTTCAATCTTTACTCATCTAATGGTCATTTTAGCCCAAAGGGCGTATTCATCACCTTTTTCTTAAATTTCCCCAATGATTGTCTTGATCACACCCAAAAACCTTTGTTTTGGTGTCCAACTAGTGATCAATGACATAGGGATGATTTAATCCATGTTTTTGTTAAAGAAAATAACTGAAAATGATCATCTAAGTCCAGTTTCAGCAAAAACACTCTGTTTTGCCTGAAACTGGACAGTTTTCTGATAAACTATCAAAAGTCCCTGGAATGCCCTCCCCATCCGTACGGCTACTTTGGCCGGGGAGTGCATTTTTCAGTTTCTTCCCTTTTTGGTCAGAATGTTTGCAAAATAACCCTTTTCTGTTAAATAATTAACCAGTTTTGCTAAAAGTCAGTTTCTCCCATTTTTGAAACACACACACACACACACACATGCACTTTGTTAACTAACGTTAGGGAGACTCGGTCCTATCCGAGGCGACTTGGGTGACGTAAAACTCTTCACAAGGCGTAACGTGACCTCCAAACTAATAGAATCTCTAACCTTTCCATTTGTTGGGTTAAATAATTAACAAATATGGCGACTCCGTTATGTTTTGCGTGATAACCGTGTTTGGCGTTTCGCCCCCATACACATCGCGTTTCCGCGCGGGGCGGGATCCTTACAGTTAATGGTAAAGTGCCTCAAAATCAAATGGACCCTTCTAGAGTTGAATTAGCATTTTCATTTTGATTAGATAAGCTTGACAAATCATTTGAACACAAATTAGATCGTGACAAATTGACATGAGAACATCATTGGGCATGAGTTATGATTCGCGCTGCCGTCTGACCTCATTTGATGAGAGGCCTTCGTCTTCGTTGTCTCCTTTTCTTGATATTGATCACACCATTGGAGGCTGCACGATTTTTGGTTTATAGGCTCCCTCATTGTAAGGGGTTGGTAGAGCACGTTGGTCTCCAACAAAAGTCACCAGTTGTCGTCGTTGATGGTACTTTGCCCAAAGTTGAAAGATTGAGATCTTCTTTAGTGCAGATTGGCCTCACATGCGCGGTGCTCCTTGAAATTGATGATGTCACATGAGATTGTCGGACCCTCGGTCCATGTCTTGTCTTTGTGCAACAAGTGATGAAGTCTTCAGAATGAAATATCAATTGCCATCGTTGAAGGCACACACATGAATTTGTAGTGTCGCGATATCCTTTCTAAAACAATTGAATTAAACAATAAAGCAAATGGAATATGTACCAAAATAAATGAATAATGCTTCTTTTTTTTTTTTTGGACCTCCCCTTTGTTGCTCTCTTTCGATTTTTTTTTTTTTTGCACTCAAGAAGAAACATCATAGCGTGCGGAATACAACAATTTTTACAAAGGGGATAAAACCTCAAGCTATACATTATGATTATATATATATATATATATATATATATATATGTATATATATATATGTATGTATTATACAAGTCTTGTCCTCTCAAGCTATACATTATGATTATATATGTATATTGGAACCAAATCATGAGGTGATTCAAGGTTCCCTTCATGCCTAGTGTGTGATTATGGGATAAAACCTAAGGATGATCATGATTTGTTAAATTTCATATTGATTTTGTTCTTGTTTGGCCATGAGAGTCATGATTAGGTGATAAAGTTTCAATCTTTATCAACCCAACCATGACCTAGCCATAAATCACCAAGTATGGGACATAAAGATTCAATCTTTAGGTTATATTTTTGTCCCTAAAGGTTTAATCTTGCATCATAAGCCCATATTGATGGTAAAGTTTCAATCTTTACTCATCTAATGGTCATTTTAGCCCAAAGGGCATGTTCATCACCTTTTTCTTAAATTTCCCCAATGATTGTCTTGATCACACCCAAAAACCTTTGTTTTGGTGTCCAACTAGTGATCAATGACATAGGGATGATTTAATCCATGTTTTTGTTAAAGAAAATAACTGAAAATGATCATCTCAGTCCAGTTTCAGCAAAAACACTCTGTTTTGCCTGAAACTGGACAGTTTTCTGATAAACTATCAAAAGTCCCTGGAATGCCCTCTCCATCCGTACGGATACTTTGGCCGGGGAGTGCATTTTTCAGTTTCTTCCCTTTTTGGTCAGAATGTTTGCAAAATAACCCTTTTCTGTTAAATAATTAACCAGTTTTGCTAAAAGTCAGTTTCTCCCATTTTTGAAACACACACACACACACACATGCACTTTGTTAACTAACGTTAGGGAGACTCGGTCCTATCCGAGGCGACTTGGGTGACGTAAAACTCTTCACAAGGCGTAACCTGACCTCCAAACTAATAGAATCTCTAACCTTTCCATTTGTTGGGTTAAATAATTAACAAATATGGCGACTCCGTTATGTTTTGCGTGATAACCGTGTTTGGCGTTTCGCCCCCATACTCATCGCGTTTCCGCGCGGGAAGGGATCCTTACAGTTAATGGTAAAGTGCCTCAAAATCAAATGGACCCTTCTAGAGTTGAATTAGCATTTTCATTTTGATTAGATAAGCTTGACAAATCATTTGAACACAAATTAGATCGTGACAAATTGACATGAGAACATCATTGGGCATGAGTTATGATTCGCGCTGCCGTCTGACCTCATTTGATGAGAGGCCTTCGTCTTCGTTGTCTCCTTTTCTTGATATTGATCACACCATTGGAGGCTGCACGATTTTTGGTTTATAGGCTCCCTCATTGTAAGGGGTTGGTAGAGCACGTTGGTCTCCAACAAAAGTCACCAGTTGTCGTCGTTGATGGTACTTTGCCCAAAGTTGAAAGATTGAGATCTTCTTTAGTGCAGATTGGCCTCACATGCGCGGTGCTCCTTGAAATTGATGATGTCACATGAGATTGTCGGACCCTCGGTCCATGTCTTGTCTTTGTGCAACAAGTGATGAAGTCTTCAGAATGAAATATCAATTGCCATCGTTGAAGGCACACACATGAATTTGTAGTGTCGCGATATCCTTTCTAAAACAATTGAATTAAATAATAAAGCAAATGGAATATGTACCAAAATAAATGAATAATGCTTTTTTTTTTTTTTTGGACCTCCCCTTTGTTGCTCTCTTTCGATTTTTTTTTTTTTTGCACTCGAGAAGAAACATCATAGCGTGCGGAATACAACAATTTTTACAAAAACATAAACATACAATATACGAGAATTTACAATGCATCATAAATTAAAGGAAAATCGCCGACACTTGCACTTGCATCAGTGTGATAGTCTTCAGCCTTTGCCATTTGATTGTCCTCTCTGATCATGCCCTTGATTGCACCCTGAAATCTTCGTTCGTCGGGTGACTTTGTCGATCGCCTTCGTGAACTTCGTTGATTGCCTTCAGCCCTAGTTCCCATCTCAATTAATCACAGTCTAAAATTTGTTCAGATTTCATTGATTGCTTTTAATTAAGTGAGTTTAATTGTTTGCGGGTCCAGATTAAGAAGGCACTTGGTTATAAGGCAAGTTCGTTGACTGAAAACATAACATGACATGCAAGAAAAATAAAAGCACGAAGACAAAGACACACTCTAGACTTAGAAGACAAAGAAGATGTGTGAGTACATTACTAAGCGATACGCAAAAGGGATAGGATTAGGAGTACGGGCGGGGATCCCAGTCACAAGCAAAAAGAGATCTAGATACCGGAAGCTAGAAATCTCCAAAAGTGAGCAAAAGTGTTGAGGCCTTGCAAGCTAGCAAACCAAAAGTCTGTCTGTTTATTACCCACGTCATCGGAGTGAAAAGCAGTGGTCTCAGGAGTCAATGAGCCCCAAGGAAAAAACATTCCCATATCAAAATCAAGTCTGAGGTTTTACCAACCGCCTCGTTATCGATGAGGTTCTGAATTGCATTCTTAAGGGACCAGTAAGAATCTGTATCATGTCCCGGATATCGGTGGTATTTGCAGTACTTCAGGAAATCCCAACCTTTAGGCAATGGCTGGGGTGATCGATATTTCTCCATGGGTTTCAAAAGTCCATGAGCAACCGAAACACGCAAGATTTTAGACATGGTGGCACCGAAGTTATCAAACACCCGATTTGCTGCCGATGTGGGCTTCTCTATGACCTCTTCATCGATAAGGCTTTGGATGGCATGCCGAAGAGAGAAACAATTGTTGGTGTCATGGCCATTTGATTGATGATACTGGCAGTAGGCAGTAGACTCCCATCGCTTGGGTATTTTCTTCGGTGGCTTGTATCCTTCCATCGGTTTCAGAAAGCCTTTGTTCATGAGATCATGGAAAACCGTGATCATTAGAGCATCAAGCTCATCAAAATGCCTATCATGGCGGCTAAACCTCCTCAAACTAAACTTATCCCTCCTAAATGCCAGAATATGGGGAGTATTCTTGAAAGTTAAGTTTTGGTTGCGAGACCACGAGAACCAATACTTTGTATCATGTTCAAACTCGGTCATACACTTTGTATTTTCCATTGAGGATTTCCCGAAGCCAAGGTACGAGGAGTAGGTTTTGGTATCAACGTGTTGGGCCATCTCAAGGAAAGAGGTAATAGTTGGGATGGTGTCTTGAGTGGGATTTGGACAAGTGTATGGCACTTGGTGAGAGGCTCCGTCTTTGGGCAAGGTGGCTATTTCTTGTGGTTGAACACGGGATTTCATGGCTTTTGGAACAACAAGTGAATGGGAGTCCTTAATTCCCATGTGGCCTTCATTCTGCAAGAGGGATGTCACACGGCCTATTATTTCCTCTTGATGCCCTTGGAAGATACTCTTCATGTATTCTGTCTGGGCTGTCATTTGCTTCCCTAACCATTGCTCCATTGCATAACCCAGCTCAAAGTCGGACGAGCCCTCAGTTGAGTTTGATGATGCTTGTCCTTTGTTGGGTCATGATTGATGAAGAAAAACCGGGGTAGAGATTTGATCAAATTGATGCTTGGAACGGACCTTGAATGTCGCGCTAGAAACAAGAAGAATTCTCCCTCCACAAGACGGATGAAAAAGAAAACCTATTTTAGATTTTCTGGGGGGGAAGAAGCTTTATGTGAAAAATGAGGAAAGACTAAAGAAGCAATTTTTTTGTTTCTCTTTTTTTTTCAAAATTTGAAGCGCAAGCAACGCACAAACCTATGAATGCCGGACAAGCACCTTGCTTTGTTTTGACACGTTTTTCATTCAACCCTGGAATAGTGGATACCGTCTCCAAAGTATAGGACCAACGTTTTTCACCTGTACTATTGGCCGTCCAAGCCCTTAGCGAAGAGCCTATACTCTTTCTGGGATCCACCATTCGGTTACGGTCTATGTGAGGGTCTTGACAATTTCAAGTCAATCCAAGAATTCCACATGATATCCACAATTGAGGTCGATTATAACCTTTCTTTCGGGAACTTATAGGATTGAAGGGAAATTGCTAGACAAAAACCGGCATGAAGTCTGGGACGTGTCATTTTTTTGAAAAAATATGGACATCGTGGCTTGGTAACGGGTGAGATTGGCTTACACCCATCGCAACGACAAGTAGGCGCGCTTTGGGGCGGGAATGTTAACCGCGGACCCTAATGGGAAGTCGATGATCTCCCTTATGTCCTCGG
This sequence comes from Campanula takesimana, assembly GCA_026119855.1. Classification (NCBI taxonomy): domain Eukaryota; kingdom Viridiplantae; phylum Streptophyta; class Magnoliopsida; order Asterales; family Campanulaceae; genus Campanula; species Campanula takesimana. Next base: position 1,721,645 of record JAOWBW010000030.1, read on the forward strand.
GTAACACTCCCTAAGGTTTGTACGGTTCTAAAATCGCATTTTTCGAAAAATGTGCATGTGTGTGAGGTATCTATACTTTTGAAAATGAATTTTGAATGTAAGAAATAAAAAGAAAATCTTTTTTTATTTTTTGCTTTTTCAATTAAAGGGAACATTCACCACGCGTATACATATACACAAAAGAGGTAAAAGAAATGTCCCTACAGAAAATATGTTAGGCATAAATATATATACAACCCAAGCAAGGCAAGTAAAGCATGACACACACAAAGATTAGAGTCTAGCCCACTTAAAAAATGTCCCCAGCAGAGTCGCCACTGTGAGAGACCGCGCTCGAAAGCCAAACTGCGAAATGATCGTCCCGTGAAAGCGATTCGGGTCATGCCTTATGCTAATGCGCTTTTGGAAATGCGCTCGGTTTCACACAAATGGTTTTCTCTCGAAGCTTTAATTTAATTGCAAGAGTCGCCACCTCACTTTATTTTAGGAAAAATGAAGACAAAACCTTTTGTTTAGAGAAGTGGGTTCTGGGGCCAATTTACGAGAAAGAGAAGGGGTTAGGCACTCTCCTCGCCCGTGATGGTCTCTAGCATGCATGCCACTTAGATTCATTTTATGCCTTTTATGCCTTGCTTTTATGCTCTAACCAAAATGGTGATTTATATACATGGGAGTCTTCCTATTCTAGGATTGTTTGCTTTAATTCACAAATGAGAGTCGGTTTGGGTGGACTCTCACTTGGTTTTGAAAATGGTTTAGCATTCACATCTAATAAAGGAAACACATAAAGGGGTGGGGGATTATAATGTACAATGGTAAACAAAAAGGGAAACAAATCCCATATAAAAATGAATGTCCAAACTCCGTCCCCAAACATTTTAGGGACTGTTGTGCTCTTCTCCTCTGTGTACCTATTCTTATGCTTGCCCGATCTGGAAAGTAAAGGTTAGGAAAAGTCCCTAACACATCAAGTATAAACCATGATTTTTCCCTTGATTTTAGGAGCATGTTATGGTGTCCAAACAAAGCATGCAAGATAGAACTTTCCATAGCCTAGTCTGACAGATATGCATACATCGATAAAATATACACTTTTTTCATCATGAAAACGGTGGAATCATGGAAAACACTAAACATGAAAGTTATTCCTAACATATCAAAGTTTATATCTGGAAAGTTTAAAATCCATTAAGCTAGTTTAAGTCACACAAAACATCTCTGACATTTCCATGTCAGAGATGAACCAGCACAGATTTGCAGATCAAGAGTCTAAACAATAAATGGAAATCACAGTCCCAACTCATGGGAAAAATATGTTATTTGAATGCTCTTTTGTGGTATAAGACCAAAAGCCACGTTTTCTATGCCTAAACAAAGAAACAAGATAGAAAGGTACAGCTTTGACAGATTACTGGAAATCTACAAATGACATGAAAACACTCATGTAAACTCACTCAAAAGGCCTAACATAGGCATGAAACTTCTTGTGAACATAGATGTACATGTTAAAAACACAAAAAAACACCTATTAATGCTTCTAGATCGGATTACATGATGGTTAACATGGAGAGAAAACAGGACATGGACAGATTTGGGGGTTTTAAGGAAAGTGTCATATTCATCTTTTGGAAAACCTCCCCAAATAATATTGTATCAACAATAACATGAAAACATGAAAAATATGCACATTATTTACAGTAGGAAACAACTCAAGAGTCAAAGGTCATCATGAATGTTTATTCAAGCAAGAGATGTAGCAAGAAATCATAGCTATTACATTTGTGTTCATCAAATGGAGGTCTAGCCTAACAAGTGGCTAGACCTCTTTACAAATCACATGAGGATATACATTTTACATAGGTGAATCTTACAAGAATAAGAGATTACCTAGATGTGCTCCCTTTGCTTCCAAGGGAAGATTTTTTTTAGTTGTTTTCTTAAGGTGTTTGCCTTGTGATTGAATGAGTGTTTGAGTGTTTGATTTGGTTGGTGTTTAGTGAGTGTTTTATGGTGGCTTTATGGTGGTATAATCGTGGTGTAATGGTGGTGTATGGACTGAAGTTTGGGGGTCTTTGAGTGCTTGGGGAGAGCAAGAAGAGTGTGATGTGTGTATGTGAATGATGGTGTAGTGTTTGTGAATCCCCCTTTTCAAATGGGATCAAGCATGGAGTATATGGAGGAGGGAGGTTGTTCTTCTTGACCAAAATGCCCTCTAGTAGGGGTATGTAGGGGTGGTGGTGAGTTGATGGTCGGATGGAAGTGATTTGAGTATAAGGAGCAACTTTCAACAAAGGCTGATACCAGACAGGGGAGCCGTACGGCTCCATTGCAGCCATACTCTAATCAGTGAGCCGTACGGCTTCAGTGTATTTTGCTGGGGAATCAGATTTCGCCACTTGCCACGCTCCGATTGGACCATCCTTTATTGAGTTGACCACTCCTTGGCTGTCATGTGCTGGATGGTGGTTGGGTATCATCATGCCTTGTTTGAATTTTCAACGTAGATGACCACAATTCTTGCTCCGGTATTGGTTCCGCAACAGTCCAGGTTTTGTCCGTATGCGCGCACTCCGGTGTCCCAGTTGTCTGCGGGTTCAATATGAAAATTGCTTGAAATAATCTTGTGGTCACATACATCTATCTGAAATATGTTTATGAGCAAGGGATGAAAAGTATGTATTTTTAATGCACAAAATGGATAATAACGAGCAGTTCTAAGGGTGCGGGCCCCATTTCGGGTCCCGCAGCTCAAAAATTGAAGTACATGCCTGTTTACTCGTTTTTTTGCTCTGATCATGAATTTGAAGTCCTTTTATCCATTCGATGCACCTATAAGGCTCACGGAACTCCCGCGTAGCCAAATCAAGGGCTTTAGGTTAATTTTAGGGTTTAGACCAATTAAAAGGGGTTTGATAAGGGGTGCGAGATCGGGGTGTCTACACTTTTGAATAATTATTTATATGAAAATAGGAGTACTAATAAATTTGGAGTACTTAACAAACAAGAAAACGTGCCAGCAATGTTTTGGGCCTAAGGTGGTTTGGCCCATTTTACATTATGGCAACAGCTTAGTGCCTTGGCCATACATGCTGCCATGTTTCAGTTTTTCCGGTCGTGGCTCATGGCCCTCGCCACACTTTCAGTTTTGTTCTTGTCTTCGTCCCAAATTACAACACTTGTCGCGGTCATATCCTTAATCAATCGTCATTGATTCAAAGGCATGTTCCTAACAGTCTCCACCTTGACTTTGAATCTCCCAAACCATTATCCATATCTGTAGATACCCCGGGAAAACCACGACTTGGCTAGAGCGGTGAATTATCCTAGGATGTTTATTTGGTTTTAAATATTAGAGTCGACACCTATGTTTTTAAAGGAACATAAGAAAAACCTAAGACATAGCCTAATGTTTGTTACAAAATCCAGAGATTCGGGAAGAGACGGGTTCGGGGGTTAGGTTACGGAGTGGGAAGTACTTAAATATCCACTCCGCCTGGCTAAAGCCGGTCTTGCTACTAAAGGTGTTCTATGATAAAAATGTCCTTCTTTTATTAATATAAACTTATTCTAACAATTACATCAAGATTAAAGGGAAATTACAAAGGAAAAGAAAATTCTTTTATTTATTAATCTATGCTAATTACATTTAAGAGGAATAAAGGAGAATTAAAATGTAGTTTGAAATGTAGGGAGATAACCTTTAACCAACTTTAATATAGTAAAGTGATCATTTGGTCATGTCCCATTTGATGGGGATTGCATACATTAAGACACAAAAGAAATAAGAAATAGAAGAGTTGTACCTTGTTAGGAAGAAAATGAAGACTTCAAACTTTTGTGAGGAAATGAAGTGCTTGTAGAGAGAAAATAGTGTGTAGAGATTTTAGTAGAGTTTTGGTGCTCTATTTCGGTGTCCTTGAAAATGAACCAAGAAGGTCCTTTATATAGGTGAAGAAGGGAGGAAAAGATAGTCATTGGACTAATAAGAAAGTAAGAAAATAAAATAATAAATAGAAAATAAAATAATAATAAAGATGAAATATTTTGTTTTAATGTAAATGGCTAGAATAATGGGATTGGGAGGTTACAAATAAAAAGGGTTTTAATGTTGTAATAAAAAGGAAATTTTCAATTAAGAAGAGAGGTTGCAAATTAGAAAAGGGAGAGAAACTTGGTGGGAACCCGTAACGGCTATGTGGGAAGCGTGCGGGTCCGGTCTGTTTGACCAAACGCGCGCGCGGCACATGACCATTATGGGAGGCGCCCGCCTTAAAAAAAATGACAGAATGACACTAAAAATTTAACTCTGTTACTCAGTTTAGTCCAAAACTAACGGAATTATTTAGGAACTTAACCGAAGTAACAGAAATTAACAAAAACAAGTCAAATAAAAATACTCTGTATGCAATCGTGGTGAGTGGTCCAAGGCGGGGTTTCTACAGAGCCCCTCGGCGGCGTGGATTGCGAAGCAAAACGCGCCGATGAAAGAAATACAGCCGCTGAGAGACCCCCCCTGTGTAGGTGATTTTGCTTGACTGAAGGTTGCAGCCGCCCAGAGGGCAGTCTCCATACCTGCTGTTTAAAGGTTGCAGCCGCTCGTAAGACAGTCGCCACACCTGAAGGTTTCATCCGCTCGTAAGACAGTCACCACACCTGAAGGTTGCAGCCGCTCGTAAGACAGTTGCCAGACCTGCTGTTTGTAATATTGGATGTCGGGGGACTTACTCTTGTACCTTTTATGTGTATGCTTTGTAGATATATATGCTTGTGTAAGATGTGAAATAGAAATTGTGAGAGAGATTGTGATTGTGGTGCGTTGTGATTTGGAAAGAAGATTTGCATGAGAGAGAGATTTTGCAAGAAAGCTTTGATAAATGATGTTCATACCTTCACTTACCATGGCCACTTGATTCAGGATGGATTTCTGATGTTGTGGCTTTGATGAGGAATGTCCATGTTTTGGATGTTGATGAGTTGCTTTTGCTTTTGATGGAGGACAGTAATTTTTGATGATGGGTTGGTCGGCCAAAGGCTGCCTACGTATCTCTTGGAGAGAATCAGACCAGCGTAGATCAAGGGTGATGGAGAGTGCTGGGGAAGAAGCTAATAGCTCATACTTTTACGCAAGTATGGAGACAAAGAAAGTTTATTTACAAGAAAAAGATTTTTATTTTTAGATTAGAAGGAAAAGAATATATACACTTGCGAGAAAAAGACTTTTTTTAGTTCGTGGGTGAACCATTTTAACCATCGTGTGTTTGTAAAGCCAATCCAATATCAATTCATGTTCGGTCGAAGTCCGGCTCGTCTCGCTTGAATTATGTTGTTGCTGTTGTTCCCAACGAAGCGTGATATCTAGCCCCCAGAGATTTGTCGATTATGGGGCTTTAAAAGACTTTTGATGCTGAGATACCAAGGGGTTGCTAATTGTAAAGCCCCTAGAACGCCTTTGATGCCAAACTTTGAGTAACTCGTGAAGCTCTAAGATAAATCAACTCTCGAGCCATCCGAGTAGATTGCATTTGTAGTGGTCATGACTGAGCCCCAAGGCCAGATCGTCGATGGTAAAGCCATGGAATGATCGTTGATTGCAAAGTCATTGAATGATCATTGATGACAAGCCCCAAGAGACTTGATGTTTGCAGTGACTGCGAGCTTCGAGATAGCTGTAGAGTGTGAGGCATCCAAGAGATTTTTGATGCCGAGAGTCCGAAGAATTTGCATTTGCCATTGCGGTGTATGCGAGATGTAATGATGAGCCCTATGAGATTTTGATTGCAAAGCCTCTAGAAGTCCCTTGGTGTCGAGCCTCAAAGGTTTGCTGATTCAAGGTTGATCATAGCCCAAACTATCCAAGTGAGTTGCGTTGTTGTTGAGATGGCCAAGAGACGTAATAAAGAGAGCCATGAGATGATGGACTATAAAGGCCTTTGATGTAAAACCCCCAAATACCCTCGAATCTGTGCGGTTCAACGAAGCCACAAGATCGGGCATGGTTTGAACTACCCAAGTGAGATGCATTGTCATGGCCGAGAGATGTAATTAAAGGACCCAAAAGACTTTTGATGTAGAGCCCCAAAAGACCCTTCAATTTATTTGGTTCCGCGAGGCCCCAAGATCGTTCCACATTCGTGTTGGGTTTTGCATAATCAAACGCAGCGGAATAAACCCAAAAAGCCTAGATCCATTCAAGATGATTAAATTAATACAAGGTGAATTTAGAATACTAACCGTGATGGAGCTTTAAAATTTTTCTGATCTTCAATCTCTGTTCTTCGCGCTTCTTTGATTCACGAACGCATGAACACAAACAAGAAGATGATTAAGCAATCACCCTCTATGGATATCCACACGCGAACGAATATCAAGAACTCTTTCTTGATCTTGACTGCTAGATCAAAAGGGGCTATATGAATTTATGAATTATTGATCTTTGATTCTCAATCTTGATCAATGAAATTGTTTCTCCAAACAACTAGGTTTCATATGCTTAATGGCTGGTGAAAAGATGTTTATATAGGTCCTATTCCTTAACCCTTAAGGAGCTAGGAAACCTAAAACCCGTCACCACAATTAAGCCGCAAGTTTCCTGACCAGACAGCACGGGCACGGTCGTGCCCTAAAACTGGCACGGTCGTGCCATTCATGTCGCCAGTCACTTGGCTTTGGCCGATTATTGGCACGGTCGTGCTTTATAATCGGCACGACCATACCGATTGGCACGGTCGTGCTTCTTATCTAGCATGGTCGTGCCAGACCAAAATTCTGTCATTTCACCCTTTTAACAATTCGTTCTATTGTGTGTGACCCCATAGGATTATGATTATATCAAGTTGGTAATGAGTCCTAACACATTTTGTCCTCATGAATCATGAGCTGACCCTAGCAGGCCATCATGACTACCCAAATGATACAACTTTATCACAGTTCGTTAATCATTCATAGAACATATTCACAATCCTTTTGTCCTTGATGTCATTGAGCGTAAGCCATGGTCAATGGTCAACTTAGTGCCCAATACTTTCTCGATCCCGAATAGTTTGATAACACAAATGATATCGATCACATCAATTCATTTTAGCATGGCCATGCATTTCATCAACACTATTCATCGAGGGGCCCAAGCCTGACATCTCTCATAAAGAGGGACAAATCCCATCTTGACTTATTACACTTCCCTACATAGCTTCGATCATGCCAATAATATCCTTTATAATCACTTGGTTAAGAGTGACGTTTGAATATGTCAAACATGATCTCCATTATGTGGAAGCTTGCAATAATCCCAGGTACGAGGATTCTAATGATATAACTATTAGAGGTTTAATTATGACATTTTGACCATGACATAAACCTCATCTTTTGGTCATGTCCAGTATGTGTTCCCCAACACATACCCATATGTTTAACTTGTATCCTATACACATGATCATCATATGATCATCGAATTAAACTTAAGCTAGTTCTTCATAAGTACTAGGGACGGAGATTATTATAACAAAACATGAAATAATAAATAATAATCCTAAACATCTCTTTATATTAATTGAAAAGTGATTGCAAAAATTGTAAAACAGCGTGCCAAATAACATGCCTAGGGCATATACACCAAAAATTCGGGCTATTGCATTGCTGTAGTGCCAAATCCCAAAGGATTGTTGATTGTGTGGCCTCTCGAGAGACCTTCGGTATGATTTTACTAGGGCCAAGAAGTTCTGTCCACCACCGAGGAGGTAAAGTGAATTGCATTCTCGTTGAGGGAGTCTTTCAAGATCGAGCATATCCCCTCGAGTGTTATCATTTGTCAAGCAAAGCAAGGTAGGCTCGTCCTCGTGCGGGAGAACAAACATAAGAGGACATGGAAAGTGCTACTCCATTTCTTGGGAAGCCTTTTGACATTCTTTTAGGGGCACACACTTGTAGAAGTTCAAAAACCAAATTACACGTTTTTACCATTTGTTTTCTAAACCAATTGATGCATTGAAGGTGACTTGTACAGCCGTAAGCCCCTTTCTGAATCCCGGGTGGTGACATGTCAATGATGGCCTCACTCTCGGACGGATCGGCCTCTATACTTATTTTTAGAACCCATAGACTGTTGGTCCCAAAGGGGCAACAAGGGTATGAAAAATGCTAGAGGGGGGTGAATAGCGTTTTTAAAATTCTTTTCAAACCCTTTTGCAAATCAATGGCAAATGCGCACAACTCTTAATTTGGCTAAGTATAGCGCGCAACAAGAGTTTGAAATGCACAGCAGAAAATTAAAGCAATCACTTATGCGTAGGTCTATGCGCAGAAGTGTAAATACGCACGCACAAAGGTTTAGTTTAAAGAGTGGCGCAAAATGGAACTAAGGCAGAAAGCATACAAACACAATGCAAACAGTGCAAGACAGTTTACAAAGATCAAACAAAGCAATATATCAGAAAAGCTTAAATGTAGAATGAAAAGCACAATAAATAGACAAGCTATTTGGAGAGGTTCAATCGGGAAAAGATCTACGTCCTCTACCAAGATGGTTAGTCTTGGATTTCTAATAGAGATCTTATTATGAGAGAGTGTTACAAATTACAACGATTGAGAACAAACTAACTCAAAGATCTATAATCTATGAAAGAACAAAATCCTAGACAATAACCGGTGTATCCCTAGAAGTATGATCGATGAGATCGGAACTTCAAGAGGTATGTGTGTGTGTCAGAAATCTGGGCTCTTTAAATCTATGAGATGGAGAGCACAAGATTCTGGTGTTACAAGGCTTTAGTGCACTCACTACCTTAAATCATTCTAAATAAAAGGAGCTTCCATCTGGGCTTGGTAAAGTATGAAGGTATGAAGGTTGTTCTTGAGAATTTTGGAAATGAGCAAGCAATCTTCAAATCTTCAAAGATTATTTCTAGAGCAAAACACAAGCAGCTTGGAAAATGAGGAAGAGTGGGCTATTTATAGTGGAGCTTCAAAAACTAGCCGTTGGAGCTCTGAGCAAGGATGATGTGCTGGCATAATGTGATTGGCGCGCAGGTGCCCTTTATAGCCGTTGGAGTCAAAACAAGTGGACAAACTTCAAACTTCTTCTAGAAGGATGACAGCTGTCTTCTTTTTGAATTTCAAACATGAGGATGTTAGTACCCAACCTGAAAATGAGTTATTAGGCATTCTAGAACTCACAGGGACCTCCCAGGTATTTATAAACTATGCAGGACTTATCCAGGATTTCCTAAAAAGCCCAAGAAGATGTTGACGACCTGATCGGATGAGGCTGTAAAGATAGATGTTATCTAATCCTTCTCCAGAGTCCGGATTGATCAGAGCCTCGGGAATTGTGTCAATCCCTTGGACCGGCTGGGCGGCCACATGTCCCGGCCGGGCGGCCACTTCTTCCAGGTGAGATTTTCTTATAAATAGTCAACCTCAGTTCATAAATTGGACACACAATTCTCTCCCCCGAGTTCTACAGCCTAAACGGATGGCAGAACTCTCTCTCTAAGCCTTTCTAGCAATCCCGAAGGTCCGACGAATCCGCGCAAGAGATTCGACTTCGTTCTTGTCAAGATTGGTGAGAATTTGTCATGTTTTAGTTTAGATCTGATTTATGCTAGTTTCATTATGTTTATAAGCCTATATTCATATGATTCATAACGTGTTCTTCATGTTCTTGCTAGAATTCATAACATGCTCTATGACTAGGGTAGCAATTTTCATGTCTATGTGTTCATTCATACATGTTCATGATATTATTATTATTATGCTAGATTTACGGCTTATCCTGCATAACATGCTAGATCTAATTGTTCATATTGTATAGCCGATGATGATCCACGAGATATAGGAACTACTTCTAAACCCTAAACTTTAGGTAATTACTCCCATGATCAGTAATTCTACAATGATGAATATGATGACTACACGTTGATCTTATCAATGGTATAATCATTATTCTAGGATGTGATCATCTTGCATGATTCTTTCTCCTCCCCCTTCATTATGCATGATCCCGCTTCTTCTCTCTATTCCGATTATGTATGAACTACGCTGACCTGAGCTTCTCAAACGAGAGGAACGTAGGCAATCTTCGGATCCGATCTCAATCACAAACACACTACTAACACATTCATCATGATAGAAAGTCCGATCTATCGGGCGATAGGAGTGATAACTTGATATTCTTCTCTTGTCGTAACTTGACCCTCGAACCTCCTCTGTTAGCTGTTTCCCAATGTTTTAGCTCAATAAAAACAACGTGGCGACTCTTAATAAGGTTAAATTCCAACTTGAATATCCTAATCCCATAGAAAATATAAATAAAGATAAATAAAAAGAAAGACTTCCCGTGCGTCGCCCGCATTCGGAAAGGGGTATTCACAGTGGCGACTCTGCTGGGGACTAGCTTTGAACATCTTCAAACATAGAGGGTCAAACTTTCGTCAATATCATGATTGTACTTACTTGTTATCTTATACATATCTGCTTCCCTTGTACTTTAGTGCCTTAACATCTTAACTGCCTTTCCAACTGTTTTGCATTGCATACATGTAAAAGCAAAAAACTCTCTATTTTCTCCCTAAAAAATAACTAGTTTTTGTCCGCACACTACCACTAGGTCCGTGTCACACTGCACACCCTACTGGATACTCCGCTGAGTGCATAGATTTTGGTGATCCTGTGAAGCAGTCGAGGTTAATCCCTTGTTCATTTCGAAACGATGCACTCACAGAGTCTAGGACACTCCAAAGTTGACCGGTTGGTTTGACTAGCTTTTCTTTATAGACAATTAATGTGTCGTTCATGCCGTCATACATTAAGTCTTTAATTAGTCGAGATCCCTCGAGAGAAAAAAACACAAAAAATGAAATTCCCTACAAGGGTGTGCATATAGTAAGCCGCGTGATACTTTGTACAAGGATCTCAACTCGTTAAATGCTTAATGGAAGTAACATAAACATTACGTTAAATGCCTTTAAACAAGGGTTAGTCGAGATCAACTCGTTAAATGCTTAATGGAAGTCGCTTGCCCTATAGGACCCTCACCCAAATTGTCCGTTTGGGAGGTGCAATGCAGGTGAAAAACGAGGGGTCTATAGACGTAGTGATGACCTCTACTGATCCAGGTTTTGTAGATAGTAACCCAAAAAGGGGTACCCCTTCCAACCATTAGGACTAATAATACATTGTTTTGTAAAATAACAAAATACATTGCATGAGCCTTGTCCCGTCCTAAACCTCTCGTCCGCTACGTCTATAGAGAAACAAGTTTGGGTCTGTTCTGGTGGTCGTCTTTAACGGTTAAGCCTTCTGCAAGCTCAGTCTTTAGTCTCTGCATCAACAATGTCTACATCATCAGAGCCTACTACTCCTAATGTCTCCACTCCGCCAGTCTCTGCGTCTACCGATCCAGAAATTGCCGCCAGTATCAATCCCTCGGACATTCTGCCACCTCTCCATGCTTTCTTCACCAACCTCATGCTACAGATATCTAAGCTTGAGGATCGAAGCAAGTCTCTAGAAAGGGTCAACCAAGAGCTCAAATATCATCTTCATACTGAGATGAAGAAGAAAGGTGTAGCAACTAGCTTCCATAATGGGGAGGCTATTCTAATCAAAGACGAGACAGTGCATGTCACTTACCCTACAATGATGATGCTATCCCTCTCAAGGTGCCCAACTACCAAAGGGTTCCTCCTCCTGATTTTGTTACTAAAGCAACCTCCAGCAAGGGTTTATATGAGCCGCCACCAGAATTGATGGGTAGTTACTTGTCCTCTACCAAGTTGCCACCGCCTTCACTACCGTTGAGCATCGGTGCCACCGTACCTACAATCTACACTGCTCCTCTCGCTACTCAAGCCTATGGTAGCACAAATTTCTCCAATCACCCTCTAGTGGTTGCCATGCAAGAACAGATCCGCAGGCTATCTGATACGGTCTCCAAGCAATCCGATTCGATAGTCAAGACCATCAACCCAAGTAATGTGGGTGCTCTACCCAAAGACTTTAAGATTCCGAAGGTCTCTACATTCCATGGTATTACTTGTCCCAAGACTCATCTCGACAGTTATGTGCTAGCCATGAGAGCCCGTGACTGCACCAATGAGCAAATGGCCCGAGTCTTCCACACCACCTTGGACGGAATCACCCTCCGTTGGTTCTTGAGTTTGGACCCCTCCGAACGAGAGACGTGGGAACAAATCACCACAACTTTCTGTGAGAAGTATCAGTCGAACCTAGATTGGCACGTCAACTGTACTGATTTAGAGAATACCATGTAGAGGTCCGGCGAGCCTATCTATGACTTCTAGAAGAGGTGGAACCACAAGCTAGCAGAGGTACAATACCCTCCTAAGGCAAAGGAACAAAAGAAAATATTCTTCAAGTGCTTGTTGCCCGAGCTTAGGGTGGCGATTGGTAATGGGTACTTTCCCGATCTGTGGGAAATGGTCGATGCGGGGGTCAGACACGAAGCCGGCATTACTGGTGTTGTTAAAGAAGCTGCCAAAATAGGAAACTCTTCCTTCCACTATAAAGCTCCAACAAGTACCGCTCCTAGATCTAAAGAGGTCACCGGTCAAGTGAGCATGGTCCAAGACAACTCCGCCTTTGATGTCCAAGCAGTTACAAGCGGATTTCCACAAAAAGAAGATCATTTTGATGACTTTGGCATGCCTACTAGCAAAGTCTTTGAGGTGTTGATAAAGAAGGGCTTGATCAAGCCACTTGAGAATTTTGAACCCATCAACAAAAAGGTTAACCTTGATGCAACCAAGTTCTTCAACTACCACAAGTACATTGGCCATACAACCAACGACTGCGTGCAACTCAAGCGTGTCATCCAAAAGCTCATAGCCGATGGAAAAATTGAGAAGCCTAAAGGTCCGAACACCATAGCAAACCCGCTCCCTAATAATGGTGGCGTCAACATGGTTGAGCTCATCGGAGGTGACATTGGTATTCTCGAGATGGTAGATGCCTTCGCCGAACTGGGGCTAGATATGAACGCTCTATTCAGAGGACTAGTTGAGATTGGGGTGATAACTCCCTCGGAGCACGGATTCAAATGGCCCAAGCATGGTTGTGACATGTCCAAGTTTTGCTATTACCATAAAGTGTCCGGACACACCAAAAATGAGTGCTTCACTATCAAGCAAGTTATACAGAAGCTCATCAAGGACAATATCATCGCCGACCCAAGGAAGATCATCGCCATGGATGTCAATATGGTGGCAATTGATCAAATCACCATACTAGAACTCGAGGACTGCATCGATCAATTGAAGATCTCAATGAAGAAGTTTCTCTGTGACCTTGTGAACAAAGGGCTCCTCAGGCAACTCAAAGGTTATTCTACGCATATGGGGAGCAATGTATGGAAATATTGCCACTACCATCAAGCCACTGGACATAAAACGAGAGAGTGCTTCACCCTGAAGAAGGATATCTTGAAGCTCATTTATGATGGCTCACTCAAAGATCCTAGTCTCTCTTTAGATGAAAATAGTATAGCACCAAACATTAGTGATCTAGCCGAACCTATTGTGGCAGACTCCGAGTTTTATAGTGATGATGAAATAGGCTGTACTTCAAAGTTTATTAATGATAGTAATTCTTTAGATGAAATAGACTCCGAGTTTTATGTTGTCATTAGATGAATTATATTTAGAAGCCTCTCTTCTAGGAGATTGCGGCTCCGTTCCACTTAAAACTCCACCACTGTCTATAGCTGAAATCATCGCAGAATCCGCAAAGATACCGCAGTCTCCATACGACACCCGAGCCGAAATCAACCTACTCACAAGGTCCGGACAAATCTATCAGTCAGACCCCAAGAGTGCAAAGAAAAAGTCAGAGCAAGCAGATATTGAGAAAGAGGATCCCATCCTCACGCAGCTTAAACAAACTCAAGCTCACATCTCCCTATGGTCTCTACTCACCTTATATCTAGCTCATCGCCAAATGCTTGAGAAGAACTTGGCCGCTACTATGGTCCCATCGGATACCACTCCCGAGAATGTCACACAAATGATCGGCAACATTCACTTCAGGAATATCATCACCTTTTCAGATCCATTTGGCATTGATTATAATAAACCTCTGCACATCACAGTCGAAATCAGTGAGAAGAAAATCCCTCGAGCCTTTGTGGACAACAGATCCGCCATCAATGTACTACCGTCACGAATGATGGATGTGGTGGGTATAGACCCAACCACTCTAAGGCCCTCCAAATAGACAATCAAAGCTTATGACTCCACATGCAGATCAGTGTTGGGAATTGTTACGCTACCCATCTCTGTGGGGACACAAACTCTGTCTACAGATTTCCAAGTGATTGACATACCATCCTCCTTCACCATCCTGCTAGGACGCCCTTGGCTTCATAAATCTAATGCCGTTCCATCCTCGTTGCATCAGTGTGTTAAATTCCAGTCAGGGAATGAGGTGACAGTTATCTACAGTGACCTAGTAACAGCACAAGGCACCGACACGAAAGGAGTACATGTGTTACATATTCAGCATGAGGAAGATCGCCGACTTTTCAGCGGTTTCGAAATAGTGGCACAAGCTCAGATATGTGATAACGATCTCACCATAACTTCTGATAAAGTGCTACCCGTCTACAAGATACTTCGAATTATGGGCTTCATACCGGGGCTGGGGCTAGGCAAACGCTTATAAGGTCCCACACACTTGACTGAGGAAGTAGACCACAGAGGCCTGTTCAGGCTAGGATACATGCTTACTCCCAATGATAAGGCAGAGCAGAAACAGATAGAAGTACTCAAGAAGAAGTAACTCCCTTACAAGAAGTCTGATATGAAACCTTACCACCTTTCCCTCAACAATTACTATATGAAATAAGGTGAAGAGTATTCAAACTTCGAGTTCGCAGAGCCATGGTTCGACCACAACGGAAAGTTGCAAAAGGGCTTTGAAATCTTCAGAGATGTCGAGTTCGACCGGGCCAATATAGAGCTAAAGTATATGGAACCTCGAAAGACTACTGGCAGAGTTACTACCATCCAGAATGAGTACTGCATCAAAGTGAATAAAGACCTGACTTACGATACTGAATTAAGGAAACAGAGCCATGAGACGGCCAAGATTTGTTCCAGCACCTGAGCCTCGAAGATGATATTGTGGCTGTTATCGAATACGGACCTGTGACTACTGCTATTGAGAATCTGGGGCCAGTCAACTCACCCCTAGAAAGTCAATTTCCCCTAAGTCGGTTAGGTTCCCTTTTCTCACTTATGAGTTCGTGTCTCCGTCCAAGTCTAATGACCTCAAGTCAAAAGACTACAATATAATCGCAAACACTGTCTTTCCTCGTGCATTAATTGAAGGTCTCGATCTTTCCGAGTATCCCGCTATAGCCGCTCTTATAAATGATAAATTAACTAATCAATCTAATGATACACAAATAGTTAATAACGATTCATTAAAAGAGGCAGACATAGACAAACTTAATAACGAATACATCCGAGAAATCTCAGAGCAGGTTATGAATCAAAGGGAAAGCCGAGCCTAAGCTGCCGATGAGGTGTTAACATGTGTGAATCTGGGAAGACAAGACAAGCCGAAGTGGACTGAGATTGGGAGCTTCTTTCAAGGCGAAGATCGAGAAGCATTGATCAAGCTGCTCAGAGAATATGAAGACATCTTTGCATGGTCCTGTGACGATACGCCAGATAGAAAATGGGAACAAGTGACAACACCAGACATTGGGCTAGTAAAACAAGTACTGCCGCCAGTCAAGACCGAATGGTCTCCTCGAATGGCCACGGAAATCAAAAAGCTGCTATAGAGAGAACTCATCAAGTCGGTATTTTGGCCTAAATGGTTGTTCAACATCATCTCCGCAAAGAAGTACAAAAGGAAGGTGACGGTTCACATAGACATCATGAGTCTTAACGAACTGAACCCCAAACACAAGTTCCTGCCGTTTGACTTGAACGCACCGGTAGAAGCCTCCGAAGACAGAGATGTTCAATCATTCCTCGAAGGTTTCCCCGATAAAAATTGGATACCCACCGTAGCACAGACATACAAGAAGTTACTCTTTCACACTCCATGGGGAACCTATTGTCACACCAACAGATTCCTAGAATGGAAGGTGTTGGTCCCAAAGGGCAACAAGGGTATGAAAAATAGCTAGAGGGGGGGGGGTGAATAGCTGTTTTAAAATTCTTTTCGTACCCTTGATAAACTCAATTGCAAATGCGCACTTTAACATGTAAGCGCTATGAGATGCGCCTAAGTGAGTGAGTGAAATGCACAGCGGAATTTAGTAATGAAAATAGGCGCAAAGTGTGATAAAGGGGGCGCACACACACTCTAAAGATTTTGGCTCAAAGTGGGTGAAATAAGAAACTAAGGCAAATGAAATAACAACACCACAATTAGGTTCAATCAATCTACAATGAGTAAACAAGCAAATAGTGAGTGAAAATAATAACTTGAAAGAAATGACAAGATAATAACACAAGCTATTTGGAGAGGTTCGATCAATGAAAGATCTACGTCCTCTACCAAGATGGTTAGTCTTGGATTTCTAATGGAGATCTTATATAATGAGTGAGTGATACAAATTACAACTTTTGAGCTCCTATACTAACTCAAGATCTATTACTATGATAGAACAAATCCAAAACAATAACCGGTGTATCTCTTAAAGAAGAATCTAAATGATTAATCTTAAAGAGGTGCGTGTGTGTTCTTAGTATCAAGGCTCTTTAGATCTTTGAGATGGAGGGCACAAGAAACTAAAGTGTTAAGGCTTGAAGATCTGGGCTAAGGATGAAGGTATGAAGATGTTCTTGAGAAATCTGGAAAAACGAAGGCAATCTTCAAATCTTCAACAAATGCTTTGAGAGAGAAATTCTTGAAATTCTAAGCAAAACTCAGCCACTTCAAAATGTTGAAGTTATGGGGTATTTATAGTGAACTTCAAAAAAAAACTAGCCGTTGGAAATCCTTGTGGATAAGATGAGCTGTCGCTCGTTGATTGGAGCATGCATATATTATGGCCATTTTGACACTCAACATAAAAGTGACCGTTGTGGACACGTGTCAACAGATTAGGCGCATATGCATCTTTTAACCACCGTTGGATCATTGACGTAATTTAAATTCTCTTCAAGTCTTCGAGTCTTCAATAAATCACTGAGTGTTGAATAAATACTTTGAGGCGCGTTTGAGCCAAGAGGCGCATTGAGCCAATAGGCGCACAGTAAGCGTGCGCTTAAATCAAGGGGCGCAGAGGCGCGAAACATAGCTTATGAAGAAATCCTTATGCGCGCGCTCTAAATGGCGCATGGCGCGAATGTAGAAGGCGCGTGGCGCGTGGCGCAGGAGGCGCATAAGCGCGGCTCAAACTCACTGAGTGATTTTTCTTGAAACTTGATCTTCTTGCCCTATTTCTAAGCCTATTCTATAACAATGGATAACTTAAAAAATGAAGTATAAATACTTCTTACATGTGGGTCTAAAGTCCATGAAATAAAACTTAGGTGATGGATCAATCAAATCTAATAAATTCTATTACATTAAAACTGAGATGTGTGTGGGCATACCCAACAATCTCCCCCTATTTGATTGATGCCATTACCTACTATATCAAGGACAAACATTATACTTGATAAAAACATGTCCAAATGAATGAAATTGGTAAATCATGTCTCAAGTTAATGTACACACTAGTCCAAGATATAGATTTCTAATCTATTCCAATAAGGTTAACACATTACATATGGAAAGATAGAAATAACAGTTTAACCCATTCAAAATGATGTATGAATTTTAGTTTGAAAAGTGTTTAAACCAAGTTTAAACTCAATGCATGAAAGTATGAAACAATTCAATATGATGCATATGAATTTAAACAATATTCATTGTTCTACAAACAAGGAGTTTGAGTGAACAAAGTTTGATAATAAGTGATGCATTGTTCTCATTAAAACATGGGAAGTAGGAGTTACAAATTACAAGTTTCGAATAGAACAAAGACAAAAGATGTGCTAAAACAAGTAAGCACTAAAATCACTATCTTCAAAAGGGATTTACTAACAAAAAAAATTCTAACTTACATTCAAAGAAAACTAAGGATTAGGAGGCGCGTCATCTTCCTTCAAACCTTCTTCAATTTCAGAAACGGAGCGCTGGATTTGTTTGGAAAGTTGATAGGCGCGGTTCACTAAACCATGAGTGTCTGTGACGCCGTCTCTGAGGTAGCGCAAATGACCAACATTGATGTTTTGATATTCATCAATGGTGCGTTGACTAATGGCTTGCTGTTGAGCGACGTTTTCAGCAACGTTCTGAAAGTTAGCTTCAATAGCAGCCTGCGCTGAAACAATGTCAGAGGAAATCCTATCTGAGCGCCTGTCTGCGCTGGAGTGTGCGGCGTTGAAGTGAGTGACAACTAACTCCTTCAAGACATTAATCTTTGAAAGCAAGGAGTTAATGTCAATAGGCGCGCTAGGAGCAGGAGCAGACCTGGAAGAGGGCGCATGTGCATCAGGAGCAATTGGAGCAGCGCTGGGTCCATCATTTGGTTCTGCGCCATATACAGATAGTCCCAGGATTTGTAGCTCATCCTTAACTTCGTTGAGCTTATCAACAACGCTCAATAACTTATGGCTATCTCCAGCCACCATTTCAAACAATTTCCTTATATCCCCCGCTATGTTCAACTCTACTTCCTTTATAGCGTTTATAAAATCTTGGCCATCGGTGAGTTGGATGCCAGCGCTAATTCGCTCGTGAAGAGAAGCAAGAGTACCTTTGAATAAATCGTTCATCTGATCAATAGCGTCATTCCACTGTTGAGGGGTCAGGAAGTGTTTGTCCTTGATGTTAGCATCTATGCGCTTTATCTCCCCCTTAATGGCAGCAATCTCATCAGCCTAGTGGGTAAGCATTGAAGTATGAAGCTCTAATTGTGAGTTCATTTGAGATTGGCCTTGCTGGAGCTGCTGTAGAAGGGAAATAACCATACTCATATCAGGAGTGGGAGGAGGAGGCGCAGGAGTAGAAGGGCGCGGAGTAGGAGCGCGGGGAGGAGATGGAATATATTCTGCACTTGAAGAAATTTCTTCAGGATGAGGCGCAGGAACCTTTGGGCGCACAGATGATGGTTTGCGCCTTAACTGTTCTGGCTCCCCCTGAGGTTGATCCTCAATATCTTCACCAAATAAATCTGCAGAAATTTTATCTCTGACTTGTTGACGATCAAAAGATGGTGTTGGAGTAGGCGCATGAACGGTTGGAGGCGCATCATGAGCAGGCGTGCGTGCATCAGCGCTAGACCCTGCGCCTTTGCGCCTTTCAGATTTAGATAAATCAGCAGCCTATTTCAATCTGAATTCTTCATCTCTTTTTAACTGCGCTTCCAGTCTACTGGCTTCTTTAGCGCGTTTCAGCTCCTTTTCTTCTTCAGTGTCAGTTCTGGGGCGCTTAGCAGGTCTGCTTGGTTCTTCAGTAATCCCTTTGCCTTTGCCTTTCACTGCGCCAGGAATAGGTTCTGCGCGTGGCGCTACTGTAGCTTCTTCTTCACCATCTGCGCCAGCTGCTTCTTCATCAGACTCAGTGGCTTCATCTACCAACTGAGCACCTTTCACCCTTGGCGCGCGCTTGGCCATGCGCTTTCTGCGCCTCTTCATCACTAAACTGTCCTTACCAAAAATAGGGACATCAGTGGTCTGGTAGGCTGGGTTCTCAGCAAGAAAATTAGCAAGCGCAGGGTAGGAAAGGAAGATTTTAGTGAGGATACGGCACTGAGTCTTGAACTTAGTCTTGCCGTCAGCTTTGTTTTTATTGTACTTGTCAATCTGGTCCTGAAGATTAGTAAATAAGATCTGAGGCCAGTTGAGGATGGTTTTTGCCATGATGGCAGCTGTGAATTCCCACTGCTCCATAGTAAATCTGTTGACATTTCCAGTTTTGAAGATAATGGAAGTGCCAACCAGATGCGCAATATGCGCCAATAAATCACCACCATCTCTAATTTCCACCGTTTTGATATTGTTTTGAAGAGTAGGGATACGAAGAAGAGTACGCGCCATAATGTTTTGAGCGGCGGCTGAATAAGAATTGACCTTGCCAGCTACACTCAAGGGGCCAGTTTTGTTGAAGTTGACAATGTTCTTTATAGTGCCGGCAGACATGGTTATCTCAACGTCTTGAACTACTGCGCGAATGCGATAGCGCACCATCCCTTCAACGTCTGTTGGAATTTCCACAAATTCTGCTGTAGAGAAAAATTCATCAACGAGGAGCGGAGAGAAGAAAGGTTGCTCCAGAGTGAACAAAGGGAGAAGTCCAGCCAGTCTGATATAATCCATAACTTCGACACCCATAGGATCAGCAGATAGCTCGTTTAAATCAAATGTTTCACCAGGTCTGAAGTTAGATAGATCCTGAAAAATTAAACATTTAAAGGAATTAGTGTGAATTAGGCGCATAGAATCATAAATAGGCAAAATGAGGACTAGGCGCATACACAATTTTAGGCGCATAAAATAATTAGGCGCAGAGAGTCATGAGCGCATAAGAGAGCACAGTGAGTCAAGGCGCATGATTATAGTGGGCGCATGAAATTATGAGGCGCATAGAAATACAGGGCGCATATTTATGGTTCTATGAAATATACTAAGAAAAATTTGAACATAAGAATTGACCAAGTATGAATTGGGGCGCATAATAAGTGTAGGCGCATAATGATATTAGGCGCATAAAGGATTGAGCCGCAAACGCATGTGAGCGCAAGAATCTCTTTGAGGCGCATAATGTCAATGTGCACATAATCATACTAGGCGCATGAATTCATATATAGGTGCATTACTTATGTAGAAATTTAAACTAAGTATAAAAACTCACAAACACATGCAAACATACATATGCAATTTTTCAGAATCAAAAAATGAAAATTTTGAAAAACAAGTTTTGAAAATTATGAGACCCAAGTCAAGCAAAAATAATGAAGAACACGAAGAACATGTCATGAGTGCTCGAAGAACACCAAGAACACCAAGAACACATAATTCGTGAAACTTCACCAAATCAAGCATACAATATATTAAAATGACCGCACGAAGACAAGGATAACAAATATGTAAATCAAAACAAGTAAAAATCAACAACGTATCCAAAAAATGGATTCAAAGATCTTAAAAACCGAAAAGTCGAAAATGGTGATTTTTCAGATTCGCACCAAATAGCGAATTGATCGTTGAAAAAGTTAGTTATAAAGACTCGAAATCGTAAAATGAACATAACCTAACAAACGATTTTGAAAACGGATCACCCAAGCAAGATTAATCAAGAAAAATGGGCATTCGGGTTTTTGAAAAAGACGGAAACAGAGAATAAAAAAAATTCAGAAATTTAAAGAGTTTAAGAGTTAGAATTCATACCATTTCGTCTTGGGTAGATTTTGTAGTTCTCTTAGGACCCATTAACGAGATATATATGAGGAAAAATAGAGAAACGAAAGAGAGAGAGAGAGAGAGAAACGGAGAGACTGGGAGAGAGAGAGTTGGTAGGGAGGTGTAGGGAGATGATGAGGGAGTTGGTGAGAGAGAGAGAGAGAGAGAAAAGAAGTGTATATATAGGTTAGGTTTAAAAAATTTGCACTGATATGGAAATAATACTGTCAAAAATTTAAAAAGATGGGAAGTTGAAAGGATGTGTATTTATGAGGGGTTTTAGTGATTTCGGCTCATCATGACATGTGTACGGCGCATTAATGAGGGATTTATGGATTTGAAGGGCATTAAATGCAGAATGACATAAAGTGTCATGATGTGACATATTGGGTAAAAGAAAAACTGCTCCACTTTCCCTTTAAGTGTATGAGCAATTTTGACTAATTTTTGCACAAACCTCAAAAACATCTATTTTGGTGTAAGTTTGGGGTGCAAGAAATATATCCCCATAAAATAAAATTTTTGAAAAACGTAAAACGAGGGAAAAATTTAATTGCACAAGTACCCTTGAACAATTAAAGGAATGTCAAAAGACAAAGATTCTTATAATAAATGAACAGAATGAACATACCTGGTACTTGTGTATTTAATACGTTCAATCATTGGAATTAAATTTTGAGAATTGATTGAGCCGCAATAGTTAATGCGCGCATGAAGGGGCGCATTACTTTAACAGGGCGCATACTCATCTAGGCGCGCAGAATGACTTAAGAGGCATTGAATGCTAGGCGCGCGCTAGAATTTGGCGCGCAAAGAGTTGAGCGCGCAGAAGATTAGGCGCGCATAGTTTCCTTGAAACTTGAAATGATTTATCATTTTGTCCTAATATACTTATAACTCAACAAAACATAAAATCATTAGTATTGACAAAACTATATTGAATTTAGTTGAGTTCAAGCATACCCATTTCACCTCTCAAAAACATGAACCGTTTCGCGTCGAGTGCTTTCGTTAGAATGTCGGCGATTTGATAGTCGGTTCCCACGTGTTCCAAATGAATATTGCCTTTCTCCACGTGGTCTTTGAGGAAGTGATATTTGATGTCGATGTGCTTGGTTTTTGAGTGCATGACAGGATTTTCAGAAACTGCAATTGTTGATGTATTGTCGCAGTAGATGGGACAATTTTCTTCGATGATATCATAGTCCACCAATTGCTGCTTCATCCAGAGTATTTGACAACAACAACTTCCCGCAGCGATATATTCGGCTTCGGTTGTTGAGACGGATACTGAAGCTTGTTTCTTACTCGCCCATGACACAAGTCTATATCCGAGGAAATGACAAGTGCCACTTGTGCTTTTCCTATCAATGGTGCACGCTGCGTAATCCGCATCTGAATAACCTACAAGTTTAAAGTTCGAATCTTTGGTGTACCAAAGTCCAAGGTTAACAGTGCCAGAGAGATATCTTATAATACGTTTCACAGCAATTAAGTGTGCTTCTCTAGGGTCGGATGGATAACGAGCACAAACACAAACACTAAACATAATATCAGGCCTACTAGCAGTAAGGTAAAGGAGTGAGCCAATCATACCTCGATAGAGCGTTTGATCAACACGTTTACCTTTTAAATCTTTGTCGAGTTTGTTGTCGGTGGCCATTGGAGTATCGTATGCTTTAGCGTTCTCAAGTCCAAACTTCTTGATTAAGTCCTTTGTGTATTTGGCTTGATTGATAAATATGCCTTCACTCATTTGCTTGATTTGAAGCCCGAGGAAGAATGTGAGTTCTCCCATCATGCTCATTTCAAACTTGATCTTCATTAGTTTCTCAAAACGCTTACACAACAATTCATTAGTAGAACCAAATATAATATCATCAACATAAATTTGAACAAGTAATTTATGACCATTATGTTTGGCAATGAAAAGAGTTGTATCGATTTTACCGCGAGTGAAGCCTTTTTCGATGAGAAACTTGGATAGTGTATCATACCATGCTCTTGGTGCTTGTTTGAGTCCATACAAAGCTTTCTGGAGTTTGTATACATGATTTGGAAATTGTGAATCTTCAAACCCAGGTGGTTGAGCAACATAGACTTGTTCTTGGAGTTTACCATTTAGGAACTCACTCTTCACATCCATTTGATATAACTTGAAGTTCTTGTGAGCGGCGTAAGCTAGAAATAATCTGATAGCTTCAAGTCTTGCTACGGGCGCGAAATTTTCATCGTAGTCGATTCCTTCTTCTTGCCTATAGCCTTGTGCAACCAATCTTGCTTTGTTTCTCGTGATGGTTCCATTCTCATCCATCTTATTCCTGAACACCCATTTCGTACCAATCACTCCATGATCATTTGGTCTAGGAACTAGAGTCCAAACCTTACGTCGTTCAAATTGATTGAGTTCTTCTTGCATTGCAACAACCCAATTAGGATCTTGGAGCGCTTCATCAGCCTTCTTCGGTTCAATTTGAGAGATAAATGCAGTGTAAGCATCAAAGTTTGTAGCTCTCCTTGTACGAACACCAACTTGTAGATCACCGATGATATTAGCAATTGGATGACCTCTAACTTCACGATTTTCAGGAGGTAAGTTAGGTTGAGTCATAGAAATTTGAAGGTCTTCAATTGGTACATCTTCACCAGATTCAAAGTCATTGAAATTTGGGGGTTGAACTGGCTCAGAATTGAAATTTGAGTTTACACCAGATGCAGCAGTAGAAATAGGCGCGTGAGAGGAATCATGAGGCCCATCAATTGAGTGAGGCGCAATAGAGGATTCACCAGGCGCATTATACGTTGAATTAGGCACATTTGATGTAGATGGATTTCCTTGTGTTGATAGATTCTGATCTTGAGTGGGCACAACATAAATAGGAGCACCTGTATCATTTAGCTCAATAGAATCATTAGCAACATTTGGAGCCAAATGTGGCTCAAGGAGAGAATGTTCATCAAATGTAACATGTACAGATTCAACTATCACTAATGTAGTTCTATTAAAAACACGAAAAGCTTTAGAGTGTTTGGCATACCCAACAAAAATACCTTCGTCGGCTTTGGCATCGAATTTACCTCTATGTTCGTTTCCGTTGTAGAGGATATAACATTTGCAACCAAAGATCTTGAAGAATGCAATGTTGGGAGTTCTACCACGCCAAAGTTCATACGGAGTCTTGTTGTGAAGTTTGTTGATGAGGGAACGATTTTGAGTAAAACAT
The DNA here is from genome assembly GCA_026119855.1 of Campanula takesimana. Taxonomy (NCBI): domain Eukaryota; kingdom Viridiplantae; phylum Streptophyta; class Magnoliopsida; order Asterales; family Campanulaceae; genus Campanula; species Campanula takesimana. The sequence continues at coordinate 1,746,288 of JAOWBW010000030.1, forward strand.
TCAGTGTTGATAGCTTCTTCCCAAAAGTACTTAGGCAATTTAGCTTCAGCTATCATCGTCTTTCCCGCTTCAATCAACGTTCTATTCTTTCGTTCAACAACGCCATTTTGTTGAAGGACTCCGGCGGTTGAAAAGTTGTGATCTATCCCATGATCTTCACAATATCGAGCAACACCGTTGTTCTTGAATTCTGTTCCATTGTCGGATCGAACACTAACGATGTCATCTTCTTTTTGGGTTTGGAGCAGTCGAAATAAGGTAGTGAGAATATCATAACAATCATCTTTTGTAATCATCATCTCTACCCATGTATATCTTGAATAATCATCCACCACAACTAGAGTATACTTGTTTCTTCTAATACTTGCGGTGGAAACTGGTCCAAATAGATCAATGTGAAGCAGTTGCAAACATCTTGTAGTTGAAGGATTAGTCTTGCTTGAAAATGACTGCTTCGGTTGTTTGCCAAGTTGACATGCGGCGCACTTTTTGTCATGATGATCAGCAACCTTGGGAAGTCCTTTGACAAGATTATTCCTGCTGAGTTTAGATAGATACTTGAAGTTCAAGTGACTTAAGCGCTTGTGCCACAGCCAACTATTTTCGTTCACACTTTTTGCTACAAAACAAAGATTAGTACTAGAGTTCATACTATGGAAATCAATAATATAAATATTTGTCTTACGATATCCCGTGAGTAAGATAGCTCCAGTTTTGCCATTCTTGATAAGACATTGCGTTGAAGTGAAATAGCATTCTAATCCTTTGTCGCAGAATTGAGATATGGATAATAAGTTGTGCTTGAGCCCTTCGACGAGTGAGACTCTTTCAATGCACACTTTGTCTTTCTTGAGCTTTCCATATGCTACAACTTGACCTTTGTTATTATCGCCAAATGTTACGGAGGGACCTCTTTCTTCATGGACATCTTCTAATAAGGATTCATCTCCAGTCATGTGTCTTGAACACCCACTATCGAGAATCCACTCATAATTTCTAGCTTTTGAAGATCCAGCCATGAAACAAAGAACCTGAAATATAGACATTTAAGCAGGTCCCCTTTATTCCTTTTGGGTCCTAGGGTTAGCAACTTTTGACAACCCACTCTTGCTTGACCTTAGGATTTTTACGTCCTTTGGCATTGGGAGTGAATCTCAAAAGGCATTCCACGGCCTTGTGTCCTGAACAATCACAAATGGAACAATGATGAAAGCCACCAATCACGTGAGTTTTCACAAACTCTTTACTTTTCTTGGGGATGGCATTCTTCTTTGGGTCAGATGGACTAGCCTTAACAAAATCTTTCTTTTGAAATTTTGGAGCGCTTGTTCTTGGAGGGCACATAGGGCTAGGAGGCGCACGGCGATGAGGCGCGTGGCTCTTAGGCGCATAATGAGCACTCGGAGAAGGAGCACGCCTATTTTCAAGAATGATTTTGCTAGGAGATGGTTCATCTGTAGCTATATCTTTCCCATTAGCTTTCCCAAATTGCTTCGTTGGGTAGACATAATGGAATGTTTGTCTCTTGACTTTTTCCTGTCCTTTACCCATTGAATTAGAATATTTTTCCTTGAGAATTTCAAAAGTTTGTTGGTTGGTAATTTCACTATCTCTTTCAGCACAAACATCACATTTAAAGTTGTCACTAGTTGATGAGAATCCCAAGCCACTTTTATCACCACTGACTTTTTGGGACTCAAATATATTCTCCACAGTGACACGAGAATTGGACCACTCATTTGTAATCTTTTTAAGATCAGTAATTTGAGCAACCAATTCATCGTTTTGAACTTTGAGAAGTGAGTTCTGTTCTGTTAGAAAAGTATTTTTAACAGTAAGAGGAGTCATGCTCTTTATCTGCTCCTTAAGGAGGGTGAGTTCAGATTTAAGTAGAGATTTCTCGGTCTTAAGCTGGGAAATTTCATCACATGATAGTGCTAAAGCTTCCTTCATACTATCAAATCTAGTGATTACCTTTTCAGCCTTCTTGAACAATTTTTCTTGTTCAGCAATCACTTCATCATCATTGATTTTGGAGTTTGGAGCAGTTGGTTCAACCTGTGGTCTAATATATGCTCCTTTTCTCAATTTGTTCCTTGCTCCAAGATCACATCGTGAGAATAGCAATCCACCATCGTTTTGAGCTGGAGTGAGAAATCCTTGTTCAACGAGCTCACTGATGGTTGGTCCTTTCTTCTTTTTCACTTCTTGAAAACCTGCAGATTTCTTGATAGGTTTATTCAAGGCATTCATATCGGGAACATCCTTGGAGAAGTCATCATCAGAATCATAAGCATCAACTTCATCATCATTTGCCATCAAACAAACGAGTCCATCATCGGAATCTTCATCGCTCTCATCGGAGTCTGTTTCAATCCAAGTGTTGTGCTCATTTGCTGGTGCTTCTTCTTCAGCAACCATTCCCTTGTGACGAGTGAACTTGGGAGTGAATTTGGGAGTATGGCTGCTCTTCTTCTGCATATATTCAAATTTGGGAATTGGGCAGCTTGATGCAAAATGTCCGGGTTTCCTGCAATTAAAACAAACAAGATCTTCTTTTCTTTTTGAATCACTGCTCCTTGAAAACTTTTGAGGAGCTTTGTTGGTAGATCCTTGAAATTTGTTGGTTGAGCCGGGTCTTGAGAATTTTCTGAACTTTTGAAATTTCTTCACAAATAAAGCGAAGTCTTCATCATCCATGTCTAATAGCTCAGAAGTAGAAATTTTGGGATCGGAGCTTTTCTCATCTTGTACAGGCGCAGGAGTAGGCGCAGGTCTAGGCGCATCTTCTCTGTGCGCTATCATCGCCATAGATTTTGACTTTCCTTCAGTTTCGCTGATTCGTTGGAGTTTGAGTTTGTAGACTTTGAGATTTGCATATAGGTTCCTTAAAGTCCAAACATCTAAAGTTCCATCGTCTTCAAGAGCGCTAGATTTATGTAGGTATCTTGATCCAAAAGCTTGTAGAAAATTTACATTCAAATCTTTGTTGGTAAACTTCACGCCAAGTGAAATACATAGATTGATAATTTCACAGTAGCGTTCATAGGTTTGCCTTAAGTTTTCACCGAGAAGTTGAGAGAAATTGTTGAATCTCTTTTGTACTTCGTATTTCTTGTTCTCCTTGCAGACGGTGTCTCCTTCAATGTGCTCTTCAATAGCATCCCATAGCTCATTTGCAGTAGCACAATGCATGACTTGTTGTTTCATAGCCGTGCTTAGAGTGCTTAGAAGAATGTTTCTTGCTTTGCCATCATTTGCAACTCTTCTAATTTCTTCCTCGGTCCATTCTTCCATTGGTTTTAGAACTGTAGGTTGAGCAGCGTTGGTGCGTGGATTTGGATTCGCCTTCATCGGAATATAAGGTCCATAAACGACGGTGTCATGGAGCCTTTCATCGATTGAGTTGAGATGAGTCAATATGCTGAATTTCCACACGTCAAAATGATCTTCATCAAAGACCGTTACGTGAGTGTAATTTGCAGTTGCCATAGGTTTTGAGTTTGCCATTTAGAATCGGCACCCAAGCTGTTAAGCTTGAAAAACGAAGAATGTTTTATAAAGGTGTTTGCTCTGATACCACTTGTTGGTCCCAAAGGGCAACAAGGGTATGAAAAATAGCTAGAGGGGGGGTGAATAGCTGTTTTAAAATTCTTTTCGTACCCTTGATAAACTCAATTGCAAATGCGCACTTTAACAAGTAAGCGCTATGAGATGCGCCTAAGTGAGTGAGTGAAATGCACAGTGGAATTTAGTAATGAAAATAGGCGCAAAGTGTGATAAAGGGGGCGCACACACACTCTAAGGATTTTGGCTCAAAGTGGGTGAAATAAGAAACTAAGGCAAATGAAATAACAACACCACAATTAGGTTCAATCAATCTACAATGAGTAAACAAGCAAATAGTGAGTGAAAATAATAACTTGAAAGAAATGACAAGATAATAACACAAGCTATTTGGAGAGGTTCGATCAATGAAAGATCTACGTCCTCTACCAAGATGGTTAGTCTTGGATTTCTAATGGAGATCTTATATAATGAGTGAGTGATACAAATTACAACTTTTGAGCTCCTATACTAACTCAAGATCTATTACTATGATAGAACAAATCCAAAACAATAACCGGTGTATCTCTTAAAGAAGAATCTAAATGATTAATCTTAAAGAGGTGCGTGTGTGTTCTTAGTATCAAGGCTCTTTAGATCTTTGAGATGGAGAGCACAAGAAACTAAAGTGTTAAGGCTTGAAGATCTGGGCTAAGGATGAAGGTATGAAGATGTTCTTGAGAAATCTGGAAAAACGAAGGCAATCTTCAAATCTTCAACAAATGCTTTGAGAGAGAAATTCTTGAAATTCTAAGCAAAACTCAGCCACTTCAAAATGTTGAAGTTATGGGGTATTTATAGTGAACTTCAAAAAAAAACTAGCCGTTGGAAATCCTTGTGGATAAGATGAGCTGTCGCTCGTTGATTGGAGCATGCATATATTATGGCCATTTTGACACTCAACATAAAAGTGACCGTTGTGGACACGTGTCAACAGATTAGGCGCATATGCATCTTTTAACCACCGTTGGATCATTGACGTAATTTAAATTCTCTTCAAGTCTTCGAGTCTTCAATAAATCACTGAGTGTTGAATAAATACTTTGAGGCGCGTTTGAGCCAAGAGGCGCATTGAGCCAATAGGCGCATAGTAAGCGTGCGCTTAAATCAAGGGGCGCAGAGGCGCGAAACATAGCTTATGAAGAAATCCTTATGCGCGCGCTCTAAATGGTGCATGGCGCGAATGTAGAAGGCGCGTGGCGCGTGGCGCAGGAGGCGCATAGGCGCGGCTCAAACTCACTGAGTGATTTTTCTTGAAACTTGATCTTCTTGCCCTATTTCTAAGCCTATTCTATAACAATGGACAACTTAAAAAATGAAGTATAAATACTTCTTACATGTGGGTCTAAAGTCCATGAAATAAAACTTAGGTGATGGATCAATCAAATCTAATAAATTCTATTACATTAAAACTAAGATATGTGTGGGCATACCCAACAGAAGGGCATTGGTATATCTTACCACGTGCCAACAAGATCGCTAACAGATACAGATGTCTACATAGATGGTTTAGTAGTATACTCCAAGAGACCCTACGGTCGACACATCAAAGATCTGCGGAAAGTCTTCAACATTCTGAGAGGTCAGAAAATTCTCCTGGATCTATCAAAATGAAAATTCGGTACTATTCAGACAAAAGCCCTAGGCTACAGATTGGGACAAATGTTCGAGGCTGACCCAGAAAAGATCAGAGAGTTAATCATGATGTCACCCCTCGCCAAGAAAGTGAAAGGATCAAACTCCTAGGTCTGCTACACTACATCAACCACCTCACAATGGCAGGAGACTCGCTCCTCAAAGAATTACAGCATTGCTCAGAAGAAAGTTGGAACCAGAAATGTGAATGGACTCTAACTCAACTAAAGAGCCATATAGCAAATACCTTATCCTTACGACCACCACACGGGAAATCCAAGTCATACAATGGATCCCCCATCAGTTTCCGAAATTACACAAGATCGGATCTACCATTGGGCCTCATGTTCAAAGCACTGAAGAGAATTGGTAAACTACAGCCAATGCAAGAATTTGGTCTTACTGTGACACTACAGATTTCTGAACTGCGCAGAATGTGTTCTTACCACCAGAATGAAGGGCATAGTATGGATGACTGTCATGAATTGAAAGAGGAGATCCGACTACTCATCGAGACGGGTCGCTTAACCAAGCAGAACGAAAATTGGGTATACACGGACGACAACGGCTTCCTCCCAATCAAGATTTACAATCTCCGCAACTACTACAACTGACCACTATGGTCTTTCTCCACAAGAAGTACTCTCCAACAGCGGAACTCTCCGTCAACGGTCTTCTACAACGGCCATCCCCCTTGTAAAAAAAAATATATATTATTATTCTTTACTCCCCCTTTCTATCTTCCCTTTCTACAATCTGAAATGAACTACGATGACCTGAGCCCCTTAGCCCTACTTGTAAAAGGGGAACGTAGGCAGCCTTCAATGGTGCGGTCTCAAAAATAAATAAAAATCCAAATCTGGTTTGAGCAAATTTCAAATAAAGCAAACAATCTGTTTATTACTAAAGCAAAATCTCTATTTCCACAAGTCACTACACGTTAACATTTATTTGATGAGTCTAAGCTCGAAAGAACCTGCGAATAAATAACCTGCTGCGAAATTTAAATAAATTAGATCAAACTAAAATCTAAACTATGTGTCTGCAACGACTGTGGTTGGATACTTGGAGTCACTTCTCCTCCTCCTCTTCCTCTTCTTCCTTCGGTTTCTTGTCCCTTCGTCCGCGTCTAGCCCGTCTAGTTGGATCCGCAAACAAGTCCTTCCTCAACTGAGTCACCCCCATTGAGCCTTCTCTCTTTCTTTTCCTTTCAGTAGGTGCTAGCTGAGCCAACTCGGTTTCCACCTCCCGTTGCACATTCTCGTCCTCCCTCAAGCGTCTGCTCGAGACATAAGGGATTACTACCCTACGTCTCAGTCTTTTCAGAGTCTGTCCCATGTTCCCTAAGGTCGTCTGGTACCAGTCCAAGTATACTCGAGACAGAAGTATGTAACGTGGTCACTGTATACAGAGAGTGCTAGGCATGAGAGCCTAAGACCAATATCGCTCCAAAAGCACTGCGACCCCAGCAGTCATGGAGAACATCCTAACATTAACTCGGATACAAGTCTCATCCTATGATGAAGGTATAATCTAAGGCATCCCGTACTGACGGCACACTCGCACTGCATAGTAATAAGTGGTTTCACCAAAGGCAGGGACCCGAATCATGCAGAGACCACTCTGAGACCACCGTGCTCTGATAACCCCCCCAATGAGGTACCATCCATTTGATCTGAGCCGTACCCATCTGTGCCATATATGTCACCCATACAGAACGAGCCATCGCTGCAAATCGCTGCTTTATGCGCCTACTCTGGCAAACCCAAGGTGACACTGGTCCAACAGGTTCCTCCAAGACAGAAGTCTCTCTTGCAGCCACAAGGTTAATAGTCGGGTACTTCCCCTGGTCATCTTTCGAGCTCCCGAGGCCAACTCTCCAATACGATGCAAAGTTTCCCCAAGCAAGCAAGGGATAATACTGCGATTGGCTCGAGCCTGGTCCACCATGTCAAGACAACCCATAGTAGCTACTCCTACGTAAGGTGGAAATAATATCGAGGCAAACATACAAAGTATAGATACCCCAGGAGGGCCCACCGCTTGGCTAGGGCGGCAGAAGGATCCTAGGATGTCTAACTTGTTTTAGATTTGTAGAGTCGCCACCTATGTTTTAGAGGAACATAAGAAAAACCTAATATTTATAGCCTAAGTTTGATTACGAAAACAGAGATTCTTGTTATGAGGTTCGGGGGTTAGGTTACGAGATGTGAAGTACTTCAACACCCATCTCGCCCGACTAATATCGGTCTTGCTTGATCAAAGTCTATATAAATGATAAAATGTTCTTCTTGTTCTTGATGATAAAAGGGGGTTTTTAAAAGGAGTTTTGGAATGTAGGGAGATGACTCCGTGACTAGCTTCAATGAAGTGAAGTAGTCTTTGGTGTCATGTCCAAAAAATGTTTGGGTGATTGCACTTTTGATTAAAGTAAAATAGGGAGAGGAGAGATGAAGTAGAAGAGGAGAGAAAAAAATAGTCTTTTACCTATACTTCAAAAGACTTCAAAGACTTATTCAACAGGTTCTTGGGAAATATCTTGTAAGTATTTGTGTAGAGTTTTTGCTTAGTGATTAAAAATCTTCCTCCTTTTCAATGGTGAATTAGAGGGGTTTATATAGGTAAAAGAGGTGTGTTTTTGGTGCCAAAACCAAGTCACAAACATCAGTTTCTCGGGCAAATCCTGTTAAAAGGAGCAAGGGAGGGATTCTTGGACAGAAATCTGTAACTGACACCCAGGTGCACGCGCCTCCTGCCTTGATAGCGGGATGCGCGTGCCTCTGGCCCCAAAGGGTGAAAGCGCCCGCCTTGAAGATGGCAAAAATGACAGAATGGACTAGAATGTCAGCACTGTTATTCAGTTTGGTCCTTGAACTTAACGAAGTCAGTCAGGAACTCAATGGAAGTAACGGAAACTAACGAAAACACATAAAAAAGGTAGAAACACGAGATCAAATGTGCAATCGGGGTAAGCGGTCCAAGGCGGGGTGTCTCCACAAAGTGCCAGACAATCCAAAGCCGTGTCAGATTCCACTGTGCTATTAATAAACCTGATGGGAAGCCCATAGAGGTTGACACCACCATCCAATAGCAAGCCACTAGCATCTTCAACAGAAACCCGCAGCAGTTGGGAAACTCGAAGTTTCGGAGGCACTTGGTCATGTGGCATGGCTACCCTGTCCGTCACTGTCGCACCACAAAGAGCCACAAAATCTTCATACGTTGGGGTGATCTCATTATAAGAAAAATTGAAGACATGATTCTCGTAGTCCCAGAACTTAACGGCAGCACGAATCAGATTCTCGTCAGACTTAACCCTATAAAGGGACCAGAAGCACTTGATCCCGAATCTCTTATCAAAGTTTGCACGAGTTGTCCTCGAAAGCTTCCCCACCCAGATCTTCAAACTCTTCATAAAGTAGTTTTGTCTCTCCTCAGAAATCCTAGGGTGTCTATCCATCAGAAAGGTGCAGAAAGAATGAAATCTAGAGCAAAAAGAAGAAAAAATGATGTCTACCTCGTCTGTTTACGCAGGCTGTTATTATATAGATGAGGGAGTTCAAGTCCTGATTGTACAAGGAGAAATCTGTCAAAAATCATGTCAGATCAGGGATTAGCCATGCGGCCAGTCCTTCCCCATGTTTGGCCACGCGGCCACATAAGCCATTCCAAACAGATTGCAAGTCCATCCCCAACAAAAGCCGAAATGGACCCATTTCAGACATTTCGAAGGTCCCAAATCAAGAAAGAGGTCCGATAAAGAGGAAATGCCCGATAGTGTGCAATCCCCATCTTACCCCTAGGGCTCATGCATTGTACTAAATTAAAAAAAAACATGTAAATAAAATACTAATTAATTACATACCAAAAGCAAAATAAATATTGTACATGTATCTGTCTGTTCCTCTCCTCTCTCTAACAAAATACAGGAAATACAAGTCTAGTCTGAATCGGATCCCTCGATATCAACATCCTCTTCCTCATCATCACTCCCATCATCGTCACCACGGCCCCGCTGCTGCACATAATGGGACCCACCGGCTCCTGAGCCCCTACCTCTAGTAGATCTCCGACGGACACGAGACGGACGAGCATCCTCCACAGGTGACCTCTCCCTCCGCTGCAGTAAAAACACGTCCTCCTGACGACAAATACTAGCAGCGGCCAAGCTCCGGATTAATCTCTCAAAAATATTGCCCTGATGAACAGAGCGGATATAAGCCTCCCGAGTCACCAGAGACAGATAAGCACAGTTCAGATACAAGTCTAAAGTGTGTGAGTGCAAGACAGAAATCAAAAGGTATCATACCGTAGCTCCAAGTGGAGGGAGCTGGTCCCCATTAACCTCATCAGCCTCAGTTGGAGTCAAATCGAAATCTACCTTGGCACCACCCTGCTGCATCCGAATACTTTCCCAGAACTGCGGCATATCCATACCATATCTAGCTCCCGTAAAGTCCATCTGCAATGACTTTATTTGTTCTATGATGATTCGTTTCTGTAAAGTCTATCAGCAACGACTTTATTGCTTAGTGATGTTTCGTTTCTTTTTTTTTCTCCCTAGTAGGGTCCACGTGACTTTATTGCTTGACGAATATTTGTCTATCCTCAACGAAAAGACAATGTCTCGTTTCTTTCTTTCCCCGCAAGTCTCAAACTACGATCGGCTTGATTCCACTTGGATACGTAGGTAGCCTGACAAAGGTTCAGCCAATCGACCAACTTGGTCACCTTCTTTCTCATTCCCCTCTCAATTTGGAACTCATGTTTCAGATCGGTTCCTTTTCTTAATCGACGACCCTCCATGCCTTGCAAGAAACGTCGTCGAGGGGCTACTGTTAGTACCCAACCTGAAAATGAGTTATTAGGCATTCTAGAACTCACAGGGACCTCTCAGGTATTTAGGAACTGTGCAGGACTTATCCAGGATTTCCCGAAAAGCCCAGATAAGAAGATGTTGACGACCTGATTGGATGAGGCTTCAAAGATAGACGTTATCTAATCCTTCTCTAGAGTCCAAATTGATTAGAGCCTCGGGAATTGTGTCAATCCCTTGGACCAGCCGGACAGCCACATGTCCTGGCCGGGCGGCCACTTCTTCCAGGTGAGATTTTCTTATAAATAGTCGACCTCAGCTCATAAATTGGACACACAATTCTATCCCCCGAGTTCTACAACCTAAACGGACGGCAGAACTCTCTCTCTAAGCCTTTCTAGCAATCCCAAAGGTCCGGTGAATCCGCGCAAGAGATTCGACTTCGTTCTTGTCAAGATTGGTGAGAATTTGTCATGTTTTCTTAGTTTAGATCTAATTTATGCTAGTTTCATTATCTTTATACGCCTATATTCATATGATTCATAACGTGTTCTTCATGTTCTTGCTAGAATTCATAACATGCTCTATGACTAGGGTAGAGATCTTCATGTCTATGTGTTCATTCATACATGTTCATGATATTCTTATTATTATGCTAGATCTACAGCTTATCCTGCATAATATGCTAGATCTAATGTTTTAATCTCTGTTCATATTGTATAGCCGATGATGATCCACGAGATCTAGGAACTACTTCCAAACCCTAAACTTTAGTTAATTACTCCCATGATCAGTTATTCTCCAATGATGAACATGATGACTACACGTTGATCTTATCAATGGTATAATCATTATTCTAGGATGTGATCATCTTTCATGATTCTTTCTCCTCCCCCTTCATTATGCATGATCCCGCTTCTTCTCTCTATTCCGATTATGTGCGAACTACGCTGACCTGAGCTTCTCAAACGAGAGGAATGTAGGCAATCTTCGGATCCGGTCTCAATCACTAACACACTACTAACAAATTCATCATGATAGAAAGTCCGATCTATCGGGCGATAGGAGTGATAACTTGATATTATTCTCTTGTCGTAACTTGACCCCCGAACCTCCTCTGTTAGCTGTTTCTCAATGTTTTAGCTCAATAAAAACAACGTGGCGACTTTTAATAAGGTTAAATGTTAACTTGAATATCCTAATCCCATAGAAAAGATAAATAAAGATAAATAAAAAGAAAGACTTCCCGTGCGTCACCCGCATTCGGAAAGGGGTATTCACAGAGGCGCGTCTCCATCTACATATATGCTGAGTGTGCTTGTTTTGTCGTATGTACATATCAACACTTTGGCTCATTCCAAAAAGCGTACCTTGACTTGACGCTTTCCTAGCTTGGAGAATATGAGATCAGGAAAAGAGAGAATTAACTAAGGCAAATCTGCGCGTTCATGGAAGCCATGCGCATTGAGTGCGTAGATGGGTTGTCGCGACCCCGACCCCGCGGGCCCGGAGTACGCGAGCTGGACGTCGACTTAAACAATAAACTCTAAAATAATGAAGATAAAAATTTCCTTTTATACCAAAAGATGATAACACAAAGTTTTGAAATCCAACTAGAACAACAAAATATAAACTAGTGTAAGCTCCACAAGCTCACACTCAAAATAATAAAATATACAAATTCTAATGACGTCAAGTTTGGTACAACTATTCCCAAAAAGGTTACACATTTATGTAATGTAAACCCACCAATAACAACTTGCCCCGAAAGCTCAACCCTCGCGACGTCCTCCTCGTGATCAGTGAGTCTAATCCTTTCCTCCTGGGGGGGGTTAAGGAAAAACAAAGATAAAAGAAAGAGGGTGAGATAAATCTCAATAAGTTACTAATGCAACTACATGACATACTATGATGCAATAATCAATAATAATCACATAGCACATAGCAATTATCATTTAACAGATAGCAGCGGAAATAAACAATTAACAAAGGATATTAGCCAAGGTTTCCCAACTGATATAACTAAATAAAGGTCGCTGCGCAGCTTCAATAATCAACAATCAACATCTTCATAGTAGCATGAAAGCTTGAAGAGAAAACCCCCGGTACCGGAACCAATAACAAAGTAACGTGCCACAAAGGGCGGGATCCATGCCACAAAGTCATGCTCCAAAACGTGTAGCTAGAATACTCACAAAAGGAGCTAGCTCATCCCATCCAAGGCCAATCTGGATGAGGAAACAAGGACCAATGGGCGATGCTATACTGGACTTGGCTTGAGCCATTATAGCATTATCCATTGCCTGACTCGAACACAAATAACCAGCTGGACTTTCAAATAAATGCTAAGTAATAAATACTAGCTTAAATAAACAACTAATGATTCCAAAGTAGGGAACCATTCCAAATAAATCACCACAAAGGTAAACCAATCCAAACAACACATCAAAGATGTCCAACATTCTCAAAACGATATTTAATCAAATTCCATAACATATTTATTCACAAAGGAACCAATTCCAATTAATAAGGTGTTCCACGATGTTAACTTAAGTTAATTTGAGTAAATAAACTTAAACTAGGAAGCCACATAGTCTTAAACAAGCAAAAGACATATTTCAGAACAGGCGGGCGGGCGGGCGCCTGGAAGGGGTCGGGCGGGCGCTCATTCCAACAGAAGGTTGGCAACGGGAAAAAGGGTAGGTAGGCGGGCGCCTGGCTCAAGTCGGGCGGGCGCCTGGTCTGCCTTCAGGCCGGGAAACAGAGCTGGGTTTCGCCATTTTCGAACCAAAACCAAAATTCTCACAAATCAACACTCCCAACTTGATCCCCAAAGTACCCAAACAACATCTAACTTAAAGGGGACCTAAATAACACCATTTATCAACCAAAACTAAGATTGAAATCCAACATTCATAGCAATCACCATTTTTAACCAAAAACCAAAATAAATTCCAAATAAATCACAAACTCAATCAAACATCAAATATAACAACTAAAGCATTATATAAACATGAAATGAACATTTTAGCATAAAAATGGGGGAAAAGCAACTTACTTGAACTTTATCAAAGATGACGGAATTCAAATATTTTTAGCTTCCTACGATCCTATCGACGATCTAAACACATTTCATAAAATGAGCAATAGGAAAAGATGAGAGGAAGAAGGTGAAAATGAAGAGAGAAGGGAGAGAAGAAAAGCTTACCTTTCTTGGAGAGAGAGAGAAAGAAACTGGAAATGGAGTAGGGTGATGGAGAGGTGAGGGAGAAGGGAGGGAGTAGGGAGAATTATTTTGAAAAACTTACACTTAGACCCCTCCTCTACTAGCCACACAACTCTAATACTTCCTACTAACAACTAAGACCAAATAATACTACACTAGCACAAATGACCCAAATAAAATGCTAGACATGATTTATTATGAAACATAAAATGCACACATAATTATTAATTAAATAATAATTTAAACAATTAAATAAGAAATAAATAAATAATTAAATATTTATTATTAGAAAATAGAGGCGGGTTTTCGGGTCGTGACATTCACTCCCCCTTAAAGAAAATTCGAACCGAATTTTAACGAGACTTACCCGAATTGAAAAGCCACGGATATTTCTTATCTATCTCATCTCGAAGCTCCCACGTCGATTCCTCAACATTATGATTCTTCCAAAGAATTCTAACCAACGGAATGCTCTTGTTCCTCAACTCTTGGACTTTGGCATCAAGAATCCGAACCGGTCGTTCCTCGTAAGTCATGTCGGGATCTATATCCTCCGGTACCCTCGGTAACATGTGAGAAGGATCATGAACATACTTCCGAAGCATAGAAACGTGAAAAACATTATGCAACTGGTCTAAAGAGGGTGGTAACGCAAGTCGATACGCAAGAAGTCCCACCTTTCCCAGAATTTCAAACGGACCTATAAACCTCGGAGCCAATTTGCCTTTCTTCCCGAACCTTCGAATACCTACCTTCGGAGATACTTTCAAGAACACAAGATCACCGGTCTGAAAACTAATATCTCGCCTTCGGTTATCTGCATAGCTCTTCTGTCGACTCTGGGCTGTTTTCAATCGATCCCGGATAACTCTAACTTTCTCAACTGAATCCTGAAGTAAATCAATACCCACTATCTTCGCTTCACATACCTCATCCCAACGATAGGCGATCTACATTTTCTCCCATATAAGGCCTCATAAGGTGCCATCTCGATACTAGCCTGATAACTGTTGTTGTAAGAGAATTCCACTAATGGTAAATGTCTATCCCAAGAATCGGAAAAGTCTATCGAACAAGCTCGCAACATATCCTCCAAAATCTAAATGGTCCTCTCGGATTGACCGTCGGTCTGAGGGTGAAAAGCTGTGCTGAATTGCAAATCTGTACCCAAAGCTTCCTGAAACGCCTTCCAGAATCTAGAAGTAAACCTCGGGTCTCGATCTGACACAATGCTAACCGGAACCCCATGCAATCTCACAATATCATTTATATAAAGGGTCGCGAGTTTCTCCATCGAGTATCGAATATCCATCGGTAAGAAATGAGCGGTCTTGGTCAGTCTGTCCACAATTACCCAAACACTGTCATACTTCCTACGGGTACGAGGTACTCCCGTAACGAAATCCATAGTCACATGCTCCCATTTCCATTCCGGAATCTCTAACGGCTGAAGTAGTCCTGCGGGTGTCTGATGCTCGGCTTTGACCTGCTGACAAGTTAAACATTTCGAAACATACTCGGCTATTTCCCTCTTCATGTTGTTCCACCAAAAGTGTTGTTTCAAATTTTGATACATCTTCGTACTACCCGGATGAATAGTATATCTCGATTTGTGACCCTCATCTAAAACTTGCCTCTTTATTCCACCAACATCGGGTACGCACAAACGACCACGGAAAGTCAACACCCCATTCGAACTCATAGAAAAATCCTCGAAGTTCTTTTCCTTCATTTTACCCATTACTTTCACTAACTTGGGATCTTCTTTTTGAGCTTTTTTTATCCTCTGAATTAGGGTCGGAGATACCCTAATATTCGCAAAAATAGCCCCATGTCTCGATTCACGAGGACAGCAATCTCGAACATCCTCGAACATCCTCAAGCATTTTCTACTCTCGAACCATCATCGAGGCCACATAAGACTTTCTACTAATCGCATCGGCTACCACATTCGCCTTCCCCGGATGATAAGAAATCGTACAATCATAGTCCTTTAAAAGTTCCATCCATCGACACTGTCGGTTATTAAGTTCCTTCTGCGAGAAAAGATACTTTAAACTCTTGTGATCCGTAAAAATCTCGAACTTTGCCCCGTATAGGTAATGCTTCCACTTATGCAACGCAAAGACGATCGCAGCCAACTCCATATCATGAGTAGGGTAATTCTGTTCACTAGGGGTCAACTTCCTCGAAGCATACGCAATTACTTTCCCATTCTGCATCAAAACACAACCCAAACCCTCTTTCGAAGCATCACTGTAAATCATCAAGTCGTCATTTCCATTCGGTAACGCAAGAATAGGAGCCGTAGTTAATCTCTTCTTTAATTCATCAAAGCTACTTTGACATTTTTCACTCCACACAAACGGTACATCCTTCCGGGTCAACTGAGTCATCGGAGTAGCAATCCTCGAAAACCCTTCTATAAACCTTCTGTAATACCCGGCTAAACCCAGAAAACTTCTGATCTCGGTCACTGTCTCGGGTCTCTTCCAATCCACTATGGCTTCTATCTTTGAAGGATCCACAGAAATCCCATCTTTAGAGATAACATGACCCAGAAATGAAACCTTCTCGAGCCAAAATTCGCATTTACTAAACTTCGCAAACAACTGCTCCCTCGCAAGAATGGATAAAACTGTCCTCAAGTGTTGCTCGTGCTCCTCTCGAGATTTAGAGTAGACAAGAATGTCATCGATGAAGACCACCACAAACGAATCAAGATAAGGATGGAAAACTCGGTTCATCAAATCCATAAACATGGCAGGCGCGTTAGTCAACCCAAACGGCATAACCAAGAACTCGTAATGACCATAGCGAGTGCGAAAGGCAGTCTTCGGAATATCCTCCGATCGAATCTTCAACTGATGGTACCCACTCCTCAAATCAGGTTTAGAAAACACCACGGACCCTTGAAGCTGATCAAATAAATCATCAATGTGAGGTAGAGGATACTTGTTCTTCAATGTAACCTGATTCAACTTTCGGTAATCAATACACAATCTCAAAGAACCGTCTTTCTTCCGCACAAACAAAACCGGTGCTCCCCACGGAGAAACACTAGGGCGGATAAACCCTCGATCAAGCAACTCTTGCAACTGAACCTTTAGTTCCTTCAACTCTGCGGGAGCCAACCTATACGGTGCCTTTGAAATCGGAGCCGTACCCGGCAAAAGGTCTATACAAAACTCTATCTCACGATCGGGAGGCATATCATATTCAGAAGAGAAAACATCGGGAAATTCTCTAACTACCCGAACACTCTCCAAACTAGGGGATTCTTTCCTAGTATCAAGCACACTAGCCAAGTACCTTTCACAACCACGATGCAATAATCTCCTAGATTTCACATAAGAAATCATACGAATATTTCTACCCAAAGGCATAGCCTCAAAAACAAATTTAGGCATATTGGGAATAGAAAAAGTAACAACTTTCTTACGACAATCAACAGAAGCATGAAACTTGCTCAACCAATCCATACCCAAAATAACATCAAAATCTTGAATCGGGAGGACTACCAAGTCCGCACACAAGACACGACCACATATAAGCACATCACAAGCACGAAATACTATATCAGTCACCAAACACTCTCCCATAGGAGTTGACACCTCTAACACATAGGGCAAAGACTCAGATGCAGCATTTAGTAAAGAAGCAAATTGCACAAAAATGTAAGAATGAGATGATCCTGGATCTACTAACGTACGCGCGCTCACATTAGATATAGAAACAATACCTCAAATCACTGAGGGATCATCTGCCTGATGCTGATTCATTGCAAACACTTTTCCTTAGCCTTTGACCTTTCCCGTAGCATCCCTTTTCTGACCCTGTAGAGCCCCAGCTCCTACCCCAGTCGGTTGACCTCTGAATCTTGGGCAATCCTTCGCAAAATGCCCCAACTGCCCACAGTTAATACATTTCCCTTGTTTCTTCCAACACTGGTCCTCCGAGTGTCCTCCCCTTTGGCAATATGAACAGAGTCTCCTATTTTGGTTCCCGGCAGTAATACCCGGGTTCCTTGGGATCGGTTGCCCTCGGGACTGAGATTGTCCCCCAAAATTACCTCGGTTATCTGAACGGGATTGTGGCTTGCTCTGCCCTCCTTGCTTGCTAGTGTTAGTTACCTCGACCTTCTTCTTATGCTCCCCTATATCTTGCTCGATCAAGTAGGCTCGGTCCACCGCATCCTGATAAGTTTGAATCCGCTGGGCTATAAGCTGAGTCCGGATAGAAGTCTTCAAATCCCGGATGAATCTCATAGCTTTCTGTTCTTCGGTCCTCACAAGATAGTCGCAATACCGGGCTAATTCTGTGAACTTAGCCGAGTACTGAGCTATAGACAACAAACCTTGCTCCAAGTTGAGAAGCTCGATCTCCTTTCGGTTTTGATCTACTACCGGAATGAAATGCTCTTTGAACTTCCGCACAAACAATTCCCATGCATACACTGTATGGGTATCATCCCAACTCGCCTTAACTCCTTTCCACCAATGCTCGGCGGCCCCAACCAATTTATAAGCCGCAAACCGGACCCTATCCTCGTCCGTACACCCAAACACATCATAAATCTTCTCCATAGACTCAACCCATAGTTCGACCTTCTTCACATCGGGCTCACCATCGTACTCCATTGGTTTTAATTTCAGAAATTGTTCCAACCCGTAACGCGGAGGTGGCACATGCTCCTCTCTTGGCCCTTGGTCATGAATTGCCTTCATGGCCGCCTCAAACATGCCTTGGAACATAGCACGGTTCTCTTCCCGAAGATCATTCTGATTCTGAGCCCCACTAGAACCTTCACACGTTTTTCTTCTAGCCATTGAGAACAATTACCTGCATAAAACATCAACCGTTACTCACTCCGAACACAACTACCCTCCTAGGTCATACTAGTCCACCTAGACTTATACTTAGAGCTAAACCATAGCTCTGATACCAACTGTCGCGACCCCGACCCCGCGGGCCCGGAGTACGCGAGCTGGACGTCGACTTAAACAATAAACTCTAAAATAATGTAGATAAAAATTTCCTTTTATACCAAAAGATGATAACACAAAGTTTTGAAATCCAACTAGAACAACAAAATATAAACTAGTGTAAGCTCCACAAGCTCACACTAAAAATAATAAAATATACAAATTCTAATGACGTCAAGTTTGGTACAACTATTCCCAAAAAGGTTACACATCTATGTAATGTAAACCCACCAATAACAACTTGCCCCAAAAGCTCAACCCTCGCGACGTCCTCCTCGTGATCAGCGAGTCTAATCCTTTCCTCCTGGGGGGGGTTAAGGAAAAACAAAGATAAAAGAAAGGGGGTGGGATAAATCTCAATAAGTTACTAATGCAACTACATGACATGCTATGATGCAATAATCAATAATAAATCACATA
Organism: Campanula takesimana; assembly: GCA_026119855.1. NCBI lineage: Eukaryota > Viridiplantae > Streptophyta > Magnoliopsida > Asterales > Campanulaceae > Campanula > Campanula takesimana. Next base: position 1,764,976 of record JAOWBW010000030.1, read on the forward strand.
GCACATAGCAATTATCATTTAACAGATAGCAGCGGAAATAAACAATTAACAAAGGATATTAGCCAAGGTTTCCCAACTGATATAACCAAATAAAGGTCGCTGCGCAGCTTCAATAATCAACAATCAACATCTTCATAGTAGCATGAAAGCTTGAAGAGAAAACCCCCGGTACCGGAACCAATAACAAAGTAACGTGCCACAAAGGGCGGGAGCCATGCCACAAAGTCATGCTTCAAAACGTGTATCTAGAATACTCACAAAAGGAGCTAGCTCATCCCATCCAAGGCCAATCTGGATGAGGAAACAAGGACCAATGGGCGATGCTATACTGGACTTGGCTTGAGCCATTATAGCATTATCCATTGCCTGACTCGAACACAAATAACCAGCTGGACTTTCAAATAAATGCTAAGTAATAAATACTAGCTTAAATAAACAACTAATGATTCCAAAGTAGGGAACCATTCCAAATAAATCACCACAAAGGTAAACCAATCCAAACAACACATCAAAGATGTCCAACATTCTCAAAACGATATTTAATCAAATTCCATAACATATTTATTCACAAAAGAACCAATTCCAATTAATAAGGTGTTCCACGATGTTAACTTAAGTTAATTTGAGTAAATAAACTTAAACTAGGAAGCCACAAAGTCTTAAACAAGCAAAAGACAGATTTCAGAACAGGCGGGCGGGCGGGCGCCTGGAAGGGGTCGGGCGGGCGCTCATTCCAACAGAAGGTTGGAAACGGGAAAAAGGGTAGGTAGGCGGGCGCCTGGCTCAAGTCGGGCGGGCGCCTGGTCTGCCTTCAGGCCGGGAAACAGAGCTGGGTTTCGCCATTTTCGAACCAAAACCAAAATTCTAACAAATCAACACTCCCAAATTGATCCCCAAAGTACCCAAACAACATCTAACTTAAAGGGTGTCGCGCCCCGACCCATGGTCCTACTTGGCCCCACGTCCAGGACACGCACGGAAGACGTCATAAAACATTTTAGGAAAAAATTTCGAAATATACTTTCATAAAAAGTTCATATAACCAAACAACATTTACTAGACTTGACTACAAGTCACAAAACAAACTTTCACAAACAAGTACTTAGCCCCTTGGCCACATACTTCACTTACTTACTTACAAATCACCAACATAAACCCAAAAGAGGTGATACAACGATCAAGTTACGGGTACACTACCCACAAGGTTGTACATTTACATAATGTAGCCTTACACAACACTTCCCAAATGTCTTACCCAAAATTCTTTCTCGACGTCCTCCCTGTGATGTGACCTATCCCCTGGGCTCCTTCTTATCTAAAACAGTAAACAGATAAGGGTGAGAATAAATCTCAGTAAGTTACTAAAATGCAACTACATTACATGCTTATATGATAAACATAAAGGAACAATGTCACAAATGATCATATAGCATATAGCACATAATATGAGAGGCTCCCTATCGCCAACCGTCCCATACCGGTTGGAAATAACGACCAACTCATCATACAACACATAGTGTAGGAGTAAACACTCCTACGAGGATACCAAGCCAAGGTTTACCGAAATAACATGATCATCAGAGAAAACCATCTGAGAAAACCATCTGAATAACCATCTGAGAAGACCATCTGTCTGAAACCATCTGAGCAGCATAAATAGCTGAAGCTGGGATCCCGAAAACCAAACCATATCCAACAGAGCCAAAGTAACAACGGGCAGCATCAATAGTTGAAACAGGTTCCGGAACCATATAACATAACAACAACAATAGTGGGAGAAAATGACACAAAGTCATACCCCTAAATGCTCACGCGAGGGAGCGAGTTCATCCCATCCAAGGCCAATCTGGACTGAGGAAATAGGTCCAGTGGAAAAGCCTTATAGTGCACTTAACTGATGCCACTACAATGCCTTCCACCTCCACTCGATAACATCCCAAACCTGGGAAATAGGACCAGTGGAAAAGCCTTATAGTGAACTTGGCTAGTGTGCCACTATAATGCTTTCCACCTCCACTCGATAACACACAAAACCAGCTGGACTTTCAACAAAGAGCACAGTAATAAATACTTGATAAAACAACAACCAGGGCATGATTCCATAGAAGGAAACCACACAAGCTCATCATAGAGAAGTAAACACGTTTTCACAATAATGTGCACAATCTTGACATTAAGTCACCACACAATCCATCTACACAATCACATTAAGTCAAACCCGATCACAAAGGACCAATTCTATCATTTCGATACCTCATAACAATTATCTAGGCATCCTAGGACATCGCCTAAGACCTAGCACAATACTTAACGAAAAACAAACAAGTTGTTAAAACTCAGACTGCTCGGCCGCTCTACTTACTTGACTCGGCCGAGCGGATCGGTCGAGTCCTTTACTTTGATCGGCCGCTCTCCTAGAACTCAACATTCGACAATAAGGGGATCGGCCGCTCTAATTTACTGACTCGGCCGCTCCACTGCAGAATGGCCAATTCCCAGGAAAAATCTAACAAAGTTCACTTTCATTACCAAGTTGTTACCCAATCCTAAAGCACAACAACATCATTATAACTTCAAAACACTACTATACCAACCTCATATAGCATATACCCATAATAATAAAAGTTATTACTACTCCCTCCGTCCCAAATTTACAAGTATAATAAAAGTTATTACTACTCCCTCCGTCCCAAATTTACAAGTATATATAAAAGTTATTACTACTCCCTCCGTCCCAAATTTACAAGTATAATAAAAGTTATTACTACTCCCTCCGTCCCAAATTTACAAATATAATAAAAGTTATTACTACTCCCTCCGTCCCAAATTTACAAGTATAATAAAAGTTATTACTACTCCCTCCGTCCCAAATTTACAAGTATATATAAAAGTATACCAAAACATCATTTCACCACATATTAAGCATATATAGCATGATTATGACCATTTTAATAATTAAAGGGGGATTAGTAACTTACCTATTTTCTGGAAAAGTGTCGCAGAAATAATATTTGTTTGGTTAGAAATGATCTAATCAACACCCTGAACATTTATATATAATTAGTTTTTAAAATGGAGAAGTAATTAAAAAGATATAAATTAGGATAGGAAAATAAATTTACTCCCTTCGTCTTCAACCTTCGCAGAACAGAAAGAAAGTAAAGATTAGTGTGTGTGTGTGTGTGTGAACTTGCGCAGAGAAAGAGAGAAATGGGATAAGAAGCAAATAGATATTTTAAAAGTTTCACTCAGGCCTGTTGGTTATGCTTATCACTTAACCCTCCTACTTTCTTAGAATTGATTGATACCATCACCTAAGTGTATTTTAAGGACTTTAGGACCTTATGTAAGAAGTTTTTATAACTTCAATTTTTAGCTAAGTCCTCTTTATAGACTAGGCTTAGAGGTTAGGGCTGAAGCTTTGGATTTAAGGTCAAAAGAGCAAAAAGCCAATTTTGGTGCGCATCCTTCCATGCGCAGCGCATCACCTTCTGCGCATCCTATGCGCATGAGCATCATGCGCACGAAAGACCTGCCTTGGTTTATTCTTTCATCTCTTGACCTACCTTTGTATAACTTGGAAAGCGTCATCTCAAGCTACGCTTTCGAATGAGCCAAAATGCTGATGTGGACAAACGATAAATCAAATACACTCAGCATACACGTAGATGGAGACGCGCCTCTAGTTTGAATTTCAAATATAAAGACAGCTGTCATCCTTCTAGAAGAAGTTTGAAATCTGCCAACTTGCTGTCTCCAACGGCTATAAAGGACACGTGCGCTCCAATCACATTGTGACAGCACATCGTCCTTGCTCTGCTCCCCAACGGCTATTTCTTGGAGCTCAGCTATAAATAGCAAGCTCATCCTCATTTTCCAAGTTGCTTGTGAATTGCTTCCAAAGAGAAAGTTTGAAGATTTGAAGATTGCTTGCTCATTTCCAGATTTCTCAAGAACAACCTTCTCACCTTCATACTCAATCCAAGCCCAGATCCTATAAAGCCTTAATACCACCAGAATCTTGTGCTCTCCATCTTATAGATTCAAAGAGCCCAGATTTCTGATTCACACACTCACCTCTTGAAGTTCCGATCTTATCGATCATACTTCTAGAGAAACACTGGTTATTGTCTAGGATTTTGTTCATTCATAGATTATAGATCTTTGAGATAGTTTGTTCTAAATCGTTGTAATCTGTATCTCTCTCATAATAAGATCTCCATTAGAAATCCAAGACTAACCATCTTGGTAGAGGACGTAGATCTTTTCCCGATCGAACCTCTCCAAATAGCGTGTCTATTGTTTGTGCTTTTCATTCTACATTTTAAGCTATACTCATATATTGTTTGTTTGATCTTTGTAGATTGTATTGCTTTGTCAGAATAGTGTTTGTGAGCTTTTTGCCTTAGTTCCATCTTGAGCCTATCTTTAAGCTAAAACTTAGTGCGTGCGTATTTACACTTCTGCGCATTCTCCCTGCGCATAAGTGACCGCTTTAAGACTTCCGCTGTGCATTTCACACTCTTGCTGCGTGCTATACTTAGCCAATTTAAGAGTCGTGCGCATTTGCCATTGCTTTGCAAAAGGGTTTGAAAATAATTTAAAATCGCTATTCACCCCCCCCCCCTCTAGCAATGTTCATACCCTTGTTGCCCTTCTGGGACCAACAAGTGGTATCAGAGCAAACACCTTTATAAAACATTTCTGTTTTTCAAGCTTAACAGCTTGGGTGCCGATTCGATATGGCAAACTCAAAACCTATGGCAACTGCAAACTACACTCACGTTCCGGTCTTTGATGAAGATCATTTTGACGTGTGGAAATTCAGCATATTGACTCATCTCAACTCAATCGATGAAAGGCTCCATGACACCGTCGTTTATGGACCTTATATTCCGATGAAGGCGAATCCAAATCCACGCACCAACGCTGCCCAACCTACAGTTCTCAACCCAAGGGAAGAATGGACCGAGGAAGAAATTAGAAGAGTTGCAAATGATGGCAAAGCAAGAAACATTCTTCTAAGCACTCTAAGCACGGCTATGAAACAACAAGTCATGCATTGTGCTACTGCTAATGAGCTATGGGATGCTATTGAAGAGCATATAGAAGGAGACACGGTTTGCAAGGAGAACAAGAAATACGAAGTTCAAAAGAGGTTCAACAATTTCTCTCAACTCCCCGGTGAAAACTTAAGGCAAACTTATGAACGCTACTGTGAAATTATCAATCTATGTATTTCACTTGGCATGAAGTTTACCAACAAAGATTTGAATGTAAATTTTCTACAAGCTTTTGGATCAAGATACCTACATAAATCTAGCGCTCTTGAAGACGCTGGAACTTTAGATGTTTGGACTTTAAGGAACCTATATGAAAATCTCAAAGTTTACGAACTCAAACTCCAACGAATCAGCGAAACTGAAGGAAAGTCAAAATCTATGGCTATGATGGCGCACAGAGAAGCTGCACCTACACCTGCGCCTACTCCTGCGCCTGTACAAGATGAGAAAAGCTCCGATCCCAAAATTTCTACTTCTGAGCTATTAGACATGGATGATGAAGACTTCGCTTTATTTGTGAAGAAATTTCAAAAATTCAGAAAATTCTCAAGACCCGGCTCAACCAACAAATTTCAAGGATCTACCAGCAAAGCTCCTCAAAAGTTTTCAAGGAGCAGTGATTCAAAAAGAAAAGATCTTGTTTGTTTTAATTGCAGGAAACCCGGACATTTTGCATCAAGCTGCCCGATTCCCAAATTTGAATATATGCAGAAGAAGAGCAGCCATACTCCCAAATTCACTCCCAAGTTCACTCGTCACAAGGGAATGGTTGTTGAAGAAGAAGCACCAGCAAATGAGCACAACACTTGGATTGAAACAGACTCCGATGAGAGCGATGAAGATTCCGATGATGGACTCGTTTGTTTGATGGCAAATGATGATGAAGTTGATGCTTATGATTCTGATGATGACTTCTCCAAGGATGTTCCCGATATGAATGCCTTGAATAAACCTATCAAGAAATCTGCAGGTTTTCAAGAAGTGAAAAAGAAAAACGGACCAACCATCAGCGAGCTCGTTGAACAAGGATTTCTCACTCCGGCTCAAAACGATGGTGGATTGCTATTCTCACGATGTGATCTTGGAGCAAGGAACAAATTGAGAAAAGGGGCATACATTAGACCACAGGTTGAACCAACTGCTCCAATCTCCAAAATCAATGATGATGAAGTGATTGTTGAACAAGAAAAATTGTTCAAGAAGGCTGAAAAGGTAATCACTAGATTTGATAGTATGAAGGAAGCTTTAGCACTATCATGTGATGAAATTTCCCAGCTTAAGACCGAGAAATCTCTACTTAAATCTGAACTCACCCTCCTTAAGGAGCAGATAAAGAGCATGACTCCTCTTACTGTTAAAAACTCTTTTCTAACAGAACAGAACTCACTTCTTAAAGTTCAAAACGATGAATTGGTTGCTCAAATTACTGATCTTAAAAAGATTACAAATGAGTGGTCCAATTCTCGTGTCACTATGGAGAACATATTTGAGTCCCAAAAAGTCAGTGGTGATAAAAGTGGCTTGGGATTCTCATCAACTAGTGACAACTTTAAATGTGATGTCTGTGCTGAAAGAAATAGTGAATTTACAAACCAACAAACTTTTGAAATTCCCAAGGAAAAACATTCTAATTCAATGGGTAAAGGACAGGAAAAAGTCAAGAGACAAACATTCCATTATGTCTACCCAATGAAGCAATTTGGGAAAGCTAATGGGAAAGATATAGCTACAGATGAATCATCCTCTAGCAAAATCCCTCTTGAAACCAAGAGCGCTCCTTCTACAAGTAATCATTATGCGCCAAGGAGCCATGCGCCTCACCGCCATGCGCATCCTAGCCCTATGCGCACTCCTAAAAAAAGCGCTCCAAAATTTCAAAAGAAAGATTTTGTTAAGGCTGACTCATCTGACCCAAGGAAGAATGGTATCCCTAAGAAAAGTAAAGAGTTTGTGAAAACTCATGTGATTAGTGGCTTTTATCATTGTTCCATTTATGATTGTTCTGGACACAAGGCCGTGGAATGCCTTTTGCGATTCACTCCCAATGCCAAAGGACGTAAAAATCATAAGGTCAAGCAAGAGTGGGTTGTCAAAAGTTGCTAACCCTAGGACCCAAAAGGAATAAAGGGGACCTGCTTAAATGTCTATATTTCAGGTTCTTTGTTTCATGGCTGGATCTTCAAAAGCTAGAAATTATGAATGAATTCTCGATAGTGGGTGTTCAAGACAAATGACTGGAGATGAATCCTTATTAGAAGATGTCCATGAAGAAAGAGGTCCCTCCGTAACATTTGGCGATAATAACAAAGGTCAAGTTGTAGCATATGGAAAGCTCAAGAAAGACAAAGTGTGCATTGAAAGAGTCTCACTCGTCGAAGGGCTCAAGCACAACTTATTATCCATATCTCAATTCTGCGACAAAGGATTAGAATGCCATTTCACTTCAACGCAATGTCTTATCAAGAATGGCAAAACTGGAGCTATCTTACTCACGGGATATCGTAAGACAAATATTTATATTATTGATTTCCATAGTATGAACTCTAGTACTAATCTTTGTTTTGTAGCTAAAAGTGTAAGCGAGAATAGTTGGCTATGGCACAAGCGCATGAGTCACTTGAACTTCAAATGTCTATCAAAACTCTGCAGGGACAATCTTGTCAAAGGACTCCCCAAAGTTGCTGATCATCATGACAACAAATGCGCAGCTTGTCAACTAGGCAAACAATCAAAGCAGTCTTTCTCCAGCAAGACAAATCCCTCAACTTCAAAATGTTTGCAACTGCTGCACATTGATCTATTTGGACCAGTTACCACTGCAAGCATCAAAAGAAATAAATATACTTTAGTTGTGGTGGATGATTTCTCAAGATATTCATGGGTAGAAATGATGATCTCAAAAGATGATTGTTACGACATTCTCACCACTCTATTCAGACTGCTCCAAACCCAAAAAGAAGATGACATTGTTAGTGTTCGATCCGATAATGGAACAGAATTCAAGAACAATGGTGTTGCTCGATATTGCGACGATAATGGGATAGATCACAACTTCTCAACTGCTGGAGTTCCACAACAAAATGGTGTAGTGGAAAGAAAGAATAGGACGTTGATTGAACTTTGGCGTGGTAGAACTCCCAACATTGCATTCTTCAAGATCTTTGGTTGCAAATGTTATATCCTCTATAACGGAAATGAACATAGAGGTAAATTCGATGCCAAAGCCGACGAAGGTATTTTTGTTGGGTATGCCAAACACTCTAAAGCTTCTCGTGTTTTTAATAGAACTACATTAGTGATAGTTGAATCTGTACATGTTACATTTGATGAACATTCTCTCCTTGAGCCACATTTGGCTCCAAATGTTGCTGATGATTCTATTGAGCAAAATGATACAGGTGCTCCTATTTATGTTGCGCCCACTCAAGATCATAATCTATCAACACAAAGAAATCCATCTACATCAAATGCGCCTAATTCAATGTATAATGCGCCTGGTGAATCCTCTATTGCGCCTCACTCAAATGATGCGCCTCATGATTCCTCTCACGCGCCTATTTCTACTGCTGGATCTGGTGTAAACCCAAATTTCAATTCTGAGCCAGTTCAACCCCCAAATTTCAATGACTTTGAATCTGGTGAAGATGTACCAATTGAAGACCTTCAAGTTACTACGACTCAACCTAACTTACCTCCTGAAATTCGTGAAGTTAGAGGTCACCCAATTGCTAATATCATCGGTGATCTACAAGTTGGTGTTCGTACAAGGAGAGCTACAAACTTTGATGCTTACACTGTTTTTATCTCTCAAATTGAACCGAAGAAGGCTGATGAAGCGCTCCAAGATCCTAATTGGGTTGTTGCAATGCAAGAAGAACTCAATCAATTTGAACGATGTAAGGTTTGGACTCTAGTTCCTAGACCAAATGATCATGGAGTGATTGGTACGAAATGGGTGTTCAGGAACAAGATGGACGAGAATGGAACCATCACGAGAAACAAAGCAAGATTGGTTGCACAAGGCTATAGGCAAGAAGAAGGAATTAACTACGACGAAACTTTTGCGCCCGTAGCAAGACTTGAAGCTATCAGATTATTTCTAGCTTACGCCGCTCACAAAAACTTCAAGTTATATCAAATGGACGTGAAGAGCGCGTTTCTAAATGGTGAACTCCAAGAACAAGTCTATGTTGCTCAACCACCTGGGTTTGAAGATTCACAATTTCCAAATCATGTGTACAAACTTCAGAAAGCTTTGTATGGACTCAAACAAGCACCAAGAGCATGGTATGATACACTATCAAAGTTTCTCATCGAAAAAGGCTTCACTCGCGGTAAAATCGATACAACTCTTTTCATTACCAAACATAATGGTCATAAATTACTTGTTCAAATTTATGTTGATGATATTATATTTGGTTCTACTAATGAATTGTTGTGCAAGCGCTTTGAGAAACTAATGAAGAGCAAGTTTGAAATGAGCATGATGGGAGAACTCACATTCTTCCTCGGGCTTCAAATCAAGCAAATAAGTGAAGGCATATTCATCAATCAAGCCAAATATACAAAGGACTTAATCAAGAAATTTGGACTTGAGAACGCCAAAGCATACGATACTCCAATGGCTACCGGCAACAAACTTGACAAAGACTTAAAAGGTAAAAAGGTTGATCAAACTCTTTATCGAGGAATGATTGGCTCACTCCTTTATCTTACTGCTAGTAGGCCCGATATTATGTTTAGTGTTTGTGTTTGTGCTCGTTATCAATCCGACCCTAGAGAAGCACACTTAATTGCTGTGATATGTATTATAAGATATCTCTCTGGCACTGTTAACCTTGGACTTTGGTACACCAAAGATTCGAACTTTAAACTTGTAGGTTATTCAGATGCGGATTATGCAGCATGCACAATTGACAGAAAAAGCACAAGCGGCACTTGTCATTTCCTCGGATATCGACTTGTGTCATGGGCAAGTAAGAAGCAAGCGGCAGTTTCTGTCTCTACAACTGAAGCAGAATATATCGCTGCTGGAAGCTGTTGCTGTCAAATTCTGTGGATGAAGCAGCAATTAGTGGACTATGACATCAAAGAAGAAAATTGTCCCATTTATTGCGACAACACTTCAACAATTGCTGTTTCTGAAAATCCTGTCATGCACTCGAAGACCAAACACATCGACATTAAATATCACTTCCTCAAAGACCACGTGGAAAAAGGGAATATACATCTAGAACACGTGGGAACCGACTATCAAATCGCCGACATTCTTACAAAAGCACTTGATGCTAAGAGGTTCATCTTTCTTAGAGGAGAAATGGGTATGCTCGAACTCAGCTAAATTTTGTCAATATGATTTGTCAATACTAATAACTTTATTGTTGATAAAATTCTAAGTTAGACATACACCATGCGCCTGCGCACAAGAAGCGCACGGAGCTATGCGCATAAGACTTGAAGCTCGATGCGCTTGGACGTTATATGATCGAAATCATGGACACGTCGGGCATTCTTCCTCTCTTCACCAAAGGACAATCCTTCATTCTCCCTTCTTACATTGACAAATTCTTCAGCAACGCAGAAGAGGTCGAGCGCTTATACGACGACATCACAGTGCCCTGCTTAAAAAGTTCAATCCGTGGGATTTCTGTGACTATCAACTATGCGCATATTCGTCAGACTATGGGATTGCCTGCGTGCAACAAGAAGAAGCTTCCTCAGGATGTGCAAGATGGTGTTGCGCAGAAGCTGATAAAGATTCCTACTCTGGTTGGTCAATACAACAACCATGATAGGAAGGAGTTTGGAGAGTTGATGTTTCATCTCTGCACTTTGATTGGCGATACAATCAATTGCAAGAATGGGAACAAGTCCACATTCATCAGCAAGCAATGGATGTGCTGCGCTGCAATCTTCAAGAAGAAGAAATTAAGCTGGGTTGAGATTATCTTTGAAGAGCTAGTGCGCTGCCTACGCGTATATAAGAAGAAAGCTGCAGATCCAAAGAGACCAGCCAAGTACAAAACGCACTACAGAATTCTTACTGCTATCTTCATGCGTTTCCTTTCTGTGCGCAAGCTAGTTGATGAAGACCCCTCTCTCAAAGTTGATGTGACCTCATCGCGCACTTATACTCGTGTGTTTCTCCACAATTTTCGCCATGAAGTTAACAATTTTGATTACTGCATGTTCTGGGCTGCGGATCCCATTGAAGTTTTTGAGGACATTCACCCTGAAGATCAAGGATCTCCTCCTGTCTCCAGTGGTGAACTTTTTGAAGCTTCCTCCTCTGAATCTGAATCAGAAATTGAATCCTTCTTTGAGCCGGTCCCAAGCAAAGTAGGCGACAAGGAAAAAGGAAAGGGCATTGCTGCTGATGCGCCTTTGCGCAAGAAGAAGAAGGCCAGCAAATCTACTGCTGCGCCTGGGATAACAATTAAAGAGCCTACTGCGCAAACTCCGAAGCGCAAGGCTACTTCGGACCCTGAGCCTCCTAAGAAAGAAAAGAAGACCAAGGCTCCTGCTCCTGAAGAAAACGGAAAAGCCAAGGCTGTTGCGCCCGTTAAGAAGAAAATCAACAAGAAGGAGAAGAAGGCAAAGAAATCAAGAACCCTACTGGATGAGTCTGATGAAGACGTCCAAGTAGAAGCTGATGTTGATGCTGCGCCTCCTACTGCTCCCAAGTCAAATCGAGCCTCTACTCCTCCTGCGCCTCAAGAAGAAGATGAATTTGAAGGTGCTTTCAATGATCCTCTCATCAACCCTTCCAAATTCACTGGAACTTCCAAGGCTGCTCAATCTCAGGGGGAGAAGCAAAAGGAGACTGCAAAGCCCATGCGCAATAATACTTCTAGTGAGGATGAAGTCCCACTTTCTGCAAAGAAGTCTACTCCCAAGCGCCGGGTTAAGAAGGTTGCTACCAAGAAACGTGCCTCAAACCGTACTGTGGAAGATTTATCTGATATTGAATCAGATTCTCCAAGGCATTCTCGTCCGCGCTCTGAAAAATTTGCGCGTGATATAGCAAGGGAAGCAAGACTTGCTGCTGTTGCGCGAAGGAATGTTGCACAGCAAGCCCCTCCAGTCTTTATTGATGGTGAAGGCTTTGCTCATAATGCGCCTGATCCTACTGTTTATGAGGATGCGCCTATAGTTGAAGATGGCGAAGACTCGAGCTTAGAAGATTATGAGGTCCATCGTTCTCCTATCCATACGCATCACTCTCCAGTTCATGCGCAAGAGCCTCCTGCTGCTGCTGTCACTCCAATCCAACCTACTGGCGCATCACAGACTTCTCCAATTATTCCGGTTGTAACTCCAGCAACTGTTCCCTCAGATCCCTCTAGTTCATCAACTGACATGCGTCAAATTTTAGCCATGCTCCAGACTATCCAGGCTAATCAATTTGCTGCGCAATCCCAGCACTTTCAGGTGGTCACTGCGCAAACTAAGATTCAAGAGCAACTGGATGCGCAGTCTGCACGGCTCGATGCGCAAGCCAGTTTCCTCCAGGCTATTGATTGTGCCATTAAGGGGGAGAGTTCTGTAACAAAGGCAACTAGTTCTGAAGCTATGCCTCCTCCCTCAGGTTCTGGTGCTGCGTATGCATCTGGTTCTGGTGATGCGCCCTCTCAAGATTTTGATCTTCTGCGCCAAGATATCCAGCATGACTTCGACATAATCTCTACTGCGCTCACTAAGATTCCCTCTGTGCATGGGTTGAATGAAGCTTTGTTTTCCTTAGCCAAAACCATCACAGAAATCATTCAGATTGAGTCTGCTAAAGTCATCAAGTCTATTGACAATTTTGCGCCTACTGCCTCCAGCTCCTCCTCCATTGATGCGCTCAAATCTCATATGACTGACTGCTTAGTTCAGTTCAGTGATACTTTTAATGGAAGAATGAACCAGGCTATGCTAGATATGCAAGCCAGTCAGAACATGGTTCAGGTTGAGCTAACCAAGACTTTGGTTGATGCGCAGAAAGAAATTCAAGACTCCATGGCTGCGTCCCTTCAATCTTTTGGAAATCAGATGGGGGCGTTTGAAAATTGCTTTAACAGAATTTCTGAAGACATCCAAAGAGATAATGCGCTGATGCGTGACGGTATGAGAACTCATGTGAATCTAGTGGTGGAATACAACGCCAAGTTTCAGCAACTGAAGATTGAGTTGATGAACAAGTTTAACAGCTTACAGAATGAGATGCGCGAAGCACTGCAGCGAATTCATATAGACTAGACTTTGTAATCTTTTTGTTTTGCTGCGCAATTGTAAGTTTTTGATGCGCAAAGTTTTTTTTGCCTTTCAAGTTTTAATGAGAAGAAAGCATCATTGCACTTTCACAAAACCTTGTTCAAATCAAACTGTTCGTTTGTGGAACATTGCATATCTTATAAACTTCATGCGCATATCCTTAACAGCTCATATTTAATTGCATGATGTTTAAACACTCAGTTTAAACGCATACTAAACTTAAACTCATATCATTTGTATGCTCTGAGTGATATTTCTGTCTTTCCTATATTGTAAGTTAATTTCTTATGGATAGACTAGAAATCTATAGCATTGGCTAGTGTGTACATTGACTTGAGACATGATTTATCATTTTATATTCCTATGGACATGTTATTATCAAGTACAATGAATTGCCTTTGTTATAGTAGGTAATGGCATCAATCATTTAGGGGGAGATTGTTGGGTATGCTTATCACTTAACCCTCCTACTTTGTTAGAATTGATTGATACCATCACCTAAGTGTATTTTAAGGACTTTAGGACCCTATGTAAGAAGTTTTTATAAGTTCAATTTTTAGCTAAGTCCTCTTTATAGACTAGGCTTAGAGGTTAGGGCTGAAGCTTTGGATTCAAGGTCAAAAGAGCAAAAAGCCAATTTTGGTGCGCATCCTTCCATGCGCAGCGCATCACCTTCTGCGCATCCTATGCGCATGAGCATCATGCGCACGAAAGACCTGCCTTGGTTTATTCTTTCATCTCTTGACCTACCTTTGTATAACTTGGAAAGCGTCATCTCAAGCTACGCTTTCGAATGAGCCAAAATGCTGATGTGGACAAACGACAAATCAAATACACTCAGCATACACGTAGATGGAGACGCGCCTCTAGTTTGAATTTCAAATATAAAGACAGCTGTCATCCTTCTAGAAGAAGTTTGAAATCTGCCAACTTGCTGTCTCCAACGGCTATAAAGGACACGTGCGCTCCAATCACATTGTGACAGCACATCGTCCTTGCTCTGCTCCCCAACGGCTATTTCTTGGAGCTCAGCTATAAATAGCAAGCTCATCCTCATTTTCCAAGTTGCTTGTGAATTGCTTCCAAAGAGAAAGTTTGAAGATTTGAAGATTGCTTGCTCATTTCCAGATTTCTCAAGAACAACCTTCTCACCTTCATACTCAATCCAAGCCCAGATCCTATAAAGCCTTAATACCACCAGAATCTTGTGCTCTCCATCTTATAGATTCAAAGAGCCCAGATTTCTGATTCACACACTCACCTCTTGAAGTTCCGATCTTATCGATCATACTTCTAGAGAAACACTGGTTATTGTCTAGGATTTTGTTCATTCATAGATTATAGATCTTTGAGATAGTTTGTTCTAAATCGTTGTAATCTGTATCTCTCTCATAATAAGATCTCCATTAGAAATCCAAGACTAACCATCTTGGTAGAGGACGTAGATCTTTTCCCGATCGAACCTCTCCAAATAGCGTGTCTATTGTTTGTGCTTTTCATTCTACATTTTAAGCTATACTCATATATTGTTTGTTTGATCTTTGTAGATTGTATTGCTTTGTCAGAATTGTGTTTGTGAGCTTTTTGCCTTAGTTCCATCTTGCGCCTATCTTTAAGCTAAAACTTAGTGCGTGCGTATTTACATTTCTGCGCATACTCCCTGCGCATAAGTGACCGCTTTAAGACTTCCGCTGTGCATTTCACACTCTTGCTGCGCGCTATACTTAGCCAATTTAAGAGTCGTGCGCATTTGCCATTGCTTTGCAAAAGGGTTTGAAAATAATTTAAAATCGCTATTCACCCCCCCCCCCTCTAGCAATTTTCATACCCTTGTTGCCCTTCTGGGACCAACAAGGCCCCTCAACTTTTGGTTTTAACACTTTAGCCCCTGAACTTTAAAGTTACACTTTGGACTCTAAAGTTTCAACTAACTCATTTATTCCTTTTAACAAAATTTCTACTAACACTTTAACTAACTCATATGCTCAAATAATATATACAAGTCATAAAAATATTTTCTAACACATAAAATACACATAAAAGTTCCATTTTAAGTTAAGAAAATTAGGGTGGTTTTGGGGTCGTTACAATCACTCCCCCTTAAAGAAAATTCGTCCCGAATTTTAGGATAACTTACCTCGACCCTCAAACAACCAAGGATATTTCCTCTCCATTTTATCCCGAAGCTCCCAAGTTGATTCTTCCACATTATGGTTCCTCCACACAACTCTAACAAGAGGAATACTTTTAGTTCTCAATTCTCGAATTCTAGAATCAATCACCTGAACTGGATGCTCCTCAAGAATCTGAATGGTTCTTTCTGACTGGCCATCTGTCTGAGGATGAAAACCTGTGCTAAATCCCTTGAAATCGAACTATCTTCTGAACAAATAAGTAACAACTGGAAATAACATTTATACCCTCAAAATAGGTAAGGTGAGAAAACTTGGTAATCAATCCGCTATTAATCAACATCATTGATCTCATCAATTCAGTGTAACCCCTTCAATGAAACTTTTCGCAATAGATTCATATCCACTCAGAAATCTGAAAGGCTTGTCACAAACCAACTGATCACTGATATTTTACTTCCAGATTATTCGCAACTCAAGGACTTAGTTGAATGCTTAGAATTTCGCGGGTCAACAAATCAAAGGTAACTCTTCAAATTTATCTCAATACTCTACATTTACTTGGGTTCATAATTAAATTGGTCTTGTGTATCTCTTCAAGTATCTATAGTTGAATTCCGTTATACATGTTGGTTCCACTAAGTGTTGACCACATACTCTACCACAAAAGTTAAAGTTCCATCACTAGCAACGCACAAAATCGGGTTGTCTATCCTCGTTCATTCCACTAGAAATTTTCTATAGTTGAAATCCTTCAATAAAGTAGAACTTAAAGTTTTCACAATCGCAAAATCACCCCATATCTCAACAAAGATTTCAAAATGTTAATTCCTCTAACATTCTCCAGTTAGTTTTATCAAACATGAACTATAAGTCAAGATATCCTCTAACACATTACCTTTCTCTGATGATATAACATAGTAAACACTTCAAATATAACTCCATCAAAGTCATTCACTAATGCAATGGATGTATAATCGCAATAAATCTCAATTTATGGGTAGGATAATTTTTGTTCATAAAGAATCAATCTTCTCAAAGCACACATTGTTACCGTTCCATTCTGAAGCAATAAACATCTCAATCACTCTTTAAGGCATCTCAATGAATAATGAATTATTAAATCCACTATAATGGTAAAACTCGACATATCCACTAGAAAATAATAACACAGATCATATCCTCTAGATAACGATAATACTAGTCAAATCCATTAAGCAATACCAATACTGAAGTTGTCATCAGCTCTCGTTTCAACAATTAACTTGCAACAATTAAACTCGTTCCACTCTTACCAATCCATCGAGAAAGTATCTTTCTATGCCGGCTAGTTAACACGGCAACTACCTGAGAATCCATCAATGAATCTCTAATAATATACCAATCTCAACCACTCAAAATAACCCAAAGTTATCCTCAAGAAACAAGTACCACTCAAGGGGAAATACACTTAAAATCTCACAAGGAAAGGATATCTTCTAATTTAAATGCAAATATTTCACTACTAACTCCATAAACCAACTACCAGGCACTCGTGACAACAATTTACAAGTTTTGATGCATAAAAAGCATGAATGCTAAACACACACATATGTAAGACTCCACCACAATAACATCAAAATCTTGTGATGGCAACATCACTAAACCGGCAAGTAAAACATGCTCATAAATACGCACATCACAAGTACACGACACTTTATCGGTCGTCAAACACTCCCCCTTAAAGAAGACACATCTAATCACAGAAGGTAAAGACTCAGAAGATACATGTAATCAAGAGACAAAATGCACAAACACACAAGTATGCGAAGAGCCAGGGTCTATAAGTGTATGTGCTCTCAGACTAGACATATAAATTATACCTTCAGTCACATTAGAAGGATCCGAAATTTGCTGTTGAGTAATGGCAAAGACACGACTCTGCACTTTAGGCCTTCCTGAAGAATCCCTCTTCTGGCCCTGTGAAGACCCAACTACTCTTCCCAAAGACTGATTAGTGAACCTGGGACAATGCCTCTGGAAATGACCCAACTGACCGCAATTCATACATCTACCTTGTTTCTTCCAACATTTCTCTTCAGAATGCCCTTCTTTATGACAATAGTTACAAACCTTCTTATTTTGATACCCTAAAGTGTTACCCTGATTTCTATTACCTGTCTGTCCTTGAGAAGACCCTTTTGATTGTGAAGATCCACCTTGATTCCCTTTATTATCCTCACGTTGTTGTTGTTGCCTACCTTGCCTCCCTGCACCTAACAATTCCATTTTCTTCTTGTGTTCCTCAATATCATTCTCCACCTGGTAGGCTCGATCAACTGCATCTTGAAAATCTTGCAACTTGTGGGATACTAGTTGAGTTCTAATCGCAGTTCTCAATCCCTTTACAAATCGCATAGCCTTCCTCTCCTCAGTTGCCACTAAGTGGGTACAATACCTGGACAACTCCGTGAATTTGGATGTATACTGAGCCACAGACATAATATTCTGCTCCAAGTCAAGAAACTCCATTTCCTTCTTGTCTTGATCTACCCGATGAATGAAATGTTCCTTGAATTTCTTCAGAAAGTTCTCCCAAGTATATGGTATATGATTCTCATCCCAGTTAATTTTCAAACTTTTCCACCAGTGCTCAGCAGCTCCACTCAACTTATAAGTAGCAAATCTGACTTGTTCTTCATCAGTACATCTGAGAACATCAAATATTTTTTCCATCGATTCAATCCACCTCTCAACCTTGGTCACATCCGGTTCTCCATCATAGCCGGTTGGTTTCATCTTTAAAAACTGTTCCAGACCATACCTCGGAGGTGCATGTTCTCCTCCTTGCCTCTGATCATGTATAGTTTTCATAGCTGCCTCGAACATTCCTTGAAACATAGCTCGAGCTTCTTCTCTTACATTACCCTGGCCGGTAGTACCAGACTGTTCACCCTCAGTTCCAACCATTTTTACTGAGTACCTTCATAAAACACTCAACGTTACTCACTCCATACTCAACTACCCTCCTAGGTCACTTAGTCATTCTAGAACATCTACAACCTAGCTCTGATACCAACTGTCGCGCCCCGACCCATGGTCCTAATTGGCCCCACGTCCGGGACACGCATGGAAGACGTCATAAAACATTTTAGGAAAAATTTTTGAAATATACTTTCATAAAAAGTTCATATAACCAAACAACATTTACTAGACTTGACTACAAGTCACAAAACAAACTTTCACAAACAAGTACTTAGCCCCTTGGCCACATACTTCACTTACTTACTTACAAATCACCAACATAAACCCAAAAGAGGTGAAACAACTATCAAGTTACGGGTACACTACCCACAAGGTTGTACATTTACATAATGTAGCCTTAGACAACACTTCCCAAATGTCTTACCCAAAATTCTTTCTCGACGTCCTCCCTGTGATGTGACCTATCCCCTGGGCTCCTTCTTATCTAAAACAGTAAACAAATAAGGGTGAGAATAAATCTCAGTAAGTTACTAAAATGCAACTACATTACATGCTTATATGATAAACATAAAGGAACAATGTCACAAATGATCATATAGCATATAGCACATAATATGAGAGGCTCCCTATCGCCAACCGTCCCATACCAGTTGGAAATAACGACCAACTCATCATATAACACATAGTGTATGAGTAAACACTCCTACGAGGATACCAAGCCAAGGTTTACCGAAATAACATGATCATCAGAGAAAACCATCTGAGAAAACCATCTGAATAACCATCTGAGAAGACCATCTGTCTGAAACCATCTGAGCAGCATAAATAGCTGAAGCCGGGATCCCGAAAACCAAACCATATCCAACAGAGCCAAAGTAACAACGGGCAGCATCAATAGCTGAAACAGGTTCCGGAACCATATAACATAACAACAACAATAGTGGGAGAAAATGACACAAAGTCATACCCCTAAATGCTCACGCGAGGGAGCGAGTTCATCCCATCCAAGGCCAATCTGGACTGAGGAAATAGG
Organism: Campanula takesimana; assembly: GCA_026119855.1. NCBI lineage: Eukaryota > Viridiplantae > Streptophyta > Magnoliopsida > Asterales > Campanulaceae > Campanula > Campanula takesimana. The sequence goes on from JAOWBW010000030.1 coordinate 1,784,424, forward strand.
TCCAGTGGAAAAGCCTTATAGTGCACTTAACTGATGCCACTACAATGCCTTCCACCTCCACTCGATAACATCCCAAACCTGGGAAATAGGACCAGTGGAAAAGCCTTATAGTGAACTTGGCTAGTGTGCCAATATAATGCTTTCCACCTCCACTCGATAACACACAAAACCAGCTGGACTATCAACAAAGAGCACAGTAATAAATACTTGCTAAAACAACAACCAGGGCATGATTCCATAGAAGGAAACCACACAAGCTCATCATAGAGAAGTAAACACGTTTTCACAATAATGTGCACAATCTTGACATTAAGTCACCACACAATCCATCTACACAATCACATTAAGTCAAACCCGATCACAAAGGACCAATTCTATCATTTCGATACCTCATAACAATTATCTAGGCATCCTAGGACATCGCCTAAGACCTAGCACAATAATTAACGAAAAACAAACAAGTTGTTAAAACTCAGACTGCTCGGCCGCTCTACTTACTTGACTCGGCCGAGCGGATCGGTCGAGTCCTTTACTTTGATCGGCCGCTCTCCTAGAACTCAACATTCGACAATAAGGGGATCGGCCGCTCTAATTTACTAACTCGGCCGCTCCACTGCAGAATGGCCAATTCCCAGGAAAAATCTAACAAAGTTCATTTTCATTACCAAGTTGTTACCCAATCCTAAAGCACAACAACATCATTATAACTTCACAACACTACCATACCAACCTCATCTAGCATATACCCATAATAATAAAAGTTATTACTACTCCCTCCGTCCCAAATTTACAAGTATAATAAAAGTTATTACTACTCCCTCCGTCCCAAATTTACAAGTATAATAAAAGTTATTACTACTCCCTCCGTCCCAAATTTACAAGTATATATAAAAGTTATTACTACTCCCTCCGTCCCAAATTTACAAGTATAATAAAAGTTATTACTACTCCCTCTGTCCCAAATTTACAAATATAATAAAAGTTATTACTACTCCCTCCGTCCCAAATTTACAAGTATAATAAAAGTTATTACTACTCCCTCCGTCCCAAATTTACAAGTATATATAAAAGTATACCAAAACATCATTTCACCACATATTAAGCATATATAGCATGATTATGACCATTTTAATAATTAAAGGGGGATTAGTAACTTACCTATTTTCTGGAAAAGTGTCGCAGAAATAATATTTGTTTGGTTAGAAACGATCTAATCAACACCCTGAACATTTATATATAATTAGTTTTTAAAACGGAGAAGTAATTAAAAAGATATAAATTAAGATAGGAAAATAAACTTACTCCCTTCGTCTTCAACCTTCGCAGAACAGAAAGAAAGTAAAGATTAGTGTGTGTGTGTGTGAACTTGCGCAGAGAAAGAGAGAAATGGGATAAGAAGCAAATAGATATTTTAAAAGTTTCACTCAGGCCCCTCAACTTTCGGTTTTAACACTTTAGCCCCTGAACTTTAAAGTTACACTTTGGACTCTAAAGTTTCAACTAACTCATTTATTCCTTTTAACAAAATTTCTACTAACACTTTAACTAACTCATATGCTCAAATAATATATATAACTCATAAAAATATTTTCTAACACATAAAATACACATAAAAGTTCCATTTTAAATTAAGAAAATTAGGGTGGTTTTGGGGTCGTTACAAAGGGGACCTAAATAAAACAATTTATCAACCAAAACTAAGATTGAAATCCAACATTCATAGCAATCACCATTTTTAACCAAAAACCAAAATAAATTCCAAATAAATCCCAAACTCAATCAAACATCAAATATAACAACTAAAGCATTATATAAACATGAAATGAACATTTTAGCATAAAAATGGGGGAAAAGCAACTTACTTGAACTTTCTCAAAGATGACGGAATTCAAATATTTTTAGCTTCCTACGATCCTATCGACGATCTAAACACATTTCATAAAATGAGCAATAGGAAAAGATGAGAGGAAGAAGGTGAAAATGAAGAGAGAAGTGAGAGAAAAAAAACTTACCTTTCTTGGAGAGAGAGAGAAAGAAACTGGGAATGGAGTAGGGTGATGGAGAGGTGAGGGAGAAGGGAGGGAGTAGGGAGAATTATTTTGAAAAACTTACACTTAGACCCCTCCTCTACTAACCACACAACTCTAATACTTCCTACTAACAACTAAGACCAAATAATACTACACTAGCACAAATGACCCAAATAAAATGCTAGACATGATTTATTATGAAACATAAAATGCACACATAATTATTAATTAAATAATAATTTAAATAATTAAATAAGAAATAAATAAATAATTAAATATTTATTATTAGAAAATAGAGGCGGGTTTTCGGGTCGTGACATGGGTGCTGCGCAAGAAGCTCATACGCATCACTCTTAGTCATTTCCAAGTGAGACCTCAAACTTAAAGTAAAAGCCCTAACCTCTAAGCCTAGTCTATAAGAGGGACTTAGCTAAAATTGAAGTTATAAAACTTCTTACATAGGGTCCTAAAGTCCTTAAAATAAACTTAGGTGATGGTATGAATCAATTCTAACATAAGTAGGAGGGTTAAGTAATAAGCATACCCAACAATCTCCCCCTAAATGATTGATGCCATTACCTACTACAACAAAGGCAATACATAGTACTTGATAAAAACATGTCCATATGAATGTAAATGGTAAATCATGTCTCAAGTCAATGCACACACTAGCCAGTGTTAAAGATTTCTAGTCTATAAAAAAAAAAAAAAAAAAAAAAAAAAACTTATAATAAGGGAAAGACAGAAATATCATTCAGCGCATACAAAATATTATGAGTTTAGGTTTAAGTATGCGTTTAAACTGAATGTTTAAACATCATGCAATGAAATATGAGCAGTTATAAGAATGTGCATGATGTAAAGTTGAAATAATGCATTCATTGTTCCACAAACGAATAGTTTGAATTGAACAAAGTTTTGTGAAAACGCAATGATGCAATCTTCTCATTAAAACTTGAAATATATGAGTTACAGGTACAAGTTTTACAATGGAAGAAAAATCAAAAGCAAAAATCAAGTGCGCATCAAAAACTTACAATATACGCAGCAAAAGAAAAGATTACAAATCTAATCAAATCTATGTTAATCCTGGACAGTTCTACAGGCTGGTAAACTTGTTCATCAGCTCAATCTTCAGAGCCTGAAACTTAGCATTGAATTCCACAGCCTGATTGACGTAGGTCTTCATGCCACTGCGCATCAAATCATTGTCTTTCTGAAGGTCTTCATAGACTCGATTAAAAGTATTCTCAAGCGAACCAAATTGGTTTGCAAGAGATTGTTGAGCAGAAGCAATCAAGTCCTGAATTTCCTTCTGCGCATCCACCAAGCTTTTTGTCAACTCTACTTAAACCATGTTCTGGCTTGCTTGCATATCCAGCATAGCCTGGTTCATCTTCCCATTATAGGTGTCACCAAACTGAACTAAGCAGTTGGTCATGTGAGTTTTTAGCGCATCAAAGGAGGAGGAGCTGAAATCACCGAGCATTTAAAATCTTGACTGTTTCAGCTTTAATCACTTCATTTATAGCGCCAGCCAAAGTGCACAGAGCTTTATTTAGATCATGCAGAGATGGGATCTTGGAGAGCGCAGTGGTAATCACACCAAAGTCGTGCTCTATGTCTTGGCGTAGGAGATCAAAATTTGGAGGCATAGGCGCAGCTCCGGAACTTGTTGCAGGCGCTTCTGAAGGGGTTGCCTTTGTTGTAAAACTCTCCCACTTAATGGCACAATCAATTTCTTGAAGGAAACTGGCTTGAGCATCTAGCCTTGCAGACTGCGCATCCAGTTGCTCTTGAATTTTAGCTTGCGCAGTGACCACCTGAAAGTGCTGGGTTTGTGCAGCAAATTGATTCGCCTGGATAGTTTGGAGCATGGCCATAATTTGGCGCATGTCTGTTGATGAACTGGAACGATCTGAGGTAGCAGTAGCTGGAGGCACTATGGGGAGAACTTGTAGAGAAGTCTGAGAAGCCCCAGTAGTGTGCACAGGAATAGTAGAAGTAGGAGGTGGAGTAGAATTACCTTGCGCATTAACAGGAGATAGAGGAAGTGCAATGTCTTCAGAACTTGAATCAGCAGCATCTTCAACTATCGGCACATCTGGGTCTACTGTAGGATCAGGCGCATCAAAAGCAAAACCGTCACCATCAATGAAGATAGGTGGGGTTTGATGCGCAACATTCCTCTGCGCAACTGCAGCTAACCTTGCGTTCCTTGCAATTTCATGCGCATTCAAGTCAGTGCGCGGAGGGTCAGATTCAGTATCTGATAAGTCTCTTATGGGTCGCTTGGAGGCAATCTTCTTGACGTGGTGCTTGGGCGTGCTCTGCTTCTTTGGCATGCTCTTCTTTGCAGAGAGAGGGATTTCATCCTCAGAAGATGTTTCCTTGTTGCACTCCCCCTGAGCTGGTGCATCCCTAGAAGGTCCAGCAACAGTAGACTTTGAAGGGCTGATAAGAGGGTCGTTGAATGCACCTTCAAATACGTCTTCTTCTTGGGGCACATGGACAGAAGTAGAGGGGCGCATTGACTTAGGCGCAGGAGGAGGAGGAGGTGCAGCAACAGTTTCATCTTCATCGACTTGAAGGTCTTCATCAGACTCATCAAGCAATGTCCTCTGTGCCTTAGATTTCTTCTTTCTTTTCTTTTCCTTCTTCTTCTCTTCAGGCGCAACAGCCTTAGATTTCTTAGACTTCTTTGGAGGCTCAGGGTCAGAGGTAGCCTTGCGCTTAGGAATAGGCGCAGTAGGCTCTTGAATAGAAATCCCAGGCGCAACAGTAGATTTGCTGGCCTTCTTTTTCTTGTGAGGCACATCAGCAGCAATGCCCTTGCCTTTCTCCTTATCCCCAACCTTGTTTAGAAAAGGATCATAAAAGGATTCATCCTCAAAGTCTGATTCTGTAGAGGAAGCTTCTTGTACCTCACTATTAGAAACTGGAGGAGAGCCTTGGTCTTCTGGATGAATATCCTCAAACAATTCAACAGGATCTGCAGCCCAGTACATGCAATAATCAAAGTTGTTGACTTCACGGTGGAAATTCTGAAGGAATACGCGAGAATACGTGCGCGTAGAAGTCACATCAACTTTCAGAGAGGGGTCCTCATCCACCAACTTGCGCACTTTGGGAAAGCGCATAAAGATGGCAGTAAGGATTCTGCAGTGCATCTTGTACTTGGGTGGTCTCTTCTGATCTGCAGCCTTCTTCTTGTACACACGCACCCAACGCACTAACTCATCATAAATAATTTCAGCCCAACTCAACTGCTTGGACTTGTAGATGGCAGCGCAGCACATCCGCTACTTACTGATAAAAGTAGACTTGTTCCCATTTTTGCAGTTGATGGTATCTCCGATGAGGGTGCAGAGGTGGTACATCAACTCTCCAAATTCCTTCCTATCATAGTTTTTGTACTGACCAACCAGAGTAGGAATATTTATAAGTTTCTTAGCAACCTTGTCTTGCGCATCCTGAGGCAATTTATTCTTGTTGCCCGTAGGAAGTCCCATTGTCTGTCTGATGTGTGCATAGTTGATTGTTACAGAAACCCCGCGGATAGAACTTTTCAGGCAGGGAACGGTGATGTCGTCGTATACATGATCTACTTCTTCGGCGTTGCTGAAGAATTCATCGATGTAGGAGGGAAGGATGAAAGACTGTCCTTTTGTGAAGAGAGGCAGGATACCAGATTTGCCCATAATCTCCATCATATAACTCCCAAGAGCATCCTAGCGCAAGTCTTCTACATCGAGTTCCCAACCGGGAATAAAGTAATTTAAATTCTGCGCAAAACAAAAGAGATGAATTAGATCTGGACATGCGCATGGAGAGAAGCGCATGAGCGATGTGCGCAGCGCATGAACTAGAATCCATAATTAGAAAAATTACAAAAATAAAGGGTAAAAATGTTCAAAAACACAAAAATTAAATTACACGCCTAAAATTGGCGTGAAAAGCGTAAACATAAACAATAATCATGGCAAGGCACATAATGACTATTCATCAAGAACATGAAGAACATGTTTTGAATACATGAAGAACACCAAGAACATGAAAATGTCAAAGTATTCCAAAATGCATAAAAATCATATCAAAATGTTTGTAATGAAAAATCACAAACAAATAAGTAAACCAAAACAACAGCAACAAGACCAATCACCCAGAATCTGAGAAAACCCGAAAAAGAATACGAAAAGACAAAAATTTGAAAATCCTCAGAAACTCTAACAAATGATCATTGATCATAAAACAAATTACATAAATCAAAAGGCACAAGTAAAACTAGCACACATCATCAAATAATTTGAAAAACGAGCAACGGATCATAGAGAAATCGTAATGGGGAAGAAACCAAACCTCGAACGGCGGTTCGAACGGCGGTGCAGAGAGTGAAAGAGATAAGTGCAGAGTGAGAAGAGGAATGGCGGTTCAGAGGGTTATCACCAAAAAGGTAAGTGTGACGTCATCAAGCACTGGTAAAGGTTGGTAAAGATTAGGCGAGTGAGGCGCACGCGCAGATGACGTGGAACAATGAGGAACGCGCGTGAAAATCCCTAGCCACGCGCGTGTGTTAGGAATTAATGGTCAAGAAAAGACTTTTCCATTTTTCGTCATAAATAGCACACAATGAGCATTAATGGCGCGTCACTCAATACTTTTGCATTAAATGAGGTGGGACGTGCGCAGGGGTAGAATAGTAATTTCCCAAGAAAAATTCAAAAGAAAAAGACGAGGGAAACACATAATTACGCAAGTACCTTTGTGAATTATGTGCTGACTCAGTAAGTCAAGGACCTAGGTGTAATTAACGAAAAGAGAACTTACCTGAGGTCTACGTTGCATGCGCATGAAGTGTATGCGTAGCTCTATAATGCGTAGAGATTCTTAGAAATCTCATAAATGTTTTGCCTTATGCGCATCATCATGTGCGCTTGAAATGCGTAGGCGCATAAGGCATTTTTAACTTAGAAAATTTCAAGTCACAACAAAATCATTAGTATTGACAAATTATATGGACAAAATTTAGCTGAGTTCAAGCATACCCATTTCTCCTCTAAAAAATGTGAACCTTTTAGCATCTAGTGCTTTTGTAAGGATATCGGCGATTTGATAGTCGGTTCCCACGTGTTCCAAATGAATGTTTCCTTTCTCCACGTGGTCTTTGAGGAAGTGATACTTGATGTCAATGTGCTTAGTCTTTGAGTGCATGACAGGATTTTCAGAAACTGCAATGGTTGAGGTATTGTCGCAGTAGATGGGACAATTTCTTCTTTGATGTCGTAGTCCACCAATTGCTGCTTCATCCACAGAATCTGACAGCAACAACTTCCAGCAGCGATATATTCTGCTTCTGTAGTTGAGACAGATACTGCAACTTGTTTCTTACTTGCCCATGACACAAGTCGATATCCGAGGAAATGACAGATGCCACTTATGCTTTTCCTGTCTATAGTGCACGCTGCATAATCCGCATCTGAATAACCTACAAGTTTAAAATTAGAATCTTTAGTGTACCAAAGTCCAAGGTTAACAGTGCCGGAGAGATATCGTATAATACGTTTCACAGCAATTAAGTGTGCTTCTCTAAGGTTAGATTGATAATGAGCGCAGACACCGACACTAAACATTATATCAGGCCTACTAGCAGTAAGATAAAGGAGTGAGCCAATCATACCTCGATAGAGCGTTTGATCAACCTTTTTACCTTTTAAATATTTGTCGAGTTTGTTGCCGGTAGCCATTGGGGTATCATATGGTTTAGCATTATCTAGTCCAAACTTCTTGATTAGATCCCTTGTATACTTTGCTTGGTTGATAAATATGCCTTCATCCATTTGCTTGATTTGAAGCCTGAGGAAGAATGTGAGTTCTCCCATCATGCTCATCTCAAACTTTCTTTTCATTAGTTTCTCAAAGCGCTTGCACAACAATTCATTAGTAGAACCAAAAATAATATCATCGACATAAATTTGAACAAGTAATTTATGATCATTATGTTTGGCAATGAAAAGAGTAGTATCGATTTTACCGCGAGTGAAGCCTTTCTCAATGAGAAACTTGGATAGTGTATCATACCATGCTCTTGGTGCTTGCTTTAGCCCATTAAAAGCTTTCTGGAGTTTGTAGACATGATTTGGAAATTGAGAATCTTCAAACCCAGGCGGTTGAGCTATGTAGACTTGTTCTTGGAGTTCACCATTTAGAAACGCGCTCTTGACATCCATTTGATATAACTTGAAGTTCTTGTGAGCAGCGTAAGCTAGGAATATCCTTATCGCTTCAAGTCTTGCTACGGGCGCGAAAGTTTCATCGTAGTCGATTCCTTCCTCTTGCCTGTAGCCTTGTGCAACCAATCTTGCTTTGTTTCTTGTGATGGTTCCATTCTCGTCCATCTTGTTTCTGAACACCCACTTTATACCAATCACTCCTTGATCATTAGGTCTTGGAACGAGAGTCTAAACCTTACATCGTTCAAACTGATTGAGTTCTTCTTGCATTACAACAACCTAATTAGAATATTGGAGCGCTTCATCAGCCTTCTTCAGTTCAATTTGAGAGATAAATACAGTGTAAGCATCAAAGTTAGTAGCTCTCCTTGTACGAACTCCAACATGAAGATCACCAATGATATTAGTGATTGGGTGATCTCCAACTTCACGAATTTCAGGAGGTAAGTTAGGTTGAGTTGTAGAAACATGAAGGTATTTAATTGGTACATCTTCACTAGTATCAAAATCATTAATGTAAGGGGGTTGAACTGGTTCATAATTGAAAGAGTGAGTGACACCAGGTGCAGAATTAGAATGATACGCATTAGACGAATCTCCAGTCGCATTGTACGGTGCAACTGAAGCTTCACTAGGTGCGCTATTGACAAAGCTTTGCGCAACTGATGTAGATGGATTTCCTTGAGTTAATGCATTCTGATCTTGTGTATGCACAGCTGGAATGTACGCACCTATCTCAATAGACTCAACAGAATCATCAGCAACATTTGGAGCCAAATGTGGCTCAATGTGAGAATGTTCATCAAATGTAACATGTATAGATTCAACTATCACTAAAGTAGATCTATTGAAAATGCGAAAAGCTTTAGAATGTTTAGCATACCCAACAAAAATACCTTCGTCGGCTTTGGCATCGAATTTACCTCTATGTTCGTTTCCGTTGTAGAGGATATAGCATTTGTGTCGCGACCCCGGACCCCGCGACCCGAGACCGCGAGCTGGACGTCAACTTAAAACCAAAACTCTAAAATATAGAAGTTAAAAATTCCATTTTGAACCAAAAGATGATAACACAAGGTTTTACAAATCCAAGTTTAAATCAACAAAGTGCATCTAACATAAGCCCCACAGCTTATACCAAAAAGAATAAAATATACAATTCTTAATGACGTCAATAATGGTAAAACTATCCCCAAAAGGTTATACATTTAAATAATGTAAACCGATCCATAACAACCTGCCCCAAAATCTCAATCCTCTCGACGTCCTCCTCGATCCGCGAATCCTAATCCTTTTCCTCCTGGGGGGGGTTAAGGAAAAACAAAGATGGAAATAAACGGGGTGAGATAAAATCTCAGTAAGTTACTAATGCAACTACATGACATGCTATAATGCAATAAGCAATAAGCAATGATAAATATCACATAGCATGTAACAATTAACAGTCAACAGATAGCAGCGGAAAGTAAACACATAACAAAGGATATTAGCCAAGGTTTCTCAACTGAAAGAACCAAATAAAGGTCGCTGCGCAGCTTCAACCAACAATTCGTCATCTTCATAATAGCATGAAAGCTGAAGAGGAATCCCCGGTCAGAAACGACCAATCAACCCATCAATCAACCAAACCATCTTCATAGTAGCATAAAAGCTGAAGAGAAACCCGGTACCGGAACCAATAACAATGATAAAGTGCCACAAGGGGCGGGAGCCATGCCACAAAGTCATGCTCCAAAACGATTAGCTAGAATACCCACAACGGAGCTAGCTCATCCCAACCAAGGCCAATCTGGATGAGGACAGAAGGACCAATGGGCGATGTTATACTGGACTTGGCTTGTGCCATTATAGCATTATCCATTGCCTGACTCGATACACAAATAACCAGCTGGACTTTCAATTAAATGCTAGGTAATAAATACTAGCTCGATAAACAACCAAAGATTCCAAAGTAGGGAACCATACCAATTAATCACCATAAAAGGTGCAAACGATTACTCAAGAAGAGTTCCACAACAATAAACACAAGGAGTTTCTCATAAAAGAGTCCAACAACATTGACCAGTAAAACATAATGATTCCCAGGTAAGACACGCACCAAATACATCCTAAAGATGATACTCACGAGTTACTCATAAAGAGCACAACTCAAACGGTCGCTCACAAATAGCACAATGACTATTACCAAATTGTTCCTAAATATTTACTCATAAAGTTATACTAGGACTATGAACTCAACCATCTCATCACAGCTGGAATTCCAAATAAGAAATCCGAATGAATACATCTTAAGGTTAATCAAACCGTAGGTACTCAATTGCCAATTCACGCTTTATCTCCGTTCATAACGAACCCCTTCTAAACACCCCAAGCGAATCCGAAAGGTTACCCTTATTAGAACATGATCCCGACAGGGCTAAACCCTACACCTTGGTGTTCAATAACCACCCTCTAGGTACTATAGGACATCGCCTAAAACCTAGACCAAGTCTTACGCGAAATTCAATTCGGTTGGAACAATCACGAACACATTACAAGATGCCCAAACAATACTTGATCAAATTACATAACGCTATTGTTCACAAAGGAACCAATTTTAATTACTAAAGTGCTCCACGGTGTTATCTCACGTTAATTAGAAGAAGGTACTCTAAACTAGCTAAGCCATTTAGTTAAAACAAGCAAAAAGGACAAAATCCTGGAACAGTGAGCGGGCGGGCGCCTGGCATGGGGCGAGCAGGCGCCTGAATGACCAGAAGGTCTGGCCATCAGGAAAGGGTATCTAGGCGGGCGCTTGGGTCCAGGCGGGCGGGCGCCTGGTCTGGATTCCAGCCGGGAAAACAGAGCTGGGTTCATCAAGTTCGAACCAAAATCACCCCAATCTCTAAAATACTCCAAACCAATCCTTCTAACAAGTTCCACAATGAACCAAAACCACATTTAAGCTAAGAGGGGACCTAAATCACATCATCTAACAACTCCAATCCACGATTAAATCCCAAAATCATAATATCACCATTTTTGCCCAAAAACTCAAATAAATTCCAAATAAATCTCAAACTCAATCAAACTTCATATATAACAACTAAAGCATTATATGAACATGAAAGGAACATTTTAGCATAAAAATGGGGTAAAAGTAACTTACTTGAAAATTCTCAAAGATGACGGAATTCAATTCTTTTTTGTTCTACGCGATCCTATCGACGATCTAAACAAGGTTCATGTTTTAAGAAATGAGAGATTATAAGGATAAGATGAAGAAAATGAAGAGAGAATTAAGAGAAAGAAACTTACCCACAATGAAGAGAGAGAGAGGGAGTTGAGCTGGGAAGAGGGATGGAGAGAGTGAGGGAGAAGGTGAGGGAGATGAGGGGGAGTAGGGAAATTATTCAAAAACTTACACTTAGACCCCCTCTCTCACACTACACACAAATACTAGCACTCCTTACTAACAATTAAGACCCAACACTTCTACACTAGCACAAATGACCCAAATAAAATGCTAGGCATAATTATTATGAAACATAATATGCACACATAAATATTTAAATAAATAATAATTTAAATAAATGAATAAGCAAATAAATAAATAATAATTATTTATTACCAATAAAATAGAGCCTAGTTTTCGGGTCGTGACATTCACTCCCCCTTAAAGAAAATTCGACCCGAATTTTAACGAGACTTACCCGAAAGATCAAGTAGCCATTAATACGATAGTTCCGTCATTTCCCAAATTCCTCAATCATCCATTCTAAACCACCACGTAGTAACCTTAAATAATGTTCACCATACCACGACCTCTCGCACATAACTTCCTTCAATCATAACCTTCACTACTAATTAGAATCCATAATCAAAATTGGAGAATCTCAATTGCTCCAAAACATAACTCTCGAGATATCCTAAGCTCATCTTATTCATAACCTTAATTACACTGCAAAGGTGTTTCCTCTTGTAAATCACATACTTAGTAGTATTCCCCAGAGATTCAAAACATCACCATCCCGAGCCTAATTAGCTTTTAAAATATAAGAAGGCTAAATGAATTTCTATTTCCACAATACTCATCGAAATGGCTACATCTCTATGGATTACCATTATAGTGCTTTCACTTTGAGTTAACACCTTAAATTAATAGTACCATACGACCCCAAAATTTCTCGTACAAAGTGTCCACTTAATCTATGTTATACTCTCATCCCTTCATTAATCCGGTCTTGAAGCCTAACCAATTCAATATACTCAATAGTCCGCAAAATGATCCAAATTTTATCTTCAAAAGATTTTCTCTAACTCCCATTTAAATTATAATCCGTGCTCATAAACCCAAGAAAATCAACAAATCTCAAATCCTCAATAGCTAATCCAAGTTAGTCTCTCACGCATACATTTATTAACCTAATGATACTTAGGCTCAATGGTACTACCAAAATCATAAACTAATTAGATAGCCTCATGCCAATAGCTCCATTACCAAATCACAATATTCTTTAATTATGCCCAAATATTGATACTCGACTTTCTTCACATACCCTTGGTCCAAATCGCGCAACGCCACCAAGGAGAGATTTAGGACCATAGAACCACTATCTAACCAAAATTCAAAATGCCTTTAACATAGATAGAGAAATTGTTACTCTCCCAACATGTACTTATTAGTCCTTTCTAACTTAACACGCTTACCACCATTATCGATTATACATTCCACCATACACTCATTACCCATAAAAATTCACGCATCCCTCCATACTAATCAATCTCGATGTACTCACGGAGATGTACTAAAAGGAAACGAAATCTCTTAACAAGAAACCCTCGGTTGAATCCTCAACTTTTACAACTCAACCGTTACAATATAGATATTGATCTAATTATCAGTATTACAACCTTGTACCACACAATGCAATTTAACTCCAAGCTTCTCCTCAAACACTAGGTACTATTCGGAAGAAAATGAAAATCTTACAAATGATAAATACACCCAACAAATTGGTCGAAACTAAATACTCGGATTTCAATTAAGAAAAGATAGGTATAACTCTTACCCAAAGGAATGGTCTCAAACAGTTTTAAGACATTAGGAATGGAGAATATAACAATCCCCCCCTTCAACAATAGACTAAAGCAATGGTAACATCAAAATCATGCAATAGCAATATGGCTAATTTAACAGGTGAGACATAACCCTACTTAAGCACATCATAAGCACATAAGACTTCATCAGATACCCTAAACTCCTCCATAGGAGTAGACACCTACAACACATAAGTCAAAGACTCAGAAGAAATAAATGCAACTAATGCACAGAAACACATAAATGCGATGATCCTAAAATGCACGCGCTCGCTCTCACGACGCAAAATAATACCTCCTGAAATTTATCCGTTACCTGATGAGTGCTGATTGGTCGCAATTACTCTGCCCTATAACTTAGGGCTCCCCGAAGCATCCCTCTTCTGACCCGGTGAAGTACTGGTTCCTGCTCCTGATGATTGAACCTTAAACCTCGGACAGTCTTTTATGAAGTGACCCAGTTGACCACAATTGATACATTTTCCTTGCTTCTTCCAACACTTATCCTCCAAATGGCCTTCCCTCTGACAGTAAGTGCAAAGCCACCTACCTTGTTTCCCTTGTTTCCCCGGAGTAGTACCCGGATTCCCTAGCGCGGTTTGTTCCTTAAACTGAGATGGTGCTCCCAAATTACCTCGGTTATCTGAACGGTGATGTGGTTGAGATTTAGCATGGCTTACTTGTTTACCCGCATTTGCAACCTCGGTCTTCCTCTTATGCTCCCCAATATCTTGCTCGATCAAGTATGCCCGGTCTACCGCATCCTGAAATGTCACAATCCTCTGGGCTATAAGCTGAGTCCGAATAGAAGTCTTCAAACCCCGGATGAATCTCATAGCTTTCTGCTCCTCGGTCCACACAAGATAGTCACAATACCGGGCTAATTCTGTGAACTTAGCCGAGTACTGAGCTATAGACAACAAACCTTGCTCCAGGTTGAGCAGCTCGATCTCCTTTCGGTTTTGATCCACTACCGGAATGAAATGCTCCTTGAACTTTCGCACAAACAACTCCCATGCATACACTGTGTGAGTATCATCCCAACTCGCTTTAACACCCTTCCACCAATGCTCGGCGGCACCCACAAGTTTATAAGCCGCAAACCGGACCTTGTCTTCATCGGTGCAACCAAAGACATCATAAATTTTCTCCATCGACTCAATCCATAGCTCGGCCTTCCTTACATCGGGTTCCCCATTGAACTCAACCGGTTTCAATTTCAGAAATTGTTCCAATCCATAGCGGGGTGGTGGTGCTTGTTCTACCCTCGGACCTTGATCATGTATGGCCTTCATGGCCGCCTCGAACATGCCTTGAAACATAGCACGTGCTTCTTCCCTTGTATCATTCTGATTCTGTGCCCCACTAATACCTCCTCTGTTTCTTCTTCCGGACATTTTGAGTAATTACCTGCATAAGATATCAACCGTTAATCACTCCGCACACTACTACCCACCTAGGTCATACTAATCCACCTAGACTTATACTTAGAGCCAATGCCATAGCTCTGATACCAACTGTCGCGACCCCGGACCCCGCGACCCGAGACCGCGAGCTGGACGTCGACTTAAAACCAAAACTCTAAAATATAGAAGTTAAAAATTCCATTTTGAACCAAAAGATGATAACACGAGGTTTTACAAATCCAAGTTTAAATCAACAAAGTGCATCTAACATAAGCCCCATAGCTTATACCAAAAAGAATAAAATATACAATTCTTAATGACGTCAATAATGGTAAAACTATCCCCCAAAAGGTTATACATTTAAATAATGTAAACCGATCTATAACAACCTGCCCTAAAATCTCAATCCTCTCGACGTCCTCCTCGATCCGCGAATCCTAATCCTTTTCCTCCTGGGGGGGGAGGTTAAGGAAAAACAAAGATGGAAATAAACGGGGTGAGATAAAATCTCAGTAAGTTACTAATGCAACTACATGACATGCTATAATGCAATAAGCAATAAGCAATAAGCAATGATAAATATCACATAGCATGTAACAATTAACAGTCAACAGATAGCAGCGAAAAGTAAACACATAACAAAGGATATTAGCCAAGGTTTCTCAACTGAAAGAACCAAATAAAGGTCGCTACGCAGCTTCAACCAACAATTCGTCATCTTCATAATAGCATGAAAGCTGAATAGGAATCCCCGGTCAGAAACGACCAATCAACCCATCAATCAACCAAACCATCTTCATAGTAGCATAAAAGCTGAAGAGAAACCCGGTACCGGAACCAATAACAATGATAAAGTGCCACAAGGGGCGGGAGCCATGCCACAATGTCATGCTCCAAAACGATTAGCTAGAATACCCACAACGGAGCTAGCTCATCCCAACCAAGGCCAATCTGGATGAGGACAGAAGGACCAATGGGCGATGCTATACTGGACTTGGCTTGTGCCATTATAGCATTATCCATTGCCTGACTCGATACACAAATAACCAGCTGGACTTTCAATTAAATGCTAGGTAATAAATACTAGCTCGATAAACAACCAAAGATTCCAAAGTAGGGAACCATACCAATTAATCACCATAAAAGGTGCAAACGATTACTCAAGAAGAGTTCCACAACAATAAACACAAGGAGTTTCTCATAAAAGAGTCCAACAATATTGACCAGTAAAACATAATGATTCCCAGGTAAGACACGCACCAAATACATCCTAAAGATGATACTTACGAGTTACTCATAAAGAGCACAACTCAAACGGTCGCTCACAAATAGCACAATGACTATTACCAAATTGTTCCTAAATATTTACTCATAAAGTTATACTAGGACTATGAACTCAACCATCTCATCACACCTGGAATTCCAAATAAGAAATCCGAATGAATACATCTTAAGGTTAATCAAACCGTAGGTACTCAATTGCCAATTCACGCTTTATCTCCGTTCATAACGAACCCCTTCTAAACACCCCAAGCGAATCCGAAAGGTTACCCTTATTAGAACATGATCCCGACAGGGCTAAACCCTATACCTTGGTGTTCAATAATCACCCTCTAGGTACTATAGGACATCGCCTAAAACCTAGACCAAGTCTTACGCGAAATTCAATTCGGTTGGAACAATCACGAACACATTACAAGATGCCCAAACAATACTTGATCAAATTACATAACGCTATTGTTCACAAAGGAACCAATTTTAATTACTAAAGTGCTCCACGGTGCTATCTCACGTTAATTAGAAGAAGGTACCCTAAACTAGCTAAGCCATTTAGTTAAAACAAGCAAAAAGGACAAAATCCTGGAACAGTGAGCGGGCGGGCGCCTGGCATGGGGCGAGCGGGCGCCTGAATGACCAGAAGGTCTGGCCATCAGGAAAGGGTATGTAGGCGGGCGCTTGGGTCCAGGCGGGCGGGCGCCTGGTCTGGATTCCAGCCGGGAAAACAGAGCTGGGTTCATCAAGTTCGAACCAAAATCACCCCAATCTCTAAAATACTCCAAACCAATCCTTCTAACAAGTTCCACAATGAACCAAAACCACATTTAAGCTAAGAGGGGACCTAAATCACATCATCTAACAACTCCAATCCACGATTAAATCCCAAAATCATAATATCACCATTTTTGCCCAAAAACTCAAATAAATTCCAAATAAATCTCAAACTCAATCAAACTTCATATATAACAACTAAAGCATTATATGAACATGAAAGGAACATTTTAGCATAAAAATGGGGGAAAAGTAACTTACTTGAAAATTCTCAAAGATGACGGAATTCAATTCTTTTTGGTTCTACGCGATCCTATCGACGATCTAAACAAGGTTCATGTTTTAAGAAATGAGAGATTATAAGGAGAAGATGAAGAAAATGAAGAGAGAAGTAAGAGAAAGAAACTTACCCACAATGAAGAGAGAGAGAGAGGGAGTTGAGCTGGGAAGACGGATGGAGAGAGTGAGGGAGAAGGTGAGGGAGATGAGGGGGAGTAGGGAAATTATTCAAAAACTTACACTTAGGCCCCCTCTCTCACACTACACACAAATACTAGCACTCCCTACTAACAATTAAGACCCAACACTTCTACACTAGCACAAATGACCCAAATAAAATGCTAGGCATAATTATTATGAAACATAATATGCACACATAAATATTTAAATAAATAATAATTTAAATAAATGAATAAGCAAATAAATAAATAATAATTATTTATTACCAATAAAATAGAGCCTAGTTTTCGGGTCGTGACAATTTGCAACCAAAGAGTTTTAAGAATGCAATGTTGGGAGTTCTACCACGCCAAAGTTCATAAGGGGTCTTGTTATGGCGTTTGTTGATGAGGGAGCGATTGTGAGTAAAGCATGCAGTGTTGATAGCTTCTTGCTAAAAGTACTTAGGCAATTTTGCTTCAGCTATCATTGTCTTCCCTGCTTTTATCCACGTTCTGTTTTTCCTTTCCACAACACCATTTTGTTGAGGAACTCCAGCTGTTGAGAAGTTGTGATCTATCCCATGATTGTCGCAGTATCGAGCAACACCGTTGTTCTTAAATTCTGTTCCATTGTCGGATCGAACACTAACGATGTCATCTTATTTTTGGGTTTGGAGCTGTCTGAATAGAGTGGTGAGAATGTCATAGCAATTGTCTTTAGAAATCATTATTTCCACCCATGCATATCTTGAATAATCGTCCACCACAACTAGAGTATATTTGTTTCCTCTAATGCTTACAGGAGTGACTGGTCCAAAAAGATCAATGTGCAACAGTTGCAAACATCTTGAAGTTAAGGGATTTGTCTTGCTGGAGAAAGACTGCTTTGATTGTTTGCCAAGTTGACACGCAGCGCATTTGTTGTCATGATGATCAGCAACCTTGGGAAGTCCTTTGACAAGATTATCCCTACTGAGTTTTGATGGATATTTGAAGTTCAAGTGACTCAAGCGCTTGTGCCATAGCCAACTATTTTCGCTCACACTTTTAGCTATAAAACAAAGATTAGTACTAGGGTTCATACTACGGAAATCAATAATATAAATATTTGTCTTACGATATCCCGTGAGTAGTATAGCTCCGGTTTTTCCATTCTTGATAAGACATTGCGTTGAAGTGAAATGGCATTCTAATCCTTTGTCGCAAAATTGAGATATGGATAATAAGTTGTGCTTGAGTCCTTCGACGAGAGAGACTCTTTCTATGCACACTTTGTCTTTCTTGAGCTTTCCATATGCAACAACTTGACCTTTGTTATTATCACCAAATGTTACTGAGGGACCTCTTTCTTCATGAACATCTTCAAGTAAGGATTCATCTCCAGTCATGTGTCGTGATCACCCACTGTCGAGAATCCATTCATACATTCTAGCTTTAGAGGATCAAGCCATGAAGCAAAGAACCTGAAATATAGACATTTAAGCAGGTCCCCTTTATTCCTTTTCGGGTCCTAGAGTTAGCAACTTTTGACGACCCACTCTTGCTTGACCTTAGGATTTTTAATTCCTTTGGCATTAGGAGTGAATCTCAAAAGGCATTCCACGGCCTTGTGTCCAGAACAATCACAAATAGAACAATGATGAAAGCCACCAATCACGTGAGTTTTCACAAACTCCTTACTTTTCTTAGGGATAGCATTCTTTTTTGAGTCAGATGAATTTGCCTTAACAAAAAATTTCTTTTGAAATTTTGGTGCGCTTTTTCTAGGAGTGCGCATAGGGCTAGGTGGCGCATGGCGTTGATGCACATGGCTCCTAGCCTCATAATGTTTGCTCATAGAAGGAGCGCGCCTTGTTTCGAGAATTATATTACTAGAAGAAGATTCATCTGTAGCTACCTCCTTCTCTTTAGCTTTCCCAAATTGTTTCCTTGGGTAGACATAATGGAATGTTTGTCTATTGACTGGTTCCTGTCTTTTACCCATTAAAACATAATGTTTTTCCTTGGTAATTTCACAAGTTTGCTGAGGTGTAAATTCACTTTCTCTTTCAGCGCAGACCTCACACTTAAAGTTGTCACTAGTTGAAGTGAATCCCAAGCCGCTTTTATCACCACTGGCTTTTTGGGACTCAAAGATACTATCCATAGTGACACGAGAATTGGACCACTCATTTGTAATCTTTTTAAGATCAGTAATTTGAGCAACCAATTCATCGTTTTGAACTTTAAGTATAGAGTTTTGTTCTGTTAGATAGGTGTTTTTAACAGTAAGAGGAGTCATGCTCTTTATCTGCTCCTTAAGGAAGGTGAGTTCAGATTTTAGAAGAGATTTCTCGGTCTTAAGCTGGGAAATTTCATCACATGATAGTGCTAAAGCTTCCTTCATATCACTAAATCGAATGATTACCTTTTCAGCCTCTTTGAACAACTTTTCTTACTTTTCAATGTCCTCATCATGATTGATTTTTGGAATTGGTTCAACTTGTGGTCTGATGTAGTTGCCTTTTCTGAGCTTGCTTCTTGCGCTCAGATCACATCTAGCAAATAACAATCCACCATCGCTTTGAGCTGGAGTAAGACATCCTTGTTCAATGAGCTCGTTGATGGTTGGTCCTTTCTTCTTTTTCACCTCTTGAAAACCTGCAGATTTCTTGATAGGTTTATTCAAGACATTCATATCAGGAACATCTTTGGAGTAGTCATCATCTGAATCATAAGCATCGACTTCAACATCCTTTGCCACCAAGAACACGAGTCCATCATCAGAATCTTCATCACTTTCTTCCGAGTCTGTTTCAATCCATGTATTGCGCTCAGTTGATGGAGATTCTTCTTCAGCGACCATTCCTTTATGACGATTGAATTTGTGAGTGTGGTTGCTCTTTTTCTGCATATACTCGAACTTGGGAATTGGGCAGTTCGATGCAAAATGTCCTGGTTTCCTGCAATTAAAACAAACAAGATCTTCTTTTCTTTTGGAATTACTGCTCCTTGTGAACTTTGGAGGAGCTCTGCTTGTAGATCCTGGTGCTTTGCTGAAAGAGCTGGGTTTTGAGAATTTTCTGAACTTCTGGAATCTTTTCACAAATAAAGCGAAGTCTTCATCATCCATATCCAATAATTTAGAAGTAGAAATTTTGGGGTCAGAACTTTTCTCAACATGTGCTGGCGCAGGTGCTTCTTCACTTTGAACCACCATAGAAATGGACTTAGATTTTCCTTCAGTTTCATTTATACGCTGAAGTTTGAGTTTATGAACTTTGAGATTTGCGTAAAGGTTTCTGAGTATCCAAACATCTAAAGTTCCAGCGTCTTCAAGAGCGCTAGATTTATGCAGATATCTTGATCCAAAAGCAGCAAGAAAATTAACATTCAATTCTTTATTGGAGAACTTCTTTCCAAGTGAAATATAGAGATTAATGATTTCACAAAATTGTTCATAAGTTTGTCTTAAATATTCACAGGGGAGTTGAGAGAAATTGTTGAATCTCTTTTGAACTTCGTATCTCTTGTTCTCCTTACACACAGTGTCTCCTTCTATATGCTCTTCAATAGCATCCCATAATTCATTGGCTATAGCACAATACATGACTTGTTGTTTCATAGCCGTGCTTAGAGTGCTTAGGAGAATGTTTCTTGCTTTCCCATCATTTGCAACTCTTCTGATTTCTTCTTCAGTCCATTCTTCCTTTGGTTTCTTGATAGAAGGTTGAGCAGCGTTGGTGCGTGGATTAGGATTCGCTTTCATTGGGATGTAAGGTCTATAAACCATGGTGTCATGAAGCCTTTCATCGATTGATGTGAGATGGGTCTGAATGCTGAATTTCTACACGTCGAAATGATCTTCATCAAAGACTGGAACATGTGTGTAGTTAGCAGTTGCCAAAGGTTTTGAGTTTGCCATATCAAATCGGCACCCAAGCTGTTAAGCTTGAAAAATAAAAAAATGTTTTATATAGGTGTTCGCTCTGATACCACTTGTTACTACCAAAGGGGCAACAAGGGTATGTAAAATGCTAGAGGGGGGTGAATAGCGTTTTTAAAATTCTTTTCAAACCCTTTTGCAAATCAATGGCAAATGCGTACAACTCTTAATTTGACTAAGTATAGCGCGCAACAAGTGTGTGAAATGCACAGCGGAAAATTAAAGCAATCACTTATGCGGAGGTCTATGGGCAGAAGTGTAAATACGAACACACTAAGGTTTAGTTTAAAGAGTGGTGCAAAATGGAACTAAGGCAGAAAGCACACAAACACAATGCAAACAGTGCAAGACAATCTACAAAGATCAAACAAAGCAATATATCAGAAAAGCTTAAATGTAGAATGAAAAACACAATAAATAGACAAGCTATTTAGAGAGGTTCGATCGGGAAAAGATCTACGTCCTCTACCAAGATGGTTAGTCTTGGATTTTTCTAATGGAGATCTTATAATGAGAGAGTGTTACAAGTTACAACGATTGAGAACAAACTAACTCAAAGATCTATAATATATGAAAGAACAAAATCCTAGACAATAACCAGTGTATCCCTAGAAGTATGATCGATGAGATCAGAACTTCAAGAGGTGTGTGTGTGTCAGAAATCTGGGCTCTTTAAATCTATGAGATGGAGAGCACAAGATTCTGGTATTAGAAGGCTTTAGGATCTGGGCTTGGTAAAGTATGAAGGTATGAAGGCTATTCTTGAGAATTCTGGAAATGAGCAAGCAATCTTCAAATCTTCAAAGTTTCTTTCTGAGAGAAAAATACAAGCAGCTTAGAAAATGAGGAAGTGCGGGCTATTTATAGTGGAGCTTCACAAACTAACCGTTGGAGCTCTGAGCAAGGATGATGTGCTACCACAATGTGATTGGCGCGCAGGTGTCCTTTATAGCCGTTGGAGACAGAGGAAGTAGACAAACTTCAAACTTCTTCTAGAAGGATGACAGCTGTCTTCTTTTTGAATTTCAAACATGAGGCGTGTCTCTATCTACATGTATGCTGAGTGTGCTTATTTTGTCGTATGTACACATCAGCACTTTGGCTCATTCCAAAAAGCGTACCTTGACTTGACGCTTTCCAAGCTTGGAGAATATGAGATCAGGAAATGAGAGAATTGACTAAGGCAAATCTGTGCACGCATGGAAGCCATACGCATTGAGTGCGCAGATGGGTGCTGCGCATGAAGGTCATGCGCATCACTCTTAGTCATTTCCAAGTGAGACCTCAAACTTAAAGTAAAATCCCTAACCACTAAGCCTAGTCTATAAGAAGGACTTAGCTAAAAATTGAAGTTATAAAACTTCTTACATAGGGTCCTAAAGTCCTTAAAATAAACTTAAGTGATGGTATCAATCAATTTTAACATAAGTAGGAGGGTTAAGTAATAAGCATACCCAACATAGACCTTCTTGATGAACCAAACACTTCACTTTGTCGGAACAAACCTTTTTATGCGAAGAACCCGAAAGACCCTTGACTGTGCTTGGTCTTCTTGAGCCTCTTGCAATGCTGAAATTGAATTTGCAGGGAGCTTGATGAAGTTGACTATGTGGGGAACCTAATTCAGAACTGTGAGGTCGTGTTCTTTGTTGGAGGCTGGAGATCTCCCTTTCTCTTTCCCTTCTCTCTCTCACTCTCATCTTTTTTTTTATGACGCACCCTGTTTTTTGCCTAGACTGCTCTTTCGGGTTTTGAATCTAGCGGGCATCTATTTTGCATCTTCATATTTTTTTTGACTCAATTAATGAGGAAGTGTGCATTAACTCTAGCCGAGGATGACAGACATGTGATTTTGTGGGAGATGGAGGCCTTATTGACTCGACCAGGGAAGTAGCCCCTAGTACTGACTTTGTTTATTTGTTTTTTTGAATGACTCACGAAGGCAAGTAAGTCATTTAGAGATAAGAGAAGGAAAGCCCCAATTTGATTACGAGAAACTGGGAGCATAGCTGAACGAAGAGAAACCCATAGACTCGACAAAAACGCAAAATGATTTCAATTCTAAGAAAGTTGTTTTTGGAATTTGTTCTTTGGCAGATGACTCGTACAAAGACGTCTTGACAAGTTCAAGATGAAGGCCGATCACCATAATGCATTAGGGCTGAACATGTCTTCTTTCTTGCATGTGACAGGACCCGAAGGTTGCCTACATTCCTCTAGTATAGAGGCTCAGGTCACCGTAGTTCTTGTTGATGCTCCATTCGTTGTGATGGTTGCTGATGTTGCTTTGCCCTTCGTTGTGAACTTCTTTGCTTGAGGGATATTTTTTTTTGTGCTCTAACTTTTGCCTAGGTTGTTTTGAAGAGTCAACCTAGCGAGCCATTTTTTTATCCCCCTTAAAAACATGGCTTGATATTTCTTCATGGTTGTAGCTCCACCTTGTTTTGGCACTTGATGGCTTGACTTCGTCTTCTTGATGTTTATCCCTAGGTGTTCAAGTGATGGTCTTCATTCCAAAACTCGTTTAGACATATTTTCATCATTTTGCCAAGAATTATTTAGATTAAACAACTTAGAGGAGTGTATGAGGACAAGAACGACTTTTATTTGATTGGGACCGACTCAATTTTTTACATGGGACGAAGGAAAACTTAATGCACGCTTTAGAGGACATTTTGACTTTTTTTTGGTAGAGAGAGAGAAAGGGAGTTTTCCTTAGCCTTCGTTGTTGTAGTCCTCGCTGTCGTCGTAGTCCTTAAAACCGCTGTAACCTTCCATGTCTCTGCTTGAACTGTCCGGGATATCTTCGGTGTCGGAGTTTGTCTCATAGGATTCCTCGGTTACTTCTTGGAGCAAATTGCCGATTCTAAATCCCCGCATCATACATATGTACAAAATTCGGATAAAAGGCCCCACTAAAATGAGCTCGGTAGTCCATATTCATAAACTTCAAGAAGATCTCCATTTGTTCCTTCATTGAGGGCCTATCCACAATCTCGGCTAACTTGTCATTCCAAGGGCGAGAAAAGTCCCCAAATGATTCATTGCACTCTTGCATGGTGTTCTCCAATTCTTTCTTCGTGGGACGGTGCATGTAACTGCCTTCATATTGTGACTTAAAGGCAAGCATGGCGTCATCCCAATCGAGGCAGGTGGAAACCGAGAGACCCATAAACCAATCTTTTGCGACCCCATTAAGAGTAAGTGGGAAGCATTGTGCCATTATTTCAGGAGACGCTTTCTTTGGTAGCATGGCCCAAACGTAGGTATCAACATGGGCATTGGGACAAGAATTCCCTATGAATTTGCTGATATCGGGCATCTTGAATTTCTCGGGAAGGGCCACCATAGTGTTCATGAGAGGAAAAGCATGATAGAGATCGGAGCTTGGACCTTTGTTCAAATTTTGCCCACTAAAACGTTGGTCAATGTATCTATCAATGCTTTGAACTATTTTTCCTTCATTTGTGAGCTTCTTCAATTGGTCCTCGAGCTTAGCAAGTTCTTTCTTATGGGCCATTCTCTCATGCTTGAGACAGGCTTGCCACAAATCATCCTTGCGTCGGGCATTCTCAGTGAGTGCATCAATTTGTCCTTTCAGTGCTTTGATCATGTTGGCTATATCCTCGTTGGACCGGGAAAGATTGCCACCGTTGTTATTGCTGTCAGAAGCCATTGGACCTATTTGAAGAACACGGTTGATCTTAGGATGGCCCACAAACACCTTTTGAGTAAAATTATTTAACCCACAAACAAGAAAAAGACTCAACCACATAAGGAAAAAGACTTTTTTTTTATTTAAGTCGGAAGGACGTAGTCCTTTTTGGGGTTTCTAGATATAATAGTGGAATCGTCACTCTAGTATATAGAACTTCTCGCGGTCTCTTACACTCATCGGATTCCACCACGCTTGTGAGACCTAAATGTGACGGGATTAAACTAAATTAATGTCATAAATCATACATGCGGGGACGGAGTTTTATTTTGTCCTATAGCAACAACGTGTTTCTTTTGGAAACAACATGTATCTTTTGATGACATTAGTTTAGGGAAATCTTGACACACGAAAACCGACTTGGTCACGGAGTGTTAGACCCTAACTAGAATGTGTTGGCTTGTGCTCGGCTAAAGAGAGGTTTAAAGGCCACCCCCGGCATGTAGTCATGAACTACACCACGGGCTGAGGTTTAACGCTTCGAGAGAGTCAAGGTCGGGTGGAGCTTGAAACTCTCTAGGATGGGCCTCGACGGGTTTAGGGTTACGAACTTTGTGCGACTCGATAGTGAGAAATTCATAGGAGTTGAAATTGCATGTGTGTGAGGTCAATCCAAGTGACAAAACATTTTTTTTTCAAAAGAAAAGAAAAGAAAATAAGCACATATTTACAACTTTCGAATCACCCATGTGACCGATAAAATAAACAGAAAATAAAAACAGATTTGTGCAGGCCACGTTGCCCACACGCCATAACTATGTCCATTCTGTTCACCATTTCTGTTCTGGAAATGTACCCAGAAGCGCGCGCATTAGGATGCTTATGTGAGAGGCGCGCGCATTAGAGAAAGAGGGGCAGAGGCGCCCGATTCTGGGCAAACCTGTAAATCAATGGGTTCAGGGGACTTCCCTGACCCTATATAACAATACTTTCCCCCTGCAGAA
Source organism: Campanula takesimana (assembly GCA_026119855.1). Lineage (NCBI taxonomy): Eukaryota > Viridiplantae > Streptophyta > Magnoliopsida > Asterales > Campanulaceae > Campanula > Campanula takesimana. Next base: position 1,810,242 of record JAOWBW010000030.1, read on the forward strand.
ATTGTTAGGACAATAACATGGAATTGAAGGACATGATGTAGTGCGGGCGCTTCTGGTGGTTAGGGTCGGAGGTGCGCGCCTTAGGCCAAGAAGGCCAGAGGCGCATGCTTCCCACATTTTTCCACCAGAATGCCCAGAAAATAAATAAAAGAACACCAAAATAAAAAACGAAAGTTTAACCCTCTAAGCTATCCCCAGCGGAGATGCCACTGTAGATACCATGGGGAAACCACGGCTTGGCTAGAGCGGTGACTTATCCTAGGATGTCTATTTTGTTTTAAAGATTAGAGTCGCCACCTATGTTTTTAAAGGAACATAAGAAAAACCTAAGAAATATCCTAATGTTTGTTACGAAAACCAGAGATACAGGAAAAGACGGGTTCGGGGGTTAGGTTACGGAGTGGGAAGTACTTAAACACCCACTCCGCCCGGCTAAAGCTGGTCTTGCTACTAAAGGTGTTATATGCTAAAAATGTCCTTCTTTTATTAATATAAACTTGTGCTAACAATCACATCAAGATTAAAGGGAAATTACAAAAGAAAAGAAAATACTTTTATTTATTAATCTATGCTAATTACATTTAAGAGGAATAAAGGAGAATTAAAATGTAGTTTGAAATGTAAGGAGATAACCTTTAACCAACTTTAATATAGTAAAGTGATCATTTGGTCATGTCCTATTTGATGAGGATTGCATACATTAAGACACAAAAGAAATAAGAAATAGAAGAGTTGTACCTTGTTAGGAAGAAAATGAAGACTTCAAACTTTTTTGAGGAAATGAAGTGCTTGTAGAGAGAAAATAGTATGTAGAGATTTTAGTAGAGTTTTGGTGCTCTATTTCGGTGTCCTTGAAAATGAACCAAGAAGGTCCTTTATATAGGCGAAAAAGGGAGGAAAAGATGGTCATTGGACCAATAAGAAAGTAAGAAAATAAAATAATAAATAGAAATTAAAATAATAATAAAGATGAAATATTTTCTTTTAATGAAAAAATTTGAATTTTACGAGCTCAATCAGATTAGCCTAGCTGACAATGTTGACGCAGACGTGTTATCCCGAATTATGGAGAACGAGATCATCGAGCTTAACATCAACTGCGTGATCGAGTTCGTAGAATGGCTGGCAACATTCAAAGTCCAGATCAACCCCATTGGAGAGGTAGGAAATGATTGGGTAGATGAATTACAGTCGACCATAAAAAAGCACGCATTAATCCTAAATTGGCCTCCAGATACACTGTCATTGGAATCTTATACCGGCAATCATATATGAGGCCACTACTTAGATGTGTCCACAGTAACCTGGTGACCAATCTAATGTTCGAAGTACACGAAGGATTCTACGGAGGACATACAGGGGCTCGTACTTTAGCAGATAAAATCATGGCACATGGCTACTATTGGCCCACGATGAGAAAAGATACAGAGGAATGCGTCAGAAAGTGTCACGAATGCCAAAGGTTTGTCAATATACCTCGATTACCAGCTAAAAGTACCCCAATCTGAAATTAACCAACTTAGAGGAACTCTTAGCACCATTCAGGGATAAACTGATAGGCTGGGACCTCACTAGGATAAACCCAAAATTCCAAAACTGCTCTGGAATTAAACTTGGAAAAATCTAGAAGCTCGCCATGCTGAGCTGTACGGATGGTTTGGATGAGGGAGGGGCCTAGCCGTACGGCTGGTTATTAGGCACCCTCAGTCCCTATAAATTGAAACCCTTGCTGATCATTTCAGGGGGGAGAAACATAGTTTTATAGGTGAAACTCTGCAGAAATACAGTCTGAGAGAAATACCACCAAATACTTGAGTGAAAAGAGAGGAAGATAGGCCATAACCATCATAGGTGAAGCCTCCTTCTCCTCATCTTCTCTCCATCCCAAACTCTTTTGTTCATGTTCATGTTGTTTATTTACTTGCATTTCAAGCCTTGCCCTTGTCAAGCACCTTTGTATTGCAAGTCTTGCCCTTGTCAAGCACCTTTATATTGCAAGTCTTGTCTTTAAATAGCTTGATGATCCATTTTTATGGTGAAGGCATGTATCTTTATGTTGTATTTGGCCATGATGATCATTTGGAGTGATAAATCCTCCATCTTTATCACCCAAATCTTGATCTAGCCACTCATTCATCACATTTGGGTCATAAAGGTTCATTCTTTATGCTTCCAAATGTTGATTTTGTTGTCCCTAAAGGTTTAATCTTGTATAAAGATCCCATTTTGATGGTAAAGTTTGAATCTTTACTCATCAAAATGGCCATCTTGGCTCAAAGGCCATGTTCATCACCTTTTCTCAATAATTCCCCAATGATTGTCTTAATCACATCCAAAATTCTTGTTTTGGTGTCTAATCTAGTGATTAATGACATAGGGATGATTTAATTTGTGTTTTGTTACAAAAGAATGGCTGGAAATGATCAAACAGTCCAGTTTCAGGCAGAATGCTCTGTTTCTGTATGGAACTAGACTGATTCCTGGGAATCTGTTAAAATTCCCAAGAAGACCCCCTTTAGCCGTACGGCTACTTTGTCTAGGGGCATGTTTCAGTTTAGTCCCCTTTAATCCAGAATGTTTACAAAAGACCCCTTTCTGTTAAAATCCTAACCGTTTTCTGTTAAAGTCAGCTTCTCCCGTTTTCTAAACACACACACACACACATATGCACTTTTCGTTAACAAACACAAGGGAGACTCGGCTTTGTCCGAGGCGGATTGGGTGACGTAAAACTCTTCCCAAGCCGTAACCTGACCTCCGAACTCATAAATCTCTAACCATTTTCATTTGTTGGGTTAAAAGATAACAAATGTGGTGACTCCGTTAAGTTTGTTAAGTTACACATGTTTGATTTTTCTTCCTCGAACGAACTCGTTTCGCCCCGAGGGGGGGATCCTCACAGTGGTGACTCTGCTGGGGAATAAAGTGTTTACAAACTTCTTTTTAGAAGTTTTGGGGACACTTTTGTGTGGGTCAAACTCCCGTCCCCGTTTGTTGACTTTGTGCATATTTTTGTGTGTGTTTTATGTTTCTGTTTTGATTTATGGGAGTGAAACTGTTCTGGAAATGCAATGAACTGGGGCTTGATGATCAGAAGCTGAAAATTTGCAAAAAATAATGGATCTCCTGCTCTAGCCGTACGGCTAGTTTGGTCGGGCCCACAGAATGGTTCAAATTAACAATTTTGTACAGGGCAGAAACATTCTGATGGTCCCCTTACATCTTCTTGTCCAGGTTCCAATTTACAGCCTTGCTTGTGCACATTTACCTTCATTTTCTTAGCCAAAATGGATTTCCAAATCTTGGTTATGCACAATTTTTTGGACATAAAAATTGGGTTTTCAAAGCCTCATTGTGCATAACCCTTTTCATAAAAAATTTGGTCTTCAAATTCTTCTTGTTTGTGCACAATCTTTTTCTACAAATGACTTTCAAAAGGTTGTTCTTTTTGCAAAATTTTGGTTTCAAAAACCTTTGGTTGTGCACAACCTTTCATGTACAAATTTTGATTCTTGCTTGTTAATATGTTTGTTTACTTACTTGTGCAAAATACTTGTCCATCTTACTTGTTCATACAATTGTTCATACATTGCTCATGACATTAAAACGGACCGAAAAATTCTATTTTGACTCAAAAAGGAACATAGAAGGCTTCACACAACGCGCACTTGACCTTGTGCACGTTCCAAAAACCCTTTAAACCCGGGATGGATGCCACGATGCAGCTTGATTGGTGCTCTTGTGCCCTTCTCACGTGCACGGGTCCATTCCACCTCCCCTTCCGAGCCGAGTCAACCACACATGTCCGTGACACACAAATACCGTGACCATGGTTGGTTTTTGGTCTAGCTCACGTCATCACGTCCCTAATACGTATCCAAACGTTAATTATGGCCAAGTTAAAGCCCGAGTCATGACTCCTTGTGACAGAAAGTGTGACCAAGGTCATCTTTGACCCGGTCCTTGACTTATGCGTTAATTCCAACCATAATTAACCGAAGTCATGTATTAAGGATAAGTTGACACCGCGTCATTAAGCTCTAATGCTTGACCCATCCTAATCATCCTTAAGCCCGAGGTTAAGGTCCGAGATCCTTCATTAAAATGAGGTCATGCCGAAATTTCGTTGGAGCGTTAAGTCAATCTTAACCTTAACCGGGGCTTAACTATGATGAGAATGGCCCATGCATTGGAATTTTGTGACGCACTAGACCTTAGGTTTGGTTCTTTTGGTCGGTGAAGCTGCGTGCCCTATAGGACCCTCGCCCGGGATAGTCTGTTCTTGGGAGTGTGCAATATAGGTGAAAAACGAGGGGTCTATAGACGTAGTGATGGCCTCCACTGATCCAGGATTTAGACTAGTTGCGAAAAAGAAGAGAAATCTTTTCCAACCATTTAGGAATAAAAATGTGTTTTAAGTAAACTTGAATGGATAATTAATTGTACATTGCTTGAATTAGCTCCGTTTTTGCTTCTTGTCTTTGACACTTTGTTTTCTTGCGTTAACAAGCGTCATTTTGTTAAATCTTTGGATGGATCCCTGTTATCCTTTGAGACTCCCGTCGAATCCCTAGGCGTAGTCCCCTAGGAACCCGTTAAGTCCTTGGAAGATCTCTGAGGCACCCGTCAATCTTTAGATGGATCCCCGTTATCCTCCAAGACTCCCGTCGAATCCCTAGGCGTTGTCCCTTAGGAACCCGTTAAGTCCTTGGAAGATCTCCGAGGCACCCGTCAATCTTTGGATGGATCCCCGTTATCCTCCAAGACTCCCGTCGAATCCCTAGGCGTTGTCCCTTAGGAACCCGTTAAGTCCTTGGAAGATCTCCGAGGCACCCGTCAATCTTTGGATGGATCCCCGTTATCCTCCAAGACTCCCGTCGAATCCCTAGGCGTTGTCCCCTAAGAACCCGTTAAGTCCTTGGAAGATCTCCGAGGCACCCGTCAATCTTTGGATGGATCCCCGTTATCCTCCAAGACTCCTGTTAAATCCCTAGGCGTTGTCCCCTAGGAACACGTTAAGTCCTTAGACTATCTCCGAGGCACCCGTCAATCTTTGGATAGATCCCCGTTATCTTCCAAAACTTCCGTTAAATCCCTAGGCGTTGCCCCCTAGGAACCCGTTAAGTCCTTGGAAGATCTCCGAGGCACGCGTCAATCTTTGGATGGATCCCAGACTCCCATTAAAATCCTAGGCGTTGTCCCCTAGGTCCCCGTGTTGAAACCCTAGGCGTTATCCCCTAGGTCCCCGTGTTAAAACCCTAGGTGTCGTCCTCTAGGTCCCCTTGTTGAAACCCTAGGCATTGTCCCCTAGGTCCCCGTGTTGAAACCCTAGGCGTTGTCCCCTAGGTCCCCGTTATGACTCCCGTTGAAACCCTAGGCGTTATCCCCTAGGTCCCCATGTTGAAACCCTAGACATCGTCCCCTAGATCCCCATGTTGAAACCCTAGGCGTTGTCCCCTAGGTCCCCGTGTTAAAACCCTAGGCGTTGTACCCTAGGTCCCCGTTATGACTCCCGTTGAAACCCTAGGCGTCGTCCCCTAGGTCCCCGTTATGACTCCCATTGAAACCCTAGGCGTTGTCCCCATTATGACTCCCGTTGAAACCCTAGGCGTCGTCCCCTAGGTCCTCATTATGACTCCCGTTGAAACCCTAGGCGTTGTCCCCTAGGTCCCTGTTATGACTCCCATTAAACCCTAGGCGTCGTCCCCTAGGTCCCCGTTTGAAACCCTAGGCGTCGTCCCCTAGGTCCCCGTTATGACTCCCGTTGAAATAAGCGTTATCCCTTAGGTCCCCGTTATAATTCCCGTTGAAACCTTAGGCGTTGTCCCCTAGGTCCCCGTGGAGATTCCCGTTAAATCCCTAGGTCCCCGTGGAGATTCCTGTTAAATCCCTAGGCGTAGTCCCCTAGGTCTTCCAGTCGAGTCCTTGGATGGATCCCCATTATCCTCCAAAAAAGTCAGTCAAGTCCTTGGATGGATCCCCGTTATCTTCCAAGAAGTCAGTCAAGTCTTTGGATGGATCCCCGTTATCCTCCAAGAAGTCAGTCAAGTCCTTGGACGGATCCCCGTTATCCTCCAAGAAGTCGGTCAAGTCATTGGATGGACCCCCGTTATCCTCCAAAGTGTCCGTTAAAATTAAGTTCAAAAATATATATATATATATGTTGGGTTTCCAAGTAACATGCGCAGCGGAATATAGCAATTAAAATTTTAAGAAAACCCAAAGCCATGGATCCGTTCATATGATTAAATCAAATACAAAAATATGAATAGAGGAATAACTAACCCTTGATGGCTATGAACTTTTCTTCGGTCTTGGTGGAGAAACTTGAAGACTTGATCACGATCACAAAGCTTGAACACGAACTTTGAAGATGATGATTTTCACCCTCTAGCGGTATCCACACTTCGAACGAATATCAAAGGAGCTTCTTTGATCTTGGTTGCTAGACCAATATTATGAAACACACTTTCACAATTTAATAAAGAACTATATGGAATTTATTTGTGAATTATTTTGTTCCTCAATCAAGGATATCTTAGAACAAAATAAATTCTCTCTCAAACACTTTGGAGACTCACAAAAGGCTATCACTGAAGTTCTGGCCGAACTCATCCTTTTATACACAAGCAAGACCTATTCCAAATAGGAATCTTGTGTCAAAAGACATTCCAAATCGAATTAGGAAAGTGCTAGCCGACAGTACTGTGCGGCCGCCCAGAATACACTGTGCGGTCGCACATTTATCTGAAACAAACTGGTACAAATCTGAGCTAAGTGTGCGGCCGCCCAGTCCACACTGTGCGGTCGCCCACTTCCCCAGAATTTCCAGAATTTCCAAAATTCCAATTTAGTCCTTTTAAAGATTCGTTCTATTGTGTGTGACCCTCTAGGATTATACTAAGTTGGCAATGGGTTCAAACATGAAACCATAAGATATGATTAGGTTCTAGCAAACCGTCATACCTACCCAAATAGTATAACTAGATTCAAGTTCGCATTCCTTTAGAATATGTCATAATCCCTTTGTCCACGATGTCATTGAACACAAGTCATGGTCAAACAGTCAACTTGTTTTGTTCAATACTTTCTCGATTCCGAATATGTTGATAATTCAAATGCTATTGATCCAATCAATCCATTTGAGTCCGGCCGAACATTTCATCAACATCATTCCTTCGAGGGGCCCAAGCTTGACATCTCTCCGTGGAGGGACAAATCCATTTAGCTTATTATTCTTCCCAACGGGAATCCGATTATGCCAATCATACCCTTTATAACTACCGTGTTAAGGTAGCGTTTGAATATGTCAAACACAATGTTCATCAAGTGGAAGACTATAATAACTTCATGTCTAAGGATTCAAATGACATAACTAATATGAGATATATGTTCGACATATACCATGACATAAATCTCATACAGCGGGTCATGTCCAGTACCTTGTTCCAAACAAGTGCCCATAAATCTAACATGATCATCCCATGATCATTTAGCCTTTATACTAGTGCTTAATAAGTACTAGGGACGGAGATTATTATAAGTAAACATGAACAACAATAATAATCAAAACATCTCTTTATTGATATGAAATAAATGATAACAATTACAACGTTTATTAAACGTGCCTAGGGCACCACTGCCAACAATATATATATATATATATATATAAGAAAGAAAATAAAAGTTCTTAGGATGACCCTTTTCCCCTTCCTGGAGCCGTCATGTGATGACCAATTTTGCGCCCCTCGAGGCATCTCGTTCCCGTTAGTGTCGTCACGTGACCATTCCCCCTTCGGGTCTAAGCGTCATGGCGCCACATGGTAATATACCTTGGTCATTGACCTCCTCGATTTGCACTGCCATGTGGTGATGAATTCAATTGACCCGATCGCCCTTGTGTCTCGGACTAGTGTGAGTACCATTTAGTCTCAAACCAGTAATGTCTCGTCCCATGTCATCCCGACTAAAAGGTCCGTTTGAAGTGAGTCGACTGAGGTCATGTTTGTCTCAGAATTCTAAACCCATTCGAACTACGGTGACCTGAGCCTCTCATCGCGTGGGACCCCCTCCCTCGTAGTGAGGGGAACGTAGGCAACTTCGGCCCGGTCAATCCTTATTAAAAAAAAAAAAAGAGAAAACAAAAAATGTGTGAGTCTTTTACTCAAATGAAAAAATAATGGAGATCAAGTTTTCTTAAAATAAAAAGTCAAGTTTTTCCTGAAAATGCTAATCCGCTAATGAAGCGTTCTTCTTAAATCATGGTTAGAATTTCACCTTGAGGTTTAATATGCTAAAGTCCTTCGCGGTTCTGTCAATTGGAAACATCGACCAAGGAGCCCACATCTGAATTGGTGTCCGAGACAACCATCCACATGAGCGATGAGATCAAAAGGAGAGGCCTGTGCTTCGGAAGCCCAAAAGCGGCTACATCAAATGGAGATCCGTACCTTCGTCGAGTGCCACGCACGAAGGCTACGCACCTTGAAAGGAAATCACCAAACGGATATGGCCAATGCAAACTCCCAACTCGTGAGTAGGAGAATCCGGCAATTACAACGCCAAGCCAAATGGAGACCTCGCGACATCTTTCTCAACGACATGGAACCCGAGTTCCCCGTAGAAGACATGGAATATGCCGCCAACTACCCCTCCAACAATTGAGGAAGAAAATGGAACATCGTGCTTCATGGGAACCCATCCCTCAAAACAAAAAAAAAAAAAAAAAAAAAAGAATCTTCCAGCCTCGTAGGATCTAGACCTTCACCAAAGTCCGTCCCGGACTGTGTCTTTTTATTTTTACAAAGGTCCATACTTGGACATGTATGTACAAAGTTATCTAAATAAAAGAGTCATTCCATTCTCTTCTCTCTAGACTTGAGACATTATTTGCAATATACATTTACTCTTGAAATTGCCTTGCTTGTTATTATCAATTGATTGCTACGTCCCTAAAATGATGAATTGACTTCTAAGCATACTAGTCAATGACGACTCATTAAGGTCGAATGGACCTAACACAAATGAAAAATGCTAAATGCAAACAATTAATCTTGATGTGAATAAATGTTGTGATCAATTGGCATGAAGAAACCATTAATGGCAAGCCTTCCCCGATACACATCCCCGATACACAACCCAATACACCTCTCCGATACAAATTCTCGATGCACATCAAAGGCATCCCAATACAATGAAAAGGTAAGGATGTTGTTGTTCAACCACCAAGATTCAATCGTGATCGCGCGTGCGCAACCAAGCAAAGGACTTCCCGGAGCTTCAAAGTTAAAACGAGAAGTGACAGGCATTCCAGCAAGGGGCTACAGATGAGCCAATGTCCAAGTTGGGGCTAATGTTTCCCCTCTCTCTCTCAAAAAAAAAAAAAAGGAAAATGAAAGGAAAGAAAAGAAATGAATGTATGGAAAGAAGGAAAGGAAATGAATATACGCGAAGAGGAAGTTTGCCTCAAAAGCTCACCAAAGAGGGTTCACCCCAAGAGGTCCATCCCAAGGAGTTCACCACAAGGCAAAGCGATCTACATCAGCAAAGCAACAACATCCTTTAAAAGGACACCAACTTCAACAAAAGACAGAACAAGGCCGAACTACGGCGACCTGAACTCTTCAAACTGAGGGGAACGTAGGCAACCTTCGGGTCCGGTCACAACATGAAACAAAACCATCAAATCATGGTCCTCTCAAAATGACCAAGTGCTCTTCCCTCGGTCCCATCAATGACCGATTTCCCAGATACACCTTTTTTCCCCCGATCTTGCCATTGATTGAATCTTAATCTCAACTGATCACAACATTTATACATGTTAAGGCTAATTGCTTGTTATAATCTTGACTTAATAACAAACATGGTCCATTCAAGCAATCATTTTGATAATATTAACTAAGGCAAATTTCAAATGTCTCGACAAGTCTTCTCCTCTACATCTTAGGAAAGAGCTAAACACCTATGTTCTGTCAAGCAAGGGCTTCCTCCCATTTCATGATACATTGATCGAAAAGCTCACCAACATAAAGGGACTCTCTCCCAAATAAATTGCCCTTGCATATTTCCTCCATGAAAAAATACTTTAAAATTCCCGTTCTATCGAGTCGGCTGGATCACTCATAAAAAAAAAAAAAAAAAAAAAAAAAAAGAGAGAGAGAGAAAGGCACAAAAAAAGTAGCCCGCTAGGTAGAAAACCCGTAAGGGCGGCCTAGGTAAAAAACAGGGTGTGCCATAAAAGACGCAAAAGAGATGCCCGCTAGGTTGAAAACCCGAAAGGGCGGCCTATAGGCAAAAGAAAGGGTGCGTCATGAAAAAGGGATGGTTTCCTAACCTCACTTTAAAGATCAAAAGATGATATTGGGGCTACTTCCACATCAACAACGACAAGGACATGGGGCTACCCTGACATCAACGACAATAAGGACATGGGGGTACCCCGACATCAACAACAATAAGGACATGGGGCTACCCCGACATCAACGAAAAAGATGACATTGGGGCTATCCCCACAACAGTGACGGGCAGATTTCCTACCATCAGTTACTCCTCAATGAATGGACTAAATCCAAAGGACTTTATGCATAACAAACCTCACGGTTAAGTTAAAATCAAGAATTTGACTAACATGCGTTGTTAAAAGATTCACCTCTAGAAAATAAGCATTTCCAAAATTTGCCCTTTTGGCATCATTTATCAAAGACCATGTTTCAAGCAAAATGCTTTTGATCTCCTCTCAAAATGATTTTCCCAAAGTTTTGAACTCTTTCGTCCATAATGTGTCGTAACGGTTGCCCCTAGGCTATTCCCCGGTGTTAAGAAAATATGTCAACCATCCTGTAGAGTTGAGTTGACCAAAGTCAAAACTTGACCCAGAATGGTCTCTTTAGGTTCAAGCCTTTGTCCCCGCAGTCCTTAGTCGGATGTAAGACCAGTTTTCCCATCAAACTCCCCAAAGTTGGAGTTGACCCAAGTCAAACCTTGACTCAGAATAGTCATTATAGGTTGAAACCTTGTCTCCGGCCGTCCTTAGTGGGACGTAAGACCAGTTACCCCGTCAAACTCCCCAAAGGTGGAGTTGACCCAAGTCAAACCTTGACTCAGAATAGTCATTATAGGTTGAGGCCCTTGTCCCCGGCAGTCCTTAGATGGACGTAAGACCAGTTTTCCCGTCAAACTCCCCAAAGATGGAGTTGACCAAGCCTTGACCCAGAATGGTCTCTTTAGGTTCAAGCCTTTGTCCCGGTAGTCCTTAGTCAGACGTAAGACCAGTTTTCCCATCAAACTCCCCAAAGATGGAGTTAACCAAGCCTTAACCCAGAATGGTCTCTTTAGGTTCAAGCCTTAGTCAGACGTAAGACCAGTTTTCCCGTCAAACTCCCCAAAGATGGATTTGACCAAGCCTTGACCCATAATGGTCTCTTTAGGTTCAAGCCTTTGTCCTAGTAATCCTTAGTCGGATGTAAGACCAGTTTTCCCGTCAAACTCCCTAAAGATGGAGTTGACCAAGCCTTGACTCAGAATGGTCTCTTTAGGTTTAAGCCTTTGTCCTGGCAGTCCTTAGTCGGACGTAAGACCAGTTCTCCCGTCGAGCTCCCCAAAGGTGGAATTGACCCAAGTCAAACCTTGACTCTGAATAGTCATTATAGGTTGAGACCCTTGTCCCCGGCCTCCCTTAGTGGGACGTAAGACCAGTTGCCTCGTCAAACTTCCTAAAGATGGAGTTAACTCAAGTCAAGGCCCATAATGGTCATTTTAGGTTAAGGAAACCTTTGTCTCGGCAGTCCAAAATAACGTAAGACCATCCTTGTAAGTCAACCCTCTCCATAGAGTCAAGTTGACCATGTCCCGGTAAGTCAACCCTCTCCATAGAGCCAAGTTGACCGTGTCCCACCTCTGACCCCGAGAGTCACACTTCCTTGTGAAAGTCAAACCTCTCCATAGAGCCAAGTTAAACATGTCCCGCCTCTGACCCCGAGAGTCACGCTTCCTTATGAAAGTCAACCCTCTCCATAGAGCCAAGTTGACCATGTCTCGCCTCTGACCCCGAGAGTCACGCGTCCTTTTGTAAGTCAACCCTCTCCATAGAGACAAGTTGACTATGTCCCGCCTCTGACCCCGAGAGTCACGCTTCCTTGTGAAAGTCAACCTTCTCCATAGAGCCAAGTTGACCATGTCTCGCCTCTGACCCCGAGAGTCACGCGTCCTTTTGTAAGTCAACCCTCTTCATAGATCCAAGTTGACCGTGTCCCGCCTCTGAACTCGCCAAGAGTCATGCCCATTCTTTGTAAGCCAACCCTATCCATAGAGCGAAGTTGACCGTGTCCCACCTCTGACCCCGAGAGTCAGCTTCCTTGTGAAAGTCAACCCTCTCCATAGAGCCAAGTTGACCATGTCCCGCCTCTGACCCCGTGATTCACGCTTCCTTGTGAAATTCAACCCTCTCCATAGAGCCAAGTTGACCATATCCCACCTCTGACCCCGAGAGTCACGCGTCTTTTTGAAAGTTAACCCTCTCTATAGAGCCAAGTTGACAATGTCCCGCCTCTGACCCCGAGAGTCACGCATCCTTGTGTAAGTCAACCCTCTCCATAGAGCCAAGTTGACCATGTCCCGCCTCTGAAATCTCCAAGAGTCATGCCCGTTCCCCTAGGAAAGGATGACAGATATCCACCTAGCCCTTAGGTTTGAGTAGCCTTAAAGTCTCTCTCCTCCCGAACTACGTTAGGCTTGATTCCCCGTCAACGGGATACCTAGGAATCCTATACCTCTAGGTCCAGCCACATAACCAAATCGGCCAAGCCGTCCTCCCATCATATTGGGATGCTTATTTTTATCGACAACCCCGCTTTTCCAAAGCGACGTTGCCGAGGGGCTCTGTAAGTACCCCAATCTGAAATTAACCAACTTAGAGGAACTCTTAGCACCATTCAGGGATAAACTGATAGGCTGGGACCTCACTAGGATAAACCTAAAATTCTAGGACTGCTCTGGAATTAAACTTGGAAAAATCCAGAAGCTCGCCATGCTGAGCCGTACGGATGGTTTGGACGCGGGAGGGGCCTAGCCGTACGGCTGGTTTAGGCACCCTCAGTCCCTATAAATTGAGACCCTTGCTGATCATTTCAGGGGGAGAAACATAGTTTTATAGGTGAAACTCTGCAGAAATACAGTATGAGAGAAATACCACCAAATACTTGAGTGAAAAGAGAGGAAGATACGCCATAACCATCATAGGTGAAGCCTCCTTCTCCCCATCTTCTCTCCATCTCAAACTCTTTTATTCTTGTTATGTTGTTTATTTACTTGCATTTCAAGCCTTGCCCTTATCAAGCACCTTTGTATTGCAAGTCTTTCCCTTGTCAAGCACCTTTATATTGCAAGTCTTGTCCTTTCAAGCACCTTATATTCTTGTTACATACCTTGGAACCAAATCATGAAATGATACAAGGTGCCCTCACATCAAAGTATGTGAAAAAGGGTAAAACCTAAAGAAGATCATGATTTGTTAATTTATTGTCTTTAAATAGCTTGATGATCCATTTTTATGGTGAAGGCATGTATCTTTATGTTGTATTTGGCCATGATGATCATTTGGAGTGATAAAGCCTCCATCTTTATCACCCAAATCTTGATCTAGCCACTCATTCATCACATTTGGGTCATAAAGGTTCAATCTTTATGCTTCTAAATGTTGATTTTGTTGTCCCTAAAGGTTTAATCTTGTATAAAGATCCCATTTTGATGGTAAAGTTTGAATCTTTACTCATCAAAATGGCCATCTTGGCTCAAAGGCCATGTTCATCACCTTTTCTAAATAATTCCCCAATGATTGTTTTAATCACATCCAAAATTCTTGTTTTGGTGTCTAATCTAGTGATTAATGACATAGGGATGATTTAATTTGTGTTTTGTAACAAATATGGCTAGAAATGATCATACAGTACAGTTTCAGGCAGAATGCTCTGTTTCTGTATGGAACTGGACTGATTCCTGGGAATCTGTTAAAATTCCCAAGAAGACCCCCTTTAGCCGTACGGCTACTTTATCCAGGGGCATGTTTCAGTTCAGTCCCCTTTAATCCAGAATGTTTACAAAAGACCCCTTTTTGTTAAAATCCTAACTGTTTTCTGTTAAAGTCAGCTTCTCCCGTTTTCTAAACACACACACACATATATGCACTTTTCGTTAACAAACACAAGGGAGACTCGGCTTTGTCCGAGGCGTCTTGGGTGACGTAAAACTCTTCCCAAGCTGTAACCTGACCCTCGAACTCCTAAATCTCTAACCATTTTCATTTGTTGGGTTAAAAGTTAACAAATGTGGCGACTCCGTTAAGTTTGTTAAGTTACACGTGTTTGGATTTTCTTCCTCGAATGAACTTGTTTCTCCCCTAGGGAGGATCCTCACACCAGCCACAAAGCTAACAGTCCTTGTACTGACCTAGACATAGGACAAATGGGGAATCGACCTAATAGGGCCTTTTCCAAAAGCAATAAGGGGAATGACTCATGTGGTTGTGGCTATGGACTATTTCACGAGATGGCTAAAAGCAAAACCCTTAGCAAGCTTAACAGAGGAAAATGTGATCAAATTTGTTCATGATTTCATTTGGTGTCGTTACCGTCTACCAAGGGTCAAAATCTCAGACCATGTAACTCAATTCCAAACCAAGTTCACCGCTGAATGCCATCGACTGAGGATAGAACATGCTAACTCATCCGTAGCTTGACCAGAGGGAAACAGGCAGGCCGAGGAAGCAAATAAACTCATCATGGTAGCCCTTAAAATAGCTTAGATGGGCGAGGTGGAAGATGGTTAGACGAGCTCAATACAACATTTTGGGTAGTTCGAACCACAAGAAGGAACTCAACAGAGGAGACTCCATTTTCTTTTTCTTATGAATCAGAAGTCATGGCTCCATTAGAGGTAGCACTCCCCTATAATATAAGAACTAATCCCATAAAGACTAAAATAAAATCATGTATTGAATCAATCTTGTTTACTTACTTCGACGAAACCAACAATAAAGAATCCAGAAGAAGGGACCTATATTATCTCGAAGAGAGAAGAGTGGAAGCCCGAGCTGAAATAAACAACTACAAGAAGAAAAAAAGCTACATCATAACAAAAGGGTAAACAAAAGAAGCTTCGTAGTTGGTGATTGGGTCTTAAGGAAAGCCGACGTCACAGGCAAGGAGCCCGGATTCAGAAAGCTAAGGCCGGACTGGGTAGGACCATTTCAAATCGCAAGGATCATCAAAGAATGGACCTATAGGCTCAAGATTGAAGAAGGAAAGGACATCAATAACGCTTGGCGTAGTGACCACCTCAAAAAGTGCTACAACTAGGTAGGATCTATATAATGCTTAAAATTATATGAAAAATATCTATGTTTTACTTATATATATGTGCCTTAGCATTAGCCTACTTATGATTTATCAGTTATGAATTGGGTCCACCCTTATAAAAAACAGAAAGCCGAGTCCATGGATTAGTGACCAGACCAGCACAAATGCAACTCTCAAAAACTGTCAAAAAGAAGTTCAGAGCATACAAAAGCAATAAGTGACACATTTAAAGACAATGAAAACAAAGTGTAGCTTATTCAAGTTACAACCTGCCCACATCAGGGGTCAAATACCAAGAGAAAAATAAAATTGTTCGAGAGAAAGCCTATTACATAAAGTACTCAGGATACAACCTGGTATGAGTCCTTGGTTTGAGTTGGGGCATCTGGAGTAGCTTCGGTAGTAGCCTTGACGGTGACCTCAGTGGCGACTTCGGTGGTCTTCTCTTTAGTGAGCTCTGAAGTTAACTCGTCACCGCTGACCTCACTAGTCTGTAAATATTCATGGGGATGATCTTTATCTTTAACTGAGAAAGGAAAGCAACCATTAGTAAAGATCTGAAGTCAAAGCAGGCAATAAGACAGTAATCAAAAGAATATGGAAAACTGAGAGACCCATGGGCATCAGCGGCTCGCATGGAGTATTAGCGGTATAAAAGGGACAAGTATGTGAAAACTCAAAATCCTGGTGAACTCGCCAATCGGGGTCACGACCACGAATCTCCACCCTAACTCGGGGGACCTACCCAAAAGGCTCTCGAGGTGGTGCCACTCCACCTCGGATTAACAACACCTCATTTCCAAAAATTTCCTTGACGTCAAAAGCGGTATTCGTTTTAGATTTCCATTCAGTCCCTAAGAAGCCTTCGATTGCCTTGGTAAGGTGAGTATCTAATGAATTTTTTGGATAGGAGAGCTCGACGGGACGAACAAGAACATTCCCCATAGGTTTTTCTAAATGGCCACCTGTAGATACCCCGGGAGAAGCCCATTACTTGGCTAGAGCGGTGGAAGGATCATAGGATGTCTATTCGATTTTATTTGTTAGAGTCGCCACCTATGTTATTAAGGGAACATAAGAAAAACCTAAAGATAGCCTGATTTATGTTACGAAACCAAAGATTCGGGAAAGAAGGGTTCGGGGGTTAGGTTACGGAGTGGGAAGTACTTATACACCCACTCCGCCCCGCTAACACGGGTCTTGCTACTAAAGGTGTTCTAATGCTAAAAGTCCTTCTTTTAATTATACTAATTTGTGCTAACAATTACATGGAAAGGAAAAGGGGAATTGCAAAAGAGAAATAAAAAGTAACTTGTTTTATTGATTTTATGCTAAAGATTATATATAACAACTATGCTAGCAATTACATTAATATAAAATGAAAGAATTAAAATGGTATTTGGAATGTTGGAAGATAACCTTGACCAAACTTCAATAGGGAAGTGGCATTTTAGGTCATGTTCCCTTTTATGGGGATTGCATACATTAACAAGACAAGTAAAACAGAAGAAGAAAAGTTGTACCTTTAGAAGGAGAAAGAAGACTTGAACTTTGACTTGAAAAGACTTTTGTGTAGAGTTTCGGTGCTTGAGTTGTTATTGGGAGAATTCTTGTAAAAAGAATTCTTTGAGAGAATTGTGTATAGTGTAAGTGTAGAGAATATTCAAGTCCTTTTCTAAGGTAAAATGAGAGGGGTTTTGTAGGTGACAAAGAGAGGAAAATAAGCTTTTCTAACCAATAAGAAAATAAAGAAAAATAAAAAATAAAGAGAAAATCAAATAAAATAAAAAAGGATATTTTATTTTAAAGAAATTGCTAGAAGTGTGGGATTGGGAGTTATGAAATAAGGGGAGATGAATGTGGAGGTAAAAAGAGGTCTTTGTGATCAAGAAAATGGAGGGAAAAGACTGCAATCCGTAACTGCCAAAATGGGAAGCGCGCGAGTCCGGCCTATTGGACCAAACGCGCGCGCGCCCTATGACCATTACGGGAGGCGCCCGGGGGTAATAATGACAGAATGATAGAAATGACTCTAAAGTTAACTATGTTATTCAGTTTAGTCTAAAACTAACGGAATCAGTTAGAAACTTAACCAAAGTAACAAAAATTAACAAAAACGAGTTAAATAAAAATACTATGTATGCAATCGGGGCTAGAGGTCCAAGGCGGGGTGTCTACAGAGCCCTTCGGCGACGTGGATTGTGAAGCAAAATGCGTCGACGAAAGAAAGACAACCGCCGAGGACATCGACAAAGAAAGAGAAATAAAAGAAAGCAAAGACTAGATAAAAAGTAAGAATTTGAAAAGTACAAATGATAGGGTGCACTCCCTGTGTGAGTGGCTTTTGAGGATGGAAGAGGTACGATGATTTCAGTGGCTCACCACGGACCAAAATTGCTGTTCGGAGCCGCACTTGCTCTTTCTGCTGTTTGAAGCCGCACTTACTATTTCTGCTGTTTGAAGCTGCACTTGCTTGTGTCTGCTGTTTGAAGACGCACTAGCTTGTTTCTGTTGTTTGAAGCCACACTTGTTTGTGTCTGCTATTTGAAGCCGCACTTGCTTGTGTCTGCTGTTTGAAGCCGCACTTGCTTGTGTCTGTTGTTTGAATCCGCACTTTCTTGTGTCTGCTGTTTGAAGCCGCACTTGCTTTATGTTGTTTGAAGTGCATTTGCTTGCTGTTTGAAGCCGCATTTGCTGTGGTACCTATTATGTGTGTGCTTTGTAGATATACGTGCTTGTGTGTAAAGTATGAAATTGTGCTTGTGGTGCGTTGTGATTTTGAAAAGCAGGGATTGCTTGAGAGAGAGATTTTTCAAGAATGGATAAATTGCTTTTGTGTGTGATGTGATTTGAAGAAAGCGTGAATAATGTTCATACCTTCACTTACCATGGCCGCTTGATGGATTTTGATGTTGCAGCTTTGATAGAAAATGTACATGCTTTGTATGTTGATGAGTTGCTGTTTGCTTTGATGGAGGCATGATCACTCTTGATGATGGGTTGGTCGTGCCAAATGCTGCCTATGTATCCCTTGAAGAGAATCAGACCAGCGTAGTTCAAGGATGATGGAGAACTCTGGGGAAGAAGCTAGGAGCAAAGAAAAATAAAACACATACTTTTTACACAAGTAAAAAAAAAGAAAAATGAAAATCTTTTTGTCATTTTTTTAGAAGAAAAAGAATATATACACTTGCGAGAGAAATATATTTTTTTAGTTCGTGGGTGAACCATTTTAACCATTGTTTGTTTGTAAATTCAACCCAAGATCAAATGTTCGTTCGAAGTCCGGATTGCCTCGCTTGAATTATGTTGTCCCTGTTGTGCCCAACGAAGATTGATGTCTAGCCCAAAGGGATTTGTCGATTATGGGGCTTCAAAAGACTTTCGATGCCGAGATACCAAGGGGTTGCTGATTGTAAAGCCCCTAGAACGCCTTTGATGTCAGACTTTGAGTGACTTGCATAGCCCTAAGATAAATCAGCTCTTGGCCCATTCAAATAAATCTCCTTTTGTTGTTGACGTGAGCAAGCCCCAAGAGAAGATTATTGATACCAAGCTTCGAGAGATTGCTAAGCCCCAAATGTCATGTACTTGTTGTTTGCGAGCTTCATGATGGTGGAATGTGAAGACCTTTCGATGTAAAGCCCCAAAAACGTCTTGGAATCAGTTTGGCATTATATTGAGAGCGAATGCACCGTTTGGAAGAACTCTTGATAGTGATCCCCCTATTACTCTTTCTTGGAGATGAATGGCCTTATTGTGGTTGGTACCCAAATGGCGGAAGTTCCAAGTGTAGCAAGGTCTTCAGAAAATGTCTTGGGAGAGATTGTGGATGGTAAGGTCTTGGTGTGATAAGGTCCCAAATGGGTATGTTTGCTTGAGTCTTCTTGGGTAGAACTAATAATGGATCTTCGGATGCAACTTGTGCGGATGCAACTTGTGCTTTTGATCTTAGAGAAAGGGGTGCTTAATTGCAGAAACATTGGGTATGGTACCCGCTATAACCTGTTTAAGTGAGTTTAGCATATTGAATCTTTTTCCTTTTCTCTAAGACTTCCTTCATAATCTCGTCGTAAGTCATAACATAACAAGAATCATCAAATCCATCCATAACATCAGAGCCTTCCTTTCAAACCAAAAGACATATGATGTGAAGTACTAAGAGACCCTTTAAGCTTGGACCTCTCCCCACACTGCATTGCTCCAATATCATTGCCCAAAAGATTGTCGAAGTCCCTTAAAAAGATTTTTGGTGCCTGATATGTTTGATATGATTTGATTGGTACTACTTATACCACCAAGATGCATCTTCTTTTCGGAAGCTCATCTCATAAGAACTTCAAGGTTAAGCGTGCTTGCCTTGGAGCAATTCTGGGATGGGTGACCCACTGGGAAGTTTCTCAGTGAGCACGTGAGTGAGGACAAAAACGTGCTGGAAAGACTCGTGGTGGTTTGTGAGGACAGTCCATCAAATTTGATAGCGTTCCGACCCGGTTTTCGGGCTCGAAGCGTTACAAATGGTATCAGAGCGAAACCCCGGCCTTTAAGCTTGCGAGCTAGCCCGGGGGTACGATCTGGGTATTGATTGACCTTGCCAGGGACGGTAAGGGTTTGAGTGGGGGAGATTGTGACATTCCCCATCCCACATCGGAAATATGTGGAAATTGAGTGTGCTATATAGAAGGCCCATACACTCCTACTAAGCATCAAATCATCCATTGGACTTTTGGAGGCCTGTGATGGGCTGTGGTTGACCCAATTGAGGAGATGCTTGGTGGGCTAGTGTATGGTACCTATGTGGCGGGTCGGGTCTGCGGACTCGGGTCGTTACAAATGGTATCAGAGCGGAACCCCGGCCTTAAGGCTTGCGAGCTAGCCCGGGGGTACGATCTGGGTATTGATTGACCTTGCCAGGGACGGCAAGGGTTTGAGTGGGGGAGATTGTGATATTCCCCATCCCACATCGGAAATATGTGGAAATTGAGCGTGCTATATAGAAGGTCCATACACTCCTACTAAGCATCAAATCATCTATTGGACTTTTGGAGGCCTGTGATGGGCTGTGGTTGACCCAATTGAGGAGATGCTTGGTGGGCTAGTGTATGGTACCTATGTGGCGGGTCGGGTCTGCGGACTCGGGTCGTTACACTCGTCCTTGTGCGAGTGAACAAACATAAGAGGACACGGCAAGAGCTACTCCATTCTCGGGAAGCCTTTTGACATACTTTAGAGGCACATGCTTGAAGAAGCTCGAAAACTGAGTCACACGTTGTTGCCATTTGTGATCCAAACTAATTGGTGCATTGAAGACCATTCGTGCAACCTCTCCCCTTTTTTTTGACTTTTTGATGACATATCAATCATGATCTCATTCTCGGACGGGCCTTCTTTCACATGAGCCCAAAAATTCACATTGCAAGAACAATCTCTCTTAAGCCAATAACCCAAAATTACCTTTGATTCTGCCATATCTTGTCGAGCCTTTTGCAATTCCAAAATTGACTCGCTGGGGAATTGACTTGCTGGGGAGATTCAATGTAGAAATTGTGTAGTTGTCTCCTTTAGAGGCCAGGAATCTCAATTTCTCTTTCCTTCTCTCTCTCTCACTCTCTCTTTTTTTTTATGAGCACCCTGTTTTTTGCCTAGACCACCCTTTTGGGTTTTCAATCTAGCGGGCATCTCTTTTGCGTCTTCATTTATTATTTATTTTTACTCGATTAATGACGAAGTGTGCATTGAATCTAACGGAGGAGAGGAGACATGTGATTTTGCAGTGGAGACCTTTTGTCACTAAAGGGGAGTGACCTTGACTCGACTAGGGAAGTAGCCCCTAGTATTGACTTTATGCATTTATTTATTTTTTGAATGACTCACGAAGACAAGTAAGTCATTTAGAGAGAAGATAAAGAAAGCCCCAATTTGATTGCAAGAAATTGGGAGCATAGCTGAAAGAGAAGAAGTCCCTAGACTCGATAAGGAACGCAAAGCGACTCCAATTCTAAGAAATTTATTCAATCTTGAGGTGATTAATTCATTGGCAAATGAATCGTATAAACATGTCTTGATAAGTTCGAGAGGAAGGCCAATCACCATTACGCATTAAGGCTAAACCCGAAGGTTGCCTACGTTCCTCCAGTGTAGAGGCTCAAGTCACCGTAGTTCTTGTGGATGCTCCTTTCGTCGTTCTTTATTGGTGGATAGAATGATGATGTTGTTGTGAACTTCTTTGAATGAGGGTTGATTTTATTTTTTTATTTTATTTTTTATTTTTTTTATCCCCCTTTGTTGGTCCCAAAGGGCAACAAGGGTATGAAAAATAGCTAGAGGGGGGGGGTGAATAGCTGTTTTAAAATTCTTTTCGTACCCTTGAAAAACTCAATTGCGAATGCGCACTTTATCAAGTAAGCGTTATGAAATGCGCCTAAGTGAGTGAGTGAAATGCACAGCGGAATTTAGTAATGAAAGTAGGCGCAAAGTGATAAAGGGAGCGCAACACACACACTAAGTATTTTGGCTCAAAGTGAGTGAAATAAGGAACTAAGGCAAATGATAAAACAAACACAACACAATTCAGTTCAATCAATCTACAATGAGTAAACAAGCAAATAGTGAGTGAAAATAATAACTTGAAAGAAATGACAAGATAATAACACAAGCTATTTGGAGAGGTTCGATCAATGAAAGATCTACGTCCTCTACCAAGATGGTTAGTCTTGGATTTCTAATCGAGATCTTATATAATGAGTGAGTGTTACAAATTACAATGTTTGAGCTTATACACTAACTCAAGATCTATTACTATGAAAGAACAAATCCAAAACAATAACCGGTGTATCTCTAAAAGATGAATCTAAATGATTAATCTTAAAGAGGTGCGTGTGTGTTCTTAGAATCAAGGCTCTTTAGATCTTTGAGATGGAGAGCACAAGAAACTAAAGTGTTAAGGCTTTGAAGATCTGGGCTAAGGATGAAGGTATGAAGATGTTCTTGAGAAATCTGGAAAAACGAAGGCAATCTTCAAATCTTCAACAAATGCTTTGAGAGAGAAATTCTTGAAATTCTTAGCAAAACTCAGCAACTTCAAAATGTTGAAGTTATGGGGTATTTATAGTGAACTTCAAAAAACTAGCCGTTTGGAAATCCTTGTGGATAAGATGAGCTGTCGTTCGTTGATTGGAGCATGCATATTTTATGGCCATTTTGACACTCAACATAAATGTGACCGTTATGGACACGTGTCAACAGATTAGGCGCATATGCATCTTTTATCCACCGTTGGATCATTGGCGTAATTTTGAATTCTTTTCAAGTCTTCGAGTCTTCAATAAATCACTGAGTGTTTGAATAAACACTTTGAGGCGCGTTTGAGCCAAGAGGCGCATTGAGCCAATAGGCGCACAGTAAGCGTGTGCTTAAAACAAGGGGCGCAGAGGCGCGTAACATATCTTATGAAGAAATCCTTATGCGCGCGCTCTAAATGGCGCATGGCGCGAAAGTGGAAGGCGCGTGGCGCGTGGCGCGTGGAGGCGCATAAGCGCGGCTCAAACTCACTGAGTGATTTTTCTTGAAACTTGATCTTCTTGCCCTATTTCTAAGCCTATTCTATAACAATGGACAACCTAAAAAATGAAGTATAAATACTTTTTACATGTGGGTCTAAAGTCCATGAAATAAAACTTAGGTGATGGATCAATCAAATCTAATAAATCCTAATACATTAAAACTGAGATATATGTGGCCATACCCAACAATCTCCCCCTATTTGATTGATGCCATTACCTACTATATCAAGGACAAACATTATACTTGATAAAAACATGTCCAAATGAATGAAATTGGTAATTCATGTCTCAAGTTAATGTACACACTGGTCCAAAATATAGATTCCTAATCTATTCCAATAAGAATAAAGAGTTACATATGGAAAGATAAAAACAACAGTTTAACACATTCAAGATGATATATGAATTTTAGTTTTGAAAATGTGTTTAAACCAAGTTTAAACTTAATGCATGAAAGTATGAAACAATTCAATATGATGCATATGGATTTAAACAATATTCATTGTTCTACAAACAAGGAGTTTGAGTGAACAAGGTTTGATAATAAGTGATGCATTGTTCTCATTAAAACTTGGGGTGTAAGAGTTACAAGTTACAAGTTTTGAATAGAACAAAAACAAAAGGTGCTAAAACAAGTAAGCACAAAATCACTATCACAAAAGAGATTGTTCTATTACAAAAGGTTCTAAAAATTTACAAAAAAAATAATAGAAGCTAAGGGTTGGGAGGCGCATCATCTTCCTTCAATCCTTCAACGATCTCTGAAACAGAACGCTGAATTTGCTTTGCGAGCTGATGACTACGGTTCGCTAACCCTTGAGTGTCCGTGACACTGGAGTGAGTAGCAGTAATACCGTCTCTAATATAACTCAAGTGATTCACATTGATGTTTTGGTATTCATCAATGGAACGCTGAGTGATCTGCTGCTGCTGTGAAATGTTTTCTTCCAAGATTTGAATGTGAGCTTCAATGGCATTTTGAGCCGTGATAATATCTGAAGAAATATGTTCAGCGCGTCTGTCAGATCTTGAGTGAGCAGCAGTGAAATGAGTGACGACCAACTCTTTCAGGACATCCAACTTAGATACAAGCACATTCATATTTGATTGAGACGCAGCAGATTGAGGTATGAACGTAGGCGCAGAAGCGGTGGTTTGCGCCTGGTCAGTATGAGCTTGAACCTGAGTCTGCGCCGGAGGAGGAGAAGGAGCAGAAAGTTTGGCCTTGAGAGAGTTCATCTCCCCCTTAATGGCAGCAATCTCTTCAGATTGATCAGTGAGTAAGGAAGTAAGAAGCTCAAATTGAGACTTTATATGCGCCTGTCCTTGCTCTAAATTGGCTTGCCCCTGCTGTAAAGAATGAAGAATGGAAAGTACCTCGCTCAAATCAGGAGCAGACGGAGGAGGCGCAGGGGTAGAGAGTGGCGCATCATCTTGAAGGGGCGCAGAATCTTGAAGGGGCGCAGAAGGAGATGGAGGCGCAGGAGGAGGTGAATGAGTAGGAGACTCAAATTCATCTTCAGTTTCAATTTCAACAGTTTCAACAACAACTGTTTCAACATCAAAAGTTTCTGTTGAGATCGGATCTGGTCCAGGTGGAGGCGCAACTGGAGAAGGAGTGCGCTGAGGGATGGTCTCTTGCTCCCCCTGAACGGGTTCCTCAATGTCTGAAATGTCATCGCCGAAGAAATCAGAGAGGAGTTGAACCCTTGACATATTGGAAGGTTGAAATTTGAATGAGGGCGCACGAGGAGTGGGGGCGCGTTGAGAAGGAGCGCGCTGGGAAGGCGCGGAAACAGAAGGCCCTTTCTCAATATCTGCGCTTGATCCGGCGCCTTTCATGCGCTCTAACTTTTCTGACTCAGCAGCTTATTTGGCTAGAAAGTCTTCATCTCTTTTTCGTTGAGCCTCAAGCCTGCTGGCTTCTTGCGCTAGCCTCAGATCTCGCTCATCATCAGTTTCAAATCTAGTGCGTTTGACAGGTGCAGGAGTAGGGTCATCAACTACCCGTTTGCCTTTGCTTTTATCTGCGCCTGGCACTGGATCTGCGCTTTGTCTAGCGCTTGCTTTTACTGCGCTCTTTAATAATGGTGCGCTTTTAAGGACTGGCGCATCATCGGACTCTGTGTCTTCATCTACTAAGCCTTCAACAGTCTTGATTTGGATTCCTTTTGCGCGCTTTGTGGGCTTCTTCCTGCGCTTCTTGAGGTCCAAACTAGCTTTACCAAACATTGGAACATCGTTGATCTTGTACTCCGGATTCTCATTCAAAAACTTAACTAACTCAGGGTAAGTTAGAAAAAGTTTTGTGAGAATAAGGCAGTGTGAGCGGAATCGGGTCTTTCCATCACTTTTGTTCTTCACAAATTTATCAATTTGCTCACGCAGAGTCTTGAACAGAATATGAGGCCAGTGAAGCTTCTCCTTGGCCATGATAGCAGCTGTGTATTCCCATTGTTCAACCGTGAATCGGTTTACGTTCCCAGTTTTGAACACTATTGAAGTTCCCACCAAGTGAGCGATGTGAGTCAAGAGTTCTCCACCATCTCGAATTTCGGTGTTTTTGATATTGTTTTGAAGCGTGGGAATATTTAGAAGTGAGGCAGCCATCTTGTTCTGATCATCAATTGAGTAAGTCATCGGGCGCCCAATAATGCGATCTTCACCGGTAGATGGAAAACCGAGCAAGTGTCGAATCACAGATGATGAAATATGGACGTCAACATTTTGAACGCGCGCCTCAATCCGGTAGTGAGTGCGCCCATTTACGTCAATTTCCACTAGAACAGCAGTGGAGAAGAACTCATCCACGAGGAGCGCAGAGAAGAAATCTTGGTCCATGGTGAATAAAGGGAGCAGACCAGCGACGCGCAGAGTCTCTATTATTTCTCTTCCCATCACTTCACCAGATAACTCCAATAGATCAAGAGTTTCTTCAAGTTTGAAATTTGCAAGGTCCTGAAAAAAATGATTGATGTTAGAAGTGATATAGGCGCATAGAAACATAAAATGATCAAAGTAACATAGGCGTATGAAATATATAGGCGCATAATTGAAACAGGCGCACAAAATTATAGAGAATCAAGGCGCATGATTGAATTAGGCGCATAAAATATTGAAGGCGCATAGAGTTACAAGGCGCATAATATGGTTCTATGTGAATACTAAGGAAAAATTAAAACAACGAAATTTGACTAAGTACGAAGTTAGGCGCATAAGGTTTTTAGGCGCAGAATGATTTAAGCGCATATACAAGTAGAGGCGCATAAATCATTCAGGCGCATAAAAAATAGGCGCATAAAGAAGTACATAGGCGCATGACGTGAAAATTTTTACTTAGAAAGAAAAACAAACAACAAGCATTCAAATGAAAGAAATGAAAATCAAAAAGTTCAAATTTTCGAAAACAAGTTAGAAAATTTTTAGAGACCAAAACATGCATAAATGACGAAGAACACGAAGAACGACCCTTGAATGCTCGAAGAACACCAAGAACACGAAAATCATGAAACTTCACCAAACTAGACAAATAATATATCAAAATGACCGCATGACGACAAGGAATCTAAATATGCAAACAAAAATAAGAACAAATCAATAATGAAAGCACAATGATCAAAAGAATGCCCGAAAATTTTGAAAAATTTTGAAAACAAAAACTCAGATTTGTAACAAACAGAGCATTGATCGTTAAAATGTTGGTTTTAAAAGATTCGAAATCAAGAATAGAACACAACCCAACAAACGATATAGAAAACGGATCATCGAATCAAGAGAAATCAAAGAAAATGAATCCGGGTTTAAAAAAAAAGAAATATAAGGAGATTAAAGGTTGAGAATTCATACCATATCGTCTTGTGTAGATGTTGATGCTTTCTTAGGACCCATAAACTTATATATATGAATGTAAAATGAAGAAGAAAAATGAAGATGAAGAGAAGGAGGCGAGTCTGGGAGAGAGGGAGTGAGACGGGGAGAGAGAGAGAAATAGAGTAGGTGAGAAGAGAGGAAGGTGATGATGTGTTTTTATAGGTTTAGGTTTAAAATTTGCACTGATAAAGCAAAAACACAGTCAAAAATTTAAAAAGATGAGAAGTTGAAGGGATGGCATTTATGAGGGATTTGAAATGGCGGCTCATCATGATAGGTGCATTAAATGCTGAATGACACAAAGTGTCATGATGTGACATTTAGGTTTTTGAAAAACTGCTCCACTTTCCCTTTAAGTGTATGAGCAATTTTGACTAATTTTTGCACAAACACCAAAAACATCTATTTTGGTGTAAGTTTGGGGTGCAAGAAATATATCCCAGAAAATAAAATTTTTCGAAAAGCGTAAAACGAGGGAAAAATTTTAATTGCACAAGTACCCTTGAACAATTAAAGGAATGTCAAAAGACATAGATTCCTATAATAAATGAACAGAATGAACATACCTGGTACTTGTGTATTTATTACGTTCAATCATTGAAATTGAATTTTGAGAAATGATTGAGCCGCAATAGTTAATGCGCGCATGAAGAGGCGCATTACTTCAGCAAGGCGCATACTCATCTAGGCGCATTATTCATCAAGGCGCATTACACATCAAGGCGCGCAAAGATGGTTGAGCGCGCGCATGAATTGATAGGCGCGCAGATATTGTGCGCGCAGAAAACGAGAGATGGGTGCGCAGTTAGTAAGGCGCATAGATGGCGCATAATTTCCTTGAAACTTTTGAAAAATTGATTTAATCATTTGTACCTAATATACTCATAACTCAACACAACATAAAATCATTAGTATTGACAAAACTATATTGAATTTAGTTGAGTTCAAGCATACCCATTTCACCTCTCAAAAACATGAACCGTTTCGCGTCAAGTGCTTTAGTTAGAATGTCGGCGATTTGATAGTCGGTTCCCACGTGTTCCAAATGAATATTGCCTTTTTCCACGTGGTCTTTGAGGAAGTGATATTTGATGTCGATGTGCTTGGTCTTTGAGTGCATGACAGGATTTTCAGAAACCGCAATTGTTGATGTATTGTCGCAGTAGATGGGACAATTTTCTTCGATGATATCATAGTCCACCAATTGCTGCTTCATCCAGAGTATTTGACAACAACAACTTCCCGCAGCGATATATTCGGCTTCGGTTGTTGAGACAGATACTGAAGCTTGTTTCTTACTCGCCCATGACACAAGTCTATATCCGAGGAAATGACAAGTGCCACTTGTGCTTTTCCTATCAATTGTGCACGCTGCATAATCCGCATCTGAGTAACCTACAAGTTTAAAGTTCGAATCTTTGGTGTACCAAAGTCCAAGGTTAACAGTGCCAGAGAGATATCTTATAATACGTTTCACAGCAATTAAGTGTGCTTCTCTAGGGTCGGATTGATAACGAGCACAAACACAAACACTAAACATAATATCGGGCCTGCTAGCAGTAAGATAAAGGAGTGAGCCAATCATACCTCGATAGAGCGTTTGATCAACACGTTTACCTTTTAGATCTTTGTCGAGTTTGTTGCCGGTGGCCATTGGAGTATCGTATGATTTAGCGTTCTCAAGTCCAAACTTCTTGATTAAGTCCTTTGTGTATTTGGATTGGTTGATAAAAATGCCTTCACTCATTTGCTTGATTTGAAGCCCGAGGAAGAATGTGAGTTCTCCCATCATGCTCATTTCAAACTTGCTCTTCATTAGTTTCTCAAAACGCTTGCACAACAATTCATTAGTAGAACCAAATATAATATCATCAACATAAATTTGAACAAGTAATTTATGACCATTATGTTTGGCAATGAAAAGAGTTGTATCGATTTTACCGCGAGTGAAGCCTTTTTCGATGAGAAACTTGGATAGTGTATCATACCATGCTCTTGGTGCTTGTTTGAGTCCATACAAAGCTTTCTGGAGTTTGTACACATGATTTGGAAATTGTGAATCTTCAAACCCAGGTGGTTGAGCAACATAGACTTGTTCTTGGAGTTCACCATTTAGAAACGCGCTCTTCACATCCATTTGATATAACTTGAAGTTCTTGTGAGCGGCGTAAGCTAGAAATAATCTGATAGCTTCAAGTCTTGCTACGGGCGCAAAAGTTTCATCGTAATCAATTCCTTCTTCTTGCCTATAGCCTTGTGCAACCAATCTTGCTTTGTTTCTCGTGATGGTTCCATTCTCATCCATCTTGTTCCTGAACACCCATTTCGTACCAATCACTCCTTGATCATTTGGTCTTGGAACAAGAGTCCAAACCTTACATCGTTCAAATTGATTGAGTTCTTCTTGCATTGCAATAACCCAATTAGGATCTTGGAGTGCTTCATCAGCCTTCTTCGGTTCAATTTGAGAGATAAAAGCAGTGTAAGCATCAAAGTTTGTAGCTCTCCTTGTACGAACACCAACTTGTAAATCACCGATGATATTAGCAATTGGGTGACCTCTAACTTCACGAATTTCAGGAGGTAAGTTAGGTTGAGTCGTAGAAACTTGAAGATCTTCAATTGGTACCTCTTCACCAGATTCAAAGTCATTGAAATTTGGGGGTTGAACTGGCTCAGAATTGAAATTTGGGTTTACACCAGATGCAGCAGTAGAAATAGGCGCGTAAGAGGAATCATGAGGCGCATCATTTGAGTGAGGCGCAATAGAGGATTCACCAGGCGCATAATACATTGAATTAGGCGCATTTGATGTAGATGGATTTCCTTGTGTTGATAGATTCTGACCTTGAGTGGGCGCAACGTAAATAGGAGCACCTGTATCATTTAACTCAATAGAATCATCAGCAACATTTGGAGCCAAATGTGGCTCAAGGAGAGAATGTTCATCAAAAGTAACATGTACAGATTCAACTATCACTAATGTAGTTCTATTGAAAACACGAAAAGCTTTAGAGTGTTTGGCATACCCAACAAAAATACCTTCGTCGGCTTTGGCATCGAATTTACCTCTATGTTCGTTTCCGTTGTAGAGGATATAGCATTTGCAACCAAAGATCTTGAAGAATGCAATGTTGGGAGTTCTACCACGCCAAAGTTCATACGGCGTCTTGTTGTGAAGTTTGTTGATGAGGGAACGATTTTGAGTAAAACATGCAGTGTTGATAGCTTCTTCCCAAAAGTACTTAGGCAATTTAGCTTCAGCTATCATCGTCTTTCCCGCTTCAATCAACGTTCTATTCTTTCGTTCAACGACGCCATTTTGTTGAGGAACTCCGGCGGTTGAAAAGTTGTGATCTATCCCATGATCTTCACAATATCGAGCAACACCGTTATTTTTGAATTCTGTTCCATTGTCGGATCGAACACTAACGATGTCATCTTCTTTTTGGGTTTGGAGCAGTCGAAATAAGGTAGTGAGAATATCATAACAATCATCTTTTGTAATCATCATCTCTACCCATGTATATCTTGAATAATCATCCACCACAACTAGAGTATACTTGTTTCTACGAATGCTTGCGGTGGAAACTGGTCCAAATAGATCAATGTGAAGCAGTTGCAAACATCTTGTAGTTGAAGGATTTGACTTGCTTGAAAATGACTGCTTCGGTTGTTTGCCAAGTTGACATGCGGCGCACTTTTTGTCATGATGATCAGCAACTTTGGGAAGTCCTTTGACAAGATTATTCCTGCTGAGTTTAGATATATACTTGAAGTTCAAGTGACTTAAGCGCTTGTGCCACAGCCAACTATTTTCGTTCACACTTTTTGCTACAAAACAAAGATTAGTACTAGAGTTCATACTATGAAAATCAATAATATAAATATTTGTCTTACGATATCCCGTGAGTAAGATAGCTCCAGTTTTGCCATTCTTGATAAGACATTGCGTTGAAGTAAAATGGCATTCTAATCCTTTGTCGCAGAATTGAGATATGGATAATAAGTTGTGCTTGAGCCCTTCCACGAGTGAGACTCTTTCAATGCACACTTTGTCTTTCTTGAGCTTTCCATATGCTACAACTTGACCTTTGTTATTATCGCCAAATGTTACGGAGGGACCTCTTTCTTCATGGACATCTTCTAATAAGGATTCATCTCCAGTCATGTGTCTTGAACACCCACTATCGAGAATCCATTCATAATTTCTAGCTTTTGAAGATCCAGCCATGAAACAAAGAACCTGAAATATAGACATTTAAGCAGGTCCCCTTTATTCCTTTTGGGTCCTAGGGTTAGCAACTTTTGACAACCCACTCTTGCTTGACCTTAGGATTTTTACGTCCTTTGGCATTGGGAGTGAATCGCAAAAGGCATTCCACGGCCTTGTGTCCTGAACAATCACAAATGGAACAATGATGAAAGCCACCAATCACGTGAGTTTTCACAAACTCTTTACTTTTCTTGGGGATGGCATTCTTCTTTGGGTCAGATGAACTAGACTTAACAAAATCTTTCTTTTGAAATTTTGGAGCGCTTTTTCTCGAAGGGCGCATAGGGCTAGGAGGCGCACGGCGATGAGGCGCGTGGCTCTTAGGCGCATAATGAGCACTCGGAGAAGGAGCGCGCCTATTTTCAAGAATGATTTTGCTAGGAGATGGTTCATCTGTAGCTATATCTTTCCCATTAGCTTTCCCAAATTGCTTCGTTGGGTAGACATAATGGAATGTTTGTCTCTTGACTTTTTCATGTCCTTTACCCATTGAATTAGAATGTTTTTCCTTGGGAATTTCAAGAGTTTGTTGGTTGGTAAATTCACTATCTCTTTCAGCACAGACATCACATTTAAAGTTGTCACTAGTTGATGAGAATCCCAAGCCACTTTTATCACCACTGACTTTTTGGGACTCAAATATATTCTCCATAGTGACACGAGAATTGGACCACTCATTTGTAATCTTTTTAAGATCAGTGATTTGAGCAACCAATTCATCGTTTTGAACTTTAAGAAGTGAGTTCTGTTCTGTTAGAAAAGTGTTTTTAACGGTAAGAGGAGTCATGCTCTTTATCTGCTCCTTAAGGAGGGTGAGTTCAGATTTAAGTAGAGATTTCTCGGTCTTAAGCTGGGAAATTTCATCACATGATAGTGCTAAAGCTTCCTTCATACTATCAAATCTAGTAATTACCTTTTCAGCCTTTTGAACAATTTTTCTTGTTCAGCAATCACTTCATCATTGATTTTGGAGATTGGAGCAGTTGGTTCAACCTGTGGTCTAATGTATGCTCCTTTTCTCAATTTGTTCCTTGCTCCAAGATCACATCGTGAGAATAACAATCCACCATCGTTTTGAGCCGGAGTGAGAAATCCTTGTTCAACGAGCTCGCTGATGGTTGGTCCTTTCTTCTTTTTCGCTTCTTGAAAACCTGCAGATTTCTTGATAGGTTTATTCAAGGCATTCATATCGGGAACATCCTTGGAGAAGTCATCATCAGAATCATAAGCATCAACTTCATCATCATTTGCCATCAAACAAACAAGTCCATCATCGGAATCTTCATCGCTCTCATCGGAGTCTGTTTCAATCCAAGTATTGTGCTCATTTGCTGGTGCTTCTTCTTCAGCAACCATTCCCTTGTGTCGAGTGAACTTGGGAGTGAATTTAGGAGTATGGCTGCTCTTCTTCTGCATATATTCAAATTTGGGGATCGGGCAGCTTGATGCAAAATGTCCGGGTTTCCTGCAATTAAAACAAACAAGATCTTCTTTTCTTTTTGAATCACTGCTCCTTGAAAACTTTTGAGGAGCTTTGCTGGTAGATCCTTGAAATTTGTTGGTTGAGCCGGGTCTTGAGAATTTTCTGAACTTTTGAAATTTCTTCACAAATAAAGCGAAGTCTTCATCATCCATGTCTAATAGCTCAGAAGTAGAAATTTTGGGATCGGAGCTTTTCTCATCTTGTACAGGCGCAGGTGTAGGCGCAGGAGTAGGCGCGGCTTCTCTGTGCGCCATCATAGCCATAGATTTTGACTTTCCTTCAGTTTCACTGATTCGTTGGAGTTTGAGTTCGTAAACTTTGAGATTTGCATATAGGTTCCTTAAAGTCCAAACATCTAAAGTTCCAGCGTCTTCAAGAGCGCTAGATTTATGAAGGTATCTTGATCCAAAAGCTTGTAGAAAATTTACATTCAAATCTTTGTTGGTAAACTTCATGCCAAGTGAAATACATAGATTGATAATTTCACAGTAGCGTTCATAAGTTTGCCTTAAGTTTTCACCGGGGAGTTGAGAGAAATTGTTGAATCTCTTTTGAACTTCGTATTTCTTGTTCTCCTTGCAAACGGTGTCTCCTTCAATATGCTCTTCAATAGCATCCCATAGCTCATTTGCAGTAGCACAATGCATGACTTGTTGTTTCATCGCCGTGCTTAGAGTGCTTAGAAGAATGTTTCTTGCTTTGCCATCATTTGCGACTCTTCTAATTTCTTCCTCGGTCCATTCTTCCCTTGGTTTTAGGACAGTAGGTTGAGCAGCGTTGGTGCGTGGATTTGGATTCGCCTTCATCGGAATATAAGGTCCATAAACGACGGTGTCATGGAGCCTTTCATCGATTGAGTTGAGATGAGTCAATATGCTGAATTTCCATACGTCAAAATGATCTTCATCAAAGACCGGAACGTGAGTGTAGTTTGCAGTTGCCATAGGTTTTGAGTTTGCCATTTAGAATCGGCACCCAAGCTGTTAAGCTTGAAAAACGAAAAATGTTTTATAAAGGTGTTTGCTCTGATACCACTTGTTGGTCCCAAAGGGCAACAAGGGTATGAAAAATAGCTAGAGGGGGGGGGTGAATAGCTGTTTTAAAATTCTTTTCGTACCCTTGAAAAACTCAATTGCGAATGCGCACTTTATCAAGTAAGCGTTATGAAATGCGCCTAAGTGAGTGAGTGAAATGCACAGCGGAATTTAGTAATGAAAGTAGGCGCAAAGTGATAAAGGGAGCGCAACACACACACTAAGTATTTTGGCTCAAAGTGAGTGAAATAAGGAACTAAGG
This sequence comes from Campanula takesimana, assembly GCA_026119855.1. NCBI lineage: Eukaryota > Viridiplantae > Streptophyta > Magnoliopsida > Asterales > Campanulaceae > Campanula > Campanula takesimana. Next base: position 1,844,079 of record JAOWBW010000030.1, read on the forward strand.
CAAATGATAAAACAAACACAACACAATTCAGTTCAATCAATCTACAATGAGTAAACAAGCAAATAGTGAGTGAAAATAATAACTTGAAAGAAATGACAAGATAATAACACAAGCTATTTGGAGAGGTTCGATCAATGAAAGATCTACGTCCTCTACCAAGATGGTTAGTCTTGGATTTCTAATCGAGATCTTATATAATGAGTGAGTGTTACAAATTACAATGTTTGAGCTTATACACTAACTCAAGATCTATTACTATGAAAGAACAAATCCAAAACAATAACCGGTGTATCTCTAAAAGATGAATCTAAATGATTAATCTTAAAGAGGTGCGTGTGTGTTCTTAGAATCAAGGCTCTTTAGATCTTTGAGATGGAGAGCACAAGAAACTAAAGTGTTAAGGCTTTGAAGATCTGGGCTAAGGATGAAGGTATGAAGATGTTCTTGAGAAATCTGGAAAAACGAAGGCAATCTTCAAATCTTCAACAAATGCTTTGAGAGAGAAATTCTTGAAATTCTTAGCAAAACTCAGCAACTTCAAAATGTTGAAGTTATGGGGTATTTATAGTGAACTTCAAAAAACTAGCCGTTTGGAAATCCTTGTGGATAAGATGAGCTGTCGTTCGTTGATTGGAGCATGCATATTTTATGGCCATTTTGACACTCAACATAAATGTGACCGTTATGGACACGTGTCAACAGATTAGGCGCATATGCATCTTTTATCCACCGTTGGATCATTGGCGTAATTTTGAATTCTTTTCAAGTCTTCGAGTCTTCAATAAATCACTGAGTGTTTGAATAAACACTTTGAGGCGCGTTTGAGCCAAGAGGCGCATTGAGCCAATAGGCGCACAGTAAGCGTGTGCTTAAAACAAGGGGCGCAGAGGCGCGTAACATATCTTATGAAGAAATCCTTATGCGCGCGCTCTAAATGGCGCATGGCGCGAAAGTGGAAGGCGCGTGGCGCGTGGCGCGTGGAGGCGCATAAGCGCGGCTCAAACTCACTGAGTGATTTTTCTTGAAACTTGATCTTCTTGCCCTATTTCTAAGCCTATTCTATAACAATGGACAACCTAAAAAATGAAGTATAAATACTTTTTACATGTGGGTCTAAAGTCCATGAAATAAAACTTAGGTGATGGATCAATCAAATCTAATAAATCCTAATACATTAAAACTGAGATATATGTGGCCATACCCAACACCCTTAAAAACATGGCTTGATATTTCTTCATGGTTGTGGCTCCACCTTGTTTTGGCATTTGATGGCTTGACTTCGTCTTCTTGATGTTTAGCCCCTAGGCGTTCAAGTGATAGCCTTCATTCTAAAATTTGTCGAGACATCTTTTCATCATTTTGCCAAGAATTAAATTGAACAACTTGGAATAGTGTATAGGGACAAGAACGACTTTTATTTTACGATATGACTCGAATTTTTACAAGACGAAAGAAAACTTAATGCACACTTAAGAGGACTTTTGACTATTTTTTTTTAACTCGGTAGAGAAAGAGAAACGGAGATTATTTTCGTCGTCTTTGTAGTTCTCCCTATTTCAAACCCAAGTCATTCCTTCTTCACCCACGGTAAATTCACCAATGTCGATCAAATCTTGGATTATATCTCGGAGAGTGAAGCATCTCTCGGTAGTGTGGCCACTATGCTTGTGGTAGTCGCACCATTTACCATGTGCGTGGTTCTTTGGTATCTTCTTGAGCTTGTATCCTTCTAAAGGTCGGACCTTCCCACTTTCTACCCAAACTTCAAATGCTTCGGCTTGGGTCATTCCTAGGAGAGGAGTGAAAATTCGCTTGTCGGCGACACCTTTGTGGCTCTTGGGGGCGGGGCATTTGAGCTTGTTTTACCGTTGACCTTTGCGTTGTTGTCGGTGAACTTTTGCAAACGGGTCTTAAGTTCGGAAACCTCTTCCTCGTGAATTCTTTTCTCAACAGAAAGACGGGCTTGCCACTAATCATCCTTGCAGCGGGCATCCTCGACAAGTCCATCCATTTGTTCCCCCATGGCTCTTATTATGTTGAAAATCCTTTCGTTGGACATGAAAATATTCTCACCCTTGCTGTTGTTTCCGTTTGAAGCCATTGGACCTATTGAAAGAACACGGTTGATCTTAGGTTGGCCCCACAAATACCTTTCAAGTAAAATAATTTAATCCACAAACAAGAAAATGACTCAACCACATAAGGAAAAATGACTTCTTTTTTTATTATTTTTTATTTACAAAAGTCGGAAGGACATAGTCCTTTTTGGGGTTTCTAGAAAAAATAGTGGAATCGTCACACAAGTATATAGACCTTCTCGCGGTCTCATATACTCATCGGATTCCACCACGCTTGTGAGACCTAAGTGTAAAGGGATTACACTAAATTAATGTCACAAAGCATACATGCGGAGACAGAGTTTTATTTCATCCATAATAACCACTTGGGGACAGATTTTTATTTCGTCCATAATAACCACTTGTTTCTTTTGGAAACGACATGTATGATTTGATGACATTAGTTTAGGGAAATCTCGACACACGAAAACTGACTTGGTCACGGAGTGTTAGAACCTAGACTAAGAATGTGTTGGCTTGTGCTCGGCTAAAGAGAGGCTTAAAGGTCACCCCCAGCATGTAGTCGTGAACTACGCCACGGGTTGAGGTTTACCGCTTCGAGAGAGTCAAGGTTGGGTGGAGCTTGAAACTCTCTAGGACGGGCCTTGACGGGTTTGGGGTTCTGGATTTTGTGCGACTCGATTGTGAGCAATTAATAGGAATATGTGCATGTAGTGTGAGGTCAAGCCAAGTGACAAAATATTTTTTTTTCAAAGAAAGAAAAACAAATAAGCACGTATGTACAACTTTCAAATCACCCGTGTGACCGATAAATTAAACAAAAAGTAAAATCATTCATGTGCAAGACCGGTGCCCATACACTATCAAAAACCATTCTGTTCTGTGCACTATTCTATGTCTGGAAAATGCTCAGAAGCGCGTGCCTTGGGCTGTAAGGATGAGAGGCGCGCGCCTCAGACAGAGAGAGGCGGAGGTGCCCGATTCTGGGCAGTACCTGCAAAACAGTTGACTTAGGGGATTGCCCTAGTCCCAAATTATAGAACTTTCCCCTGTAGACATTGTTAGCACATAAACATGGAATTGAAGGACGAGATGAGAGGCGGGCGATTCTGGTGGTTAAGGTCGGAGGCGCGCGCCTTAGGCCAAGAAGGCCAGAGGCGCACGCGTCCTACCTGTTCCACCAGAATGCCCTGAAAACAGCAGTAAGAACACCAAAAATAAAGAACGCAAGTTTGACCTTCTATGTTATCCCCAGCGGAGTCGCCACTGTAGATACCTCGGGAGAAGCCCACTACTTGGCTAGAGCGGCGGAAGGATCCTAGGATGTCTAATCGATTTTATTTGTTAGAGTCGCCACCTATGTTATTAAGGGAACATAAGAAAAACCTAAAGATAGGCTGATTTATGTTACGAAACCAAAGATTCGGGAGAGAAGGGTTCGGGGGTTAGGTTACGGAGTGGGAAGTACTTAAACACCCACTTCGCCCCGCTAACGCGGGTCTTGCTACTAAAGGTTTTCTAATGCCAAAAAGTCCTTCTTTTAATTATACTAATTTATGCTAACAATTACATGGAAAGGAAAAGGGGAATTGCAAAAGAGAAATAAAAAGTAACTTGTTTTATTGATTTTATGCTAAAGATTATATGTAACAACTATACTAGCAATTACATTAATATAAAATGAAAGAATTAAAATGGTATTTGGAATGTTGGAAGATAACCTTGACCAAACTTCAATAGTGAAGTGGCCTTTTAGGTCATGTTCCCATTTATGGGGATTGTATACATTGACAAGACAAATAAAACAGGAGAAGAAAAGTTGTACCTCTAGAAGGAGAAAGAAGACTTGAACTTTGACTTGAAAAGAATTTTGTGTAGAGTTTTGGTGCTTGAGTTGTTTTTGGGAGAATTCTTGTAAAAAGAATTCTTTGAAAGAATTGTGTATAGTGTAAGTGTAGAGAAAATTCAAGTTCTTTTCTAAGGTAAAATGAGAGGGTTTTTATAGGTGAAAAAGAGAGGAATATAAGCTTTTCTAACCAATAAGAAAATAAAGAATAAAGAGAAAATCAAATAAAATAAAAAATGATATTTTATTTTAAAGAAATGGCTAGAAGTGTGGGATTGAGAGTTATGAAATAAGGGGGATGAATGTGGAGGTAAAAAGAGGTCCTTGTGATCAAGAAAATGGAGGGAAAAGACTGCAATCCGTAACTGCCAAAATGGGAAGCGCGCGAGTCCGGCCTATTGGACCAAACGCGCGCGCGCTCCATGACCATTACGGGAGGCGGCCGGGGGAAAAAATGACAGAATGACAGAAATGACTCTAAAATTAACTCTGTTATTCAGTTTAGTCTAAAACTAACGGAAACAGTTAGGAACTTAACCGAAGTAACAGAAATTAACAAAAACGAGTTAAATAAAAATACTATGTATGCAATCGGGGCGAGAGGTCCAAGGCGGGGTGTCTACACCACCCCAGTTTGCTCTTAACTACAAAGGGGCTAATTTTCCACTCCTCAAACCTGTTAAATGTCTTGGTGAATATCTTGGTAACGTTGGCCTTAGACTTGAGGCTCAACGAGCCAACATTTATCTGAATATTATAATAGGTAAAGAGAGAAGATAAATTGGGTTCATGTCTAAAAATCCGAGAGATCACAACAAAAGAGACCAAGATCCTTAGCGTGTTCGGGTTCAGGTCCTTAGGCAAGCATTCGCACAAACCAAGAAATGAACATATAAAGGGGTCAAGGGGTAATCGAAGCCCGTGGTCAAACTGGGGAATAATAAAGACACAAGTCTGGTTGCTTTGCCTCGCCTCCAAAACAATCATACGGCCCGTGGTGCTGTCGTCGTCTGTTTTCATCCTGAGCTCGGAAACGCAAAATATACTGGTATCAAAACCATAGTAAGTAAAAAAGTTAACCTCGCCCTAGGGAACATCATAAGTGATCTTATCTTTTCCCTTGGCCTTAGCTTTTCCCTTCCCCATGGCAACAGTGGCCTGGGAAGTCGAGGCCCCCACTTGGCTCGATTGCCTGGGTACAACAATCTCGTGTCCCTCCTCAAATCGGTTCACAATCTCAGTGTTCTTCGTCACAATAGCAATAGTGACAGGGGACATACGCCTCTTGTCGACCTCGTCGGTCTCAGAGCCGTCTCCCTCAACAGAGGCCATCACCACTTGCTCCTCCTCGGCACCTCTCATTTCAATAGGGCCTCCTCCGCCCACTCAGGAATCAATAGTTGGGTTCAAAAAGGGCAAATTCGGGGAACCATCTTCGTCATTACTACTCATAACAACTGTGTGAGCATGATTACCACCACGAGCCGAGGGCGAGGCGTTCGGAATATCGTCTTCTAGACCCACGTTGGTCTAGTTGATTATTTGGTCACTAGCCCCATCGGCAAGAGACACTAGGCGTTTAGATGATCTTGCCATATCTACAGAATGGGGGAAACATGTTAAGACGGCACGGACAAACCTACCTAATTGTTCCTCATCCCCAAGAACCCTAACTTTCCTACCCACGGGAACGACCCAGGGGCCGGACTCCAACAACCGGGGTAGGGTCCAAGACCCCCAGTCGTATACAGTGGATATTAGCTTCAAAGTTTTAATTGGAAGACGCTTCCACCTATACAATACCCGATAGTACAGACCACGGTTACTTTATAAACGGCGTAGGCCGCAGAACAAAAGTTCTTCATATAGCTGAAGGTGTTAATTTTCGAAAAGAGGATCGTGCAAGTTGAAAAAGCAAGGAGAAAAAATAGAAATCAATTACTACCTGAGTATCAAAGACGAAAAGTGGACCTAGAAAAGTTGGGAACTTCTGGAAATCGGGGAATTCAAGGACTCGACGGTTATTGCTCTCTCTAGAATGCACAAGGTCTCTGAAAGTCAGTAAAAGTTCAAAAATGAGGCGAAGGTTTATTTATAGGCGAACAAAAAACTCGGGTCGACCTGTATTTATGGTAACTCCCGCAAATACTCCATCGGATATCCAACCAGCGGAATTAAAATTTTGAATTTAATGTCGGTTGGTATTAACTGCATCCCTTTGTATTCGGGACATGTCCCCTCACAACTAACGCACCAAACTAATAACCAGTCACTGAGGCCTACGATACGCGTGGTCACCAACTATTTACCGATGATTGACACGTGTCTGCCACGTAATCTCCACATAGCTTCTGAAAGAAATTTTAGCTAAGGGTTTACTCCTCTCACTAGCCATAAATAGCCAAGCGTTCGGAGTAAGGGGCCATAGAAGAGCCCGCACCTTGCAGACCGGGCTCAGAGATCCGAACCGGGCCTAACCGGCCTATCTGCAAAGAGACTCTAATCAAGCTCATCGCGAGCTCCGAAGTCAACCCAGCTCTCCTCGTATCGTCCTTCCAGCTCCCGAAGAACACCTGGCAAGACTAGTTGCCCAAGCTCTCTAGCTCCGAACTCACTCTCCTCGAGCTCCCCACCGACGAAGTCACAAACTATGCGAGCACGATAACGTGTAACGCGGAGAAGCAGTACCATCGCATTAAATGGTCGATGGGCTTTCCTGACCACCTGCTCCCTTCCGTACGGTTTATGTCCAATCACGACATGCGGTGGTTACACACCGTCTCATCCAATCCCCGGACCATGTCTTTGTCCGGACAATAGACTGCTCTTGCACGGTAATTGAGAGATATATAATGTCTTATTTTCTCTCTTCAGGTATCAGGCCTTAACCTACACACACACCAAACACAAAGAGAACCCTAATTCTTTTCCAAGACATTCCATACCTTGTTCTTAGTTCACTCAGAGATCTTACTCTCACGCCTAAGGGTCTAAACTGAAATCAAACCCACCCTTACCTTAACGGTGTTATTTGTTGTGTTGTGATTGCTGGCAAACAGATTCAAAGTCCATATATTTATCAGTACGCAGTGACTCAAATTTCGTGGCATCATCAAAACTAAATATGAAAACAAATGACGTAGGGGGTGTTTGGCGTATCAAGCATCAAGTGCTTGATGCTTAATATAATATAAGAGTAGTTTTGAGGTAGGATGCATTTGATTACTTTGGGTGCTAGATATTGGATGTTGAGTGGGGCTCTTACTCGTCAAGCAAGGATTTTGATTCTCAATGATTAAGAGGATGTTGGACATATTTATGTTGAATAAAAGAAAAAAATCATGCATCCTACCTTCAAATTACTTTTACATTATATCAAGCATCAAGCACTTGATGATTGATGTACCAAACACCCCCTTAGTGAAATGAGTAAACGACCAAAATGACCCGCGTACTATGTAAATACTACCAAATTGACCCACGTACTATCTAAACTACCAAATCAACCTGCGTACTATTAATAAATGAACCAAATCAACTTAAATCGTTAATAAAAGTTAGTGAATGTTAACTATCGTTAGAAATTTAACGGATATTACAATAAAACTTTCAAGTGGCACATACCAAACAATTAAGTGAAAGTATTGGGAGCTTATTGTGTTAATGTTAAACTAATAACCAATTTTTTTTTCTTTTTATTGTTTTTTTTTCCAATATTAATTAAACCAACCAGTGTAAATTCTTATTTTAGAAATTTTAAGAACTTTAATTAAAAAATGAAATGTAAAATATAAAAAGAATAAACAAATTAAAACAAACCATTTGTTAACAACACCGCCCCCAACCATTAACACTACCGTCCAAGATCCACCACAGCCACCACTGCACCACCGTCCATTAACAACACAACCATCCATTAACAACATCAAACTCAGAGTTCCTAGCTTCTTGATCTGGGTTAAGAAATCACGAATAACTTGTAAACAAAAGGTAAGAAACCAAAATCAGCTTCTAAAGTCTTTCATATATTAAAAATCAAAAGCTTAAAGTAACACAAAAAATCTCTTTCGAAAAAAAATTAACATCAAAAATTAAATTAAAAGTTTAATGATATGAGAAACGTATCATAAAATACTGCCAGCAACGACCGGAATCTGCACTCATCCACCATTACCATTACTAGAAAAGGCTCCCTTCCTTCCAGTAATAAAATACGGTGGCAACACTTTTCGGCGGCACCGTTCCCGTTTGAATCAACTATCAATTCTACATCTGGCAATATTTTCAGATTCCGATCGTAATGGTAATAAATCGTAGCCTTCATACATAACAATATAATTAGAATTATAGATGCATTCAGATTCCTCTCTTTCCCATGTTGAATTTCTCAAATTACAACCCATATTCAGATTCTAACTATCTTCGCAACTTTGATGATGGGATTCTCCCTTACTCTCGATGTTTAGAGCACAATAGATCTCCATCATCGCTTAACCGCCCTCTTCACCACCACCGCCGCCTTCATAAAACTTCTAGAGAGAGAGAGAGAGAGAGAGAGAACTGGAGAGCTTTGTAGAGAGAGAAAATGAGTTTGAGTGCAGTGGCCATTGTAGGTTAGGGAGTATTTGAATTTTAGCGGCGGCTAAGGATTTGGCCGGTGGTAGATGGGGAGGAAAAGAGAAATGTTGTGTGTAGATCTAGGTTGAAGGTGGGTGAGTGGCGTGGGGTGAAGGGGTTTATAATTGAGAATATTATTTACCTTCTTAAAATACGTTTGAGCATTTAATTATATAATATTTTAACATTAGCTAATTCATGAAATGGAGCTAAATGTAAATTAAATATTTTTGATTTTAAGCTTTTGTTAAGTTATGGGAGCAATTTGAAAGTTTTATTGAAATATCCGTTAGATTTTTAACGATAGTTAATATTTACTAACTTTTATTAACGATTTAGGTTGATTTGGTTCATTTATTAATAGTACGCAGGTTGATTTGGTAGTTTAGATAGTACGCGAGTCAATATGGTTGTATTCAAATAGTACGAGGATCATTTTGGTCGTTTACTCTTGAATGATCGGAGAAGTATTGTTATTGACGGAGAAATGAGGATGTTTTCTTTCTTATGCATGGACGGTGAGGATTGTTTCATGGCTACCGCCTACAAGCAATCTACTAGTAACATTTTAAATAGTAGTTCACCAAACCCAATTTGTTTTGCAATGAATCCACGCCATCATTCCTATCCCTCTATTCAATCCCTTTATTACATTGCGAGACGACTTTTGACTCCATCAATCGATACAATACACACAATACCTACGCCTAATTTAAAAATCGTAGAATAACACAAGAAGTGGGGCATGGCGTATGACGACCGAGAAAACGTCTACACAACCCAGCAAACAACCCTGACGCCATTCCCACCGTCACCAAAACGACTTCATCTTTCCCTAAACATGTGGTCCCCACTCCCGTTTGTCTTCTGACCAACGACATATTCTTGGAAAATTTCCATGAAACTTCAGTTTTTCATTTCCATGATTTGATTCTTGTTTGGGAGCTCCTATCTTAGCTTCTCATCAGTTCTTTTTGGGTTTCTCAGCTACCAATTGCTTGGTCGAAGTGGGGTTTGATTGTTTCTTTCTTTCCCTGATGATTATGTGATTTGTGTTTGTGTACTTGATTTTGGTATGTGCTTGCTGAACTAAAGGGGTTTTTTTTTTAGGAAATTATTGTAACTACTTCTGGGATTGATTCGATTTCTTATTGCCAAGTTTAGAAACCAATTCCGAGATGCCCACTTTCTATATTTATAAGTACATGTAATTTTCGGGGTTTTTTTTTTGACTAAATTGTGTCCTACATAGGAAAATTAGAAACTGATTCAGAGTTAGCCAGTATCAGTTCATGTAATCTAAAGATCCAAGGACATAATTTTTACCAAACTGAAGTTGATTTTGTGTTTGGTCAACTGTTGGGTTTACCCCAAATTTCTTTGGTCCATGGCTGGGATTTTTCCAATTTTGAGTGTTGTGTAGCTGATTAAGATGGCAAATTCATCGGAACCCTCATCTTCCATAAGCTTTACTTCATCTTCCCACATCTCCAATGGTTCCACTAGCTACAACTTATCTAATTATTCAGTACCCGACCCACGCTCCAATCTTGAAATTATTAGTTTGAATAAGCTCAGCAGTAACTTAGAGACACTTTTACTCGATTCGGCTTCTGATTACAGTGATGCCGAGGTTGTTGTCGAGGGCAAATCTGTGGGTATTCATAGATGTATATTAGCAGCTAGGAGTAGTTTTTTCTTTGAGTTGTTTAAGAAAGATAAGTCAAATGTTGTTGATAAGCTTGGTAAACCGCGGTACTGTATGAGCGATATGTTGCCTTATGGAAGTGTTGGATATGATGCATTCCTTGTTTTCTTGAGCTATTTGTATACCGGAAAGCTTAAGCCTTCTCCGTCCGATGTCTCCACTTGCGTTGATGTGGGGTGTGCCCATGATGCTTGCAGACCAGCTATTAATTTTGCTGTGGAATTGACTTATGCATCTGCTGTGTTCCAGGTTCCGGAGTTGATATCGCTATTTCAGGTCCGTATGCTGTTTGTGTGGTAAATATTGTTTAGTGAGATGATTTATGTTTGTTCGTTCGTTGGTTTGGGTTATTTTTCATTTTACATCAATTTGTCTTTTCACTGACAGCTGTGAATTAGCTCCTGAAAGTATTAACTACAGTATATGCTATTTAATCATGAAATTACTCTAGCGATTTTTTATTTTTAAGTGAGTCAGGTGTTCTTTTCTATGATTTGAAATTGATGCCAAACTTACACTTTGGATCAGTAGCTGGTTATAGGAATTTTGGTAACTTGCCGAGAAGTACGTAGTTTAAGTAACATCTTTTTAGGTCCACAATCAAAAACACCAACATAATGGTACCTTTTAATTTTGAGACTGTCGGTATTAATATGGCTGAAAAAGCTACTCCCTCCGCCCAAACTAAACTTCCAAATTTGTTTGGATGTTCATTTTGTGATGGAAGTAGTGCTATAGTTGGAAACTATGTCATCCGTGACACACTCATTTTGGATTCATGAATACTTTGAACAAATTTGGGACTAAGGCTTTGTTGGTAGAGCGGTTACTTGAAGACAATGTATGTTATGACTAATATATGGGATGCTGGGGGTAGCGTTATGTAGAAGCAATGGATTCAGGATGTGTCATCATATTTTTCCTAACAATTTTCTTGCAAGTTGACGCCTCTTAGCATATGTTTATGGGGATGAATTAATCATGCATAACTGCATTTACCATTGCAGAGGCGTCTTATCAACTTTGTTGAAAAGGCTCTAGTTGAAGATGTCATCCCAATTCTTGTTGCCGCCTTTCACTGCCAATTAACTCAGGTTCTAGCTCAATGTGTTCATAGGGTAGCAAGATCAGATCTTGACAGCATATCTCTCGAGAAAGAGCTCCCATTTGAAGTTTTGGATGATGTCAAATCGATTCAACTCAAATCCAAGCCAGAAGATGAGGATGGGCCCACGTTTCCCGTGGCTGAGGATCAACTCCTCCGTGAAAAGAGAATAAGGAGAATTCACAAGGCATTGGACTCCGATGATGTTGAACTGGTCAAACTTCTTTTGACCGAGTCTGATATAAGCCTAGATGAAGCCCATGCTCTCCATTATGCAGCTGCATATTGTGATCCGAAAGTTGTGTCGGAGGTTCTTGGACTTGGTATGGCTAATGTTAATCTAGAGAATAACAGAGGTTATACTGTATTGCATGTTGCTGCGATGCGGAAAGAGCCTTCTATAATTGTGTCGCTTTTGAGTAAAGAAGCTTGTCCGTCCCAAACGACACGAGATGGGCAGACTGCTGTTAGTATTTGCAGGAGATTGACGAGGCCAAAGGATTATCATGCGAAAACAGAACAGGGGCAAGAAGCAAATAAAGACCGTATCTGTATTGATGTTTTGGAGAGAGAGATTCGTAGAAATCCAATGGCTGGAGATGCATTGATCTCTTCATCAACCATAGCGGATGATTTTCACATGAAACTGTTGTACCTAGAAAACCGAGGTATGATATTCCTTCTCTATGATTTTTGAGCTTTTGTGGTAGGTAAAGTTCAGACAACACATATTTATGGTGGTTAATTTATGGGTATTTATAGTTAATTGCATACATGACATTTCTTTGTATCTCATTAGCTTCACATGAGAGAGAAAGATGCATCACATATCAAAGAGATAAACTCACATATTTATGGTTGTTAATTTATGAGTATTTATAGTTAATTGCATACTTGACATTTCTTTGTATCTCATTAGCTTCACATGAGAGAGAAAGATGCATCACATATGAAAGATATAAACTCACATATTATTGACTTTTAGCCCGTGTATCCTTCAAGGCTAAGAAGTCTTGGTGGCATATACTTCCTCCGTCCCAAAATGATCTTTCCACTTTTCTGTGGTGTTACTACGAATGAACCTTGAGCAATAGTTTTAGGTTGATTTTACTATACTAATGAAGATCCAAATCTTGTTATTGATACACCATCAACAATAGTATCAATAACAAGTTTTAGATTTTCGTTAGGATAGTTAAATCAAACCTAAAATTATTGCTTAAAGTTCATTCGTAGTAACTGCCGAAAAAGTGGGAAGATTATTTTGGGTCGGAGGGAGTAAATATTTTCTTTTGATATTTTTTGGGCTAAGCTAAGCCGAGCCTAGCCGAGCCGAGACATGCATATGAGCTTACTGGACAAGCTATGGACTGTTAGTTTTTGATGCAAAGATTAAATTACAGAGAGCAATCAGAGTTTATAAAAATATTCTCCTTCTTCACCTCCTGTTCTTACTCGTTCATCTGCGTGGAACTAATCTAAATTTCACAGACAATGCATCTTCAGCATTTTGTCCTTTCTAATTTTCTCAGTTCGACCACTTATTTCCTGAATGCATTTTTATTATAATACACAAACTTGGATGACACTTGGCTTTGAAGAGAGTGCTGTTTATATATGTATATCTCTGAAAAGAGTAAAAGGCTCTATGGTTGCTGACAGCAGAAGAGTATTGCTTCATTTACGCTTTAATGTCAGGGTTCCACATCTACAAAGTTGTGATGGTTGGATCAGCTTGACTATGAGTGTTAAGAGAAAAGGATAGGTGACTGAGAAGTAAAGGATTGACATGACTTCTAATACTCCTTGCGTCCAGGAAACATAGTCCATTTGATTTTTGAAGGTCTACACAAGTGAATTGTGACTTAACATTAACGTCAATTTAATCATCCTAATGAAAGTCTTAAAAAAATTATCAATAAACCACTTGATGATTTATATCATTAACAATTTTTAAATTTTTAATTGGATGATTACATTGACACTAATGCTTTGTCAAAGTTCACTTATGTTAAAAAGTCAAATGAGATTATCTTTCCATGGCGTAGGGAGTATGTTTTTTGTTTTTCATAATAATTCATGATAAATTTTAGGAGTGATTATAGAAGGGTGATGAGTTTTGATAGCTGATCGAATACAGAGTAGTTGTATTCACATGTACCTGCAAAGTAAGAACTTGAGTTATTGATAGCTTCCCTTTTTAGGGGGCTTAAAGTAGCGTGAGGTTGAAAATCAAGCAAAACGTTATCTAGATTTTTTTTTTGTGCTTTCATATATCATAAAATAGTCTGAACGTGATTCTATGTACATGTATAATGATATGAATTGCGCTTCAGTTGACTGTACAATTTTAATAATCCTTTTGAGTCTTTATGACAGTGGCATTTGCGCGATTATTATTTCCTACGGAAGCCAAGCTAGCCATGCAAATCGCACATGCCCAAACCGCTTCTGAGTTTGCGGCATCAAGAGGTTCAAGCGGCAACTTGAAGGAGGTTGATCTGAATGAGACACCAATAATGCAGAAGAAAAGACTCCACTCAAGAATGGAGACCCTTTCCACAACAGGTGTTGCCTTCGTCCTGAAAAGATAGCCCCACTTTGACTTTTATGGTCAACTCAATTAAACTTTGACCATAATTGTATGAAAATCCATTTATATGCAGTTCCAAAAATTGTTATGGATATGGTGAAACACTAACAATTTCAAGAATCGCATATGAATAGTTGGATTTTCATAAAGTTATGGTCAAAGTTTAATTGAGTTGACCATTAAAGTCAAAGTAGGTGGAGTGGGAGTATTATGTGCTTCTGCTTCTACAAGCAAATATATTTAATTTTAGGATACTAAATGATCTTTTTTTTTTTTTTTTTTTTTTTAAGAAGTGGCTAAGTAAACGCAATTGTTAACTATTGTAATTGTGATATTGGCAGTGGATACGGGTCGAAGATATTTCCCACATTGTTCGCAAGTTCTTGATAAGTTTATGGAGGACGACCTACCAGATTTGTTCTACCTTGAGAAAGGTACCCCTGAAGAACAAGCTATAAAGAGAAGTAGGTTTGTGGAGCTTAAGGAGGATGTTCAAAGGGCATTTACTAAAGACCAGGCTGAGCGTCGTGGGTTGGCTTCTGCATCATCGTCTACAGCCGTAAGACAAGGCGCGAAGAATAAATCGAGAAAGTTATCTTAGTTATCAATGTTAATAATCTTGTTCGATAAAATGTATACGATTTTGAAGGATGATATATAGGTATAGGTTTGAAGTGTTTGTATGTTAAGCTTTGAAAAAAGAAGGAACTTGGGCAGAAAAACTTTTCTACTGCTAGAGTTATGACAGTTGTTGTTGCATCGTAGTCATCTTTGTAGGTATAAGAGTATGAAGACTTGATAAACTCTCTTGGACACATGCAATGCATTCTGAGGTTGTACTTGTTGGAAATTTTGTTTTGAGAAAATTAGTGTTGACCGGTTTTGATTTTTTTTATGTAAATTAAATTAAGTTGCAAAATTGTAATCTATGTTTAGCGTAGATTAAGATAGGTTATTTATTTTTAAGTCGCAACTCGCTACTTAGTGGCCCACTGATCTATGATTGGCTAGATCAAGTAGCTGAGAGGTGCTTCTCACTTTGCACCCTTCGAGCCGTTCGCGCGTGCAAAGGTCACATTGGACACTTTACAGATGCACGTACACTTTGTTGGTTGATGGACTAGAGTTGCAGGTGGCTCAGCTTAGGTGTGCACATGGCTGCAGTTCAGATTTGCGCGGATTGATCCGGGTCAGCTGGTTCGCGAATACATTGAATCTGGGATCGGGTTCAATCGGATGGCCCGTATTCAACGGATCCAGACTTATGCCTTTTCATTTCGTAGAAAAGTTATTTATAAATAGACCTCTTGAAATATCATTCAGTCACAATTTATTGATAGAGATAACTGAACTCACACTTTAACACAAGAACGAATTAAATTAAAGGAATTGAGTCAAAGAATTAATTGAATTAGTAAAATTCAGTCACAAAATTAAACGAAATTGTCATTTCATTTGCGAAATACATAGTCAACTTGTTAATTATAAAATTAACCCCATTTTTCTTATCATGAACCCTGCATAACAGAGTAACTTCCTACATAGGAATTCAACCTTTCACGAAGAGGGAACATATTTGCCTCCAAATCATCATGTGAATATCAATGATCATTATTAACACACTCTCTTCGATCCAAAGTAAATTAGAAATGCTATTTAGTCTATTAACTTCTGGGCACAATAATTAAGAAAAAAATAGATATGTTTAGTAGAAAATGAAAAGAGAGAATGAGTTAGGTAAATAGTATTGGTTGAAAAAATTTAAGTGGTAAAAAATGAAGATAGAGAATGAGTGGAGTTAAATGGTGGGGTTGATTGAATATAAATATGTTAAAACATTTTTATTTCAGACAGTGTTACTTGCGCTGGGACGAACCGAAAATCTGTACTATAGTATTTTAAAATTGGTGAAACTTACCTTAGGAATGACACGTAGCCAAAAATGGGTTTATCTTGATTTAGAGGATGCCATGCAATATAACTTTTGGAATCATGTAGGCTTTTGGCATTCTCCTACCTAGGTAAAAATAATAGGTAATATCCATAGATATGATAGTAGGTAGTTTAGTGATTCTATAAGAAGATAAGAAGAGATTCATATCCAATAGAATATGTACTCTTATACTCCCTCCGTCCCATTTCAAATTGCAAAAGTTGCCAAAAAGGGTGTCCCAACTAAAATTGCAAAATCCAAAAATGGCAAGTTTTAACCCACTTGCACACTCACATCCACTAACCCACTAACTATTCTCTACCCCACTTTCTCTCTCCCACTCAACTATCAACACTCACAACACATCACCTTTTTCACTTTTTCCCTTAATCTCCGTGCCAACCTAGTATTTGCAATTTGAAACGGGACGGAGGGAGTATATAGAGTATTAGACTAGGTAGACTTATACTCTTATATCTTATATATAGAGTATTAGACTAGGTAGGGTTTGGATGCATTAAAGAACAATTCGTTAAGAATTGACTTTTTAATTTTTGACTATTCAAATTTTCATAATTCAATGGCTTTGATCCTTTCATGTATTCCAAGAGACAACATATTATTCAAAACCATTGAATTATGCTAGAATTCTTAAAGTTTAAAATATCATGTGAACTTGAAATCATAGAAAATGAAAAGATAAGATGAACCATTGTAATAAATAATGCTAAAATCTAAAAAGTCTCTAATTTACATTTTATTAATATGACTTGCATATATGCTAACATATAAAAAGTCTCTAACTTACATATTATTAATATGACTTGCATTCATGATCTCATAAGTTATAAGACTCTTCAACTTTAAAGACTACTACAAAAATATAAAAGCCAAACATTTATTTATCAAATAGTACTTTTAAGCTCTCAACTCTACCAAAAAGACACCCTTCTCATTTTAGATGCAAGGATAATTTCATTGTTCATACTTTTCTATACATAAATGAAGCCAAATGGAAGAAGACGACGCAATGATTTATCAGCCCTCCATATCGGTAATATAATATTCTATTTTAATATTTCATGCATTATATACTAACTATTGTATTTATTGTTATATTAATTTTTGTAGGTATTCCTTCAAAAGAAATTGCTAAAAAGAAATCGTGCTATGAAGCGTGCTTATTTGATGAGTAAAATAAAAATAAAAAAGAAAGTTCAAATTTACAAGCGAAAGAGAAGGAAGGAACAAGCATGTTGAAAGATGGACGAGAAACTTTTTTCGGCCAATCAGGTTTAAAGTCAGGTTTCTTCCATATAACTAAAGTCTCTTGCAGAGTTTAAGAATAATATTCGTAATAAAATTTGGGAAATTTGGGTAGTTAACCTATACACACAAGCGACACAACACACACACATGTATATATATATATATATATATATATATATATATATATATATATATATATATACACACTAAACACACATGCAATTTTTCATATCCTCAAACTTTTATTTTGTTTACAGATTCATCAATGCGTACATCATAACGGACGAATAGTTTCAGGAAAAGAAATTTACTGTTGGATAATAAAATTGGTACCACATCCAATTACAATGTTAGGACATCAGGTATGTTGAATTTGTTAATTTAATAGAGCATGTAAAATTGTTGCAGTTAATTACTAAGATTTAGTTAATTATAAAGATTTAGAGAAAACTACAATAGCTATTGTATCTAACATATCAATTCAGACGGAAGGAGTATATAGGTAGTTAGGGCTAAGTAGTAAGCAACAGGTCTTCATTTCATAATTTTTCATAGCTTCTCACATATGTGACTGAGTGTATATATTAAATATTTTACAAAAACAAACCCGCATTCCTATGACTATTCAGCAATTTAGGAGAGAAATTTACTTTCATCAGTAATTAAACTTAGGAGAAATTCAAAACGGAAATTATTAACAAAAAGTTTGAGATGGAATGAGTATAACTAACAAATTCAGTTTAACCTTCAAATAAATTATTTAAATTTCATTATCAAATAATTTTAGCAATAACATGATCTTTTAAAAAAGTAAAAAAATGAGATAATTTAAATTCACCATAATGTCATTAGGTGTTCTAGTTCCTGTGCGAAGCACGGGTTTATTTTCTAGTAAAATAAGTGACACTTATTCTGGAATTGAGAGAGTATTAGAATTGTCCTTAAATTATTTTCTTATTTGAAAATGCAATATTTATTTATATCAGGTAGTAAAGAAAGTGCACATAATAACGTAACGGGACGAAGGGAGTTGGAAATTAATTGAATTATGCGACGACGCAGCTTACCTTTTGGGAGACTGACGCAGCGGAATACAACCTTTCAGGATAACCGTGATGGAAATCCTTGTAAAGAAATAGCAATAATTTACCGAATAGATTATTGACCTAATCCAATCCAAGAATTAAGGTTTCAACAAGCCTAACGGCTACAGGGAATAAACCCTAAAAATGCACTAACGGCAAATAGCGCAAAATGGGTGGAAAAGAAGCGACAGTCGACTGGAATAGCACGACCGTGCTCATTTTAGAGCACGACCGTGCCCAGAAATACGCCAGGAATTTCATTGCTTTGCAGAACTCGGTTTTTATTAGTTATTTGGGGTATTTTGGTAAACTATTTTAAAGTCCTTTTTGAATTAGGGTTTTATTAGTTGTTAGGGTTTAAATACTCTTTTATTTCATTGTATTGAACATGTTTTGATTTATTATTTTCATAGTTTGCTTTTGCAACTTTGTGTGGGTTCAAACCCTAGAAGCCATTATTGGCCTGTTTGAAGGTCTTATTCATTTTGTTTTATTTGAGATATTCCATTGTGGTTGATCTTGGTTGTATTCCGCTATTGACACAGCGGAATACAACCTTTCAGGATAACCGTCATGGAAATTCTTGTAAAGAGATAGCAATAATCTACCGAAGAGATTATTGACCTAATCCAATCCAGGAATTAGGGTTTCAACAAGCCTAACGCCTACAGGGAATAAACCCTAAAAATGCACTAACGGAAAATATAATTTTATGAATAAAAAAAACTAACTATTAAAAAACCCTAACAAAAGTATTTATACTACTACGGAATATTCTAGAAACCCTAAATGAAAACCCTAAAATTGTTTTAACAAAATACCCAAAATATCCTCAGTTACTGGAATTAAAACAGAAAAACGGAAAACAAATTCTGGCAAATCGCCGGACACGGTAGTGCTTTGACATAGGCACGGTCGTTGTTGGGTATACCAATTTATATCTCAGTTTCAATGTAATAGGATTGATTAGATTTGATTGATCCATCACCTAATTTTTATTTCATGGATTTTAGACCCACATGTAAGAAGTATTTATACTTCATTTTTTAGGTAGTCCATTGTAATAGAATAGGCTTAGGAATAGGGCAAGAATGTCAAGATTGAAGAAAATCACTTTGTTCAGATTGAGCCACGCGCCCATGCGCCACGCGCCCATGCGCCCATGCACCCTTGTGTATTGCGCCTATGCGCCTTGATTGGCGCGCGCTATACCTCGCGCTCCTCTGGCTCAACGCGCCCCATTATAAGTTATTTAAACACTCAGTGATTTATTGAAGACATGAAGACTTGAAGAAATTCAAACTACGCCAATAATCCATCAGTGGTTAAATAACACGTATGCACCCGCATCTAAGGACAACTGTCCATAACGGTCATATTTGTGTTATGTGTCTAACGGCTATAAAAGGACACGTGCTTCACTCAATGAGCGACAGCACATCTGTCCTTTAACCTTATCCACAAGGGATTTCCAACGGCTAGTTTTTTGGGATCTACTATAAATACCCCATAACTTCAAACGTTTTGAAGCTGCTAAGATATTCAGAATTTCTCTCTCAAGCATTTGTTGAAGATTTGAAGATTGCCTTTGATTTTCCAGAATTCTCAAGAACATCTTCATAACTTCATCCTTAGCCCAGATCCTCAAGCAAAAACACTTTAGCTTTCTTGTGCTCTCAATCTCAAAGATCTAAAGAGCCTTCAATCTAAAATCACACACGCACCTCTTTAAGTTTGATCACTTAGATCTTTCTTTTAGAGATACACCGGTTATTGTCTAGGATTTGTTCTTTCATAGAAAATTAGATCTTGAGTTAGTGTATAAGCTCAAACGATTGTAATTTGTAACACTTACTCATTATATAAGATCTCCATTATAAATCCAAGACTAACCATCTTGGTTTGACATAGATCTTTCATTGATCGAACCTCTCCAAATAGCGCGTATTAATTACTTGTCATTTACTTTCAAGTTATTACCTTCACTCACTATTTGCTTGTTTACTCATTGTAGATTGATTGGATTGAATTGTGTTGTGTTTGTTATATCATTTGCCTTAGTTCCTTATTTCACCCACTTTGAGCCAAAATACTTAGAGTGTGTATTGCGCCCCATTTAATCATTTGCGCCTAATTTACTTAACTATTCCGATGTGCATTTCACTCACTCACTTAGGCGCATTTCATAACGCTTATTTGATTAAGTACGCATTTGCCATTAAATTTTCAAGGGTACGAATTTTTTTTTAAAATAGCTATTCACCCCCTCTAGCTATTTTCCATACCTTTGTTGCCCTTTGTGACCAACAGTCGTGCTAATCATGTCGACTGCTTCCACCTTTCTACCCATTTTGCGCATGGTCGAGCTTTCATTCTGGCGCGGCCGTGCCAATCTGGTTGAGTATCCTAGGCTTCCTCTCGTTCCGTCCCGTGCTACATCAGAGACCCAATGGGAAATTTTGAGAAGGACAATTTTCAATCAAAGGCTCATTTTCAGAGTATAGCAACCAATTAGAGAGCTTAAACCATCTCCTAGAAGAAGATGGTACGGAAAAACCTTCTGTGGTGCATGTGGGAATCGATCCGCCCACGAGCTCATATAAGGCAACTCCCAAGAGAGAGGGCGCTCTACTGCTCTGGCCATTCCAGGCCGTCACCTTCTTCTGTGAATGGAGTGAAGGGAAGGCTTCTATCATACCAATAGCAGATTCCACAGCTGCCACCGTTGGGAAAGAGTGCTACTCCCTTGATTATATACTTTGAAAACACCGGTTGTTATAGTAGCTTTGTTAGGTTAGATTGTTTATTTAGAGTTTAGATTCATCTTTGTAATCTTGTAAAAGCTCCTCTAAATTAATACAAGTCCAGCAGCTATTAAAAAAATCCTAGACTAACTATCTAGGTAGAGGACGTAGTTCATTCAAGAACGAACCTCTTAAAATTGTGTGTTTGATCTTTACTTTCTGTCTTGTTATTTACTTTTCTTGTTTGTGGTCTATAACTTAATCCTTCTATGAAATGAATTGAAAAGTGAATTGTGATTTTCTTTGATCTTTAACTTGAGATTATCGGTTGCATCATTGTGTTTTCAACCCGAGTCAAACCGCCCAATTCTTTACATATCCGCTTTAGCCAAACCGCAAACTCCGCTGTGCATTTTATCAGTTCGGTTCTAGTGCTTTGAACCACAGTTGACCAAACTGATAAGTACTCGGTTGAATTTTAAGGGTATTTTAGAAACAGTTTGGACCGCTATTCACCCCCCTCAAGCGGTTCTATACCCTTGTTGCCCTCTGGGAACAACAGAAACTCTTTCTATCAAAAGGCTATATGAATATTATGCGTTCTTGATATGATTATCAATCTTAGATCAAGAATTATGTTTCTCAAACATATTGGGTTGCATTAATTTATTGGCTAGTGAAAATATGTATTTATAGTCCCTAGTCATTAACCCTTAATGACCTAGAAGACCTAAATCCCATCACCCAATTAAACTGCAAGAAATCGGCTCAGGCACCTTTGGCACAGTCGTGCCCTAAAACTGGCTCGGTCATGCCAATTGGTGCGCACGGGCGTTCCCCGCCTGATTATTATTGGCACGGTCGTGCTCTTTATTTGGCACGGTCATGCCAGACCAAAATATCAGGCTTTTTGCCTTTTTAACAATTCGTTCTATTGTGTGTGACCCCATAGGATTATATCAAGTTGGTAATGAGTCCAAACACATTTGTTCTCATAAATCATGAGCGGACCCTAGCAGATCGTCATGATTACCCAATTGATATAACTTAACAAAGCTCGTTTATCCTCATAGAACATATCACAATCCTTTTGTCACGCGATATCATATTGAACATAAGTCATGGTCCACGTTAACTTATATTGTTCAATACTTTCTCGATCTTGAGTAGATTGATATGAGCAAATGACATTGAACACATCAATTCATTTGAGCGTGGCCACGCATTTCATCAATCTCACTCTTCGAGTGGCCCAAGCAGATACCTCTCTTGAGGGAGGGACAAATTCCATCTTGACTTATCATTCTGTTAGTACCCGATCTGAATTTAGAGGACTTCTTAGACGTTTAGGAGCCTCCGAGGACCTTTTAGGTAATTATAACCTGACAGGGACCTACCCGACAGCTTTCCAGAGTTCTAGATTGACCAAATCGGTTATAAGTCGAATTCTATCAGGATAATGACCAAATCCCGAGAACAAAGAGATGAGATATCACTGAGATCTAGATAACGACGTGATCCGGCAAGACTGGCCACGCGGCCACTTATGTGGCCACACGGCCACTCCTTCCGACCCCTATTCCCTATAAATAGGTGCCTTCAGCCCCAGAAATCGATAACGAATTGATTCTACGAGTTTTACAGTCAAAACTGACGCCGAAACTCTTAGTTTAAGCCTCTTCGAATCTTTAAGAAGCTTCAATCATAGTTCTTGCCGATCAAGGTGCGTCTTCTTACTTTTCTTATTATGTTCTTGTTATGTTCTTAGCCTAGATATATATTATGCATGTTTTCATTATGTTTATACATCCATATTCATATGTTCTTCATGCATTCTTCACGTTCTTAGTCTAAACACATAATATATGCCATGTTTAGGGTAGCGATCTTCATGTTTATGTGTTCATTCATATGTATTCATGATGTTATTACTATAATGCTAGATCTAAGTCTTATACATTCATAATATGCTAGATCTAGGATTGTAATCCTTATTTATGTGTACATGCCATAGCCAATGATGATCCTAGGGTTTCATCAAACCCTAACATGATCTAGGAACTACTTCTAACCCTAATCTTCCCCCTCTATATGCATGATCCCGATTCATCTCTCCCCATTCTAATTCATCAATAAACTACACCGACCTGAGCTTCTCATGATGAGAAGAATGTAGGCGATCTTCGGATCCGGTCTCAAACACTAACACACACACACACATTGATCATGATAGAAAGACCGATTCGTCGGGCAATAGGAGTGATAACATGAATATTCTTCTTCTATTGTAATTTGACCTCCGAACCCTATTATTCTCATAAATGGTTTTTTTAATGTTTTAACTACAAATAAAACAATGTGGCGACTCTCAACTCTCGATTTTCATCTCACGTACTCACAGTGGAGACTCCGCTGGGGATCAATTGTTTTTGAAAATCTTTTTCAAAACTTAAGAGGGTCTAACTTTCATTAACGTCATGATTTTGTGTGTGTTCTAACTGCCCCGCGCACCCCTTTTCTGCAAATCTGTTTCTAACGATTTCCTGCAGGTTTATGTGTTCATAGTATGTTTCGATGTTCTAGACCTTCTATTATGTTCGTTTCATGCTTAAATGCTGTTACTATGAATTGTTATGCTAGTAGACTTCTCTCGTGCATTGCATATCATTCCTAAAAATATGTAATCAAATGGCACACTACCACTAGTCCGTGTCACACTGCACACCCTACTGGATACTCCGCTGAGTGCACAGATTTTGGTGATCCTATCGCCTCTATCTTCATGGCACCCGGGCTATCTAACTCATCGTGTTCGCTCCCTAACCGTTGAGGTTTATCCTTGTTCATTTCTAAACCATGCACTTTGATCGAGTTAAGAACACTTATCAAAACAAGTAATCCTAATCTTAACTAAAATCATTCATCATGTTGCGTGTCTCTACCCTAGATTAACTCTAGTCAACCCTCGACTCGTCTAGGTCAACCCTAGTTAACCTCTGACCTTCCTAGGTCAACTTACTCAATGCCATCCCGTCTAGGTCAAACTTTGGCCAACTTTGGTCAACCGACCTACCTCTCGCCTCATCTAGGTCAACTTATCGCCTTGGCCCGTCTAGGTCAAACCCTCATCCTTGACCCATCTAGGTCAACCTATCACCTTGACCCATCTAGGTCAACCCTAGTTAACCTCTGACCTTCCTAGGTCAAATTACTCAATGCCATCCCGTCTAAGTCAAGCTTTGGCTAACCTTGGTCAACCGACCTACCTCTCGCCTTATCTAGGTCAACCCTTCACCTTGACCCGTCTAGGTTAAACCCTCTACCTTGACACGTCTAGGTCAACCCTAATCCTCGAACCGTCTAGGTCAAACCTATCGTCTTGACTCGCTTAAGTACCTCAACCAATCTAGGTCAACCCGCCATCTAGGTCAATCCTTCATCTTGACCCCACCTTTAGTCAAGCTAGCCAACCTTAGATGACCTACCTCTTGGCCTACCCGTGTCAAACCTTACCCGACTTCAAGTCAAAAATCCACCTTACCTAGGGTCCCTCCACCTATACCTAACCAAGGACCGAGTCATCTCCCCTAAGTTTTAGACCTCTACGGTCATCTTCCAATACTTATGATTTCCAAAATCACTGACCTCTGTGGTCACTATCTCTCTTATTTTACTTAACCCAAGCTACGGTGACCTGAGCCTCTCATTGTGTGGGACCTCTCCTGTATAGTAAGGGGAACGTAGGCAGCTACCGGCCCAGTCAAACTTTTAGTCTTTTCATTCAAAGAACATTTCAAAAGTACGGAGATCGAGTCTTTTCATAAAAAATGATTTTATAAACGATGCCTTGTCATTAATTATGAGCCAAATCTAATTCAAAGACTTAACTTCTCCACCAACAACTACAGAATCCTGCATCATGTCTACCGAAGGGGTTAACGCAGTCACAACCGAAGCTACCGCCCAAGATATTGAGACAATTCTCCACCCCAACACCGCTATCAAGGACCAAGCATCCCACTTCAACGCCATTCTCAACAAGCAAGCGGTCCATCTTGACACCGCTCTCAACAAGCAAGAAGCCCTCTACGAGACCATCCGCAGCAAGCAAGCGGCCCACTATGAGACTATCCTCAGAGAGCAAGCAACCCTCTCCCGAACTCTTCTCGATGAACAAGAAGCCTTCTTTGAGACTGTTCTCCTCAAACGGACATACCGCTTCCAGAAGGTGGTGTACAAATCTCTAAAGGACACCGAGGAACATCTCCGGTCTGACATCTATGGCATCCACGAGTACCTCGACCTCACTCTACCTCATGCTCAGTTTCGACATACTTACGCTCCTCAAATGTATGGACCACCACAGACTCTCCCCGTTAGGATGCCTCCAATGGCTACTCATCAACAAGGAATAATGGTGCCTAAACCACCCTCCAAGATGGTCCGTGACTAGAAAGACGAGCGTGAGTTCGATGATTTGGGTATGCCATTAGACTAATGCTTCGAAAATCTAGTTCAAGGCGGCAAGTTATCTCCTCTCCTCGACTTCAAACCAATCACTAGAAGACAAAACTTGGATCCCTCCAAATACTGCAAGTATCACAAATACATTGGGCATGGCACCGAGAACTGCATCCAACTGAAAAGGAAGATCCAAAGCCTCATTGATAGTGGAGCCATCACCCGCCAAGGAACAAATGGTCATAGAAGAAGTTACACCGGGGCTACCTGTTGGTCCCAAAGGGGCAACAAGGGTATGAAAAATGCTAGAGGGGGGGGGTGAATAGCGTTTTAAAATTCTTTTCAAACCCTTTTGAAAAGCAATGGCTTATGCGCACAGTTCTTAAATAAGCTAAGTATAGCGCGCAGAGAGAGTGTGAAATGTACAGCGGAAATTTAAGTAGCAACTGCGCAGGGTACACTGCGCAGAAGGTAAAAATGCATGCACTAAGTTTTGGCTAAAGAGTTGGTTAAAATGTTCTAAGGCAATAAGCAGTAACAAAACAGAGCAGCAAATAGCAATCTGATAAGATCAAACAAAGCAGCTATTAAGATATAATGTAAGCAGGAAATAAGCAGTAAGAATAGAGAACAAGCTATTTGGAGAGGTTCGATCGATGAAAGATCTACGTCCTCTACCAAGATGGTTAGTCTTGGATTTTCTAATGAGATTTATATTGATGAGAGGAGCTTTTACAAGATTACAAAGAATCAAAACTCAAATCAAAATCTAATCTATGAAGAGCAAATCCTAGACTAAACTGGTGTATCTCAAGAAGTAAGATCTAAATGATCGAAGCTTCAAGAGGTGTGTGTGTGACAGAAATTCTGGGCTCTATGAATCTATGAGATGAAGAGCACGAAGAATTCTGGTGATATAAGGCTTTAGGATCTGGGCAGGAGTTTGAAAGTATAAAGGTTTGAAGGTTGATCTTGAATCTGGGAATATAAGCAGCAATCTTCTTAACTTCAAGGATACTTATGAAAGCACAAACTCTAGCAACTTGGAAATGAAGATGAGCAGGCTATTTATAGTAGAGAGATTAAAACTAGCCGTTGGAGCTCTGAGCAAGGACGATGAGCTGGCACTATATGATTGGTGCGCATATGTCCTTTACAGCCGTTGGGGCTCTGATCAAGGTTGATGACCTGGCACAATATGATTGGTGCGCAGGTGTCTATGAGCCGTTGGAGACTGAGCATGAAGACCAAATTCAAAAGCTTCTTCTAGAAGGATGACAGCTGTCTTCATTTGACATATTTGACTTGAGCGCATCTCCACTGTTGGATATACTGAGTGTGCTCACTTTGTCGTTTCTGCACACCTCAGCATTTTAATAAACGGGCATCTTCAAAGAGTTTTCCAAGTTAGATGATCTGAATGCATCGAAAACTGAGCAATGTAGAATGCTGCACAGGAGAGACCTGCGCAGTGGTGTCCTGCGCAGAGTAGTCTTGCGCAGTGACCACAGTCTTGCTTAGATCTTCATTCATTTTCGCTCCAAGTCCTATACTCTAAGCCTATACTTTAAAATGGACTAAGCTAAAAATTGAAGTTATAAAACTTCTTACATAGGGTCCTAAAGTCCATAAAATATCAATAGGTGATGGTATCAATCAATTCTAACATAAATAGGAGGGTTAAGTGATAAGCATACCCAACAATCTCCCCCTAAATGATTGATGCCATTACCTACTATAACAAAGGCAATTCATTGTACTTGATAATAACATGTCTATAGAAATGAAAATGGTAAATCATGTCTCAAGTCAATGCACACACTAGCCAATGCTATAGATTTCTAGTCTATCCAAAAGATTAACTTAAAAAGAGGGAAAGATAGAAATATCATTCAGCGCATAAAAAAAATATGAGTTTTAGTTTAAGTATTCGTTTAAACTGAATGTTTAAACTTTATGCGTAGAAAATATGAGCAGTTAATAATATGCGCATGAGGTGAAATAATCCAATCATTGGTCCACAAACATATGGTTTGAATTGAACAAGGTTTTGGAAACTAATGATGCAATTTTTCTCATTAAAACTTGAAATGTAAAGAGTTGCAGATTACAAGTTTGAATAAGAAAAACAAAATGCGCACAAAAAGGAATACCTTGCGCAAAAACAAAAAAAAATTACATAGAACCTAGTCTATGTTGATCCAGTGCAAGGCTTCGCGCAGCTCGTTCTGCATACTGTTGAACTTATTCATAAGTTCAATCTTCAGTTCTTGAAACTTCTCTCTGAACGCCACAGCCTCACCGACATAGGTAGACATTCCTCTGCGCATATCTCTGTTGTCCTCTCGCAGCTCTTGGAAGTTGGCTCTGTACTGCACTTGATGTCCAGTCATCTGGTTGAAATATGACTGCTCTGCAGCTTCAATAGTGTTGATGACGGTGGCCTGCGTTGCTTCGAGTCTTTGGTCAGTATGGAGGCGCTGAGTGTTCACGCTGGCTTGAATATCGAACATAGCTTGATCCATCCTAGCGTTGAACCCATCAGCGAAATCAGTCATTGCTTGAGTTATGCACTCCCTGACACTTTCCATATTAAGCGCACTAGCATGCACAGGACCACCTTGTTCTAATTTCTCCAACATCATTGCTTCCAACCCGGCAAACCCTTCATACAACCCATCGTCCAAGCTCTTGCGCAGACGCTTAAGCAGTCCTACAAACCCATCATTGATAGCGGTATAGGTGCAAACATTTTCAAGCATCCCAGCTATTGACTTCAGAAAGTCCAGAACCATTTGATCTAAAGCATCAGGGACGCGCTGCGCAGAGGGGCCGGAGGGACCTGCGGAGGTACTTGCCTTTGATACATTCTCCCCCTTCATGGCATCAATCTCTAAGCGCTGCACATCAAGTTTCTCTTGGATAGCAGTCTGCACAGTAATGAGTTGATTCATTTGGGACTGTGCAGAAAACTGGTTGACTTGAATAGTATTGAGATCCTAGAGAATTTGGCGCAGATCAGCAGAGGAAGAGAGAGAGGAAGTAGATACTGTAGGAAAGACAGAAGGAATAGCTTGAGCTGATGAATGAGAGACTTTGGGAGGAGAGTGCGTTGGTGAAGGTTGTTTGGGAGAGAGATGAATAGGATCAGCAGCAGGAGACCTATGCGTAGATGAGTGCGTGCTGCTGCTATCTGTATCAGTTGTGCGCACATCCCTCTCATTTTCTTCTTCAGGAGGATTAACAGCAGTTCGTTGCGCAGCATCATCGGCCTGCGCAGACTTGGTAACTTCATCCTCATCCTCATCTTCTAAGTCCAGTCCATCATGAAGGACAGAGGTGCCAGGTTGAGTATTTCCAACCGGAATATTGAGGCTTCGGAAGGCACTTGTTGATGGTTCAGGAGAAGGTGGAGCCGCAGCTTTTGGCTGTCCCTTCGTAGTGCTGTGCACAACTTGTTTCTTGCGCGGAGTTCGAAAAGGAACATCCTTAGCAGGTGCAGCAGCAGGGGCCTTGGAAGGTGTACCAGAGTCAGGAAAAGCTTCATCCATCCAGTTGTCACTATCTCCTTTACCCTGAGCAGGAGGTTCTTCAGCAGCCTTTGGATCTTGCTCCCCCTGCGCGGTATCATCCGCAGCATCAGCATCAGCAGCAGTCTCATCCATTCAAGACTCGCTGTCTTCTTCAACCGTAGCCGCCGTAGGAGGAAGTCTGGTAAATGCAGACTTTTTTTTGGTTTTTACAGGAGAGGGAGCAGGCGCAGAAGGATCTTTGCGCTTATTTGAGGGATTGGGAGCAGGAGGCGGTAAATCAGATCCGATTTTAATGCCAGCAGTTGACCTGACATTTGGAATTTCCTTCACCTTTTCTGGCGCAGGATCTGCAATACCTTTGCCTTTGCGCTTTGCCTGTGCAGCAGCCGTTTCAGGCTCAGCAGGCGCAGTGGCCTTTGAAGGCTGCGCGGCAGTTTTCTTTGCCTTGGGTTGAGGGGCTTCATCATTATCACTATCAACCCATTCTTCCTTGTTTGGGCTGGTGTCCTTGTTCCAGATCTTGCGATAATCACCGCGACCAATTTCATTGCGCAGTGAGTAGAGGTGAGAGATTGAATAGGTCTTGGTGCACGGAACTTTGAGTTCAGGACGCTTCTGCACGAAGGTGCGCAGCTCAGAGACATTCATTAGGTACTTAGATAGTAGCCTACAGTGAGTTTTGTACTTGGCTACTTTCTTGTCCATGCGCTTCTCATAACTCTCCGACGCATCCCATAGCTCATCAAATAGAACAGAGGACCAGTCTAGAGCATCGCCATTATAAACCGCAGCGCAATAAGCCCACTGCTTGGAAATGAACTTGCCCTTATTTCCATTTTTGCAGTTTACTGAATCACAAATAATGGTGCACAGGTGATACATCACCTCACCAAATTCCTTGCGATCATGAATGCTCCATCAACATTAAACCCGCAAAGCTTCTTAAGTGATGCAAAAACAATGCGCACTGAATAATTCTGAACAACCGAGCGGATAACATCAATCTTTGCTCGATTTTGCTTGTGCGTCATGGTGACTTGCTCTGCGTTTTCAAAGAACTCTTCTACGAGAGAGGGGACATAGAAGTCCTGATCCAGAGTAAAGAGAAGTAAGATGCCGGAGGAATCCATAAGATGAACAATCCTGCGTCCGACAGCGTCTTTGTGTAGTGCAGCAAGATCTAATTCCCAGCCTTATAGGAAATAGAAAGAATTCTACGTAAAACAAGAAATAGTTTAGACAAGAATCACGCATGGAGCGAAGTGCATGTGCAGATACACGTATGCGCAGCATCTCCATACAAGATAGGAATAGTAAAAGTGATGCGCAAAAATAAAAAAAAATATGCGCAAAAGCGAGGATGCATGCGCAAAAACACAAACACTTAAAAAAAATATAAGCGATCCAAAGTATAATAGAAAAGTCAAGAACTTGAAGAACATGGAAGGACTGTTCATGAGCACGAAGAACACCATGAACACCAAAAATGAAAGTTTGACCAAAAAGGACAAAAAACATATCGAAATGACCGCATTTTAAGGACGAAAAATAATCTTAACAAAGAAATTTCTAAAAACACGATATCGAACCCAGAAACTGAGAAAAACTGTTCGTCTGCTCAAGGAGTTTTCGGACAAATTTTTTTGCAGAAATCATGTGAAAACAGTATTGATCATGAAATAAAGTAGATATAAAGGTAGATTAGAGAGAGACGAACCCAAAACAACAAACGATTTTGAAAATGATTAACAGAACAGAGAGAAATCGAAAAAGGGAGTTTTAAGAACTCGAGACTTAACAATGGAGGATAGGCAGAAAATGAGTTCAGGGGTCAGAAATTGTTACCATGTCTTCGACAGTCTTAGCTTCTAACCGGTTCATGGACCTCAACAACAACCTTAGCTTTAGATTTTCGGGTAGCCATTTAAATGGAACTAGGGTTTTTGAAATGAGTAAGAGAGAGAAGGGATTGTGGTTGAAGGAAAGAAAGTAAAAGAGAGAGAAAAAATAAATCTTAGAGAATGGTGAGAGATTTTGCAGAGAAGGAGAGAGATGAGAGTTTTAGTGAAAGAGAAGAGTGAGCAGGAGAGAGAGAAATAGGAGGGTCAAAGGGTTTTATACCAAAAAGGGGAAAAGGTGCGTATGACGTCAGCACGACGGTTTGGTGAAAGGCGGCTAGTTTGGTCAAAAACGCAGAGGCGCACGATAGCGAAGCGACGTGGCCGAATAGGGAACGCGCGTGCGCAGGCCTGACGCGCGCGTGTGTCAGCAGGTCTAGGCAGGTCACAGTCATATCAACTTCCTTATAAATGTTGCTCAGGAATCCTAACAGGCGCTATCATCAATGACAGGTTGCATTAATGATAATGGGACATGCACAGGGGTAAAAGCAAAATTTCCCAAGAAAATTCAAAAATTAAGGCGAGGGAAAATTTTAATTGCACAAGTACCCTTGTGAACTAAGCGTTGACTTTTCAGTCAGGGACCTATGTGTAATTTCTAATAAATAGAAGACTTACCTGCGATCCACGAAGTGTGCGCATGTTAAAATCATGCGCAGAGCTTAAATAGCGCAATAGATTCTTTAAAGACTTTAGTTTCATGCACAAATGAATTACTGCGCAGGGGTTGCCGCAGAAGCATAAATCTTGACCTATGATGAATACTATCAAGCAAACATAAGATTATCAGTATTAACAAATCATATGGATAAGTTATCTAAGTTCAAGCATACCCATTTCTCCTCTCAAGAAGACAAATCTCTTTGCGTCAAGAGCCTTTGTAAGGATATCAGCAATTTGATTGTCTGTGCCCACGTGCTCTAAATGAATGTTTCCTTTTTCCACGTGATCCTTGAGAAAGTGATATTTGATGTCGATGTACTTTATCTTTGAATGCATGACAGGATTGTTGGAGACTGCTATGGTGGACATATTGTCGCAGAAAATTGGGCAATTTCCTTCATGAATTCCATAGTCCACCAATTGTTGTTTCATCCATAGGATTTGGCAGCAGCAGCTTCCAGCAGCAATGTATTCATCTTCTGTAGTGGAGATGGACACATCAGCTTGCTTCTTGTTTGCCCACGCAACAAGTCGATTTCCAAGGAAATGACAAGTTCCACTTGTGCTCTTTCTGTCAATTGTGCATGCTACGTAGTCTGCATTTGAATTGTTGGGTTTCGAAGTAACATGCGCAGCGGAATTAAGCATTTAAATTTTATGAAACCCAAAGCCCATAGATCCATTCATATGATTAAGTCAAATACAACATAATGAATACTAGAATACTAACCCTTGATGCCTTTGATTTTGCAACCTTGAATTCGATGGAGGCTTGAAATCTTGATCACGAACAAAGCAAGAATCACGAACTATGAAGATGATAAGTTTCACCCTCTAGTGGTATCCACACCACGAACGAATATCAAGAACACTTGATCTTGGTTGCTAGACCAAATTATGAAACACGCTTTCACAATTGTAAGAACTATATGGAATTATGAATATTCTTGTTCTTCACTTTTGGGATCTTAGAACAAGAAAAATAACCTCCCAAAACCCTTTGGAGGCACTCATAATCATGTGCTTAATGACTGCTGAAAGGATCCTTAAATAGGTCCTAATCCTTAACCCTTAAGGACTTAGAAAACCTAAATCCCGTCACAAAATTAAGCTGCAGAGTTTCTGGCCCGACTGCACTAGCACGGTCGTGCCCTTTAAGGCGCACGGTCGTGCCAATAGGTGCGCATGTTGCCACCAGCCGTCCAATATTGGCACGGTCGTGCTTTGCTTTTGGCACGGTCGTGCCAGTCACCCCGCAAGACTTTGCCTTTGTTCGATTTATGGCACGGTCGTGCCCTTTAAGGCGCACGGCCGTGCCAGTTCAACTTTTAGGCATTTTTCCATAATTCCAATTCAGTCCTTCGTGATTCGTTCTATTTGTGTGTGACCCTCTAGGATTACACTAAGTTGGCAATGAGCCCAAACATGAACCCATAAGATATGATTAGGTTCTAGCAAACCGTCATACCTACCCAAATAGTGTAACTAGATACAAGTTCGCATTCCTTTTAGAACATGTCACAATCCCTTTGTCCACGATGTCATTGAACACAAGTCATCGTCAACAAGTCAACTTGTATTGTTCAATACTTTCTCGATTCCGAATATGTTGATAATCCAAATGATATTGATCCAATCAATCCATTTGAGTTTGGCCAAACATTTCACCAACATCATTCCTTCGAGGGGCCCAAGCTTGACATTTCTCCGAAGAGGGACAAATCCATTTAGCTTATTATTCTTTCCTACGTGAATCCAATCATGCCAATCATACACTTTATAACTACCGTGTTAAGGCAGCGTTTGAATATGTCAAACATAATTTTCATCAAGTGGAAGACTATAATAACTTCATGTCTAAGGATTCAAATGACATAACTAATATGAGATTTATATATGACATCGACCATGACATAAATCTCATACCGCGGGTCATGTCCAGTACCTTGTTCCAAACAAGTACCCATAAATCTAACATGATCATCCCATGATCATTTAGCCTTTATACTAGTGCTTAACAAGCTCTAGGGACGGAGATTATTATAAGCAAACACGAGCCATAATAATAATCTTATTATCTCTTTATTATTATGAATAAAATGATAACTTATACAACGTTTAACAAACGTGCCTAGGGCACCAAAACCAACAATCTCCCACTTGCCCTAGGCCCAATTCCCTAGGTATCCAATACCCATGGACCCAACATGACCATCATGTTGGCTTGTGGAAGTTCCTTTGTTAGCGTGTCCGCAACGTTATCATTACTTGGTACTTTGCATATATTTACGTCTCCCTTATCAACGATTTCTCGAACGATAAGAAAACGCCTAAGTATGTGTTTGGATTTAAGATGTGCTCTTGGTTCCTTTGCTTGATCAATAGCACCACTATTATTACTAACAAGGTCTATTGGTTTTAGCAATACTAGGAACCATCTCAAGTTCACCAATGAACTTCTTAATCCAAACAGCTTCCTTTGCAGCATCCAATGCGGCTATATACTTAGATTTAGTCGCAGAATTAGTGACTGTACTCTGCTTGGAACCATTCCAACTTACAGTTCCACTATTTGACATATGCACAAAAAACTGATTGCGATCTATTATCATCTTTGTTGGTTTGGAAGCATGCATCCGAGATCATTTTCCATACCTTCATAGATCATAAATGAATCTTTAGTCCTTCTAAAGTACTTTAAGACTCGCTCTCATAGCCATCCAGTGAATCTCACCGGTGTCGGATTGATATCTACTCGTCATGCTCCAAGCATTAGATATATCCGGCTTAGTACTTATCATGGCATCATGGATCCAATTGCCGAAGCAAATGGCATCTCATTCATTTTCTCATGCTCATCTTTTGTCTTGAGGACATTGAGTCTTGCTTAGAGAAAATCCATGTAACACTGACAAATGTCCTCTCTTAGAATTTTCCTTGCAGAATCTTCTTATGACTTTGTCAATGTATGTACATTGGCTTTAAACCATTTAGCTTCCTTGATCTATCTCTATAGATCTTAATGCCAATGACTTATGAGGCTTCATCCATATTCTTCATTGCGAAACACTTTCTTAACCAAGTCTTTACAGATTAAAGTATAAGAATGTCGTTTCCAATGAGCAATAGGTCATCCACATATTAGATAAGGAATAGCACCATGCTCCCACTAATCTTCTTGTATATACAAGATTCATCTTCGTTCTTGATCAATCCAAGCTCTATGACTTATCAAAACGGAGATTCCAACTCCCAAAAGCTTGCTTCAATACATCCAATGAATCTTCGCAACTTTCATACCTTTTAGAATTTTCTTGACTATCAAAACCTTTAGGTTGTATCCAATACATCCTTAAGTGAGTTCCCGTTGAGGAACGCTTGTTTTGACATCATTTTGTCAAATTTCATATTCCAAATATGAACATGTGACTATGAAAATTCTAATAAGTTTCTTGCTACCCATGTAACATTTTTCTCCAAGAAAAGTCATTCATCTCCTTTGGTTTTTACACCTTAGGTTAGAATGATCAAGTTCCAAACTTGATTATTATACATGAATTGCCTTTTAGATTTTATGACTCCAAGCCATTAATCTAAATGTGGAGTTGATATTGCATCTTTGATAGGTGGTAAATACTTCATTCTAAATGAACTTTACCTCAATACTTTCTATTTCGAAATATCCAATATTTCTACTAATAGATTGTATTTTATCATGTGTGCAAGTACTTGTATATCTTTAACGGAATTTCACAACCCCTTGTGAAAACTTGTTCAACTTCCATCATAGGTTAAATACTATTTTCTAAGTCTCGAACCATTCGAGATATATTTTACTCCCACTGATTCTTTTAGAGATAAACCTTTTATCTAGAAAAATATCATCATAAGCAACAAACCATTTGTTTCTCATGAGTAAAATTTTATCCTCAAGTTTCCTTAGGATATCCAATGAAAATATATTTATTAGATTTAAATGTGAGTGTGTCCCAGACAAATCATTTCCAAAAGGTTTCACCATCTTAAATCTTTACGAAAGACAAACCGAGTTTTCTTTCATCATTTAACCTCTTTTGATGAAACTCAAATTAGTGTAGTTATAGCAGTTTATAACACATAACCCCAAAACAAATAATGGAAGATCAATTTTGATTTTATCATCTTATGAACCATATCCAATAAGGTTCAATACCTCCATGTAGACACATCATTCCAAATGGTGTTCTTAGTGGAGTTTATTGTGAAACTATTTCACAACCTTAATGATAACTATCAAAATCTTGGTTCAATTATTCATCATCACGATCGAGTCAGAATCTTTGAATAGTTTTACCAAGTATAACCAAAATTCTCTTTTAGCATTGCTACTTAATGCACCATATACATTGACATGTATTAGGTTAGGTAAGATATTAGCCTTTTACTATTCATAGTAAAAGATGTTTTGGTCCAAGTAAATGATATTTGCCTAAATCATGTGATTCCAAATCATATGAGTTAAAACTCCGTCCCATGGAATTTTAGATATGCATTTCTCATTTATTTGATCAAAACAATAAGGCATAAAGAATTTTAATTATTTATGTTATAGATTTTATTACTTTGTTCTTCAAGATTTAGGATATAAAATTTCTTTATATGATAACACAATGAAGTAAATCATAATAAATAAAGCACCTTTCTTATTCCAAATAAGAAATGAATATCCTTCATTATCTTATAACAAAATAATATTTCCTACTTCATTAGTAAAGCCACTTTAGAAGTGTTCTATGAATAATGTTGCAATTCTTGCATCATTACCACTCATAGATCAACCGTTACTAAAAGTAGTCTTTCAATTTACTAATTATTCTGGCATCCAATACCCAATAATTAAATTTAGAAAGATTAATTTATAACATAAATATCCCAAGTGGTAGTCCCACTACCATTCTTTTATTGATCGTCCAGAATTATGACTACAATTTTAGATGGTCAATCCAATTGCCACTTTACCAAATTGCATCAATTAGAGTTATAATTTTAACCACAATTATTTCCTTTAGGTTTGACAACCCTTGTCTTACCTCTCCTTTGGCACTTGGCCCCTTTCCATCACGAACCATGAGCATTGGAGAACCTTCTCCAATATCTTCATCTTCGCAGTTTTTCAGCATGTTAATGCAATTCGAAGAGATTCTTATTCATTCTAAGCATGTCATAGTTCATCACTAAGTGATCATAACATTTGAACAATGAATCAAGAATGAGATCCGTGGCTTGCTCCAATCCAATTGGACAACCAAGTTTCTCAAGATGCTCTACGTAGCCTTTATCTTAAGCATGTGAGGTTCCATTCTTTGCCCTTTACTCATTTTGCAATGAGTGAATGCAACAATGGTTTTATACCTCTCTTGATTAGATTGCTCTTTGAAACATGTAACTCAACTCCACGCCTATCTAATAGGCTTCTATAAGTTCCAAAATTTGTTGGAGTTTTGAGCACATAATCGCGAGCATAAGACAACTCACATTCCTAGAATCATACTCATGATTCTTGTGATTGTCTATTCCGGCTTTGGGTTCTTTAGGAATAGGCCCATCAAGAATGTACAACCCATCTTCTTGCCTTAGAACCATTCTTAGGCTCAGGATCCAATCCATGAAGTTTGTACCATTCTTTTGAAGCTTTATCCTTAACAAGGATTAATCGCAACGATTTTAGTTGTCATTTACAACTTATGCAAAATTTCCAAAATTTTACAAGTACCAATCTCATTAAAGAGATAAATAATGTATTTTCCAAAAATACTCCCACTAAATTATATAACCTTCTTATACATCCAATGTATAATATAATTTAAATGGGCTAAGATCCAACTTTAATTTGATTTTAAGTCCGCTATGGCGGATTACACAAAACCAAATTAATTAGGTAGACAACCCTGTCAATCATATCCAATATGACTCTTAGATCCTTTTTCTGAGATTCTTTTAAATTAGGCTAAGATCCATCTTTAATTTAATTTCAAGTCCGTGGAGGCGGATTACACAAAATCAAATTAATTAGGTAGACAATTTCTTGTCAATCATATCCAATATGATTCTTAGGGATCTAATTTCAAAAGCATGTTTAATCTCATCTTTGCCTAGGCCCAAAACTGTTTTGACGCCTTGTTAAGTCCAACCATTTTAAACATATAGTTAATGTGCCTCGCTAGGGCGTGCCCACATTATCTATCTTGCTCATACATAAATAAAGTTAATGCACCTCGCTAGGGCGAAAACTACATTGAAATTACTCATATACTAGCAAGTGTTTTAATCATGGCATGGCAAAAGGGACTTACAACTTTCTTGAAGGTTTATTATCATATAGCATACAACACATTTATGAGCACATAAGATAAACATGTTACGCATCAAGTTTAGCCACTAAATTAATAATCATTAATTTAAGCATAATATTTATGTGTCATTAGTTTTTCTATAATTATGAGGATGAGACTCTTTGAACCTTGGCTATCATCTCCAAATCAAGACAACAAGAAGTGCGGCCGAACTAAGCCATTAGGCAACCACAATTCCGCACTAATTCAAGAAACCAAGAAAGTAGTCCATGTGGCCGAAACTAAGCAATAGATGGTCTCGATGAACGTAGGCCAATTGCATCCACAATTCCACATGGATCTCCAATCTTTGAATCAAGAACTTTGTTTCTCAATTTTAGCAATTATGAACTCTTCATAATTCTAACTTCGTTTTATCTTTGAAACTTTGATTGCGATCAAGTTTGGGAAACATAATCTCGATGAACGTAGATTAGCTATCCAAACCTTGAACCAATCTTAGAATCACAAGACTAAAACAAATAGGAGATTTAAACCCAAGATCCACACCCAAAACCCAAACCCTACCCCGCACCAAACCCTAGGTCCGGCCGGGTCAAGGCTTGGGTCCGGTCGGACCCCTTGCGAAAAATTCAAATTTTTAAAGTTCCAAAATTTATCTCAAAATTATTTTTCCCGATTCAATTAGGATTTGGTGTTCTTGGTGATCCAATCACCATGATCATCAAAACCTTGACTAAACGATTTATTCTTGAATCCCTAGAATATCAAAACTTTGATCCAATCAAAAATTGATAATCCAAACAATTTTAAATCCACCATAATTTTAATTGCGATTGAGCAGTGCGATTAAAGTTTATAAAACAATAAACCACATAAAACGCATAGACCACATAAACTTCATAATCCCAATATTCAAATCATGCTAGGCACATAAACAATTTATATACACACAACATGATTATGTATTGAAATAATCAACATGAAAGGGGCTCTGATACCACTGTTGGGTTTCGAAGTAACATGCGCAGCGGAATTAAGCATTTAAATTTTATGAAACCCAAAGCCCATAGATCCATTCATATGATTAAGTCAAATACAACATAATGAATACTAGAATACTAACCCTTAATGCCTTTGATTTTGCAACCTTGAATTCGATGGAGGCTTGAAATCTTGATCACGAACAAAGCAAGAATCACGAACTATGAAGATGATAAGTTTCACCCTCTAGCGGTATCCACACCACGAACGAATATCAAAGACACTTGATCTTGGTTGCTAGACCAAATTATGAAACACGCTTTCACAATTGTAAGAACTATATGGAATTATGAATATTCTTGTTCTTCACTTTTGGGATCTTAGAACAAGAAAAATAACCTCCTAAAACCCTTTGGAGGCACTCATAATCATGTGCTTAATGACTGCTGAAAGGATCCTTAAATAGGTCCTAATCCTTAACCCTTAAGGACTTAGGAAACCTAAATCCCGTCACAAAATTAAGCTGCAGAGTTTCTGGCCCGACTGCACTGGCACGGTCGTGCCAATAGGTGCGCATGTTGCCACCAGCCGTCCAATATTGGCACGGTCGTGCTTTGCTTTTGGCACGGTCGTGCCAGTCACCCCGCAAGACTTTGCCTTTGTTCGATTTATGGCACGGTCGTGCCCTTTAAGGCTCACGGCCGTGCCAATTCAACTTTTAGGCATTTTTCCATAATTCCAATTCAGTCCTTCATGATTCGTTCTATTCGTGTGTGACCCTCTAGGATTACACTAAGTTGGCATTGAGCCCAAACATGAACCCATAAGATATGATTAGGTTCTAGCAAACCGTCATACCTACCCAAATAGTGTAACTAGATACAAGTTCGCATTCCTTTTAGAACATGTCACAATCCCTTTGTCCACGATGTCATTGAACACAAGTCATCGTCAACAAGTCAACTTGTATTGTTCAATACTTTCTCGATTCCGAATATGTTGATAATCCAAATGATATTGATCCAATCAATCCATTTGAGTTTGGCCAAACATTTCACCAACATCATTCCTTCGAGGGGCCCAAGCTTGACATCTCTCCGAAGAGGGACAAATCCATTTAGCTTATTATTCTTTCCTACGTGAATCCAATCATGCCAATCATACACTTTATAACTACCATGTTAAGGCAGCGTTTGAATATGTCAAACATAATTTTCATCAAGTGGAAGACTATAATAACTTCATGTCTAAGGATTCAAATGACATAACTAATATGAGATTTATATATGACATCGACCATGACATAAATCTCATACCGCGGGTCATGTCCAGTACCTTGTTCCAAACAAGTACCCATAAATCTAACATGATCATCCCATGATCATTTAGCCTTTATACTAGTGCTTAACAAGCTCTAGGGACGGAGATTATTATAAGCAAACACGAGCCATAATAATAATCTTATTATCTCTTTATTATTATGAATAAAATGATAACTTATACAACGTTTAACAAATGTGCCTAGGGCACCAAAACCAACATGAATAACCTAGCAAATCGAAATTCGAATCTTTGGTATACCAAAGTCCAAGGTTAACAGTTGCAGAAAGATAACGAATAATGCGTTTAACAGCAGTTAAGTGCGCTTCTCTAGGGTCCGCTTGATAGCGCGCATAGACACAAACACTAAACATAATATCTGGCCTACTAGCAGTAAGATAAAGGAGAGAGCCAATCATACCTCGATATAAAGTTTGATCAACTTTCTTACCTTTTAAGTTTTTGTCAAGCTTATTGCCCGTGGCCATTGGAGTGTCGTATGCTTTAGCATTCTCAAGTATGAATTTCTTGATTAAGTCTCTAGTGTACTTAGCTTGATTGATGAAGATGCCATCATTAAATTGTTTGATTTGAAGCCCGAGGAAAAATGTGAGTTCTCCCATCATGCTCATTTCAAACTTGCTTTTCATGAGCTTTTCAAAGCGCTTACAAAGTAACTCATTTGTAGAACCAAATATAATATCATCAACATAAATTTGAACAAGTAAAGAGTGATCATTATACTTAGCAATAAAAAGAGTTGTATCGATTTTACCGCGCTTGAAGCCTTTCTCTAGCAAGAATTTTGATAGAGTATCGTACCATGCTCTTGGAGCTTACTTAAGTCCATACAAAGCTTTTTGAAGTTTGAAGACGTGATTTGGAAATCTGCTATCTTCAAATCCAGGAGGTTGAGCTACATAGACCGTCTCTGGGAGTTCTCCGTTGAGAAATGCGCTCTTCACATCCATTTGATAAAGCTTGAATTTCTTGTGAGAGGCATAAGCTAAGAAAATTCTGATAGCTTGTAGTCTTGCTACAGGCGCAAAAGTTTCATCATAGTCGATTCCTTCCTCTTTCCTATAGCCTTGCGCAACCAACCTTGCTTTGTTCCTGGTGATGCTTCCATTCTCATCCATCTTGTTTCTGAATACCCATTTTGTACCAATAACACCTTGGTCATGAGATCTGGGTACCAAAGTCCAAACCTTGCAGCGCTCAAATTGGTTAAGCTCTTCTTGCATAGCAGTAACCCAGCTTGAATCTTGGAGCGCTTCATCAATCTTCTTTGGTTCGATTTGAGAGATAAAGGAGTGAAACTCATCATCAAAATTTGATGCTCTCCTAGTACGAACCCCTATATTGAGATCACCAATGATATTTAAAATTGGATGATCTCTAACTTCACGAACCTCGGGAGGTAAGTTAGGTTGAGTAGTAGGAAAACGAAGATCTTCAATGGGTACTTCAATTGCTCCAACATCGAGGTCATCAAAAGTGATTTGCTGAAGTGGAGAAACATCATGCGCAGGAGGAGGTGTTTGCGCATCAGGAGTTGTGACTTCTGGCACAGTATCTGGAGAATACGCATGAGATGGACTTGCTTGATTCTGGTTTTGATTAATTTGATAATCATTCTGTGCAGGTGCAGTTTGAGGCTGCGTACCTATCTCATCATTCTCAGCTGAATCATCAGAATCATTTAGAGCCAAATGTGGCTCAAGGAGAGAATGTTCATCAAAAGTAACATGTACAGATTCTACAATTACTAGAGTAGTTCTATTAAAAACACGAAAAGCTTTAGATTTTTTGTCATACCCAACGAAAATACCTTCACCTGCTTTGGCGTCGAATTTGCCTCTATGATCTTTGCCATTGTAGAGGATATATGTCGCGACCCCGGACCCCGCGGGCCCGAGACCGCGAGCTGGACGTCGACTTAAAACCGAAACTAAGAAATACCAAGGTTCAAATTTCATTTAATACCAAAAGGTAATGATCCAAAGTTTTACAAAATCAAGTTTGATAAAAACCAATTACAACAACCATAAACTTCCACAAGTTTGTGCCCAACAAAATACAAATGTACAATTCTTAAAGACGTCATTGTTTGGTATAACTACCCCAAAATGGTTACACATTTACATAATGGAAACCAACCTATAATAACCTTCCCCAAAAGAACGGATCCACACTCGACGTCCTCTATCTCGTGATCAGCGAGACTAATCCTTAGCACCTGGGGGGGGGGGTTAAGGAAAAACAAAGATAAAAGGAAAGGGGTGAGATAAATCTCAATAAGTTACTAATGCAACTACATGACATGCTATGATGCAATAATCAATAAACGCTAATAAATATCACATAGCACATAGCATTTAGCATGTATCAGATAGCAGCGGAAATAAACACATAACAAAGGATATAGCCAAGGTTTTCCAAACCGGAACATCCAAATAAAGGATCGCTGCGCAGCTTCAATAATCAACCAATCAACATCTTCATAATAGCATGAAAGCCGAAGAGAAAACCCCCGGTACCGGAACCAATAACATAAAAGTGTCACGAGGGACAAGGACCATGACACAAAGTCATGCCCGCTAGCCAGATACATTCACAAAGGAACGCTGACTTATCCTTTCCAAGGCCAATCTGGAGAAGGGGGTAAAGAAGGGGGCAAAACAATGGTCAACATTATAATGGACTTGGCTTTGCCATTATAATCCTTCCCATCGCCCAAACACACACAAAATACCAGCTGGACTTTCAAATAAATGCTAAGTAATAATAGTTTAGCATGAATGCACAACTTAAGGTTCCAAAGTAGGGAACCAATCCAATTAAATCACCACAAAGGTAAACCAAAATAAACAGCACATCAAAGATGAACCACATTTCCAAAATGATACCAAATCAAATTCCATATCATATTTATTCACAAAAGAATCAAATCCACACAATAAAGTGTTCCACGGTGTTATCTTAAGTTAATTAGAAGTAATAAACCTAAACTAGTTAAGCCTTAAGTATTAAACCAAGCAAAAAGGTTAAATTTCTGAAACAGGGGCGGGCGGGCGCCTGGAAAGGGGGCAGGCAGGCGCCTGAGTGTCCAGTGAGTTTGGTCATCAGAAAATGACATGTAGGCGGGCGCCTGGAAAGGGTCAGGCGGGCGCCTGGTCTACGGACTGGGGAAAAACAGAGCTGGGTTCTTCACATTTCCTTGCCATTTTCATCCCAAATTCATAATACCCAAAATCAACACTCCCAAGATGGTTTCTAAGGTATCCAAACGTCATTTATAACTAGGATGGGAGTCTAAACACACCATTATAGACCCAAAACCGAGAATCAAAACCAACATTTCAAGTTTTCACCATTTTTTTCCCAAAACTCAAATAAAATTCCAAACAAATTCAAAATACAACAAAACTTCAAATATGGCACATTAATCATCATATAAACATGGTATGAACATTTTAGCATCAAAATGGGGGAAAAGTAACTTACTTGCAAATTCTCAAAGTTGATGGATTTCGATTCTTTTTGGCTTCCTACGATCCTATCGACGATCTAAACAAGGTTCAAGTTTTAAGAAATGAGAGAAGATGAGAGGAAGATGGAGTAAATGAAGAGAGAAGGAAGGTGGAAGAAAACTTACCAAACTTGGAGGAGAGAGAGAGAGATTGCTGGAGGAAGAATGGTGAGGGAAATATGGAGGAGGTGAGGGAAATATGGAGTAGGGGGAAATTATTTTGAAAAGTTACAATTAGGGCCCCTCCCCTACACTACCCAATTCAATACTCCCACTAACAACTAAGACCCAACACTTCTATACTAGCACAAATGACCCAATACAAAGCTAGGCATAAATATTATAACACATAAATTGCACACACAATTATTTAAATAAATAATAATTTAAATAAATAATTAAGCAAATAATTAAATAAAAATCATTTAATTACTAATAAAATAGAGCCTATATTTCGGGTCGTGACATTCACTCCCCCTTAAAGAAAATTCGACCCGAATTTTAACGAGACTCACCTCAAACAAAAAGCCACGGAAATCTCCTCTCGATCTCATCTCGGAGCTCCCACGTCGACTCCTCGATGTTATGATTCCTCCAAAGAACTCGAACCAACGCAATGCTTTTGCTCCTCAACTCTTGGACTTTAGAATCTAAGATCCGAACCGGTCGTTCCTCATAAGTCATATCGGGCTCAATATCCTCCGGTATTCTCGGTAACACGTGAGACGGATCATGAACATACTTCCGAAGCATAGAAACGTGAAAGACGTTATGCAATCGGTCTAAGGATGACGGTAACGCAAGACGATACGCTAGTAGTCCAACCTTTC
Source organism: Campanula takesimana (assembly GCA_026119855.1). Lineage (NCBI taxonomy): Eukaryota > Viridiplantae > Streptophyta > Magnoliopsida > Asterales > Campanulaceae > Campanula > Campanula takesimana. Next base: position 1,888,613 of record JAOWBW010000030.1, read on the forward strand.
CCAAAATCTCAAACGGGCCAATAAACCTCGGAGCCAATTTGCCTTTCTTTCCGAATCTACGAATACCCACCTTTGGAGACACTTTCAAGAATACCAAATCACCAACCTGGAAACTAAGGTCTCGCCTTCGGTTATCTGTGTAGCTCTTATGTCGACTCTGGGCTGTCTTCAATCTATCCCGGATAACTTTAACTTTCTCAACCGAATCCCGAAGCAAATCAATACCCACAATCTTCGCTTCACCGACCTCATCCCAACAAATAGGCGATCTACACTTCCTTCCATACAAGGCTTCAAACGGTGCCATCTTGATACTAGCCTGATAACTGTTGTTGTAAGATAATTCCACTAACGGTAGGTGCGAATCCCAAGAATCGGAAAAGTCTATCGCACAAGCTCGCAACATATCCTCCAAAATCTGAATAGTCCTCTCGGATTGACCGTCGGTCTGGGGATGAAAAGCTGTACTGAAACGCAAATCTGTACCCAAAGCTTCCTGAAACGCCTTCCAGAATCTAGAAGTAAACCTCGGGTCTCGGTCTGACACAATGCTAACCGGAACCCCATGCAATCTAACAATCTCATCAATATAAAGGGTCGCAAGCTTTTCCATCGAATATCTGATATCAATAGGCAAGAAATGGGCACTCTTGGTCAATCTATCCACTATTACCCAAACACTGTCAAACTTCCTTCGGGTACGAGGCAGTCCCGTAACGAAATCCATAGTCACATGCTCCCATTTCCACTCGGGGATCTCTAACGGCTGAAGTAATCCCGCGGGTCTCTGATGCTCGGCTTTGACCTGCTGACACGTTAAACACCTCGAAACATACTCGGCTATTTCCCTCTTCATATTAATCCACCAAAATTGTTGCTTCAAATCCTGATACATCTTCGTACTACCCGGATGAATAGTATACCTCGATTTGTGACCCTCATGAAGAACTCTCTGTCTAATTCCATCAACATCCGGAACACACAAACGACCACGGAAAGTCAACACTCCCACCGGGCTAACAGAAAAATCCTCGAAATTCTTTTCCTTCAATTTGCCCATTACCTTCACTAACTCGGGATCTTCTTTCTGAGCTTCCTTTATCCTCTGAACTAGGGTCGGAGACACCCTAATATTCGCAAAAATAGCCCCATGTCTCGATTCACGAGGAGACCAATCTCGAACATCCTCAAGCATTTTCCATTCACGAACCATCATCGAAGCCACATAAGATTTTCTACTAATCGCATCGGCTACCACATTCGCCTTCCCCGGGTGATAAGAAATCGTACAATCATAATCTTTCAACAATTCCATCCATCGGCGCTGTCTATTGTTCAACTCTTTCTGGGAGAAAAGATACTTCAAACTCTTGTGATCCGTAAAAATTTCAAACTTCGCTCCATAAAGATAGTGCTTCCACTTGTGCAACGCAAATACAATAGCCGCTAACTCCATATCATGAGTCGGGTAATTCTGTTCACTAGGGGTCAACCTCCTCGAAGCATAAGCAATCACTTTCCCATTCTGCATCAACACACAACCCAAACCCTCTTTCGAAGCATCACTGTAAATCACTAGACCATCGCTCCCATTAGGCAAGGTCAAGATCGGTGTGGTAGTCAACCTCTTCTTCAATTCTTCGAAACTCTTGTCACATTTCTCGGTCCACACAAACGGAACATTCTTCCGGGTCAACTGAGTCATCGGAGTAGCAATCCTCGAAAACCCCTCAATAAATCTTCTATAATACCCGGCTAAACCCAGAAAACTACGAATCTCGGTCACTGACTCGGGCCTCTTCCAATCCACTATGGCTTCAATCTTTGACGGATCCACAGAAATCCCGTCTTTAGAAATCATATGACCCAGAAATGACACCTTCTCGAGCCAAAATTCGCACTTACTGAACTTCGCAAACAATTTCTCCCTCGCAAGAACGGATAAAACTGTCCTCAAGTGCTGCTCATGCTCCTCTCGAGATTTCGAATAAACAAGAATGTCGTCGATGAAAATCACCACGAACGAATCAAGATAGGGATGGAAAACCCGGTTCATCAAATCCATAAACACAGCAGGCGCGTTCGTCAACCCAAACGGCATAACCAAAAACTCATAATGACCATACCGAGTGCGAAAAGCAGTCTTCGGAATATCCTCTGATCGAACCTTCAACTGATGGTACCCACTCCTCAAATCAAGCTTAGAGAAAACCACGGACCCTTGAAGCTGATCAAACAAATCATCGATGTGCGGTAGAGGGTACTTATTCTTCACCGTAACCTGATTCAACTTCCGGTAATCTATACACAGTCTCAACGAACCATCTTTCTTCCGCACAAATAAAACCGGTGCTCCCCACGGGGAAACACTAGGGCGGATAAACCCTCGATCAAGCAACTCTTGCAATTGAACCTTCAATTCCTTCAACTCTGCGGGAGCTAACCTATAGGGCGCTTTCGAAATCGGAGCCGTACCCGGCAAAAGGTCTATACAAAACTCAATCTCACGATCGGGAGGCATATCATACTCGGTAGAGAAAACATCGGGAAATTCTCGGACTACCCGAACACTATCAAAACTAGGGGATTCTTTCCTAGTATCAAGAACACTAGCCAAATACCCCTCGCAACCACTACGCAATAATCTTCTCTCTTTTATAAAAGAAATTAAGCGAACCTTTCTACTCAGAGGACAAGCCTCAAACAAAAATTTAGGCACATCGGGAATAGAAAAAGTAACAGTTTTCTTACGGCAATCGACAGAAGCATGAAACTTGCTCAACCAATCCATACCCAAAATGACATCAAAGTCTTGGATAGGAAGAACTACCAAATCCGCAGAAAGGACACGACCACAAACAACCACATCACAAGCACGAAAGACTCGATCAGAAATCAAGCATTCTCCTATAGGGGTCGACACCTCTAGCACGTACGGTAAAGACTCGAATGCAGCATTTAACATGGAAGCAAATTGCACAGAAATGTATGAATGAGATGATCCTGGATCTACTAACGCTCGTGCGCTCACATTAGACACATAAACAATACCTCCAATAACGGATGGATCATCGGTAGCTTGTTGTTGATTCATAGCATAAACCTTCCCTTGAACTTTGGGCTTCCCGGCGGCATCCCGTTTCTGACCCTGATTAAACCCAACTCCTGACCCGGATGCTTGACCTCGGTACCTCGTGCACTCTCTCGCAAAGTGCCCCATTTCACCACAATTGGTGCACTTGCCTTGCTTTTTCCAACACCTATCCTCCGCATGGCCTACCTTCTGACAAAAGGTACAAGGCTTCCTCAAATGGCTCCCTTGGTTCCCGGAAGTGGTACCCGGGTTCCTTAGGTTTTGTTGCCCTCGGGACTGAGATTGTCCCCCAAAGTTACCTCGGTTATCGATCCTTGGTTGTGACTTGCTCAGCACTCCTTGCTTACTCGGGTTGGCCACCTCGGTCTTCCTCTTATGTTCCCCAATATCTTGCTCTATCAAATAGGCTCGGTCCACCGCATCTTGGAATGTCACTATCCGTTGGGCAATTAGTTGAGTACGGATGGAGGTCTTCAATCCCCGAATAAACCTCATAGCCTTTTGTTCCTCGGTCCTCACCAAATAGTCGCAATATCGGGCTAATTCTATGAACTTAGCCGAGTATTGTGCTATAGACAACACACCTTGCTCTAGGTTGAGTAGCTCGATCTCCTTTCGGTTTTGATCAACAACCGGAATGAAATGCTCCTTGAATTTGCGCACAAACAACTCCCACGCATACACCGTGCGAGTATCATCCCAAGTAGTTTTAATACCTTTCCACCAATGCTCGGCGGCACCCACAAGCTTGTAAGCCGCAAACCGGACCTTGTCCTCATCCGAACACCCAAACACATCGTAAATCTTTTCCATAGACTCAATCCATAACTCAGCTTTCCGAACATCGAGCTCCCCATTGAATTCAACCGGTTTCAACTTCAGAAATTGCTCCAATCCATAACGGGGTGGTGCTTGCTCTACCCTCGGACCTTGATCATGTATGGCCTTCATGGCCGCCTCAAACATGCCTTGAAACATGGCACGGGCTTCTTCCCTTGTATCATTCTGATTTGCATTACCGGAACTACCTTCACCACTCCTTCTACGAACCATTGTAACAAGTACCTGCATACAACATCAACCGTTAATCACTCGCACACTACTACCCACCTAGGTCATACTAATCCACCTAGACTTATACTTAGAGCTAATGCCATAGCTCTGATACCAACTGTCGCGACCCCGGACCCCGCGGGCCCGAGACCGCGAGCTGGACGTCGACTTAAAACCGAAACTAAGAAATACCAAGGTTCAAATTTCATTTAATACCAAAAGGTAATGATCCAAAGTTTTACAAAATCAAGTTTGATAAAAACCAATTACAACAACCATAAACTTCCACAAGTTTGTGCCCAACAAAATACAAATGTACAATTCTTAAAGACGTCATTGTTTGGTATAACTACCCCAAAATGGTTACACATTTACATAATGGAAACCAACCTATAATAACCTTCCCCAAAAGAACGGATCCACACTCGACGTCCTCTATCTCGTGATCAGCGAGACTAATCCTTAGCACCTGGGGGGGGTTAAGGAAAAACAAAGATAAAAGGAAAGGGGTGAGATAAATCTCAATAAGTTACTAATGCAACTACATGACATGCTATGATGCAATAATCAATAAACGCTAATAAATATCACATAGCACATAGCATTTAGCATGTATCAGATAGCAGCGGAAATAAACACATAACAAAGGATATAGCCAAGGTTTTCCAAACCGGAACATCCAAATAAAGGATCGCTGCGCAGCTTCAATAATCAACCAATCAACATCTTCATAATAGCATGAAAGCCGAAGAGAAAACCCCCGGTACCGGAACCAATAACATAAAAGTGTCACGAGGGACAAGGACCATGACACAAAGTCATGCCCGCTAGCCAGATACATTCACAAAGGAACACTGACTTATCCTTTCCAAGGCCAATCTGGAGAAGGGGGTAAAGAAGGGGGCAAAACAATGGTCAACATTATAATGGACTTGGCTTTGCCATTATAATCCTTCCCATCGCCCAAACACACACAAAATACCAGCTGGACTTTCAAATAAATGCTAAGTAATAATAGTTTAGCATGAATGCACAACTTAAGGTTCCAAAGTAGGGAACCAATCCAATTAAATCACCACAAAGGTAAACCAAAATAAACAGCACATCAAAGATGAACCACATTTCCAAAATGATACCAAATCAAATTCCATATCATATTTATTCACAAAAGAATCAAATCCACACAATAAAGTGTTCCACGGTGTTATCTTAAGTTAATTAGAAGTAATAAACCTAAACTAGTTAAGCCTTAAGTATTAAACCAAGCAAAAAGGTTAAATTTCTGAAACAGGGGCGGGCGGGCGCCTGGAAAGGGGGCAGGCAGGCGCCTGAGTGTCCAGTGAGTTTGGTCATCAGAAAATGACATGTAGGCGGGCGCCTGGAAAGGGTCAGGCGGGCGCCTGGTCTACGGACTGGGGAAAAACAGAGCTGGGTTCTTCACATTTCCTTGCCATTTTCATCCCAAATTCATAATACCCAAAATCAACACTCCCAAGATGGTTTCAAAGGTATCCAAACGTCATTTATAACTAGGATGGGAGTCTAAACACACCATTATAGACCCAAAACCGAGAATCAAAACCAACATTTCAAGTTTTCACCATTTTTTTCCCAAAACTCAAATAAAATTCCAAACAAATTCAAAATACAACAAAACTTCAAATATGGCACATTAATCATCATATAAACATGGTATGAACATTTTAGCATCAAAATGGGGGAAAAGTAACTTACTTGCAAATTCTCAAAGTTGATGGATTTCGATTCTTTTTGGCTTCCTACGATCCTATCGACGATCTAAACAAGGTTCAAGTTTTAAGAAATGAGAGAAGATGAGAGGAAGATGGAGTAAATGAAGAGAGAAGGAAGGTGGAAGAAAACTTACCAAACTTGGAGGAGAGAGAGAGAGATTGCTGGAGGAAGAATGGTGAGGGAAATATGGAGGAGGTGAGGGAAATATGGAGTAGGGGGAAATTATTTTGAAAAGTTACAATTAGGGCCCCTCCCCTACACTACCCAATTCAATACTCCCACTAACAACTAAGACCCAACACTTCTATACTAGCACAAATGACCCAATACAAAGCTAGGCATAAATATTATAACACATAAATTGCACACACAATTATTTAAATAAATAATAATTTAAATAAATAATTAAGCAAATAATTAAATAAAAATCATTTAATTACTAATAAAATAGAGCCTATATTTCGGGTCGTGACAATATAGCATTTGCAGCCAAAAATCTTGAAGAAAGCAATGTTGGGCTCTCTTCCTCTCCATAGCTCATATGGAGTCTTGTTGTAGGCTTTGTTGATGAGGGATCTATTCCGAGTAAAGCAAGCAGTGTTGACAGATTCTCCCCAGAAATACTTTGGAAGCTTAGTTTCTGCTAACATAGTCTTTCCAGCCTCAATCAACGTGCGATTTTTTCTTTCCACAACGCCATTTTATTGAGGAACTCCAGCAGGAGAGAAATTGTGATCAATTCTATGGTCATCGCAGTATTGGGCAACACCGTTATTTTTGAATTCAGTTCCATTGTCTGATCTAACGCTCACAATGTCGTCTTCCTTTTGAGTTTGGAGTCTTCGAAAGAGAGCAGTCAAGATATCATAGCAGTCATCTTTGGATATCATCATTTCGACCCATGTATATCTTGAGTAGTCATCCACCACAACTAAAGTATATTTGTTTCCTCCAATGCTCACGGTGGTGACCGGTCCAAACAAGTCTATGTGAAGCAGTTGTAAACATTTGGAAGTTGAGGAAGCAATCTTGCTGGAGAAAGACTGCTTAGGTTGTTTATCTAGCTGGCATGCTGCGCATTTTCTATTATGATGGTCAGCTACTTTGGGAAGTCCTTTGACAATATTTTCCCTTCCTAGCTTAGCTAAATATTTGAAGTTCAAATGACTTAAGCGCTTATACCATAGCCAGCTATTTTCACTTACATTCTTTGCTACAAAACAGAGATTAGTGATAGAATCTATAGCAGTAAGATCAATAATGTAAACATTAGTCTTACGAGTCCCTGTGAGCAAAGTTAGTCCGGATATGCCATCTTTGATATAGCAGTGCGTTGCAGTGAAGTGACATTCCAAACCTTTACCGCAGAATTGTGATATGGAGAGCAGGTTGTGCTTGAGTCCTTCTATGAGCGCAACTTTCTCAATGCACACTTTATCTTTTCTGATTCTTCCATATCCAACTATGTGCCCTTTGTTGTTATCTCTAAAAGTTACTGAGGGACCTCTTCCTTCATGCACATCTTCAAGAGCGGTGACATCTCCAGTCATGTGTCTAGAACATCCACTGTCGAGGTACCATATATGCGTTTTAGCTTGTAAAGAGTGCGCAGTAAACCAGGAGACCTGAAAAATAGACATTAAAAAAAACGCAGGTCCCCTTTGTTGGTCCCAAAGGGGCAACAAGGGTATGAAAAATGCTTGAGGGGGGGGGGTGAATAGTGTTTTAAAATTCTTTTCAAACTCTTTTTGCAAATTAATGGCTTATGCGCACAGTTCTCAAATAAGCTAAGTATAGCGCGCAGTGAGAGTGTGAAATGCACAGCGGAAGTGTTAAGCAGCACCTGCGCAGGAAAAAGCTGCGCACGGATAAAAACGCACGCGCTAAGTTTTGGCTTAAAGAGTTGGATAAAATGTTCTAAGGCAATAAGCAATAACAAACACAGCAGCAATAGTAGCAATCTGATAAGATCAAACAAAGCAGTAATTCAGAAATGATTAAGCAGGAAGTAAATAGCGAGATTAAAGAACAAGCTATTTGGAGAGGTTCGATCAATGAAAGATCTACGTCCTCTACCAAGATGGTTAGTCTTGGATTTTCTAATGGAGATCTTATTATATGAGAGAGTTACAAGATACAACAATGAAACACAACTATCTCAAAGATCTATAATCTATGAAGAACAAATCCTAGACTAAACCGGTGTATCTCAAGAAGTAAGATCTAAATGATCAAAGCTTCAAGAGGTGTGTGTGTGTTCAGAAATTCTGGGCTCTATGAATCTGTGAGATGAAGAGCACGAAGAATTCTGGTGATTTAAGGCTTAGGATCTGGGCAGGAGTTTGAAGGTATGAAGGTTTGAAGGTTGATCTTGAATCTGTGAGTAGTAAGCAGCAATCTTCAGAACTTCAAGGATATTAGAAAGCACAAACTCTAGCAACTTGGAAATGAAGATGAGCTGGCTATTTATAGCTGAGAGCTTGAATATAGCCGTTGGAGCTCTGAGCAAGGACGATGAGCTGGCACAATATGATTGCTGCGCAGATGTCCTTTATAGCCGTTGGGGCTCTAATCAAGGTTGATGACCTGGCATAATATGATTGGTGCACAGGTATATAGAGCCGTTGGAGACTGAGCATGAAGACCAAATTCAAAAACCTCTTCTAGAAGGTTGACAGCTATCTTCATTTGAAATATATCTCTTGAGCGTGTCTCCACCGTTGGATCTGCTAAGTGTGCTTGTTTTGTCGTTTCTGCACACCTTAGTACTCTTAAAAGTGTACATCTTCAAAGCGTTTTCCAAGTTAGGTGATCTGAATGAATTGAACTGAGGAAGAATGTTGCGCAGGATATACCTGCGTAGTGGTGTCCTGCGCAGAGAAGTCCTGTGCAGTAACCACTGACACTTGGATCTTCATTCCTTTTCGCTTCAAGTCCTGTGTTCTAAGCCTATACTATAAAATGGACTAAGCTAAAAATTGAAGTTATAAAACTTCTTACATAGGGTCCTAAAGTCCATAAAATATTAATAGGTGATGGTATCAATCAATTCTAACAAAAAATAGGAGGGCTAAGAAGTAAGCATACCCAACAATCTCCCCCTAAATGATTGATGCCATTACCTACTATAACAAAGGCAATTCATTGTACTTGATAATAACATGTCCAAAAAGATGTGATTGGTAAGTCATGCCTCAAGTCAATGCACACACTAGCCAATGTCATAGATTTCTAGTCTATCCAAAATATTAGCTTACAAAAAGGGAAAGACAGAAATATCATTCAACGCATACAAATAATATGAGTTTTAGTTTTAAGTATGCGTTCAAACTGAATGTTTAAACATTATGCGATAAAAATATGAACATTTAAGATTATGCGAATGGGTTGAAATAATGCAGTCATTGTTCCACAAACAAAGAGTTTGAATTGAACAAGGTTTTGGAAACACATGATGCGATTTTTCTCATTAAAACTTGGAAGTGTAAATAGTTGCAGATTACAAGTTTGAATAAGAAAAACAAAATGCGCACAAAAAGAAATACTTTGCGCAAAAACAAAAAAATTACATAGAACCTAGTCTATGTTGATCCGGTGCAAGGCTTCACGCAGCTCATTCTGCAAACTGTTGAACTTATTCATAAGTTCAATCTTCAGTTCTTGAAATCTTTCTCTGAACGCTACAGCCTCACCGACATGAGTAGCCATTCCTCTGCGCATATCTCTGTTATCTTCTCGCAGCTCTTGGAAGTTGGCTCTGTACTGAATTTGATGTCCCGTCATCTGGTTGAAATATGACTGCTCAGCAGCTTCAATAGTGCTGATGACGGTGGCCTGTGTTGCTTCGAGTCTTTGGTCAGTGTGGAGGCGCTGAGTGTTCACGCTGGCTTGAATATCAAACATGGCTTGATCCATCCTAGCGTTGAACCCATCAGCGAAATCAGTCATCGCTTGAGTTATGCACTCCCTGACACTTTCCATATTAAGCGTATTAGCATGCGCGGGACCGGGACCACCTTGTTCCAATCTCTCCAACATTATCGCTTCCATCCCTGCAAACCCTTCATCCAAACCATCAGCCAAGCTCTTGCGCAGACGCTTAAGCAGTCCTATAAACCCATCATTGATAGCGGTATAGGTGCAGACGTTTTCAAGCATCCCAGCTATTGATTTCAATGAGTCCAGGACCATTTGGTCTAATGCATCAGGGACGCGTTGCGCAGAGGGGCCGGCGGAGGTACTTGCCTTTGATATATTCTCCCCCTTAATGGCAGCAATCTCTAAACGCTGCGCATCAAGTTGCTCTTGGATAGCTGTCTGCGCAGTAATGAGCTGAGTCATTTGGGACTGCGCAGCAACCTGGTTGACTTGAATAGTATTGAGAGCCTGGAGAATTTGGCGTAGATCAGCTGAGGAAGATAGAGAGGAAGTAGATACTGTAGGAACGGAAGGAATAGCTTGAGCCGGATGAGGAGAGACTTTGGGAGGAGAGTGCGTTGGAGAAGGTTGTTTGGGAGAGAGATGAATAGGATCAGCAGCAGGAGACCTATGCGTAGATGAGTGCGTGCTGCTGCTATTTGTATCAGTTGTGCGCACATCTCCTTCCTTTTCTCCAGGAGGATCAACAGCAGCTTGCTACGCAGCATCATCGCCCTGAGCAGACTTGGTAACCTCATCCGCATCCTCATCTTCCAAGTCCAAATCATCATGAAGGATAGAGGTGCCAGGTTGAGTATTTCCAACCGGAATATTGAGGCGTTGGAAGGCACTTGAGGATGGTTCAGGACAGGGAGGAGCCGCAGCTTTTTGCTGTCCTTTCGCAGTGCTGCGCACAACCTGTTTCTTGCGCAGAGTTTGAGGAGGATCTTCCTTAGCAGGTGCAGCAGTAGTGGCCTTGGCAGGCATTCCGGAGATGGGTAAAGCTTCATCCATCCAATCATCACTATCTCCTGTACCCTAAGCAGGAGGGGCTTCAGCAGCCTTTGGATCTTGCTCCCCCTGCGCGGTATCCTCCGCAGCATCAGCAGCAGTCTCATCCATTCGAGACTCGCTGTCTTCTTCAACCATAGCTGCCGCAGGAGGAAGTCTGGTAAATGCAGGCTTTTTCTTGGTTTTGGCAGGAGAGGAACAGGCGCAGGAGGATCTTTGCGCTTCTTTGAAGGTTTGGGAGCAGGGGGCGGTAAATCAGATCCAATTTTAATGCCAGCAGTTGATCTGACATTTGGGATGTCCTTCACCTTTTCTGGCGCAGAATCTGCAATACCTTTGCCTTTGCGCTTTGCCTGCGCAGCAGCCATTTCAGGCTCAGTAGGCGCAGTGGCCTTTGAAGGCTGCGCGGCAGTGTGCTTTGCTTTGGGTTGAGGGGCTTCATCATCATCATCACTATCAACCCAATCTTCCTTGTCTGGGCTGGTGTCCTTGTTCCAGATCTTGCGATAATCACTGCGACCAATTTCATTTCGCAGGGAGTAGAGGTGAGAGATGGAATAGGTCTTGGTGCACGGAACTTTGAGATCAGGACGCTTCTACACGAAGGTGCGCAGCTCAGAGACATTCATCAGAAACTTTGATAATAGCCTACAGTGAGTTCTGTACTTGGCTACTTTCTTGTCCATGCGCTTGTCATAGCTCTCCGATGCATCCCATAGCTCGTCAAAAAGAACAGAGGACCAGTCCAGAGCATCGCCATTATAAACCGCAGCACAATAGGCCCACTGCTTGGAAATGAACTTGCCCTTATTTCCATTTTTGCAGATTACGGAATCGCCAATAATGGTGCAAAGGTGATACATCACCTCACCAAATTCTTTGCGATCATGAACACTCTATTTCTTTACAAGAGAGGGTTCCCCAACCAGTTTCTGCGCAAGCTTGTTTTGTTTAGCTTCAGAATAGGCTTCTGGCGTATCATCAACCTTAAATCCGCAAAGCTTTTTAAGTGACGCAGGAACAATGCGCACTGAATAATTCTGAACGACTGAGCGGATAACATCAATCTTCTCGCGAGTCTGCTTGTGTGTCATGGTGACTCTCTCTGCATTCTCAAAGAACTCGTCTACAAGAGAGGGGACATAGAAGTCCTGAGCTAGTCTAAAGAGAGGTAAGATGCCGGAAGAATCCATAAGATGAACAATCATGCGTCCGACAACATCTTTGTGTAGCGCAGCAAGATCTAGTTCCCAGCCTTGTAGGAAATAGAAAGAATTCTGCGCTAAATAAGAGAGTTTAGAGAAGAATTACGCATGGAGCGAAACGCATGCGCAGATACACGTATGCGCAGCATCTCCATGGGAAACAAAATGAAAAAGATATGCGCAAAAACGCAAACACTAAGAGATATTAGGCGACCCAAATCAAGAGAAAAAATAGGAACTTGATGAACACGGAATAATAAAATATGAACACGAAGAACACCAAGAACACTAAAAATCAAAGTTTGACCAAAAAGGACAAAAAGTATATCGAAATAACCGCATTTCAGAGACGAAAAACAACTAAGAAAACAAGATTTCCAAAAACAGAACATTTAGCCCAGAAATCGAGAATAACTGTTCGTCTGCCTCGGAGGTTTTCGAACGAAAATTTTTGCAGACAACAGATGAAAACAGTACTGATCGTGAAATAAAGTACATACAAAGGTAGATCAGAGAGAGACGAACTCAAAACAACAGACGATTTCAAAAATGATTAACAGATAAGAGCAAAATCGAAAAATGGAGTATTAAGAGCTCGAGACATAACAATGGCGGATAAACAGAAAATGAGGTCAAGGTCTAGAAATTGTTACCATGTCGTCAATAGTTTTAGCTTCTGGAGGAGGAACCTCTTCAACAGGTTCATGGACCTCACCAACTGCCTTAGCTTTAGATTTTCGGGGAGCCATTTTAAAAGAAACTAGGGTTTTCGAAAAGGGAAGAGAGAGAAGAGTTTTGCAGAGAATGAGAGAAAAGTCAAGGAGAGAAGAAGAGGAAATGATTGGGAGAAGGAGAGTAGGTTGCAGAGGAGAGAAAAAGGATGGATTTGTGAAAGAGAGAAAGAGAGTAGGAAAGAGAGAGAAAGAAAGAGTCAAAAGGGATTTATACCGAAAAGGGAAAAAAGGCGCATGACGTTAGCGAGGCGGTTTGGTGAAAGACGGCGAATTTGGTGAAAAACGCAGAGGCGCACGATAGCAAAGCGACGTGGCCGAATAGGGAACGCGCGTGCGCAGACCTGACGCGCGAGTGAGTGAGTAGGTCTAGGCAGGTCACAGACATATCAACTCCCTCATAAATGTTGATCAGGAATTCTAACAGGCGCTATCATTAATGGCCGTTTGCATTTAATGATAATGGGACATGCGCAGGGGCAAAAGCGTAATTTCCCAAGAAATTTCAAAAAATAAGGCGAGGGAAAATTTTAATTGCACAAGTATCCTTGTGAACTAAGCGTTGACTTTTCAGTCAGGGACCTAAGTGCAATTTCTAATAAATAGAAGACTTACCCGCAATCCACGAAGTGTGCGCATGTTAAAATCATGCGCAGAGCTGTAAATAACGCAATAGATTCTAAAACCAGATTAACATTAGAGTTATGCGTAAATGAAGTACTGCGCAGGGGTTGCGCAGAAGCATGGATCTTGACCTATGATGAACATTTTATCAAGCAAACACAAGATTATTAGTATTAACAAATCATATGGACAGGTTAGCTAAGTTCAAGCATACCCATTTCTCCTCTCAAGAATACAAATCTCTTTGCGTCAAGAGCTTTTGTAAGAATATCAGCAATTTGATTATCTGTGCCCACGTGCTCTAAATGAATGTTTCCTTTTTCCACGTGGTCCTTGAGAAAGTGATATTTGATGTAGATGTGCTTTGTCTATGAATGCATGATAGGATTGTTGGAGACAGCTATAGTGGACATATTATCGCAGAATATTGGGCAGTTTGCTTCATGAATTCCATAGTCCACTAGTTGTTGCTTCATCCATAGGATTTGGCAGCAGCAGCTTCCAGCAGCAATGTATTCAGCTTCTGTAGTGGAGATGGACATAGCAGGTTGCTTCTTGCTTGCCCACGCAACAAGTCGATTTCCAAGGAAATGACAAGTTCCACTTGTGCTCTTCCTATCAATAGTGCATGCTGCGTAGTCTGCGTCTGAATAACCTAGCAAATCGAAATTTGAATCTTTGGTGTACCAAAGTCCAAGGTTAAAAGTTCCAGAAAGATAACGAATTATGCGTTTAACAGCAGTTAAGTGCACTTCTCTAGGGTCCGATTGATAGCGCGCACAGACACAAACACTGAACATAATATCTGGCCTACTTGCAGTAAGATAAAGGAGAGAGCCAATCATACCTCGATATAAAGTTTGATCAACTTTCTTACCTTTCAAGTCTTTGTCAAGTTTGTTGCCCGTGGCCATTGGAGTGTCGTATGCTTTAGCATTCTCAAGTCCAAATTTCTTGATTAAGTCCCTTATGTACTTGGCTTGATTTATGAAGATGCCATCATTCAATTGCTTGATTTGAAGCCCGAGGAAGAATGTGAGTTCTCCCATCATGCTCATTTCAAACTTGCTTTTCATGAGCTTCTCAAAGCGCTTACAAAGTAACTCATTAGTAGAACCAAATATAATATCATCGACATAAATTTGAACAAGTAAATAATGATCATTATACTTAGCAATAAAAAGAGTTGTATCGATTTTACCGCGCTTGAAGCCTTTATCTAGTAGGAATTTGGATAGCGTATCGTACCATGCTCTTGGAGCTTGCTTAAGTCCATACAAAGCTTTTTGAAGCTTGAAGACGTGATTTAGAAATCTGCTATCTTCAAATCCAGGTGGTTGTGCTACGTAGACCGTCTCTTGGAGTTCACCGTTGAGAAATGCGCTCTTCACATCCATTTGATAAAGCTTGAATTTCTTGTGAGAGGCATAATCTAAGAAAATTCTTATAGCTTCAAGTCTTGCTACAGGCGCAAATGTTTCATCGTAGTCGATTCCTTCCTCTTGCCTATATCCTTGCGCAACCAACCTTGCTTTGTTTCTGGTGATGCTTCCATTCTCATCCATCTTGTTTCTGAATACCCATTTTGTACCAATAACGCCTTGACCATGAGGTCTGGGTACTAAGGTCCAAACCTTACAGCGCTCAAATTGATTAAGCTCTTCTTGCATAGCAGTAACCCAGCTTGAATCTTGGAGCGCTTCATCAATCTTTTTTGGTTCAATTTGAGAAATAAAGGAGTGATATTCATCATCAAAGTTTGATGCTCTCCTAGTACGAACCCCTACATTGAGATCACCAATGATGTTTGAAGTTGGATGATCTCTAACTTCACGAACCTCGGGAGGTAAGTTAGGTTGAGTGGTAGGAATACGAAGATCTTCAATGGGTACTTCATATGTTCCAGCATCAAGGTCATCAAAAGTGATTTGCTGAAGTGGAGAAACATCATGCGCAGGAGGAGGAGTTTGCGCATCAGGAGTAGTTACTTCTAGCGCAGCATCGGGTGTATGCGCATGCGATGGACTTGCTTGATTCTGGTTTTGATCTTCTTGATTAACATTCTACGCAGGTACAGTTTGAGGCTGCGTACCTGTCTCAACATTCTCAGCAGAATCATCAGAATCATTTGGAGCCAAATGTGGCTCAAGGAGAGAATGCTCATCAAAAGTAACATGTACAGATTCTACAATTACTAGAGTAGTTCTATTAAAAACATGAAAAGCTTTAGAATGTTTGGCATACCCAACGAAAATACCTTCATCTGCTTTGGCGTCGAATTTACCTCTATGATCTTTGCCATTGTAAAGGATATAGCATTTGCAGCCAAAAATCTTGAAGAAAGCAATGTTGGGGGCTCTTCCTCTCCATAGCTCATATGGAGTCTTGTTGTAGGCTTTGTTGATGAGGGATCTATTCTGAGTAAAGCAAGCGGTGTTGACAGCTTCTCCCCAGAAATACTTTGGAAGCTTAGCTTCTGCTATCATTGTTTTTCCAGCCTCAATCAACGTGCGATTCTTTCTTTCCACAACGCCATTTTGTTGAGGAACTCCAGCAGCAGAGAAATTGTGATCAATTCCATGGTCATCGCAGTATTGAGCAACACCGTTATTCTTGAATTCAGTTCCATTATCTGATCTAACACTCACGATGTCGTCTTCTTTTTGAGTTTGGAGCTTTCGAAATAGCGCAGTCAAGATATCATAGCAGTCATCTTCGGATATCATCATTTCGACCCATGTGAATCTTGAGTAGTCATCCACCACGACTAAAGTATATTTGTTTCCTCCAATGCTAACAGTGGTGACCGGTCCAAACAAGTCCATGTGAAGCAGTTGTAAACATTTGGAAGTTGAGGAGGCAATCTTGCTGGAGAAGGACTGCTTAGGTTGTTTACCAAGCTGGCATGCTGTCCATTTTCTGTCATGATGGTCAGCTACTTTGGGAAGTCCTTTGACAAGATTTTCCCTTCCTAGCTTAGCTAAATACTTGATGTTCAAATGACTTAAGCGCTTATGCCATAGCCAGCTGCTTTCACTTACATTCTTTGCTACAAAACAGAGATTAGTGATAGAATCTATAGAAGTAAGATCAATGATGTAAACATTAGTCTTATGAGTCCCTGTGAGCAAAGTTAGTCCGGATATACCATCTTTTGTTGGGTTTCCAAGTAACATGCGCAGCGGAATATAGCAATTAAAATTTTAAGAAACCCAAAGCCATGGATCCGTTCATATGATTAAATCAAATACAACGAGATGAATAGAGGAATAACTAACCCTTGATGGCTATGAATTTTTTTTCTCTTTGGTCTTGGTGGAGATCTTGAAGCTTTATCACGAACACAAAGCTTGAACACGAACTTTGAAGATGATGAATTTCACCCTCTAGCGGTATCCACACTTCGAACGAATATCAAAGGAGCTTCTTTGATCTTGGTTGCTAGACCAATATTATGAAACACACTTTCACAATATAATAAAGAACTATATGGAATTTATTTGTGAATTATATTGTTCCTCAATCAAGGATATCTTAGAACAAAATAAAATCTCTCTCAAACTCTTTGAGACTCACAAAAGCACTTGTCCATATGGTCTGACCGAATTGGGGTTTTTATACACAATTAAGACCTATTCCAAATAGGAATCTTGTGCCAAAAACCTTCCTAAATCGAATTAGGAATTTTCCTGTCGGCAGCACCAGGCGCCCGCCTGTAAGGGACCAGGCGCCCGCTTGAATGACCAGAAGGTCCTTGTCTTTCTGGAATCAATTCAGGCGCCCGCCTGGTCTGAACCAAGCGCCCGCTCGGTAGACCAAACAGCCCAGAATGTTTCCAGAAATTCCTCCAAGGTCCTTTGACTCTAAATTCCAATATAGTCTTCTTATTAAAGATTCGTTCTATTGTGTGTGACCCTCTAGGATTATACTAAGTTGGCAATGGGCTCAAACATGATCCCATAAGATATGATTAGGTTCTAGCAAACCGTCATACCTACCCAAATAGTATAACTAGATACAAGTTCGCATTCCTTTAGAATATGTCACAATCCCTTTGTCCATGATGTCATTGAACACAAGTCATGGTCAAACAGTCAACTTGTTTTGTTCAACACTTTCTCGATTCCGAATATGTTGAAAATTCAAATGCTATTGATCCAATCAATCCATTTGAGTCCGGCCGAACATTTCATCAACATCATTCCTTCGAGGGGCCCAAGCTTGACATCTCTCTGTGGAGGGACAAATCCATTTAGCTTATTATTCTTCCCAACGGGAATCCGATTATGCCAATCATACCCTTTATAACTACCGTGTTAAGATAGCGTTTGAATATGTCAAACATAATGTTCATCAAGTGGAAGACTATAATAACTTCATGTCTAAGGATTCAAATGACATAACTAATATGAGGTATATGTTCGACATAGACCATGCCATAAATCTCATACAGCGGGTCATGTCCAGTACCTTGTTCCAAACAAGTACCCATAAATCTAACATGATCATCCCATGATCATTTAGCCTTTATACTAGTGCTTAACAAGTACTAGGGACGGGGATTATTATAAGTAAACATGAACAACAATAATAATCAAAACATCTCTTTATTGATATGAAATAAATGATAACAATTACAACATTTATTAAACGTGCCTAGGGCACCACTACCAACAATCTCCCACTTGCCCTAGTCCCAATCTCCCATGTATCTAATACCCATGGACCTAACATGACCATCATGTTTAGCTTGTGGAAGTCCCTTTGTTAGCGGGTCCGCAACATTGTCATCAGTAGGTACTCTGCATATATTTACGTCTCCCCTATCAACGATTTCTCGAATGATATGAAAACGCCTAAGTATGTGTTTGGATTTTTGATGTGCTCTTGGTTCCTTTGCTTGAGCAATAGCACCATTATTATCGCAATAAAGGTCTATTGGATTAGCAATACTAGGAACCACTTCAAGTTCAGTTATGAACTTCTTAATCCAAACAGCTTCCTTTGCAGCATCCGATGCAGCAATATACTCAGCTTCTGTTGTAGAATCAGCGGTTGTACTTTGCTTGGAACTCTTCCAGCTTACAGCTCCACCATTTAACATAAACAAAAAACCCGATTTCGATCGGCTATCATCTTTGTCGGTTTGGAAGCTTGCATCCGTGTAAGCATTTACAACGAGATCATCTTCCATTCTTCCATAGACCAAAAACGAGTCTTTAGTTCTTCTCAAGTACTTAAGAATCGCTTTTACAGCTATCAAGTGATTTTCTCCAGGGTCGGATTGGTATCTACTTGTCATGCTCAAAGCATAAGATACATCCGGCCTAGTACAAATCATGGCATACATGATGGACCCAATTGACGAAGCATATGGAACATCATTCATTTTCTCACGCTCATAGTTTGTCTTAGGACATTGAGTCTTGCTTAGAGAAACTCCATGTAACACGGGCAAGGTGCCTCTCTTAGAATTTTCCATACGGAATCTTCTAATGACCTTGTCAATGTATGTACTTTGGCTTAAACCAAGTAGCCTCCTTGATCTATCTCTATAGATCTTAATGCCAAGTATATATGCGGCTTCACCCATATCTTTCATTGCGAAGCACTTTCCTAACCAAGTCTTCACAGACTGAAGTGTAGGAATGTCGTTTCCAATGAGCAATATGTCATCCACGTATAAAATAAGGAATAGCACTATGCTCCCACTAATATTCTTGTATACACAAGGCTCATCTTCGTTCTTGATGAAACCAAACTCTTTGACCGATTCATCAAAATGGAGATTCCAACTCCTTGAAGCTTGCTTCAATCCATAGATGGATCTTTGCAATTTGCATACCTTAGAATCTTGTTCAAAACCTTCTGGTTGTGTCATATACACATCCTCTTGGAGTTTTCCATTCAGGAAAGCGGTTTTGACGTCCATCTGCCATATTTCATAGTCATGATATGCGGCAATGGCAAGCAAAATTCTTATAGACTTGATCATTGCTACGGGTGAAAAGGTCTCATCATAGTCAATACCATGAACTTGCCTATAACCCTTCGCTACAAGCCTAGCTTTGTAAGTATGCACCTTCCCATCCATGTCAGTCTTCTTCTTGAAGACCCATTTGCATCCTATGGTTTTTACACCTTCGGGCGCATCAATCAAATTCCAAACTTGATTGTCTTGCATAGATTGCAATTCGGATTCCATGGCTCCAAGCCACTTGTCCGAATCAGGAGAAGACATCGCCTCTTGGTAGGTTGACGGTTCATCATTCTCAATGATTTCTACCTCATTACTATCCGTTACGAGAAATCCATATCTCTCGGGCTCGGATCGTAACCTACTAGATCTGCGAGATGCTTGTGTATTTTGAACAGGTTCCACAACTCCTTGTGGTTCTTGTTCTTGTTCCACTATTGGTTCAATGTTATTTTCTGGGTCTCGAATTTCTTCAAGATTTATTTTACTCCCACTGATTTCTTTGGAGAGAAACTCTTTCTCTAGAAAGACACCAGTTCGGGCAACAAACACTTTGTTGTCCTCTCGGTTGTAAAAGTAATATCCTTTAGTTTCCTTAGGATATCCTACGAAAATACATTTATCAGATTTGTGTGCTAGTTTGTCAAAGATAAGTCTCTTGACATAAACTTCGCAACCCCAAATCCTCATGAAAGATAAACTAGGTTTCTTTCCACTCCACATCTCATATGGAGTCTTTGGAACCGATTTAGTTGGAACTTGATTTAGTGTGAAAGCAGCGGTTTCTAGGGCGTAACCCCAAAAGGATATTGGAAGATCAACTTGACTCATCATTGATCGAACCATGTCTAACAAAGTCCGATTCCTCCTCTCGGACACACCATTCCATTGTGGTGTTCCGGGTGGAGTCAATTGTGAAACTATTCCACAATTCTTTAGATGATTATCAAATTCTTGACTTTAGTATTCACCACCTCGATCTGATCGAAGTGCCTTTATACTTTTGCCAAGTTGTTTTTCTACTTCATTTTGAAATATTCTAAATATCTCAAATGCTTCACTTTTATGTTTCATTAGTTAAGCATACCCAAATCTACTATAATCATCAGTGAAGGTTATGAAGTATTGAAATCCTCCCCTAGCATTGCTACTTAATGGTCCGCATACATCGGAATGTATCAACCCCAATAAGTCGCTTGCCCTTTCACCCAACTTGGTAAACGGTGTCTTACTCATTTTTCCAAGAAGACACGACTCACAAGTATCATACGACTCTAAGTCACATGAACCCAAAAGTCCGTCCCCATGGAGTTTTGAGATACGCTTCTCATTAATATGACCAAGACGGCAATGCCATAAATAAGTATGATTTACATCATTAGGTTTAGATTTCTTATTTACATGATAGACATTATTTTCATTCTTGACATCAAAGATATAAAGGCCATTAAATGAATTAGCAATACCATAAAGCACATCATTTAAATAAATAGAAAATTTCTTATTCTCAATAAGAAACTTAAAACCTTCATTATCCAAACAAGAAATTGAAATAATATTTCTGCTTAAATCCGAAACATAATAACAATTGTTCAAAACAAGAATTAATCCGGAAGGTAAAGTGACTTCATAAGTCCCTACGGCTAATGCAGCAACTCTTGCTCCATTCACCACGCGTAGATCTACTTCACCTTCTTTAAGCAGTCTCCTATTCTTTAGTCCCTGCACATTTAGACAAATGTGAGAACCACATCTGGTATCCAATACCCAAAAATCAGTGGTAGAAAGGAGAATATCTATCATATAGATACCTGAAGTCGACGCGCCTTGCTGCTCTTCTTCTTCTTTTGCTCTTCCAAGAAAGCCTTGCAATTACGTTTCCAATGACCAATTTCTTGACAATGGAAACAGATTGCATCCTTTTGTGAATCGGGTTTTGCCTCAGAAGCCTTGGCAACCTTTGCCTTGCTTATCTTAGGTTTGACAACTTTTGCCTTACCCTTGCCTTTGGCACCAGGCTTCTTCCCATCATGAACCAATAGCACGGGAGAACCTTTCTCCACAATTTTCATCTCTGCAGTTTTGAGCATCCCATGCAACTCAGAGAGATTCTTATCCATTCCATTCATGTTATAATTCATCAAAAACTGATTATAACTTTTAGGCAATGAATTAAGAATGAGATCCGTGGCTAGCTCCAATGGGATTGGATAGCCAAGCTTCTCAAGGTGCTTTACATAACCTTTCATTTTAAGAAAGTGAGGACTCACTTGTTGCCCTTCATTCATTTTACAAGTAGTGAATGCAACAATGGTCTTGTACCTCTCTTGCCTAGCTTGCTCTTGAAACATGGTTCTCAACTCCACGCCTATCTCATAGGCTTCCAAATGTTCCAAACTTTGTTGGAGTTTTGAACACATAGCAGCAAGCATGAGACAACTTACATCTCTTGAATCATTACGATGTTTCTTGTAATTGTCCCTTTCTACCCTAGGGGCAGTAGGCGGTGGTTCAGCAGGGAGAGGCCCATCGAGAATGTACAACTTATCTTCTTGCCTAAGAACGATTCTTATGCTACGGATCCAATCCATAAAGTTAGTACCATTCTCTTCGAGCTTCTCCTTCTCAAGGATCGATCGCAATGACATTGATTGAGTGTTATTAGTCATTATCTACAAACATGCAAAAATTTCCAAAATTTGATAAGTACCGGTTTTTCATTAAAGAGATAAATAATGTATTTTTCAAACAAATACTCCCACTAAATTATATAACCTTCATATACATCCAATGTATAATATAATTTAAATGGGTTAAGATCCAACTTTAATTTAATTTCAAGTCCGCTAAGGCGGATTACACAAAATCAAATTAATTAGGTAGACAACTCTTGTCAATCATATCTCATATGACTCTTAGTTCCTTTTATGAGATTCTTTAAGAAATCCAATTTCAAAAAGCATGTTAAACCTCATCTTTTCCTAGGCCCAAAACTGTTTTGACGCCCAATTAAGTCTAACCATTTTAAACGCATAGTTAATGTGTCCCGCTAGGGCGTGCCCACATTATCTATCTTGCTCATACATAAATAAATTTAATGCATCTCGCTAGGGCGAATCTACATTAGAGTCACTTATGTACTAACATGTGTTTTAATCATGGCATGGCAATAAAAGACTTAAAACTTTCTTTGAAGGTTCATCACATATAGCATATAACACATTTATGAGCACATAATATAAACATGTTACACATCAAGTTTAGCCACTAAATTAATCTCCATTAATTTAAGCATGATATTTATGTGTCATTAGTTTCTCTATAATTATGAGGATGAGACTATTTCAACTTTGGTTATTATCTCCAAATCAAGACAACAAGAAGTGCGGTCGAACTAAGCCATTAGGCAACCACAATCCCGCACTAATTCAAGAAACCAAGAAAGTAGTCCATGTGGCCGAAACTAAGCAATAGATGGTCTCGATGAACGTAGGCCAATTGCATTCACAATTCCACATGGATCTCCAATCATTGAATCAAGAACTTTGTTTCTCAATTTTAGCAATTATGAACTCTTCATAATTCTAACTTCGTTTTATCTTTGAAACTTTGATTGCGATCAATTTTGGGAAACACAATCTCGATGAACGCAGATTAGCCATCCAAACCTTGAACCAATCTAGGAATCACAAGACTAAAACAAATAGGAAAATCAAACCCCAAAATCCACACACAAACCAACTACCCAAAACCCATTCCAGATCAGCAAGTCTGAAGTGGTCTTGTTACTGGTTTTGTTGGATTTATCGAAAAATTCCAGAATCAGATTTTGAACAAAATCAGAATATTCCATTCTGGCCTAGCGAGCGCGCGCCTGGTCCAGGGCGAGCGGGCGCCTGCAACGCGCGCGCGCCTGGTCCAGCGTGGGCGAGCGCTTGTATGGTCAGAATGGTATAGAATTTTCAAGTTCGAAAATTTTGTCTCAAAATTATTTTTCCTCGATTATCAAAACTTTGATCCAATCAAAATCAATAATCGAAATAATTCAGAATCCACCATAATTTTTATTGCGATTGAATCGTGCGATTAAAGTTGGAAAGACAATAAACCACATAAAATCACAAAACACATAAACATCATATAATCCAATATTCATATCATGCTTGGCACATAAACAATTTATATACACATAACATGATCCAAGTATTGAATTAATCAACATGAACGGGGCTCTGATACTACTGTTGGGTTTCCAAGTAACATGCGCAGCGGAATATAGCAATTAAAATTTTAAGAAACCCAAAGCCATGGATCCGTTCATATGATTAAATCAAATACAACGAGATGAATAGAGGAATAACTAACCCTTGATGGCTATGAATTTTTTTTCTCTTTGGTCTTGGTGGAGATCTTGAAGCTTTATCACGAACACAAAGCTTGAACACGAACTTTGAAGATGATGAATTTCACCCTCTAGCGGTATCCACACTTCGAACGAATATCAAAGGAGCTTCTTTGATCTTGGTTGCTAGACCAATATTATGAAACACACTTTCACAATATAATAAAGAACTATATGGAATTTATTTGTGAATTATATTGTTCCTCAATCAAGGATATCTTAGAACAAAATAAAATCTCTCTCAAACTCTTTGAGACTCACAAAAGCACTTGTCCATATGGTCTGACCGAATTGGGGTTTTTATACACAATTAAGACCTATTCCAAATAGGAATCTTGTGCCAAAAACCTTCCTAAATCGAATTAGGAATTTTCCTGTCGGCAGCACCAGGCGCCCGCCTGTAAGGGACCAGGCGCCCGCTTGAATGACCAGAAGGTCCTTGTCTTTCTGGAATCAATTCAGGCGCCCGCCTGGTCTGAACCAAGCGCCCGCTCGGTAGACCAAACAGCCCAGAATGTTTCCAGAAATTCCTCCAAGGTCCTTTGACTCTAAATTCCAATATAGTCTTCTTATTAAAGATTCGTTCTATTGTGTGTGACCCTCTAGGATTATACTAAGTTGGCAATGGGCTCAAACATGATCCCATAAGATATGATTAGGTTCTAGCAAACCGTCATACCTACCCAAATAGTATAACTAGATACAAGTTCGCATTCCTTTAGAATATGTCACAATCCCTTTGTCCATGATGTCATTGAACACAAGTCATGGTCAAACAGTCAACTTGTTTTGTTCAACACTTTCTCAATTCCGAATATGTTGAAAATTCAAATGCTATTGATCCAATCAATCCATTTGAGTCCGGCCGAACATTTCATCAACATCATTCCTTCGAGGGGCCTAAGCTTGACATCTCTCTGTGGAGGGACAAATCCATTTAGCTTATTATTCTTCCCAACGGGAATCCGATTATGCCAATCATACCCTTTATAACTACCGTGTTAAGATAGCGTTTGAATATGTCAAACATAATGTTCATCAAGTGAAAGACTATAATAACTTCATGTCTAAGGATTCAAATGACATAACTAATATGAGGTATATGTTCGACATAGACCATGACATAAATCTCATACAGCGGGTCATGTCCAGTACCTTGTTCCAAACAAGTACCCATAAATCTAACATGATCATCCCATGATCATTTAGCCTTTATACTAGTGCTTAACAAGTACTAGGGACGGGGATTATTATAAGTAAACATGAACAACAATAATAATCAAAACATCTCTTTATTGATATGAAATAAATGATAACAATTACAACATTTATTAAACGTGCCTAGGGCACCACTACCAACATCTTTGATGTAGCAGTGCGTTGCAGTGATGTGGCATTCCAAACCTTTATCGCAGAATTGTGATATGGAGAGCAGGTTGTGCTTGAGACCTTCTACGAGCGCAACTTTCTCAATGCACACTTTATCTTTTCTGATTCTTCCATATCCAACTATGTGCCCTTTGTTGTTATCTCCAAAAGTTACAGAGGGACCTCTTCCTTCATACACATCTTCAAGAGCGGTAGCATCTCCAGTCATGTGTCTAGAACATCCACTGTCGAGGTAACATATATGCACTTTAGCTTGCGAAGAGTGCGCAGTGAAGCAGGAGACCTGAAAGATAGACATTAAGAACGCAGGTCCCCTTTATTCTTGGGACCTAGAGTTAGCAACTTTTGACAACCCACTCCTGTCTGACCTTAGGATTTTTACGTCCCTTGGCATTAGGAGCAAATCGCAAAAGGCATTCTGCAGCCTTGTGACCTAAACCATCACACACGACACAATGATGAAAGCCACTTATAGATTGGGTTTTTACAAACTCTTTACTTTTCTTTGGCACAGCATTCTTTACTGGAGTAGATGAACTTGCTTTTACAAATATCATTTTCTGAGGTTTGGGTGCGCTTTTCTTAAGAATGCGCATCTGGCGTTGGGGCGCATGGCTTTCATGCGCATGTCCCTTTTGCGCAGATTTGACATTTGAAGTTGAGGCGCAACCATAGTCAGAATATGAGTTGTCATTCGCAGGTTCAACTTTAGCCTTACCCTTGGCTTTTCCAGTTTGCTTCTTTGGGTAGACATAATGGAAATTTTGTCTCTGGACTTTCTCCTGTCCTTTACCCATTGAAGCGGAATGCTTTGCTTTAGGAATTTCAATGTTTGCTGTGGTGTAAATTCCTTTTCCTTTTCAGAGCAAACTGCGCATTTAAAGTTATCACTAGTTGAGAACCCCAAGCCTTCCTTGTCTCCACTAGCTTTTTGGGATTCTAGAATTGATCCATAGTGACACGAGATTTTGTCCACTCATCAGTGATCTTTGTGAGATCAGCTACTTGAGCAGCCAATTCTTCGTTTCTTACTTTAAAAAGCTCATTTTGATCTGTGAGAAAACGGTTCTTTTCAGTAAGAGGAGTCATGCTCTTAATATGCTCCTTAAGGAGGGTGATCTCAGATTTTAAAAGAGTTTTCTCCATCTTAAGCTGTGAAATTTCTCCAATTGATAAGTCCACTACTTCTTTCATAGAATTAAATTTCTTGATTACCTTTTCAACTTGCTGAAAAATAGACTCGCGCTCAGCAGTAGAGTCATTCTTCTCTATTACAATTTCAGCAGGAATTTCAAGGGATTCTTTGCGCGGAGGCGCAGCTACAAATTTCTTTGATAGGTCTGCTCTGGCAAACAAGTACTTGCCATTCTATCTGCTTGGAGTCAGATGTCCCATTTCCACCAGTTCTGTGATAGTGGGACCTTTCTTCTTTGTCCTTGGCGCAGCCTTTGTGTCCGCATCGGGATCATTGTCTGAATCGCTATCAGCATCAGCATTGGGCACGACGACGACAACGACAGAATTCAAGCAAGGCAATCCGGACTTCGATCGCACATGACTTGATCTTGGGTTGGCTTTACAAACACACAATGGATAAAATGGTTCACCCACGAACTAAAAATCCTTTTCTCGCATGTGTACATATTCTTTTCCTTCTAAAAAAAAAAAAGATTTTCTCTTTTTCTTTTTCTTTACTTGCGTATAAGTATGTGTTCCATAGCTTCTTCCCCAGAGTTCTCCATCATCCTTGAACTACGCTGGTCTGATTCCCTTCAAGGGATACGTAGGCAGCCTTTGGCACGACCAACCCATCATCCAGAGTACCATCTCGCCAACCCATCATCAAGAGCGTTCTCTCATCAACATCCAAAGAATGGACATTCTCCATCAAAGCATCCTCCACGGACATCAGAAATCCATCTCCACTCAAGCGGCAATGGTAAGTGAAGGTATGAATACATCCAATGCTTTCCTCAAAATCACACCGCACACAAGATCACTCTCTACATTCTTACTTCTTTCTCATTGCAAGGGTGTTCCAAAATCCCGTCACACCACGAGGACAATTTCTCTCTCTTCATTTCACACTTCATGCATCTTCTTGCACTAGCACATATACCTGCAAAGCACATAACAGGTACTACCGCGAAGTCAAACAGCATCTGCAACTCGAGGCACTTCATCCCAGCAGAAAATGGTCCACAGTCAACCATGCCCGCATCCCCGTAAAAGTCAACTGCAACGCTAAACAGCACACGGCTTCAAAGCAGCAATTCCTCAAAGGTTCACTAACGGCCTCATTCAAGGGTTCACCAACGGCCTCATCAACGGATTTCACTAACGGATTCGTCAGCAAAGGTTCACTAACGGCCTCATTCGAAGGTTCACTAACGGCCTCATCAAACGGATTTCACTAACGGATTCGTCAACAAAGGTTCACTAACGGCCTCGAAGGTTCACTAACGGCCTCATCAACGGATTTCACTAACGGATTCGTCAAAAGGTTCACTAACGGCCTCCTCAAAGGTTCACTAACGGCCTCTTCAAAGGTTCACTAATGGCCTCCTCAAAGGTTCACTAACGGCCTCTTCAAAGGTTCACTAACGGCCTCAAGGTTCACTAAAGGCCCCCTCAAAGGTTCACTAACGGCCTCATTCAAAGGTTCGGCCTCTTCAAAGGTTCACTAACGGCCTCCTCAAAGGTTCACTAACGGCCTCTTCAAAGGTTCACTAACGGCCTCAAGGTTCACTAACGGCCCCCTCAAAGGTTCACTAACGGCCTCATTCAAAGGTTCACTAACGGCCTCATTCAAGGGTTCACCAACGGCCTCGAAGGTTCACTAATGGCCTCCTCAAAGGTTCACTAATGGCCTCAAGGTTCACTAATGGCCTCCTCAAAGGTTCACTAACAGCCTCATTCAAGGGTTCACTAACGGCCTCCTCGAAGGTTCACTAACGGCCTCATTCAAAGGTTCACTAACGGCCTCACTCAACGGATTCAGCCGGCAGGTTTACCAACGGATCATACCACCCCCCCTCTATCAACAAAAGAAGCTCACACAGGGAGTACACCCCTATCTCTAGCAATTTAAAATTACTGCTTTCATCGAGTCTTTGCTTTCTTTTCTTTCTTTTTCTTTGTCGATGTCCTCGGCGGGTGTTTTTACTTTCGTCGACGCGTTTTGCTTTGCAATCCACGTCGCCGAGGGGCTCTGTAGACACCCCGCCTTGGACCTCTCACTTTGATTGCATACAAAGTATTTTTATTTAACTCATTTTCGTTAATTTATGTTACTTTGGTTAAGTTTCTAACTGATTCCGTTAGTTTTAGACTAAACTGCATAACAGAGTTAACTTTTAGGGTCATTCTATCATTCTGTCCTTTTCTGCCGCGGGCGCTTCCGGAACTGTTAACGGGCTGCGCGCGCGTCTCGCCCCAAAAGCGGGACTCGCGCGCTTCCCATTTTGGCAGTAACGGATTGCACCTTATTTCCCTCCCTTTTCTTATTTGCAACATCTCTTTCTTGATCACAAAAGACTTCTTTTCTCATCCACATTCATCCCCCCTAGTTTTATAACCTCCAATCCCATTATTCTAGCCATCTCTTTAAAACAAAATAATTCATTTTTATTTTATTTGATTTTCTTTTATTTCTTTCATTTATTATTTTATTTATCTTATTTTCTATTGGTCAATTCCATCTCACATGGATTGACCAATTTCCCTCCAACCTTTCCCTCTCTTTTTTACCTATAAAAACCATCATCTTCTACCTTAGAAAGGGACTCTTTTTGACACTCTTTGGACCAACTTCATCTTCCCTACAAGAACTATACACAAGTTCTCTCAACACATTTTCCCTACAAACACTACACAAAGTGTTGCACAACCATTTCTCTACAAACAACACCATCTTCAAGTCAAAGTCTAAGGTCCTCTTTTCTAAAGGTAATTTTATTCTTCTTCTCTTTTATTCTAGTCTTACTAGTATGCAATCCCCATCAATTGGGACATGACCAAATGACCACTTTACTACATTAAAGTTGGTTAAGGTTATCTCCCTACATTTTAATCTCTACTTTAATTTCCTATACATTTCTTAATGTAATTGTTTAGCATAAATTTATAAATAAAACAATTCTCTTTTCTTCCCCTTTTTCTTTACATTATAATTGTTAGCACTGTTAATAAATTGAAGGACATTTAGCATTAGAACACCAATAGTAGCAAGACCCGCATAAGCGGGGCGGAGTGGGTGTTTAAGTACTTCCCACTCCGTCACCTAACCCCCGAACCCTTCTCTCCCGAATCTCTGGTTTTGTACATAAATTAGGCTATTTCTAGGTTTTTCTTATGTTCCTTTAAAAACATAGGTGGCGACTCTAAACAATCTAAAACAAGTTAGACATCCTAGGATAATTCACGCGCTCTAGCCAAGGGGGGGTTTCCCGGGGTATCTACAGTTATAAACCCAAAAATAAAACAGACAGAAATGTAAAGATTGTTTTCAACAACAAAGTTTTAAATGACCACATTCGGTCATATGCAATAAAGAGCCAATCAAATGCAGTCAACAACTATGTAGTCTTCATCCAGAGCATTTGCGGCAAAAGGTAGAGGGAAGCGGTAGGATGGGAGGTCCAGTCCTGGAATAATCACTGGAGTAGATATTTCATCTTCTTCCTCTTCTCATTAAGATTGCACATTGCTGTGACCAGCCACAATTAGCTGATTTCTAGCTTGATTATCTGTGCGGTTAAGACGGATCAGAGCCGTGTTGACTCTTCTGGAGAGAAGATCTATCTTTGTGGATTGGTCAGTGATTCTGATGTTCTGGGCCTTAATGCGGTTTGTCTGAACTTGCATTGCACCAGTTAGAGCATCGATCTTGGGAACAATTTTTTCAGCTACGGCCATAAGAGCAGCATTGGAGTGCGTGAGGACTTCTTCTTTGATCGCGGTTTGAACTTTCCCTATTTCATCCTTCACTTCCATCTTATCATTACCCATAGATTTTGACAATTCTTTGCTTGCAGCCTCAACACCTCTAATAATGTTGTTACCTATGAAATCAGTTTGCTTTCTAAGCAATTCAGTCAATGCGGTAAGAGAGAGAGCGTCAGTTGAGGGTGCGGTAGATGAAGATGGTGCGGTAGAAGTAGAAGTATTGCCAGAAAAGGTATCCTTGATAGCCTTTGTTATAAATACACTCTCCCCCTTAATGGTTGAAACCAACTCAGAGGGAAGTGCGGTAACATCACGGTGGAGGGAGGCCTGATCAGACTTGATCTCAATAAGTTCTTCCCTAAGGGCCACCATACCGGAGACCAGTTCAGAAACCTGAGCCTGAGTGTCTGCTTGCAACTGAGTTAAGAACTTGACTGCGGAAAGAAGCTCAGCAGTAGATGATGCGGCAGATTCAGGTTGTGCGGTCGAGAGAGATGTTGTGGCAGGATTAGTAATCACGGTAGGAAGAACTTGCTCAACTCCTTGCTCAGAAATAACATCAACGTTGAGTGGCATGGTCTCATCATCATCCACATCTTCAATTTCAACAAAACTATCTAAATTTTCAGGAACAAAGTCTTCTTCAATATTCTTAACATCCATAGTCTTTTCTGCGGCAGACTTGTCACTCGCGGCAGAACTTTTGTGCTCTACTTCCTCAGAGCTTTCATCAACTAAACCCTTGTCAATAGGCTTCTCAACAACGTCATCATCCTTCTCATTCTCAGAAGCATCTTCATATTTCTCACTTTCCTCTGCGGCAGCATCATCTTCCTTCTCAGATCCAGACAATCCTTCCATATCAGCCTGTTGAGCATCCAGGACAAAATTCTTGGAAATATTTGGAGGGGAAACCACTATATCCTCGTCAGATGAAAAAACTAGGGAATTTACTTCAGGGGAAGGTTGTTTAGCTATGTTAGCCTTTTTAGAGATTTTGTCTGGGCTAGGAGTATGTGATCTCTTCTTTTCAAGCTTCTCCCCCTGACTTGGTGCTGGTTTGAGAAAGACGGAGGGTTTTGATTTGGATGAAGTGGACACTGTAGGTTGCTTTGGTGTGGCAGGTTTGGATGGTTTAGGTTTAGGAGGTGGAGATTTAGATGGTATGGTATAGGAGGTTTTGGAGACTTTGGATTTTGGTTGAGATTCAGGGGACGGAGATGGAGACATTGGAGGTTTTGAAAGTTTTGGTGCGGCATATTTGGCTGGTGCAGCTGGTCTAAAAGGTGCAGTAGATGCAATCTTAATGCCTTGGGAAACTAGTTTTGACTTCCTTCCCAGTTCCCCAACCTTCTCCTTGCCTTTGACAGAAGTTGGAGGAGAGGGGAGTTCAACATCCTTGCCCTTTGCACGGGCTTTAACTGCGGCAGCTTGTTTGCGATCCTGTTCAAATGTGGCAGCCTCCACATCACTTACCATTCTATCACCAAGCTTGGCTTGACCGCGTTTAGAGTACTTGGGAGGGATATACTCTTCAATGGGATCGCGAATAAGATATGAGTGGTACATGTCGTCTCCAAAGTTACTTCGGAAGTTTGCTTTCATAGACTTACGGCAAAAGTCTTTTGAGGTAGGGATTGGAACCTTATAAGTCTTGTTCTTCTCATACAAGTCCTTGATTCTGACTGTGAGACCCATAAAGGAGGAAATCAACCGACTGTTCGTGCGGTATTTGGTCTCACCTTCTTCAGCCGCATCTTTGTACGAGAGAATGTTGGCTCGCAGGACATCATACATAATCTGGCCCCAATCTAGTCGTTTTCCAAGATAAATAGCTGCACAGATCATCCATTGGGTGTGGTTGAAGTTGGCATGATTTCCTGTTTTGCACAATAAGGCGTGGTCTACCAAATGTCCAATGTGATACATTATTTCACCAACATCCTTCCTTTAAATTTTGAGAATATTTGTCGTGCCGGTAAGCTTCTTAGCCAGATTCAGAGACTCTTGCTTAGAAACCTCATCATAACCATCCTTACTTTTATTTATGCCCACGGCATGAGCGATGTCTCTAGCATCAAAAGCCATATGAAATCCCATAACAGATGCTTGAATGAATTTATGGTTAGATTCAGGCTCATCAGCACTTTCCATTTCAACTGCCGTGTTGAAAAATTCGTTAACGAAGGCAGGCAGGTGAAAATATTGATCAAGTATAAAGAAAGGGAG
The DNA here is from genome assembly GCA_026119855.1 of Campanula takesimana. NCBI lineage: Eukaryota > Viridiplantae > Streptophyta > Magnoliopsida > Asterales > Campanulaceae > Campanula > Campanula takesimana. The sequence goes on from JAOWBW010000030.1 coordinate 1,920,945, forward strand.
AATCCCAGACTTGTTCATTCTACCCAAGATGTTGCGGCCAATGGCATCTTTCTTGAGGTCTTCATGATCCAAGATAATGCCTGGAATGAAGTGATTTAAGTCCATAACAACGACGGGGGGGAGTGGATTGAATTTGTGGTTCTTCACTGGATTCAACTGACTTTGAGGACCTCTTAGATTGGTGTTTGGAAGTCATTTAGAGAAAATTTCAAAGAGAGAATGGCGGTTTTGTAGACATGATGTGGAAATTTGGGATCTTCAAATCCGAGCGGTTAAGCGACATAGACTGTTTCTTGAAGTTCGCCGTTGAGAAATGCACTCTTCACATCCATTTGATAAAGCTTGAATCTTTTGTAAGAGGCATATGCTAATAATATCCTTATAGCTTCAAGTCATGCAACGGGGGCTAAAGTTTCGTCGTAATCAATGCCTTCTTCTTGTCTGTAGCCTTGTACGACCAACCTAGATTTGTTTCTTGTGATGCTTCCATTCTCATCCATCTTGTTTCTGAATACCCACTTTGTACCAATCACTCCTTGATCTTGTGGCCTTGGAACTAAGGTCCAAACTTTACATCTATCAAATTGGTTGAGGTCTTCTTGTATGGCAACAACCCAACTTGAGTCTTGGAGTGCTTCATCAACTTTCTTGGGTTCAACTTGAGATATGAATGTGGTAAGTGCATTATAGTTTGATCTTCTTGTTCGAACACCAGAATGCAAATCACCAATGATATTTTGAATTGGGTGATCTCTGACCTCACGAACTCCTTGAGGTATGTCTGGTTGAGTTGATGGTGGTTGTAAATATTCTAGTGGTACATCATTTGTGTCATTCCAATCATATGTAATTTGAGGGATTGGTTCTTCCACATTAATGGGTGTTTCAACTTCAACTCCATTTGAGGTAGCAGCAGATGTGGTAGCTTCTGGTGCTTCATATGAGGTAGATGGAGGTGCAGTTAAGGTAGATGGGTTTCCTTGAGTTGATTGATTTTGCGGTCGAGTTGTAGCTGTCTCATTAATCTCAACAAAATCATCAACAACATTTGGAGCCATATGTGGCTCAAGGAGAGAATGCTCATCAAAAGTAACATGGACAGATTCTACTATCTTAAGAGTGGTTTTATTAAATATACGAAAAGCTTTTGAGTGTTTAGCATACCCAATAAATATACCTTCATCGGCCTTAGGAGCAAATTTACCTCGATGTTCTTTACCGTTGTAGAGTATGAAGCATTTGCATCCAAATATCTTGAAGTATGCTATGTTCGGGGTTCTTCTTCTCCAAAGTTCATAAGGAGTTTTGTTGTAGGTCTTATTGATGAGGGATCTATTAAGAGTGAAGCATGCTGTGTTGATGGCTTTAGCCCAAAAGTATTGAGGTAGCTTTGCTTCAGCAATCATTGTCTTTCCATCCTCTATCAACGTTCTGTTCTTTCCTTCCACTAGACCGTTTTGTTGTGGAACACCAGCAGCAGAGAAGTTGTGGTCAATACCATGGTCATCACACTACTGAGCGACACCGTTGTTCTTGAAGTCTGTACCGTTATCGGATCGAACACAAATGATGTCATCTTCCTTTTGTGTTTGGAGCTGTCTAAAGAGTGCGGTTAAAATGTCATAGCAATCATCCTTTGAGATCATCATTTCAACCCACGTATATCTTGAGTAATCGTCTACTACAACTAAGGTGTATCTATTTCCTCCAATACTTGCGGTAGATACAGGTTCAAACAAGTCCATATGAAGTAATTGCAAACATCTTGAAGTTGAAGGTGTCGTCTTGCTGGAGAAAGACGCTTTTGGTTGTTTGCCTAGTTGACATGCTGTGCACTTCTCAACGTGGTGATCAGCTACTTTGGGTAGACAACGAACTAGATTTTCTCTTCCAATCTTGGAGAGATACTTGAAGTTTAAGTGACTTAGTCTTTTGTGCCACTTCCAACTATTCTCACTAACATTCTTTGCTACAAAACAGAGATTAGAAGAAATGCAAGATGAATTAAAATCAACAACATAGACATTTTTCTTACGAATCCCTTTGAGCAAAGTGACGCCGAATATGCCATCTTTGATGAGACAGAAATTCGAAGTGAAGTGGAATTGCAATCCTTTGTCGCAGAACTGAGATATTGAGAGTAGATTGTGTTGTAGTCCAATAACTAGAGAGACTTCTTGGATGGTGATTTTTCCTTTTCGAATGACTCCATATCCTACAGTCTTTCCTTTGTTATTATCTCCGAAGGTTACTGATGGACCTTTCTCTTCACGGACATCTTCCAATAAGTTGATATCTCCGGTCATGTCCTTGAACAGCCACTATCGAGATACCATAAGCTTGATTTATCCTTGGAATGTCCAGCCATTAAGCAGAGAACCTATAAAATAAACATTTAAGAACAAGGTCCCCTTTTTATTCTTTTGGGTCTAAAGGGTTAGCAACTTTTAACAACCCACACTTGCCTCACAGAAGGGGGTTTAAGCCTTCTGGGATTTGGTATGAATCTTAAAAGACATTCAGCAGCCTTATGACCATAATCATCACACACAAAACAGTGGTGGAAGCCACCCAACTGAGGGTTAATAAACTTCGTTGAGGTCTTAATCACAACATCATTTACTGGTATGGATGAGGTCTCCTTAACAAAGTTCATCCTCTTGAACTTTGCTGCCTTACCACCACGAGCGGTCGATGGCTTCCATGCGGTTGCCATCTTCCTTGGTGCGGTAGCATGACCTTGCGGCAAGTTCATGCGGTAGGGAGCACTATCTACCTTGCTAGAGGAAGCCTCTGCGGTAGGTTTATCCATGGCATTACCTTTCAACTTTTCCTTGCTAGTTTGTTTCTTAGGGTAGACATAATTGAACTCTAGTTTCTTATTTGGTTCTTGTCCTTGACCCTTCGAAACATGATGTTTAGCCTTTGACCCTTCCAAAGTTTGCTGGGTAAATTTATCATCTCTTTCACAACAAGATGCACATTTAAAGTTGTCACTAGTTTGGAATCCCAAGCCTTCCTTATCACCACTAGACTTTTGGGATTCTATGGTTTGTTCCATAGTGACACGAGAATTGGTCCACTCATTAGTAACCATTTTAAGGTCATTTATCTCAGCAACCAATTCATCGTTTTTAACTTTAAATATAACATTTTTTTCTTCTAAGAAACGGTTTCAATCAGTAAGAGGAGTCATGCTCTTGATCTGCTCCTTAAGGAGGGTGAGTTCAGGTCTTAGTAGAGTTTTCTCCATCTTAAGCTGGGAAATCTCTTCAGTTGAAAGTGCTAAAGCTTCTTTCATGCCAGAAAACTTACTAATTACCTGTTCAGCTTTCATGAACATCTTTTCTTGTTCATCGGGGGAAATGTCAAACTTTACTTGAATAGTATACTTAGATTTGTGGCCCTCATCAAGAACTTGGCGTTTAATTCAATCAATATCGGTACACATAACTGCCCTCTATAAATTAATACTCCTTCAGGACTATGAGAGAAATCTTCAAATTTTTCTATCCTCGATTTTATCCACTAATTTTCTCAACTCGGGGTCATCCTTCTAAGCATCTTTTATCTGTTGAATTAAAGTTGGCAATACTCTATTATTCGCAAACATAACTCCATGTCTCAATTCATAAGGACACCAATCCTTCAAAAGTTCCATCCACCTACGCTGTCGGTTGTGCAACTCTTTCTAGGAGAAAAGATATCTCAACTCTTATGATTTATAAAAATCTCAAACTTTGTTCCATAAAGATAATGTTTCCACTTATGTAACGCAAAAACAATCTCAACAAGTTCCATATCATGGGTCGAATAGTTCTGTTCGCAAGGAGTTAACTTCCTTGAAGCATCACTGTAAATAACCAAATCATCATTCCCATTAGGTAACGCAAGAATAAGTACAATGGTCAATTTCTTCTTCAATTTCTCAAAACTGACTTGACATTTTTCTTCCCACATATATGGTACATTCTTTTAAATCCACTGAGTGAATGGTGTAACAATCTTGGAAAACCACTCAATAAATCTTCCATAATACTCCGCTAAACCCAGAAAATTTCGCAAATAGCTGCTTCCCTCGGAACACAGACAAAACCATTCGCAAATGTTATTCATGTTCCTCTCGAGATTTAGAATAAACAAGGATATCACCGATAAAAACAACCACAAAGGTATCAAGATAAGGCTTGAAAACCCGATTCATCCTATCCATAAGAACAACGGGAGCATTAGTTAACCCGAAAGGCATGACAAGAAACTAATAGTGACCATACCTACTACGAAAAGTAGTCTTAGGGATGTCTTCAGAATGAATCTGCAACTGATGATACCCACTCCTTAATTCAAGCTTCGAAAAGACAACAGACCCTTGAAGTTGATCAAATAAATCATCAATGTGAGGCAAAGGATATTTGTTCTTTACAGTCACCTGATTCAACTTTCAATAGTCGATGCATAGTCTCAAGGACCCATCTTTCTTATTAACAAACAACACAGAAGCTCCCTACGGTGATACACTGGGTCGGATAAAACCACTATCAAGTAACTCTTGCAATTGAACTTTCAACTTTTTCAATTCAGATGGAGCCATTCTGTAAGGTACCTCAAATATCAGCGTAGTACCTGGAAGTAAATCAATAAAGAACTCGATTTCCCTATTGGGAGGCATAGAATATTCAGTTGGAAATACATCAGGAAACTCTTTAACAATATGCACATCCTCTATTTCAAGCAACCTTTTTAGTAGTATCGAGAACATTGGCCAAATATCCCGTACAACCACGGTGTAACAATTTTCTAGCTTTCACATAAGAAATAATACCAATCCCCCTACCTAGAGGAGTAGCCTCAAAAGTAAATTCAGGAACATCAGGAATAGAAAATGTGACAACCCTTTTATAATAATCAACTGAAGCATGGTAATTATTTACCCAATCCATTCCCAAGATAATATTAAAATCTTGCAATGGCAAAACAACTAAATCAGCAATTAAAACATGCTCCCAAATATGCACATCACAAGTACGCAACACGCTATCAGCCAAACACTTCCCCATAGGGATGAACACCTCTAACACATAAGATAGAGACTCAGGAGACAAATGTAACTGAGATGCAAAAATGCACAGACTAATATAAATACGATGAGCCGGGGTCTATAAGTGCACGTGCCCTCAAACTAGACACATAAATTATACCTCCTATCGCGGCAGAAGAATCTGAAGCCTGTTATTGATTAGTAGCAAAAACACAACCCTGCACCTTAGGCTTTCCCGAGGCATCCCTCTTCTGACCCTGTGATAATCCAGCTCCACTCCCAAATGATACATTCCTGGTTCTAGGACAATCCCTTTGAAAATGATCAAACTAACCACAATTCAAACACTTACCCTCTTCTAACACCTTTCTTCAGAGTGCCCTTCCTTTTGACAATAATTACATATCCTTCTACTTTGATTTCCCGAGGTGTTACCTTGATTGTTGGCAATTGATTTCTCCTGAGGTTGTCCTCTATTTTGTAATGATATTCCCTGACCTCCTCGATTGTGACCGTACTGTGGTTGAGGTATTCCTTGCCTTCCCTCACCTGATAGTTCAACTTTCCTCTTATGTTCTTCAATATCGTGTTCTACTTGATAAACTCTATCAACTACATCTTGAAAATCCTGTAACTTGTGGGATACTAATTGAGTTCGGATCACAGTTCTCAATCCTCTCATAAATCGCATTGCCTTCCTCTCCTCAGTTGCAACTAGATGAGTACAGTACCTGGATAACTCTGTGAATTTAGATGTATATTGAGCCACGGACATAACATTTTGCTCTAAGTTGAGAAACTCCATTTCTTTCTTGTCTTGATCCACCCGGGGAATAAAATGTTCCTTGAACTTCTTTTAGAAAATTTTCCCAAGTATAGGGTACATGAGTCTCATCCCAACAAGTTTTCAAAGCTTTCCACCAATACTCAGCAGCTCCACTCAGTTTATAAGTAGCAAACCTGATTTAATCTTCATCAAAACATCTCAGAACATCAAAGATCTTTTCCATCGATTCAATCCACCTTTCCACTTTAGCCACATCTGGTTCTCCATCATAGCCTATTGATTTCAATTTTAAGAACTGTTCTAACCTATATCTCGGAGGTACTTGATCTTCTCCTTGTCTTTAATCATTTAAGGTTTTCATGTCTGCTTCAAACATTCCCTTGCCTTGAAGGCCCTGACTGATCTCCTTCTGTCCCAACCATTTTCAATAAGTACCTGCATAAAAATCTCAACGTTACTCACCCTATACACAACTACCCTCCTAGGTCACTTAGTCATTCTAGACCATCTACAACCTAGCTCTGATACCAACTGTCGCGCCCCAACCCGTGGTCCTACTTGGCCCCACGTTCGGGACACGCACGGAAGACGTCATGAAACACTTTTTGAAAATTTTTCGAAATGTTCTTTCATAAAAGTTTCATATCACAAACTCAATAAGTTGAAAACTTTCATTTCAACACACCACAACTAAAGTTTTACAACCAAAAGTACTTAGCCCCAAGGGCTTACACACTTTACTTACAAATGTACAATCACCACATTTTAACAAAACAGATGATACACGGATAAAGTCTCGGGTACACTACCCCAAAGTTTATACATTTATATAATGCAACCTTTACATAACACATGTCCCAAAATGTCTTACCCAAAATCACCACCACGACGTCCTCCCTTGTGAAGTGACCTATCCCCATGGCTCACCTTTATCTAAGGAAAACAACATTGAAAGGAACGGGGTGAGAATAAATCCCAGTAAGCTACTAAAATGCAACTACGTTACATGCTGAAATGATACTCATAATTGAACAATGTCAATAAACATTCATTTAGCACATAACATGAGAGGCAAAGCCAATTCATCATACCACACATAAGGCGGAAATAAACACTCATACGTGGATACTGAGCTAAGGTTCTCGAATCAAACATATAACCATCTAAGAGGTATCAACTAAGCAGCACCAAAAGGCTGAAACCGGTTCCGGAACCAAACAATAACAACAACAACAACAACGGGGGGAAATGACACAAAGTCATAACCCAAACGGTGACTAAACTCACACAAAGGAGAGCTAGCCCAAACCCAATCCGTGGCCCAAGGAAAGGGGTTAAAATGGGAAACCAATGGTAGAAGCCTTACAATGAACTTGGCTCGTGTGCCATTATAATCCCTACCACTGCCCGACTCCACAACAAGAAGTACCAGCTGGACTTTACACGAGAGCACAGTAATAAATACTTGCTTAAACCACAACCGGGGGCATGATTCCAAAAGAAGGGAACCACACAAGCTCATCATAAAGATGCAAACACGTTACTCATAAAGAGTTCATTCTCAATAACATTAAACGGGGAATGATTCCAAAGTAGGGAACCACACAAAACTCATCATAAAGATGCACCAATCCAAAACACATCAAAAGATGTTCAACAATATCTAATTAACATTTAGTCAAATTCCACAACACGTATGTTCACAAAGGAACCGATTTCAAATACTAGAGTGTTCCACAATAACCCTCTAGGTACTCTAGGATATCACCTAAGACCTAGACCAAGATTGAATCACAACTCAATTAAATTGGAACAGTTTTAGTCCCTCCATTCACCTGGGCGGCCGCCCACACCAGAATGTGCGGTCACCCAAAACATCACCTTCAAGCCCTAAACCTTCCCAATGGAATGTGCGGCCGCGCGCCCATTTTGGGCCGCCGCCCACATCACTCGACAGGCCAAAATGCACTAAATTATACTGTTGGTAGTGGTGCCCTAGGCACGTTTAGTAAACGTTGTAATTGTTATCATTTATTTCATATCAATAAAGAAATGTTTTGATTATTATTATTGTTCATGTTTACTTATAATAATCTCCGTCCCTAGTACTTGTTAAGCACTAGTATAAAGGCTAAATGATCATGGGATGATCATGTTAGATTTATGGGTACTTGTTTGGAACAAGGTACTGGACATGACCCGCTGTATGAGATCTATGTCATGGTCTATGTCGTACATATATCTCGTATTAGTTATGTCATTTGAATCCTTAGACATGAAGTTATTATAGTCTTCCACTTGATGAACATTATGTTTGACATATTCAAACGCTACCTTTAACCGGGTAGTTATAAATGGTATGATTGGCATAATCGGACTCACGTAGGGAAGAGTAATAAGCTAAATGGATTTGTCCCTCTTCGGAGAGATGTCAAGCTTAGGCCTCTCGTACGAATGATGTTGATGAAAATGTTCGGCCGGACTCAAATGAATTGATTAGATCAATGTCATTTGGATTATCAACATATTCGGAATCGAGAAAGTATTGAACAAAAACAAGTTGACTCGTTGACCATGACTTGTGTTCAATGACATCGTGGACAAAGGGATTATGACATGTTCTAAAGGAATGCGAACTTGTATCTAGTTATACTATTTGGGTAGGTATGACGGTTTGCTAGAACCTAATCATATCTTATGGTTTCATGTTTGAACCCATTGCCAACTTAGTGTAATCCTAGAGGGTCACACACAATAGAACGAATCTTAAATAAGGACTATATTGGAATTTGGAAATTAAGGAAATCTGGGGAAAGTGTGCGACCGCACATAATGGCTTGGGCGGCCGCACAGTTTGGCTCAGAAAGTACCAGAAACCTTCCAGATAGATGTGCGACCGCACAAGGGTTTTGGGTGGCCGCACACCATGTCGGGGCTGGTTTCCTAATTTGATTTGGAAAAGAATTTTGGACGGGTTTAGACACAAGTTTCCTATTTGGAATAGGTCTAACTTGTATATAAACAGCCAAATTCGGGCCAGAACAGATCATAGCTTTTATGCAAGTCTCCAAATGGTTTGAGAGAGTTTTATTTTGTTCTAAGATATCTTAAATTGAAGAACAAAATAATACACATACATAATTCCATATAGTTCATATCGATTGTGAAAACGTGTTTCACAATTTTGGTCTAGCAACCAAGATCAAGTGTTCTTGATATTCGTTCGTGGTGTGGATACCACTAGAGGGTGAAGCTTATCATCTTCAAGTTCGTGTTCTTACTTATTCGTGACCAAAGCTTCAATTTCTCCACCAAGATCAAAGACCAAATTTAAAGTCATCAAGGGTTAGTTTTTCTAGTATTCATATTGTTGTATTTGATTCAATCATATGAACGGATCTATGGGCTTTGAGTTTCATAAAAAATTTGAATGCTATTTTCCGTTGCGCATGTGACTACGAAACCCAACATATACTCCCTTTGTTTCACCGTCCCAAAAGTACTAACACACACCTTACCTCTTACATAACCCTTAACCAAAGGAACCCAGGAAACACACTTAGGAACACACTTATACTTCCCTTACCATTTCAAAACCAACTTTCCAAATACTCCCTTTGTCCCAAAATTACAAGTATCACAAATAAATACTTTTCACAACAATTCAACAACATATAACACATATATCATGTATATGACCATTTTAACATTTAAAGGGGAATTAGTAACTTACCTATTTCGGGAAAAAGTATCGAAGAAATATGTTTTGATCGGGTAGAAATGACCTATTCAACGCCCTGATCATCTTTATATAATTAGTTTTTAAAACGGAGAAGTAATTAAAAAGAAATAAAATCAAAATGAAATGAACTTACCCTTTTCTTTCATGGCTACTGAGAGAGCACAATTTAGGAAAGTATAAGTTTTTGGTGTGAATAACTTCGCAGAGAGAGAGAGATGGTGAGATAAGAAGGAATTGATATTTTCCATTTTTCACTTAAGCCCTCCTAGTTTCATTTTAAACAACTAAACCCCTCTACTTTAAATTCCACTAAGGACCTTATAGTTTCAACTAATTCAATTAAATCCCTTAACCATTATCACTACTAACCAAGTAAATAACACAATTAATCAAACAATATGTGCAAAATATGATGCAACACATAAAATGCACACATAAGTTCAAATTAAAATCCCCAAAAATATAAAATAAATAGGGACGGTTTTTGGGGTCGTTACATGGGTTATTGGCATAAGAGAGGTTGCTCTTGCAATATGCATTTTCGGGTTCATGTGAAAGAAGCCCCATGGTAACCGAGATCCATCCGAGAACGAGCCCATCATTGAGGGGTACAAGGTTGCACAAATAGTCCCCAGTGAGTCAATTGGTTTGGGCAGTGAGTAGCAACAACATGTAATTCAGTTTTCAAGCTTCTATAAGTATGTTGCTTTAAAGTATGCCGAAGGACTCCTGAGAATGGAGTATCTCTTGACATGTCCTCTTATGTTTGTTCCCCCACACGAGGACGAGTCTCTTGCTTGACAGATAATGACGCCCTAGGGGCTATGTGACTCAAGAACGAGAGCCTCTTTTTCTTTTTGACAGTTATTGAGCCCTAGGGGCTACGCTCAAGAAAGATGTGTAAGACTATCCTCAAAGTCTCTCAAAAGGAATGTCGAAAAGTCTTCATGTCATACGTGCTCGTGCATGTTCCCCAATCAAGGATAGACATTTCTTTATCTACTTGGAATCAGTGATGGAACTCTAGGGGCTACACTCAAGTTTGAAAGTCTCCCTCGGCAAAAAGCAATTCACTTCACCTCCCAACGGTGGCCCTAGCAAAGTCATGTGCAACGTTTGAAGCTTCTTCCATCAATTTTGGCACCAAAAGTCTCAAGGGGCTTCGCAATCTACAATCCTTTGGGCTACGGCATTACAATAATCCAAGCAAAGGACAATATTGGGGCTTCGCAATTAACAAACTTTTGGGCAATGATACCCGAGCAATATAATTTGGGGAGTAGTCTTACGGCTTCATGAAAGCGATCAAGCTTCAAGGGTCTCTTAGTACTTCACGTCAAAGGTCTTCTGGTTTGAAAGGAGGGCTCCGATGTTATGAATGAATTTGATGATTCTTATGTTGTAACTTATGACGAGGTTATGAAGAAAGTCTTAGAGAAAAGGTAAAAGATTCAATATGCTAAACTCTATCAAAACATGGTTATAGCGGGAAATGCCATGGCCAATCCCAATGTTTCTGCAATTCAGCACCCCTTCTCCAAGATCAAAAGCAAAAAGTGTGGCTCTTGCGCCTCAAGCACTAGTTGCATCCGAAGATCCGTCTTTAGTTCAACTCAAGAAAACTCAAGCAAGCATACCCATTTGAGACCTTATCATCCGCGACCTCGACGGCACCACAAGACATTACTGCATTTAGATACCGACCACAATGAGGCCATTCATCTCCCCAGTAAGAGCAAGAAGGAGATCCCTATCAAGAATTCTACCCGACAGTGCATCCGCTCTCAATGACGAGCCGATTCCAAGATAATTTGGGGCTTTACATCGAAAGATCTTCATATCCCACCATCTTGAAGCCCGCAAACAAAAAGTACATGACATTTGGGGCTTAGCAATATCTCGAAGCTTGGTATCAATAATCTCCTCTTGGGGCTTGCTCACGTCAACAACAAAAGGAAATTTATTTGAATGGGCCAAGAGCTGATTTATCTTGGGGGCTATGCAAGTCACTCAAAGTTTGGTATCAAAGGCATTCTAGGGGATTTACAATTAGCAACCCCTTATCACAGCATCGAAAGTCTTTGAAGCCCCACAATCGGCAAAACTCTTGGGGCTAGACAACAATCTTCGTTGGGCACAATGGCGACAACAAAAGAATTCAAGCGAGGCAATCCGGACTTCGACCGAACATGACTTGATCTTGGGTTGGTTTTACAAACACACAATGCTTAAAATGGTTCACCCACGAACTAAAAAAAAATATTTTTCTCACATGTGTACATATTCTTTTCCTTCTAATCTTAAAAAAAAAAAAAATGACAAAAAGATTTTTCTTTTTTCTTTCTTTGTCTCCTTACTTGCGTAAAAGTAATTGCTTCATTTACTTTTCTCCTAGCTTCCTCCCCAGCATTCTCCATCATCCTTGAACTACGCTGGTCTGATTCTCTTTAAGTGATACGTAGGCAGCCTTTTGGCACGACCAACCCATCATCCAGAACGTCATCTCACCGACACTCCATCAAAGTACAAGCGACTCATCTTCATCAAAAGTGTCGGCATCCTTCATCAAAGCCACGGCATCAGAAATCCATCCCAAATCAAGCGGCCATGGTAAGTGGAGGTATGAATATCATTCATCAAAGCTCCTTTCAAATCGCATCACACGCAATTTCTCCATCATTGCAAAATATCTCTCTCAAGCAATCTCTGCATTTCAAATCACATTTCACAATTTTTCTCACAATTTCTACTTCACATCAATCATACATTTCATCTCACAAACACGTATACCTTCCAAGCACACACATAACGGGTACCAACACAAAGTCAACAGCGTGGGCAATTTAGGCATTTCATCCCCAGCAGAAAGTGGTTCGCAGTCAACTGTGCCCGCACCCCACGAAAGTCAACTACAACTCTAAGCAGCATACAGCTTCAAAACAGCAATTTGGTCTGCGGTGAACCACCGGAATCACCACCTCTTTATCAGCAAAGTTTATTCAACAAATTCACATTCATCTCAAGTCCCCTATACGGACTCTAAATCAGCAGACGGATTCTCGGATCCCGCTAGTCCCCTATACGGACTCTAAATCAGCAGACGGATTCTCAGATCCCGTTAGTCCTCTATACGGACTCTAAATCAGCAGACGGAATCTCGGATCCCGCTAGTCCTCTATACGGACTCTAAATCAGCAGACAGATTCTCAGATCCCGCTAGTCCCCTATACGGATTCTAAATCAGCAGACGGATTCTCGGATCCCGCTAGTCCCCTATACGGACTCTACATCAGCAGACGGATTCTCGGATCCCGCTAGTCCCCTATACGGACTCTAAATCAGCAGACAGATTCTCAGATCTCGCTAGTCCCCTATACGGACTCTAAATCAGCAGACGGATTCTCGGATCTCGCTAGTCCCCTATAACGGACTCTAAACATTGGCCACGGTGGGCCGATTTCTATCACCGCACTCTTTGTATCAGCAGACGGATTCTCAGATCTCACAAGTCCCCTATACGGACTCTAAACATTGGCCACGGTGGGCCGATTTCTATCACCGCACCCCTTCTATCAGCAAAAGTCGCTCATACAGGGAGCGCATCTCTATCCCTCACAATTTCAATAATTCTTGCTTTTTATCGAGTCCTTATTTTCTTTTGTCGATGTCCTCGGCGGTTGTTTTACTTTCGTCGACGCGTTTCGCATTCCAATCCACGTCGCCGAGGGGCTCTGTAGACACCCCGCCTTGGACCTCTCACCCCGATTGCATACATAGTATTTTTATTTAAGTTATTTTTGCTAATTTCTGTTACTTCGGTTAAGTTCCTAACTGACTCCGTTAGTTTTGGACTAAACTGCATAACAGAATTAACTTTAGAGTCATTTCTGTCATTCTGTCCTTTTCAGCCGCGGGCGCCTCCGACACTGTCAATGGGCCGCGCGCGCGTCTCGCCCCTAAAGAGGGACTCACGCGCCTCCCATCTTGGCAGTTACGGATCCCAGTGTTTTTCCCTCCTTTTTCTAGTTCACAAAGACCTCTTTTACCTCCAAGTTCATCCTCCTTTATTTTGTAACTCTCAAATCCCATATTCTAGCCTTATCCTTAAAACAAAATATTTGATCTTTATTATATTTGATTTCTTTTATTTATTATTTGATTTTCTCTTTATTATTTAATCTCTTCCTATTTTCCTATTGGTTGAAAGACCATTTTTTCCTCTCTTTTTCACCTATAAATACTTCTTCTTTTTACCTTAAAAAGGGGACCTTGAACTTTCTCTCTACACAAATTCTATATCATTTTCCCTACACAAATTCTCCCAACAAGAGTTTTACACAACAAAACTCTACACAAATCTCTACACAATAATTTCTCTACAACAATACCATCTTCAAGTCAATGTTTAAAGTCCTCCTTCTTAAGGTACAACTTCACCTTTTCTTCTTCTTATTTTATTTGTCTAGTCATCGTATGCAATCTCCATAAAAAGGAATACAACCAAAAGACCACTTCACTATTGAAGTTTGGACAAGGTTACATTCCAACATTCTAAACTACTTTAGTTTACCACTCTTTTCTTAATGTAATTGTTAGCATAAATTAGTACAATTCTCTTTTTAACGTAATCTTTAGCATAAATCAATAAATAAAACAATTCTCTTTTACTTCTCTTTTATTTTCCCCTTTTCTTTTCGTTATAATTGTTAGCACTATTTAATGAATTGAAGGACATTTAGCATTAGAACACCAATAGTAGCAAGACCCGCGTAAGCGGGGCGGAGTGGGTGTTTAAGTACTTCCCATTCCGTCACCTAACCCCCGAACCCTTCTCTTCCCGAATCTCTGGTTTTGTACATAAATTAGGCTATTTATAGGTTTTTCTTATGTTCCTTTAAAAACATAGGTGGCGACTCTACAAATTAAAATAAGTTAGACATCCTAGGATCCTTCCATCGCTCTAGCCAAGTTGTGGGCTTTCCCGGGGTATCTACACCGGTGTTTTTGTTGGTCCTAGAAGGGCAACAAGGGTATGAAAAATGCTAGAAGGGGGGTGAATAGCGTTTTTAAATTTTTTTTCAAACTTTTGCAAAGCAATGGCAAATGCGCACGACTCTTAATTTGGCTAAGTATAGCGCGCAGCAAGAGTGTGAAATGCACAGCGGAAGTCTTAAAGCAATCACTTATGCGCAGGGAGTATGCGCAGAAGTGTAAATACGCACGCACTAAGTTTTAGCCTAAAGATAGGCGCAAGATGGAACTAATACAAAAAGAACACAAACACAATTCGAACGATGCAAGACAATCTACAAGGATAAAAAAAAACAATATATGAGTAAAGCTTAAATGTAGAATGAAAAGCACAAACAATAGATAAGCTATTTGGAGAGGTTCGATCGGGAAAAGATCTACGTCCTCTACCAAGATGGTTAGTCTTGGATTTCTAATGGAGATCTTATTATATGAGAGAGTTTACAAGTTACAGCGAGGTAGAACAAAACTAACTCAAAGATCTATAATCTATGAAAGAACAAAATCCTAGACAATAACCGGTGTATCTCTAGAAGTAAGATCGATGAGATTGAAACTTCAAGAGAGGTGTGTGTGTGTGTATCAGAAATCTGGGCTCTTTGAATCTATGAGATGGAGAGCACAGGATTCTGGTGTTACAAAGGCTTTATAGGATCTGGGCTTGGTGAAGTATGAAGGTATGAAGGTTGTTAGGATTCATTGTTAGTACACCCACCTTAATATGATTGATCCATGCCACGTGTCTTTTTATGGACTTTAGGACCGCATGTAATGAAGTTCTACTTCAATTTTTAGATAAGTCCATTTCTAGTTTTTTAGTTGTCTAGGCTGGGTATAGTTCGGTTGTATCATTAGCGGTTTAGTGCTTCAAGCCGTCATCTTGAGACCGCCGGCATGGAGCTCTTCAGTTTTCATCAAACTGCAGTTTGCATGTTTGATGAAACCGCACATCAAGATCATTCTTCAAACCGCCCCTATGCTTGGTGAAACCGCAGAGCAGTTATTGAAGAATTAAAGAGATGTCATTTATTCCTTAGACAAACATTCCCTTTTTGACCGTAAAAGGATGTTGTTATGTCATGTCAAAATAACTCTAAGTTAACTTGGAGTTTCTGCAAGGAATGTCGGTTTTTCTATCAGTTTGAATTGTTTACCGTTAGTCCTTTCTGCAACAAAGGACAAATGTCAGGTAGTGGTGCAACAACTACCTAGGACTACAAGACAAAACCAAGGACGAAAATGACAGCTCAACCAATGGGATTTCGACAGCACTGTACCCTTCAGATTTGATTCAAATCTTTACCCAACGGTCACAAGGGTGCTCTGCCTATAAATAGCCTCCATTATTCAATAATGAAGGTTGCTGAGCTTCAAGAGATTCATTCCAAAGTATTCAAGTTTGCTTTGAAGAGTTAAACCCAGATATTCATATCTTCAAACCATCTCCATTGCAAACCCAGTTCTTCATCAAAGCTTCAAGCCTAACAACCATTCATACTTAGCCTTTACACCGAAAGAATTCTATTTGCTCAACCATCATTTAGATACTTAGAGCATTTGATTTCTTTTCACACACACACCCGATTTATATGATCACATAGATTATATACTTTGAAAACACCGGTTGTTATTATAGCTTAGGTTAGACTTATTGTTTAGAGTTTAGATTCATCTTGTAAAACCTCCTCTAAATTAATACAAGTCTTATAGCTATTAGAAAATCCTAGACTAACCATCTAGGTAGAGGACGTAGTTCATTTAAGAACGAACCTCTTCAATTTGTGTGTTTGATCTTTATTTTCTGTCTTGATATTTATCTTTCTTGTTTGTGGTCTTGAACTTGCTTCCATACACGAAATGACTTGAAAGATGAATTGTGTTTTCCTTTAAACTTTAAGTTTAACTATTCTGTTGCATCATAGTGTTTTCTCAACCCGAGTCAAACTTCCCAACTCTTTAACTAACCTATTTGGCCAAACCGCAAACTCCGCTGTGCATTTTATCAGTTCGGTTCTTGTGCCTTGAACCGCAGTTGGCCAAACTGATAAGTACTCGGTTGATTTTAAGGGTATTTTAGAAAAAGTTTCGGACCGCTATTCACCCCCCCCCCTCTAGCGGTTCTATACCCTTGTTGCCCTCTGGGACCAACAAGTGGTATCAGAGCATATCCACCAAACTTGTTTTTACAAGCTTAACCGCTTGGGTGCTGGTCCAATGGCAAACACAAACACCCATATGATGCAAACATCCAATTCAAATCACTTACCGATTCTGGATGAAGATAGTTTTATTTTTTGGAAAGATAGGATGATGAAACACATGATTTCATGTGATCGTAGACTGTGGACCGCAGTTACTGATGGACCATATGTTCCTATGAAAGCTAATCCTCGTGCAGGAACCGCAGGAGAAGAAGCTGAAGTTAAGAAATTAGAAAGTGAATGGACTGATGCAGACCGCATCAATGTGGATTTTGATGGAAGAGCTATGTCCATGCTAGTGTCAGCTATTGACCTGAGGACTCATTCTAAGGTGCTTCACTGCAAAACCGCAAAGGCTACCTAGGATGCTATAGTTGACTTTCTGGAAGGAGATTCAGATACCAAGAAGAACCGCCTCTATCAACAGAGAAGACTCTTTGACTATTTTGTTAAAGATCCTAAGGAATCTCTTAGACAATGCTATGAGAGGTTTATTGATATTGTTAATGTTTGTTTTTCTCTTGGACATGTCTATTCTAATACAGATTTGAACATGAGATTCATGCAAGCACTTGGTAGCAAAAGGCTGATCAAAACTACTAACATTGAAGACAACAAGGACTTGGAAGCTCTTGATCTTCGACACTTGTATGCCATACTGAAGGTTTTTGAATTTAAGCTTGAAGAGGTCCATGAAACCGAAAGCAGATTTAAGACCCTCTCTCTAGCTGCTTTCAACAATACCTCATCTCCTGTCTACAATCCAGACCATCATCAAACCGCTCCTCACCTTCACTTGCAAACCGCTCCTCCTGACCAAAATGCTCCTAGATATAATCCTCAAACCGCACCTTCTGAGTATTACCAACAGTCTCACCAATCCTATCCTCAATCACATCAATCATATCCTCAATCTTATCAATCTTATCAGCAGTCTCATCAATCTTACACTCCTCGTCAAAGTTCTTATGCTCAGAGTGTAGGATCACAATCCTCAAGTTCTACTCAAGTTGATTTTGATGAAATGGATGATGAAGAATTTGCTTTGTATGTGAAGAAATACACCAAGTTCAGAAAAAATAATAGATCTCAATTTCCATCCAAAGGCCCAGCAAAGTTTGTCCCTCCAACCAGATTCAACAAAACTGCAGATCCCAAGACTAGGGATGACTTGGTTTGTTATAACTGCAGACAACCAGGTCACTTTGCTTCAAGTTGTCCCAAACCGAGGTATGAAGCCGCGCCAGCAAAGAAACCATTCAATAAGAAATTCGTGAAAAGAAGAGGAATGGTAGCTGACCAAGGAGATCAACCGCTGACATGGATGGGTTCAGACTCAGATGAAAGTGATGATGAAGAAACTGCTAATCTCTGTCTCATGGGATTTGAAGAAAGAATTGAAATTGACTAAAGCCTTCCACTGCCAAAACAACAAATGAAGTCAGTTTCACCTAAGACTCCTGAGGCTAGATCAAGCAGAGCTCCTACAACACCAAACTACACTCCCGAGGTTCAAGCAGACCAAAGTCATGATGATCAGGTACTAGAACGTGCAAATATTATATGTCAACAACACACTGTACTTAAAAAGGCATATAAACTAATGGCTGCGGAACTTGAAGAATCCCAACGTGTATGTAAATCCCACAAGGAGGAAATTGAAAATCTCAAGCTCCAAATTGTTGGGATATCTACTATTGTGGATGAAAACCGCTATCTGAAGGACAGAACCGAGGTACTTCTCACCCAAATCCATGATCTTACCGTACAAAGGGATGACCTCCAAAAAGTGACCGATGTATGGACTAAGTCTGGTGTCACCGTGGAACAAATCCTAAATTCACAAATTCCTACTTCGGATAAAAGTGGATTGGGCTTTAAAACCGATGATGGGTGTAAGTGTCCTTGTCTCTGTGCCGAAGGTGGTGTGAAACCTACTAAACAAACCAAAGAAATTTCTAAGGTTAATCATGCTGGTAAAAAGGGCTCAAAACAAGAAATTAAAAGGCAAAATTATTTCTTTGAGTACCCTAAAACCAGACTGGGAGAGATTCAAAGTGGAAAGAGAAATCCATAGCGGCTGAGGCAACCAAGGAAGTATTGAGTGATGAAACCGCTCCTAGTCGGTTTAAGGAAATTCCTATCATTTTCCCTAAATCCGCACCTAAGAGGAAGGTTGAGCTCAAGAAGGTAATCTTTGTTAAAGCCAAAACCGCTGACCCAGTAAAACATGAGAAACCAAAGGTCAGTAAAGGGTTTGTAAAACCGCAACCAAAACCTGGATTTATTCATTGTGCTATTTGTGCTGATTTTGGTCATAGTGCTGGTCATTGTCTTTTAAGATTCACACCTAATGCCAAGGGACGTAAAAATCCTAAGGTCAAACAAGTGTGGGTCCCAAAAAGCTGCTAACCCTAGGACCCAAGGAATAAGGGGGACCAAAACCTTTCATGTTTATTTTTCAGATTTCATGTTTTATGGCTGGAACCGCTAAGAAGAAGAAGGATCTCTGGTATTTGGATAGTGGATGCTCACGACACATGACTGGAGATTCCGAACTACTCTGCAGTTTCATCCAAATGAAAGGTCCCCCAGTAGTGTTTGGTAACAATAAGAAAGGAGAAACAGTAGGATATGGAGCAATCAAACGAGGAAATGTGACTATTGAAAATGTGTCACTAGTAGAAGGACTCAAGCACAACCTTCTCTCCATATCTCAGTTTTGTGACAAAGGAATGAACTGCATCTTCACATCAACTAGTTGTTATATCAAAGATTCTTCCTCTGGAGTCACTCTACTGACTGGCAACAGAACAGGTGATGTTTATATGATAGATTTGAGCAATATTGTTTCTATTGCTGACCTCTATTTTGTAGCCAAAAATATAAGTGAAAGCAGTTGGTTATGGCATAAGCGGCTCAGCCACTTGAACTTCAAGTATCTAGCAAAACTGTACAGGGATGGTCTAGTAAAAGGACTACCCAAAGTGGCTGACCATCATGATGAAAAGTGTAAAGCATGCCAGCTTGGAAAGCAGCCCAAACAGTCATTTCCCAGTAAAATCGCACCTTCAACGAACCGCTGTTTGCAACTGCTGCACATGGATTTATTTGGACCTGTCCCAACCGCCAGTATTGGAGGAAACCGCTATACACTTGTGGTGGTTGATGATTATTCAAGATATACTTGGGTGGAAATGATGGCCTCTAAAGATGATACTTATGGCATCGTAACCGCTCTCTTTAGACAGCTCCAAACTCAGAAATTGGATGACATTGTTGCCGTGCGTTCAGATAATGGAACCGAATTTACAAACAATGGTATTGCCCAATATTGTGATGATCATGGAATTGATCATAACTTCTCTGCCGCTGGGGTTCCACAACAGAATGGAGTTGTAGAAAGAAAGAACAGGACTTTGATTGAAGCCGGGAAGACAATGATTGCAGAAGCAAAGCTTCCCAAATACTTCTGGGCCGAAGCCGTCAATACCGCATGTTTCACCCAGAACCGCTCCCTAATCATCAAAGTTCACAACAAGACTCCTTATGAATTGTGGCGAGGCAGATCACCCAACATTGCCGTCTTCAAAATATTTGGATGCAAGTGCTACATCTTGTACAATGGCAAAGAGCATCGAGGTAAATTTGATGCTAAGGCCGATGAAGGTATTTTTGTTGGTTATTCAAAACACTCCAAAGCTTTTCGCTGTTTCAATAAGACATCTTTAAAAATTGTAGAGTCAGTCCATGTTACATTTGATGAACATAATCTTCTTGAGCCACATATGGCTCCAAATGTTGCTGATGATTTTAGTGGTTTTGAGACAAGTACATCTTACCATAATCATGCAACCGCAAATGACCAACCTACTCAAACCGCTCCATCAGGTTCTCCAGCCGCTCCAAATCAAACCGAAGGTGTTGCTGTAGAACCGCATTCTTCTGATCCCATTCAAACCGTTGATCCAGTTCCAAACATCACCTTCAATGAAGATTTCAATGAATATCAAGAAGAGCCTCCTCTGGAAAATCTTTAAGAAATAGTGGTTCATGAAGACCTCCCTCCAGAAATCAATAAGCATAGAGACCATCCAACAACTAATGTTATAAGTCCTATCAGTTCTGGTGTTCAGACAAGAGGAAGCCTAACTCATAGAGATAACCACAGTTTGTTCTCAACCGCACTGTTATCTCAGATGGAACCGAAGAAGGTAGATGAAGCTCTAAGTGATCCAAGCTGGGTAGATGCAATGCAAGAAGAGCTTAATCAGTTTGAAAGATGCAGAGTTTGGACTCTAGTTCCAAGGCCCATAGATCACACTGTAATTGGAACAAAATGGGTATTCAGAAATAAGATGGATGAAAATGGTACTATTACAAGAAACAAAGCAAGGTTGGTTGCCCAAGGTTATAGGCAAGAAGAAGGGATTGATTATGATGAAACCTTTGCCCCTGTAGCCAGACTTGAAGCCATTAGATTGTTCCTGGCCTATGCCTCCTTCAAGAAATTCAAGTTATATCAAATGGATGTGAAGAGTGCATTTCTGAATGGTGAACTATAAGAAGAAGTTTATGTAGCTCAACCGCCAGGATTTGAAGACAACAAATATCCCAATCATGTCTCCAAGCTCAAGAAGGCCCTGTATGGACTCAAACAAGCTCCAAGAGCATGGTATGACACTCTATCTAAATTTCTTATTGAACAAGGCTTCTCTAGAGGTAAAATTGATACAACCCTATTTATTGCTAAACACAAAGGTCATTCATTATCAGTCCAAATATATGTTGATGATATTATTTTCGGTTCTACTAATGAGACTATGTGTGTTAAGTTTGAAAAGCTTATGAAAGGTAAATTTGAGATGAGTATGATGGGAGAGTTGACATTCTTTCTTGGACTCCAAATCAAGCAATGTCTTGATGGAATTTTTATCAACCAAGCCAAATATACCAAAGATTTGATCAAGAAATTTGGGCTTGAAACCGCTAAGCCAGTTGATACCCCAATGCAAAAGGCATGCAGTTTGGATCAAGATGAACGAGGTAAGAAAGTTGATCAGACTCTCTACCGAGGTATGATTGGTTCTTTACTTTACTTAACTGCTAGTAGGCCAGATATCATGTTCAGTGTTTGTGTTTGTGCTAGATTTCAAGCTGACCCTAGAGAATCTCATCTTATTGCTGTTAAAAGAATTATTAGATACTTATGTGGATCTGTTAACCTTGGACTTTGGTACTCCAAAGAATCTTCATTTGATCTATTAGGTTATTCAGATGCTGACTTTGCAACATGTAAGATAAGCAGAAAGAGCACAAGTGGTACTTGTCAGTTCCTTGGAACCCGGCTTGTATCATGGTCCAGCAAGAAACAAGCATCGGTTTCAGTCTCAACCGCTGAAGCTGAATATATTGCGGCTGGAAGCTGTTGCTCTCAAATTCTCTGGATGAAACAGCAGTTGGAAGACTATGAAGTATTTGAGAAGAACTGCCCTATCTATTGTGATAGTACTGCAGTAATATCAATCTCCAACAATCCAGTACAACACTCAAAAACCAAGCACATTGACATAAGATATCATTTCCTCAAAGATCATGTTGAAAAGAAGAACATTTTTCTAGCAAAGGTGGGAACCGACGATCAAATTGCAGATATTCTCACCAAACCTCTTGAAAATTCTAGGTTCTTTCATTTACGAGGAGAAATGGGTATGCTGGAACTTACTTAATATAATTCATGCCTATTTATTCTTGTTCTAATAATTTTTGTTAAGTATTTTGGCTCTATTAAGAAAATGCAACTAGCTTGCGGTTCAATCTACGAAACCGCAACAATAATGGTTTGGCTAAAGATTCCACTCAAACCGAAGAGTCAAGAAGAACAACTTCAGTTTGATACAAACCGAACTGTCAAAGCAAGATTTCGGTTTTCTCTACTGAAACCGAAGACAAATCTGAGAGATATCGGCTTTACCAAAACCGATAATGAGGAAAAGGTAAGTCGGTTTACGCAAAACCGCTCAGGTATGAAATTGCATTTTAGTCTCTACTTTATGTCACTTCATTCTTTAAGGACCTTCTTGCAATTATCTCTGCCGCATTGAATGCGAATCGACAGGTACACTGACGGTTGAGTTTCCTTCAGCCGTCATGCCCGCTCCACTACCGAGGTGGTTAATTGAGTATAAAAGACAAACCATTTTTTCAATTTATCTTTTTACCTTCTTACTCTTTTTAGCAAAAACACCTTCTCTCTCCTCTGTACGCACTCTTCTCTCTCTCTCTCTGTTCTCACTCAAAATTCTCTTACTTAAACAAAAAAATTTAATGGCACCAAAGAAATCAATTGATCTTGCTTCTTCTTCTACATCGTCCAAACCTTCGAAGCCTGATATGGTATGAATTTCTGAACCCTAACTCAGTATATCTCATTTATCCGCCATTGTTGAAGCTTAAAAGCTTGTTCATCTTCCTTTGATCATTTTATGCTTTTTCTTCAATTTCTTGGTTGGTTTGTGCTCGCATTTACTTAAATATACTGTTTGATTACTTTGTTTTAAGATTTGTGTTCAATTTTGAGCAAAATCAATTTTCGGGTCATTTGGTGTTCTTGCGAAATTTTGCAGATTCTGGGTTCATGTATTGTTATTTGTCTTAGTTTATTTAGAACTTTGTTAGAATCTGCCCTTTGTGATCATTTTGGTATAATTTTTCAATATTTTGGTTAAGATTTTGTTTTGCATTTTCATACTCTGTTCTTCGTGTTCTTCATGCATTCAAACTCTTTTTCAAAATTTTCCCTCTTTGATTCGTTTTGCCTTCACTGTTCCTTCATTCTTTGTTTTTTACATTTTTACCCTTACTCTCCTTGAACCGCATGTTTTCATTGTTAGGTTTCCTTGTTATAGTTTGTAGGACTTAATCAAACCGCGGTTTGCTTAAGGATTCAAACTATCATTCTTTAAGCTATTTCTAACTTAGAAAATTTTTCAGGATCCCTCAAACTTTGTTCCCGGTTCTAGGATTCTTGAGGATGAAATTAAACAAGATGTAGTTGGAAGGAAGCTCCTCAAACTGCTGAATGATGCAAAACTGCTACCTTTGTTTCTTATGGATGAACCGCAGTTCGTTACAATTATCTGCGCCGAATTCTTTGAGAATGGGATCTCCACGAAGGCTGCCTTACTAGATGTACGAGGAGAACCGATAAGGGATCTGGAATCCGGAGAAATAAAATTTGAAGATGCTATCAAGTCCACCGTCTGTGGCAAAGAAGTGATCCTAACCGCTTCCAAGATCGCAGTTCTAGCTGGTCTTGAGAACTCTGGAGTTATGGGGATAAAACCGGAACTTCTAAGCAATACTACAATGGAGTTGATTGGAGTCAATTCTTTCTCCACCAAGAATTCCTCCAAAAAGGACTTTGGAGAGGTGATGGCTCATCTATGTGAATTAGTGGATTCTGGAGTCATGTGCAAGAATGGAAACCACAACAACTTTACAAGTGAATAGTATGTTTACTGTGTGGCCATTCTTAAAGGGAAGAAACTGCACTGGCCCAAGGTTGTGATGAAGGAGATCATAAATGCTCTAAACCGCCTCCATGCTGCTAAAGCCGCTGGAAAATCCAAGGTCAGAACCATTGCAGGTTGCTGACTAAGTTCCTGCATCAAGATACTGCCATTTTCAAGTTCTCTGCTGAAAACAAGGACTATTGGTTGGACCCAATTGAAAATCTATCTTTGGATTATCTAAACTTGATGCCTTCAGAACCGCATTTGGATGGCGGTATGCTCAAACAGTTTGGAATGAGGACCCTCTTCCTGAAGCCGAACGTGGCCAATTTCCTGAGGCTCGGCTCAACAAATCTGGGAAACCGTATGCTGCTGCCATTGCTGATCAGGCCCATGCTACGATGCTAAGGAATGAAGGTCAAACTGCTACTCTAAACCGACTGGGGTTAAGTCAGTTAGCTCAGACCGCGGTACAGGCTGAGGGGGAGCCTGCGGTTGAGGGGGAGCCTGCAGTTCGGTCTATTCCTGCGGCTCGTCCCAAGGAAACCGCTGCTCCAAGGAAGAAAAAGGGAACTGCTCAAATCCCTTCTGTTATTACAAGATCAGACTTATCCAAACCGCCTTCCAAACCCTTATCTAAACCGTCATCAAAACCTTCATCTTCTTCAACCTCTTTTCCCCCCATCAGACTATCTCCTACACTTTCAAAACCTATCACTTCTAAACCCTCTATTCCCAAACCTCAAGTTAAACCCCTCTCTCCATTACATCAAAATGTGGAGAAATCCTTTAATTTTTCTATGGATGCCGCCTCTCTTAAAGCCGCCAAGGCTAAATCCATTCCAGAACTTATCCCTTCACCTTATCTTTTCCTTCCTATCCCTTCTCCTCCTAAACCTTCTACCTCCAAACCGCCCTCTGTTAAATTCTCTGAAGAACAGTTGGCTGAAATTTTCAAAGCCTTCCCAAACCTCAAACCTTCCTCTCAAACCGATCCTGAGCAGACCGAAGTGTCTGAGGATGCGGTTCTAGTTGAACAAACCGCTGTATCTACCATTGTGGTTCAGCCTGAGCAAACCGATGAGTTTGAGGCTGTAGCATTACCTGAGCAGACTGATATGTCTGAGGCACTTGGTGAACCTGAGCAAGATGATGAAGTTCTTGAGGTTCAACCGCCAAAGAAGAAGACAAAGTTGGTGAAGAAAAGTGATTATGTGGAGCATTGGCAGTCAAGGCCACCAGGAGCTGTAGACTTCAGTGAGGCTGACTACAAAAGGGATCACTCACCACTTGAAGGAGCATTTGCAAAAGAGCTAAGAGAAAGAGCTGAGATGAGGAAGGCAGGTATTGACCCAATGTTGGTTGAGGTCTCTCCTCCTTCACTTAAAAGAAAGCTGGATTTTGATTCACCAGAACATACTCCATCTTCATCTCCAGACTTACCATATGCTTTAGCGGTTCAACCTTCACCAGTTCTTTCATCTGCTCAACCTTCAGTTTCTACGTCGGTCCAACCGATGGCTCAGTCTTCAATTTCACCATCTGCTCCGCCATCGGTTTCATTCATTAAACCGAAGATAAAGAAACGAAAGAATGCTGCTGACTTAGCAAAATATCTGAAGCGGTTCAAGACTGAAACCTCTAGGGAAAGAAGGGCTGGAGCCCGTGCTCGTGCCGCCGCCATAGCCGAAGCTAGATTCTTGAAGGCTGGCCGCCCTAACCCTTATGCTATTTTTCCCAAGGATGAGATGGAAGCCGCAGTTGAAAAATTAATTCTTTCAGTTGCAGAACAATTGATGGGTGAGATTGCCGATCAGGTACTCATGGATCCCACTCTTGCTAGTCAATTCTTTCTAAAATTAACTGCTAGAGCTTATCCTCCTATGTTGAATTGGAGATTTGTGCCTTCCCCTTCCATTCTTCTGAATGATGATTATTTGAGATTTCCTCTTCTTCCTCCTTCCCCTCCTCAAACTGCAATTATCCCTGTTCGTTCTTTTCCTCACTTTGATCCCATTGAGTTTGAAACCGCCCTTAGGATCTCTATGGGTAAAACTTTAGAAGAGGCACACATTCTCTTGAAAGGTAAAGCCAAAATGCCTTCCTCATCCCATCAGTCTGATGATGCCATCCAAATTTCTGATGATGATAATTCCAGTGATGAGCACATCCCTGACTATACTCCGTCTGATGAACCGCCCTCTTCAATTCCTTCCCAATTCTACCTCTTCATGCTATAACCGCTGATTTAATAGATGCGGTTAGGAACATTCAAGTTCATCAGCAAATCGCCACTTCTCAGTTTGACACTCATCTCCTCACTTTACAATCTGATCTTGATGCCATTAAGGGGGAGAGAGTGAATGAGAGATTTGATGATAGGTCAAGACAACAACAGCTAGATGAGAGACTGAACTTAATCTTGGAAAATCAACTGGCTCTTCAAGATCTTGTCAGAACCAACAATGATCTTTACAACTTAAAGTTTCAAGCCGTTGTTGCATCACTTCAATCTGTTGTTGAGAAACTTGACATTCTGGCTCAGCATGCACTTGATTCTTCAGAACTTATCCTGCATAGAACCGCGAAACTTGTCAAACAAGCCGCTGCAATTGAATTGAAGATTGGTGAACCGACTGAAGTTCGGCTTCGTGCAGCTGACTTTGTTTTTGAAACCACCCGTGGATCCGGTTCTAGAAATGTTGATCAAACCGCCCCTGCTGTTGATGCTCAAGTTGCAGAAGAACAAGCTGCTCAAGACGCTCAAACCGTTCAGAACCAAACCACAGATGGTGCTGCTGCTGCAAGGGGTTCTGTTGCAGATGAAGTAGACTAGATTTCTTTTATTAGTCTTTCTTTTTTGATGTCTCTTGTAATTCATACTTTGTAAGTTAATATTCTTATGATTGAATTATAATGAGAATGACTGCATAGCATTCTGTTTCCAAAACTTTGTTTATTCAAACTGCTTGTTTGTGAAACAATGCTTGTATTTCTTAAAACCTCATGCACTACATTCATCATGAAAATATTCTTTTAAGTGCATTATGTTTTAAACATTCAGTTTAAACATGCATTTCTGATCCTCAAAATCATATCATCTTATATGCATCTGAATGTATTTCTTTTCTATCTTTTCTTCATTTCCTTTGTTTTTGATAGATTAGAAATCTATGATCTAGCATAGTGTGTGCATTGACTTGGGACATGCAATTTCATGAAATTTATTTCTGACATGTTCTTACCAAGTACAATGTTTTGCTATTATCATAGTGTGGTAATGGCATCAATCAAATAGGGGGAGATTGTTAGGATTCATTGTTAGTACACCCACCTTAATTTGATTTATCCATGCCACGTGTCTTTTTATGGACTTTAGGACCGCATGTAATGAAGTTCTACTTCAATTTTTAGATAAGTCCATTTCTAGTTTTTTAGTTGTCTAGGCTGGGTATAGTTCGGTTGTATCATTAGCGGTTTAGTGCTTCAAGCCGTCATCTTGAGACCGCCAGCATGGAGCTCTTCAGTTTTCATCAAACTGCAGTTTGCATGTTTGATGAAACCGCACATCAAGATTATTCTTCAAACCGCCCCTATGCTTGGTGAAACCGCAGAGCAGTTATTGAAGAATTAAAGAGATGTCATTTATTCCTTAGACAAACATTCCCTTTTTGACCGTAAAAGGATGTTGTTATGTCATGTCAAAATAACTCTAAGTTAACTTGGAGTTTCTGCAAGGAATGTCGGTTTTTCTATCAGTTTGAATTGTTTACCGTTAGTCCTTTCTGCAACAAAGGACAAATGTCAGGTAGTGGTGCAACAACTACCTAGGACTACAAGACAAAACCAAGGACGAAAATGACAGCTCAACCAATGGGATTTCGACAGCACTGTACCCTTCAGATTTGATTCAAATCTTAACCCAACGGTCACAAGGGTGCTCTGCCTATAAATAGCATCCATTATTCAATAATGAAGGTTGTTGAGCTTCAAGAGATCCATTACTTAGAGCATTTGATTTCTTTTCACACACACACCCGATTTATATGATCACATAGATTATATACTTCGAAAACACCGGTTGTTATTATAGCTTAGGTTAGACTTATTGTTTAGAGTTTAGATTCATCTTGTAAAACCTCCTCTAAATTAATACAAGTCTTATAGCTATTAGAAAATCCTAGACTAACCATCTAGGTAGAGGACGTAGTTCATTTAAGAACTAACCTCTTCAATTTGTGTGTTTGATCTTTATTTTCTGTCTTGATATTTATCTTTCTTGTTTGTGGTCTTGAACTTGCTTCTATACACGAAATGACTTGAAAGATGAATTGTGTTTTCCTTTAAACTTTAAGTTTAACTATTCTGTTGCATCATAGTGTTTTCTCAACCCGAGTCAAACTTCCCAACTCTTTAACTAACCTATTTGGCCAAACCGCAAACTCCGCTGTGCATTTTATCAGTTCGGTTCTTGTGCCTTGAACCGCAGTTGGCCAAACTGATAAGTACTCGGTTGATTTTAAGGGTATTTTAGAAAAAGTTTCGGACCGCTATTCACCCCCCCTCTAGCGGTTCTATACCCTTGTTTCCCTCTGGGACCAACAAAGGTTGATCTTAGAAATCAGGAAATCTTGTAGGCAATCTTCAAATTTTTAAAGTTTCTCTTTGGAAGCAAATCTTATGCAATTCTCAAGCAACACACCAGGAGCTTGGAAAATGAGGATGAGCATGCTATTTATAGCTGAGTTCCAAAAACTAGCCGTTGGGGAGCAGAGCAAGGACTATGTGCTGTCGCTTTGTGATTGGCGCGCAGCTGTCCTTTATAGCCGTTGGAGACATTAACTTGACAGCTTTCAAAAATCTTCAAGAGTGACAGCTGTCTTCAGATTTGAATTTCAAACAAGGGGAGAGTCTCCATCTTCGTGTGTGCTGAGTGTTCTTGTTTTGTCGTTTGTCCACATCAGCAAATTTGGCTCATTCAAAAGCGTAGCTTGTTATGACGCTTTCCAAGCTTCATAAGGTAAGGTTAGAAAGTGAGAATTAAGGCAAGTCTGAGTGCGCATGAGATTCATGCGCATGGAGTGCGCAGAAGGTGATGCGCTGCGCATGAAGAGATGCGCTGCGCATGGAAGGTGTGCGCACCATGCTTTGCCTTTGTTCTATTTACCATGAAATTATAGCTTCAGCCCTAGATACTAAGCCTAGTCTATAAAGAGGACTTAGCTAAAAATTGAAGTTACAAAACTTCTTACATAGGGTCCTAAAGTCCTTAAAATAAACACAGGTGATGGTATCAATCAATTCTAACATAAGTAGGAGGGTTAAGTGATAAGCATACCCAACAATCTCCCCCTAAATGATTGATGCCATTACCTACTATAACAAAGGCAATTCATTGTACTTGATAATAACATGTCCATAAGAATAAAAAAATGGTAAATCATGTCTCAAGTCAATGTACACACTAGCTAATGCTATAGATTTCTAGTCTATCCAAAAGAAATTAACTTACAATATAGGAAAGACAGAAATATCATTCAGTTCGTTTAAACTGAATGTTTAAACATCATGCAATGAAATATGAGCTGTTAAGGATATGCGCATGAAGTTTATAAGATATGCAATGTTCCACAAATGAAAAGTTTGAATTGAACAAGGTTTTATGAAAGCGCAATGATGCATTCTTCTCATTAAAACTTGAAAGGTAAGAGTTACAGGGTACAAGTTTTACAATGGAAGAAAAATCAAAAGCAAAAGACCTTGCGCATCAAAAACTTACAATTGCGCAGCAAAACAAAAAGATTACAAAGTCTAGTCTATTTGAATTCGCTGCAGTGCTTCGCGCATCTCATTCTGCAAGCTGGTAAACTTGTTCATCAACTCAATCTTCAGTTGCTGAAACTTGGCGTTGTATTCCACAACTAGATTCACATGAGTCTTCATACCGTCGCGCATCAGTCCATTATCTTTCTGGATGTCTTCAAAAATCATGTTAAAGCAATTTTCAAACGCCCCCATCTGATTTCCAAACGATTGAAGGGACGCAGCTATGGAGTCCTGAATTTCTTTCTGTGCATCAATCAAAGTCTTGGTTAGCTCTACCTGAACCATGTTCTGACTGGCTTGCATATCTAGCATAGCCTGGTTCATTCTTCCATTGAAAGTATCACTGAACTGAACTAAGCAGTCAGTCATATGAGATTTGAGCGCATCAATGGAGGAGGATCTGGAGGCAGTAGGCGCAAAATTGTCAATAGACTTTATGACTTTGGCAGACTCAATCCGAATGATTTCTGTGATGGTTTTGGCTAAGGAAAACAAAGCTTCATTCAACCCATGCACAGAGGGGATCTTAGTGAGAGCAGAAGAGATGATGCCGAAGTCATGCTGGATATCTTGGCGCAGTAGATCAAAATCTTGAGAGGGCGCAGCACCAGAACCAGATGCATGCGCAGCAGCAGAACCTGAGGGAGGAGGTATAGCTTCAGAACTGGTTGCCTTCGTTGCAGAACTCTCCCCCTTAATGGCACAATCAATAGCCTGAAGGAAACTGGCTTGCGTATCGAGCCTTGCAGACTGCGCATCCAGTTGCTCTTGAATCTTGGTTTGCGCAGTGACCACCTGAAAGTGCTGGGTTTGCGCAGCAAATTGATTAGCCTGGATAGTCTGGAGCATGGCCAAGATTTGACGTATGTCTGATCCTGAATTGGAGGGTTTAGAGGGAGCAGTTGCTGGAGTCACCAAGGGGATAACTATTGGAGAAGTTTGAGAAGCCCCAGTGGTGTGCGCATTGATAGCATCAGGAGTGACAATTGGAGTGTCAACAGTTGTGGGTGCTTGCGTATGAACAGGAGATGTATGCTCACGAATTGGAGATTGATGAGTAGCATAATCTTCTGAACTAGAATCCACAGCATCATCAATGATAGGCGCATCAGGGTCCATAGTTGGATCAGGTGCATCATGAGCAAAGCCTTCATCATCAATGAAAATAGGTGAGGCTTGCTGCGCAGTATTCCTTTGCGCAATAGATGCCAACGGAGCTTTCCTGGCAGCTTCACGCGCATTTAAATCAGGGCGCTGTGAATCAGATTCATCTTCAGATAAGTCCTTTGGACGCTTTGTAGCTCGCTTCTTTGATGCAATTGATTTAACCCTGCGCTTTGGGATGAACTTAGCCTTGGGAGCGCCTTTCTCAGCAGATAGAGGAATTTCATCCTCGCTAGAAGTTTCCTTGTGCGCATCCTTGGGAATCTCCCCCTGAGGCGGTGCAGCCTTTGAGGTTCCAGAAGATTTAGAAGGGCTCAAAAAAGGATCATTGAATGCACCCTCAAAAATATCTTCTTCCATGGGCGCAGTAGGAGGAGTAGATGTGCGCTTTGATTCTGGAGCAGTAGGAGGAGGCGCAGCATCAACATCAGCTTCTACTTGGATGTCTTCATCAGACTCATCCTGTAGGGTTCTTGAATTGTTGGCTTTCTTCTTCATCTTTTCCTTCTTCTTTTCTTTAGGCTTAGTAGCCTTAGGTTTCTTCGCCCTCTTTGGAGGCTCAGGCTCAGGCTCAGCAGTAGCCTTGCGCTTTGGAGTTTGCGCAGTAGGCTCTTTGATTTTAATTGAGATTCTGCGCAAAACAAAGGTGGAGAATTAGGTCTGGACATGCGCATGGAAAGAAGCGCATGCGCATGAGCAATATGCGCAGCGCATGAACTAGACTCCATACTTAGAAAAATATAGGAAATGTAAAGGGTAAAAATGTTGAAAACACATAATTTAAACCAAACGCCTAAAATTGGCGCGAAAAGCAGAAACACAATCAAGAATCATATCAAGGCTTGTCATATGACTATTCATCAAGAACACGAAGAACATGTATTGAATACACGAAGAACACGAAGAACATAAAAATGTCAAAGTACTCCAAAATGCATAAAAAGCACATCAAAATGTTCGAAATGAAAAATCACACACAAACAAGTAAACCATAACAACAATAACATAAACGTACAACCAAGATCTGAAAAAAAAAACACGAAGAGAATTCAAAAGGACAAAATATTCAAAATTTCCACAGAAAACACATCAAATGATCATTGATCGTAAAACAAATTACATAAATGAAAAGCTAAGAGTAAATCGAACACGTAGCATCAAATAATTTGAAAAACGAGCAACGAATCATAGAGAAATCAGAAAGGGGAAAATCTCAGACCTTCGAGCTTCAATGGCAGAAAACAGAAAGTTTGAGTTTGAAATCCTTACCATTTGTGGATCCTCTTGCTTTTTGGAAGATGTAGTATAAGATTTCTTGGGAGCCATGATATATAAAGAAGATTTTTCGAAAAAGTAGAGAGAGATTGATGAGTGCAGAGAGAGAGAGAAGTCAGAATTTGAGAAAGAAGAAAAAGCGGTTGAGGGAAGTTAAGCAGAGGAGAAGTGAGGAGAGAGAGACGGCGGAGGAGGTTTATAATCAACAAAAAGGGATGATGACGTCACGGCACGCTGACAACAAGTTGGTGAAAGTCAGGCGAGTGAGGCACACGCGCAGGTGAGGCGCATGCGTGAATGACGTGGACCAATGAGGAACGCGTGTGAAAAATCCTAGCCGCACGCGTGTGTCAGTCATTTATGGTCAAAAAGAATCTTTTCCTATTTCGTCATAATCAGCACACAACGAGCATTAAATGCGCGTCACTCAATGCCTTTACATTAAATGAGGTGGTACGTGTGCAGAGGGCAGAAAGGTAATTTCCCAAAAAAAATTCAAAAATAATGACGAGGGAGAATAATAATTACACAAGTACCCTTGCGAATTATGCTGACTCAGCAAGTCAAGGACCTAAGTGAAACTATTGAAAAGAGAACTTACCTTAGGTCCACGGGTCATGCGCATGATAGTTATGCGCAGCAATGTATTGCGCAGAGTTTCTATAAAGAAACAACTGATTTACCTTATGCGCATAGCTAAGGGCGCTTCTTGTGCGCAGGCGCATGATCTATATCTAACTTAGAATTTTATCACAAACAAAATCATTAGTATTGACAGATCATATTGACAAAATTTAGCTAAGTTCAAGCATACCCATTTCACCTCTAAAAAAGATGAACCTCTTAGCATCAAGTGTTTTTGTAAGAATGTCGGCGATTTGATAGTCGGTTCCCACGTGTTCTAGATGTATATTCCCCTTTTCCACGTGGTCTTTGAGGAAGTGATATTTAATGTCGATGTGTTTGGTCTTTGAATGCATGACAGGATTTTCAGAAACAGCAATTGTTGAAGTGTTGTCGCAATAAATGGGACAATTTTCTTCTTTGATGTCATAGTCCACTAATTGCTGCTTCATCCACAGAATTTGACAGCAACAGCTTCCAGCAGCGATATATTCTGCTTCAGTTGTAGAGACAGAAACTGCAGCTTGCTTTTTACTGGCCCAAGACACAAGTCGATATCCAAGGAAATGACAAGTGCCGCTTGTGCTTTTCCTGTCAATTGTGCATGCTGCGTAGTCCGCATCTGAATAACCTACAAGTTTAAAGTTCGAATCTTTGGTGTACCAAAGTCCAAGGTTAATAGTGCCAGAGAGATATCGTATTATACGTTTCACAGCAATTAAGTGCGCTTCTCTGGGGTCAGATTGATAACGTGCTCAGACACAAACACTAAACATAATATCAGGCCTACTAGCAGTAAGATATAGGAGTGAGCCAATTATTCCTCGATAAAGTGTTTGATCAACCTTTTTACCTTTTAAGTCTTTGTCAAGTTTGTTGCCGGTGGCCATTAGAGTGTCGTATGCTTTAGCATTCTCAAGTCCAAATTTCTTGATTAAGTCCTTTGTGTATTTGGCTTGGTTGATAAATATGCCTTCATTCATTTGCTTGATTTGAAGCCCAAGGAAGAATGTGAGTTCTCCCATCATGCTCATTTCAAACTTGCTCTTCATTAGTTTCTCAAAGCGCTTGCACAACAATTCATTAGTAGAACCAAATATAATATCATCAACATAAATTTGAACAAGTAATTTATGACCATTATGTTTGGTAATGAAAAGAGTGGTATCGATTTTACCGCGAGTGAAGCCTTTTTCGATGAGAAACTTGGATAGTGTATCATACCATGCTCTTGGTGCTTTCTTGAGTCCATACAAAGCTTTCTGGAGTTTGTAGACATGATTTGGAAATTGTGAATCTTCAGACCCAGGTGGTTAAGCAACATAGACTTGTTCTAGGAGTTCACCATTCAGAAACGCACTCTTCACATCCATTTGATATAACTTGAAGTCCTTGTGAGCGGCGTAAGCTAGAAATAATCTGATAGCTTCAAGTCTTGCTACGGGCGCGAATGTTTCATCGTAATCAATTCCTTCTTCTTGCCTATAGCCTTGTGCAACCAATCTTGCTTTGTTTCTCGTGATGGTTCCATTCTCATCCATCTTGTTTCTAAACACCCATTTTGTACCAATTACTCCTTGATTATTTGGTCTTGGGACAAGAGTCCAAACCTTACATCGTTCAAATTGATTGAGTTCTTCTTGCATAGCAACAACCCAATTAGGATCTTGGAGCGCTTCATCAACCTTCTTTGGTTCAATTTGAGAGATAAATGCAGTGTAAGCATCAAATTTTGTAGCTCTCCTTGTACGAACCCCAACATGAAGATCACCAATGATATTAGTGATTGGGTGATCTCTAACTTCACGAACTTCAGGAGGTAAGTTAGGTTGAGTTGTAGTAACTTGAAGGTCTTCAATTGGCACATCTTCACCAGTATTAAAATCATCAAAATTTGGAGGAAGAACTGGTTCAGAATTGAAAGTGGGATTAACGCCAGATGCAGCAGTAGACTGATGCGCATTAGAAGAATCTCCAGGTGCATGGTTAGGTACAGCTGAAGCTCTACTTGGTGCGCTATTGATAATGCTTTGCGCAACTGATGTAGATGGATTTCCTTGTGTTGATACATTCTGGTCTTGTGTATGCGCAGCTGGTATGTGCGTACCTGTCTCAATGGACTCAACAGAATCATCAGAAACATTTGGAGCCAAATGTGGCTCAAGGAGAGAATGTTCATCAAAAGTAACATGTACAGATTCAACTATAACTAATGTAGATCTATTGAAAACACGAAAAGCTTTAGAATGTTTAGCATACCCAACAAAAATACCTTCGTCGGCTTTGGCGTCGAATTTACCTCTATGTTCGTTTCCGTTGTAGAGGATATAACATTTGCAACCAAAGATTTTGAAGAAAGCAATGTTGGGAGTTCTTCCACGCCATAGTTCATATGGAGTCTTGTTGTGACGTTTGTTGATGAGGGAGCGATTTTGAGTAAAACATGCAGTGTTGATAGCTTCTTCCCAAAATTACTTAGGCAATTTTGCTTCGGCTATCATCGTCTTTCCTTCTTCAATCAACGTCCTATTCTTTCTTTCCACTACACCATTTTGTTGTGGAACTCCAGCGGTTGAGAAGTTGTGATCTATCCCATGATCGTCGCAATATCGAGCAACACCGTTGTTTTTAAATTCTGTTCCATTGTCGGATCGAACACTAACGATGTCATCTTCTTTTTGGGTTTGGAGCAGTCTGAATAGAGTGGTGAGAATGTCATAACAATCATCTTTTGAGATCATCATTTCCACCCATGTATATCTTGAGAAATCGTCCACCACAACTAAAGTATACTTATTTCTTTTGATGCTTATAGTGGTAACTGGTCCAAATAGATCAATGTGCAGCAGTTGCAAACATTTTGAAGTTGAGGGATTTGTCTTGCTGGAGAAAGACTGCTTTATTTGTTTGCCTAGTTGACAAGCTGCGCATTTGTTGTCATGATGATCAGCAACTTTGGGGAGTCCTTTGACAAGATTGTCCCTGCTGAGTTTTGATAGACATTTGAAGTTCAAGTGACTCATGCGCTTGTGCCATAGCCAACTGTTCTCGCTTACACTTTTAGCTACAAAACAAAGATTAGTACTAGAGTTCATACTATGGAAATCAATAATGTAAATATTTGTCTTACGATAACCCGTGAGTAAGATAGCTCCAGTTTTGCCATTCTTGATAAGACATTGCGTTGAAGAGAAATGGCATTCTAATCCTTTGTTGCAGAATTGAGATATGGATAATAAGTTGTGCTTGAGTCCTTCGACGAGAGAGACTCTTTCAATGCACACTTTGTCTTTCTTGAGCTTTCCATATGCTACAACTTGACCTTTGTTATTATCACCAAATGTAACTGATGGACCTCTTTCTTCATGAACATCTTAAAGTAAGGATTCATCTCCACTCATGTGTCTTGAACATCCACTATCGAGAATCCATTCATACGTTTTAGCTTTTGAAGATCTAACCATGAAGCAAAGAGCCTGAAATATAAACATTTAAGAATTGGTCCCCTTTATTCCTTTTGGGTCCAAGAGTTAGCAACTTTTGACAACCCACTCTTGCTTGACCTTAGGATTTTTACGTCATTTGGCATTGGGAGTGAATCGCAAAAGGCATTCCACAACCTTATGTCCAAAACAATCACAAATGGAACAATGTTGAAAGCCACCAATCACATGAGTTTTCACAAACTCTTTACTTTTCTTAGGGATAGCATTCTTCTTTGGGTAAGATGAGCCGGCCTTAACAAAATCTTTCTTTTGAAATTTTGGAGCGCTTTTTCTAGGAGTGCGCATAGGGCTAGGATGCGCATGGCGGTGAGGCGCAAGGCTCCTAGGCGCATAATGATCACTTGTAGAAGGAGCGCTCTTGGTTTCAAGAGGGATTTTGCTAGAGGATGATTCATCTGTAGCTATATCTTTCCCATTAGCTTTCCCAAATTGCTTCGTTGGGTAGACATAATAGAATGTTTGTCTGTTGACTTTTTCTTGTCCTTTACCCATTGAATTAGAATGTTTTTCCTTGGGAATTTCAAAAGTTTGCTGGTTTGTAAATTCACTATCTCTTTCAGCACAGACATCACATTTAAAGTTGTCACTAGTTGATGAGAATCCCAAGCCACTTTTATCACCACTGACTTTTTGGGACTCAAATATATTCTCCATAGTGACACGAGAATTGGACCACTCATTTGTAATCTTTTTAAGATCAGTAATTTGAGCAACC
The DNA here is from genome assembly GCA_026119855.1 of Campanula takesimana. Classification (NCBI taxonomy): domain Eukaryota; kingdom Viridiplantae; phylum Streptophyta; class Magnoliopsida; order Asterales; family Campanulaceae; genus Campanula; species Campanula takesimana. The sequence continues at coordinate 1,958,368 of JAOWBW010000030.1, forward strand.
AATTCATCGTTTTTGAACAATTTTTCTTGTTCAGCAATCACTTCATCATCATTGATTTTGGAGATTTGAGCAGTTGGTTCAACTTGAGGTCTGATGTAAGCTCCTTTTCTCAACTTGTTCCTTGCACTTAGATCACATCGTGAGAATAACAATCCACCATCGCTTTGAGCCGGAGTGAGAAATCCTTGTTCAACTAGCTCGCTGATGGTTGGTCCTTTCTTCCTTTTCACTTCTTGAAAACCTGCAGATTTCTTGATAGGTTTATTCAAGACATTCATATCAGGAACATCTTTGGAGTAGTCATCATCAGAATCATAAGTATCAACTTCATCATCATTTTCCATCAAACAAACAAGTCCATCATCAGAATCTTCATCGCTCTCATCTGAGTCTGTTTTGATCCAAGTGTTCTGCTCATTTGCTGGTGATTCTTCTTCAGCAACCATTCCCTTGTGACGAGTGAATTTGGGAGTGAACTTGGGAGTATGGCTGCTCTTCTTCTGCATATATTCAAATTTTGGAATTGGGCAGCTTGAAGCAAAGTGTCCTGGTTTCCTGCAATTAAAACAAACAAGATCTTCTTTTCTTTTAGAATCACTACTCCTCGTGAACTTTGGAGGAGCTCTGCTGGTAGATCCTTGAAATTTGTTGTTTGAGCTGGGTCTTGAGAATTTTCCGAACTTTTGAAATTTCTTCACAAATAAAGCGAAGTCTTCATCATCCATGTCCAATAGCTCAGAAGTAGAAATTTTGGGATTTGCGCTTTTCTCAACTTGAACTTGAGCTTGCGCATGTGCTTCTTCTCTTTGCGCCACCATTGCAATGGACTTGGATTTTCCTTCAGTTTCACTTATACGCTGAAGCTTGAGTTCATAGACTTTGAGATTTGCGTAAAGATTTGTCGCGACCCCGAACCCGCGGGTCCGGAATACGCGAGCTGGACGTCGACTTAAAACCAAAACTCTAAAACATAGAAGTTAAAAATTCCATTTTGAACCAAAAGATGATAACACAAGGTTTTACAAATCCAAGTTTAAATCAACAAAGTACATCTAACATAAGCTCTACAGCTTAAACCCAAAAGAATAAAATATACAATTCTTAATGACGTCAATAATGGTAAAACTATCCCCAAAAGGTTATACATTTAAATAATGTAAACCGATCCATAACAACCTGCCCCAAAATCTCAATCCTCTCGACGTCCTCCTCGATCCGCGAATCCTAATCCTTTTCCTCCTGGGGGGGTTAAGGAAAAACAAAGATGGAAATAAACGGGGTGAGATAAAATCTCAGTAAGTTACTAATGCAACTACATGACATGCTATAATGCAATAAGCAATAAACAATGATAAATATCACTTAGCATGTAACAAATAACAGTCAACAGATAGCAGCGGAAAGTAAACACATAACAAAGGATATTAGCCAAGGTTTCCCAACTGATAAACCAAATAAAGGTCGCTGCGCAGCTTCAATAATCAACAAATCATCATCTTCATAATAGCATGAAAGCTGAAGAGAAATCCCCGGTCAGAAGCGACCAATCAACCCATCAATCAAACAAACCATCTTCATAGTAGCATAAAAGCTGAAGAGAAACCCGGTACCGGAACCAATAACAATGTAAAGTGCCACAAGGGGCGGGAGCCATGCCACAAAGTCATGCTCCAAAACGATTAGCTAGAATACCCACAACGGAGCTAGCTCATCCCAACCAAGGCCAATCTGGATGAGGACAGAAGGACCAATGGGCGATGCTATACTGGACTTGGCTCATGCCATTATAGCATTATCCATTGCCTGACTCGATACACAATTTAACCAGCTGGACTTTCAAAAAATGCTTAGTAATGAATACTAGCTTTATAAACATAAAAAAGGTTCCAAAGTAGGGAACCGAACACAAATCACCATAAAGATACAACGATTACTCATTAAGAGTTTAACAACAATGATAGCAAGAAGTTCCTCATAAAAGAGTTCAATAACAGAAATGGAATTGCTCATAAAAGCCCAACAATACAAATCATTAAAACGAAATGATTCTAGGACAAGGATCCATATCAAACGCATCCTAACATGATACACGCGAGTTACTCATAGAGAGTACTACCCAAATGGTCATTCCCCAAATAGCACAATGACTATCATTAAAACTATCCCAAACGTCCACTCATTATGAAAGTGTTCCCACATTTTCCAATAATCCATTTATTCACAAAGGGACCAAGGCGAAACCACGCAAACCGATATTCCCAACTTGATTACAACGGACCGATTCTAAACACTTTGTCATAAGACACTAAATGAAATCTCAACATAATCTAAACCCAAAACTCACCCAAATAAACCACTTCATATCGAAGTACTCTATAAGAGCTTTAAAATGATAGTTTACTCGTCCAAAACGGAGTTCGGATGAGAAAGTTATGGCCTCCGGAAGATTGAACGAAAAACGGACAATTTGATCAAAGTAGGAAATCTCATAAAACGTCACAAGGGGGGGGGGGGTAATGACAACCACCTAATACTCATTTACCACTTTTATAACTCTAACACACTCCTTACACGGTTTACATAGGCTTACGGTTGACTTCTTATTATTCCGGGTGCTTACTTTTAAGTTATGAACATTTATGCCTAAAACAGGGGTGCTCGGCCGAGCAGTTCTATATGACTCGGCCGAGCAACCTCGGCTCCAAAACTATGACTCTCTGGTCTGCTCCGCTCGGCCGAGTCAAGGGACGCGCTCGGCCGAGCACCTCCTAAATTCAGAAAAAACGCAGAAGAACCCAAGTAACCAAATTTTACCCAAAACTTCACCATTTCTCTAATACTCAAAATCAAGACTTCCAATAAGCATAATAATGCACCAAAACAACTTGTGAACTTGAAATGGACCTAAATAACAACATCTAGCTACCCACAACAAGATTCGAACCCCAAAATTCCCAAGAACACCATTTTTGATCAAAACTCAAATAAATTCCAAATAAATTCTAAACTCAACCAAACTTCCAATATAACACATCAAGCATTATATAAACATGATATGAACATTTTAGCATAAAAATGGGGGAAAAGTAACTTACTTGAAAATTCTCAAAGATGACGGAATTCAATTCTTTTTGGTTCTACGCGATCCTATCGACGATCTAAACAAGGTTCATGTTTTAAGAAATGAGAGATAACAAGAAGAAGATGAAGAAAATGAAGAGAGAAGATAGAGAAAGAAAAACTTACCAAAGCTAGTGAGAGAGGGAGGGAGTTGCTGGGAGGTGATGGTGAGGAGTGAGGGAGAAGAGAAGGAGTAGGGAAATTATTTCAAAATGTTGCACTTAGGGCCCCTCCCCTACACTACTCAATATAAATAACTCCTCACTAATAATTAAGACCCAACAATACTACACTAACCCAAATGACCCAAATAAAATGCTAGGCATAATTATTATGAAACATAAAATTCACACATAAATATTTAAATAAATAATAATTTAGATAAATAAATAAGCAATAAATAAATAATAATTATTTATTACTAATTAAATAGAGCCTAGTTTTCGGGTCGTGACAAGATTTCTAAGTGTCCACACATCCAAAGTTCCAGCGTCTTCTAGGGCGCTAGATTTATGTAGGTATCTTGATCCAAAAGCTTGAAGAAAATTGACATTTAAATCTTTGTTCGAAAACTTCATGCCAAGTGAAATACATAGATTGATAATTTCACAAAAGCGTTCATAAGTTTGTCTTAAGGTTTCACCGGGGAGTTGAGAGAAATTGTTGAATTTCTTTTGTACTTCATATTTCTTGTTTTCCTTGCACACGGTGTCTCCTTCTATATGTTCTTCAATAGCATCCCATAACTCATTGGCGGTAGCACAATGAATGACTTGTTGTTTCATAGCCGTGCTTAGAGTGCTTAGGAGAATGTTTCTTGCTTTGCCATCATTTACAACTCTTCTTGTTTCTTCCTCAGTCCATTCTTCCTTTGGTTTCTTGACGGTTGGTTGAACAGCATTTTTGCGCGGATTTGGATTCGCTTTCATAGGAATGTAAGGTCCATAAACCACGGTGTCATGAAGTCTTTCATCGATTGAGTTGAGATGAGTTAAGATGCTGAATTTCCACACGTCAAAATGATCTTCATCAAAGACCGGAACGTGAGTGTAGTTTGCAGTTGCCATAGGTTTTGAGTTTTCCATTTAGAATCGGCACCCAAGCTGTTAAGCTTGAAAAAAAAAAGTGTTTTATAAAGGTGTTTGCTCTGATACCACTTGTTGGTCCCAGAAGGGCAACAAGGGTATGAAAAATGCTAGAGGGGGGGGGTGAATAGCGTTTTTAAAATTCTTTTCAAACCCTTTTGCAAAGCAATGGCAAATGCGCACGACTCTTAATTTGGCTAAGTATAGCGCGCAGTAAGAGTGTGAAATGCACAGCGGAAGTCTTAAAGCAATCACTTATGCGCAGGGAGTATGCGCAGAAGTGTAAATACGCACGCACTAAGTTTTAGCTTAAAGATAGGCGCAAGATGGAACTAAGACAAAAAGCACACAAACACAATTCGAACGATGCAAGAAAATCTACAAGGATCAAACAAAACAATATATGAGTAAAGCTTAAATGTAGAATGAAAAGCACAAACAATAGATAAGCTATTTGGAGAGGTTCGATCGGGAAAAGATCTACGTCCTCTACTAAGATGGTTAGTCTTGGATTTTTAATGGAGATCTTATTATATGAGAGAGTTTACAAGTTACAGCGAGGTAGAACAAAACTAACTCAAAGATCTATAATTTATGAAAGAACAAAATCCTAGACAATAACCGGTGTATCTCTAGAAGTAAGATCGATGAGATCGAAACTTCAAGAGGTGTGTGTGTGTATCAAAAATCTGGGCTCTTTGAATCTATGAGATGGAGAGCACAAGATTCTGGTGTTACAAAGGCTTTATAGGATCTGGGCTTGGTGAAGTATGAAGGTATGAAGGTTGATCTTAGAAATCAGGAAATCTTGTAGGCAATCTTCAAATCTTCAAAGTTTCTCTTTGGAAGCAAATCTTAAGCAATTCTCAAGCAACACACCAGCAGCTTGGAAAATGAGGATGAGCATGCTATTTATAGCTGAGCTCCAAAAACTAGCCGTTGGGGAGCAGAGCAAGGACTATGTGCTGTCGCTTTGTGATTGGCGCGCAGCTGTCCTTTATAGCCGTTGGAGACATTAACTTGACAGCTTTCAAAAATCTTCAAGAGTGACAGCTGTCTTCAGATTTGAATTTCAAACAAGGGGAGCGTCTCCATCTTCGTGTGTGCTGAGTGTTCTTGTTTTGTCGTTTGTCCACATCAGCAAATTTGGCTCATTCAAAAGCGTAGCTTGTTATGACGCTTTCCAAGCTTCATAAGGTAAGGTCAGAAAGTGAGAATTAAGGCAAGTCTGAGTGCGCATGAGATTCATGCGCATGGAGTGCGCAGAAGGTGATGCGCTGCGCATGAAGGGATGCGCTGCGCATGGAAGGTGTGCGCACCATGCTTTGCCTTTGCTCTATTTACCATGAAATTATAGCTTCAGCCCTAGATACTAAGCCTAGTATATAAAGAGGACTTAGATACAAATTGAAGTTACAAAACTTCTTACATAGGGTCCTAAAGTCCTTAAAATAAACACAGGTGATGGTATCAATCAATTCTAACCTAAGTAGGAGGGTTAAGTGATAAGCATACCCAACAGTTTTCGAAGTATATAATCTATGTGATCATATAAATCGGGTGTGTGTATGGAAAGGAATCAAATACTCTAATTATCTAAATGATGGATGAGCAAATGAGAACTTTCTGTGTAAAGGCTGAGTATGGACGGTTGTTTGGCTGAAAGCTTGATGAAGAATTCTGTGTTTGCTAAGGAGATGAATGAAGGTTTAAATTTCTGGGGAAAATCTTCAAAGCAAACTTGAATTCTTGGGAATAAATCTCTTGAAGCTCAGCAACCTTCATTGTTGAGAAATGAGGGTTATTTATAGGTAGTGCACCCTTGTGACCGTTGGACAAAGATTTGAATCAAATCTGAAGGGTACAAGTGCTGTCGAAATCCCATTGGTTGAGCTGTCATTTTCGTCCTTGGTTTTGTCTTGTAGTCCTAGGTAGTTGTAGCACCACTACCTGACAACTGTCCTTTGTTGCAGAAAAGGACTAATGGTAAACATTTCAAATTGCTGGACAAAACCGACTTTCCTTGCAGAGACTCCAAGTTAACTTGAAGATATTTTGACAAGATATAAAACATTCCTTTACTGTTGAAAAGGGAATGTTTGTCTAAGGAATAAATGACATCTCTTGAATTCTTCAATAACTGCTCTGCGGTTCCACCAGGCATAGGAGCGGTTCCAAGGATGAACTTGATGTGCGGTTTCACTTCAAAACTGAAGTATACGGTTTCATGATCTGCGGTTCCATCAAGTTTGCATCTGAGATTCCATATAAGATTTGAAGAACGGATTCATAAAAAATGTAGCATGCGGTTTTGATGAAAACTATGAGGCTCCATGCTGGCGGTTCAAAGATAGCACGAGTGCGGTTTTAATTACTAAACCGCAAGAGTTAAACCGAACTATACTCAGCCTAGACAAACAAAAATTTAGAAATGGACTTGTCTAAAAATTGAAGTATAACTTCATTACATGCGGTCCTAAAGTCTATAGAAAGACACGTGGCATGGATCAATCAAATCAAGAGGGTGTACTAACAATGAATCCTAACAATGTTTGATGCCATGAGTGGTGAGGAATGAATGAAATGCATGATGATGATTTCGCCTCCACCATCAATTTGGATTGTTTTAATGGTGTGAATTGCAGCAATTTTCTTACTTAGCTGATTTACAGTTTGAGTTTTAAACATGGAAAACACATCTAAAATATCAGATTTTCTGAGTATAGGACAAAACCACACAAAGCGTGAATAATCATCAACTAATATTTGTAACTATTAATTGAAGCAATAGGGGAAGGATCCCATTAGGGATGGCAACGGGTCGGGTTCGGGACGGTTTTCATCAAAACCAAACCCGACCCTAATGTCAAAAGGAGTGACCCGACCCGAAGACAAGTGAACCCGAACCCGACCCGAAGCATATCAAATTATAAATTTTCAGCTCATATTTGCTTAGGCTCAAGCTATGTCTAAGCTTAAATTTTAAGTAGTTATAGAAATTAGTTTAAAATCATCAAACCTCACTAAAAAATAGCATGAAAATAAATTGAACAATATTATATGATGAACTAACATAATATCTTGAGTTTGTACAAGAAGGTGCGGGTCGAGTCGGATCACGGCGGGTCAATATCAAAACCCAAACCCAACCCTAACCCGCTCGGGTAATGAAAATTGCAACCCGAACCCTACTTTTTCCGGGCGGATCGCCTTCGGGTTTGGTCAAATTGCCATCCCTAGACCCATAATCTCAACTGGATCCGAGATCGTCTCGTTTACAGAGAATAGTAGGTTGATTGGTATTGTGAGTATAAAAGTAAAGTAAAAGAGAGAATAAATGGGGGAATAGTAAAGATTATTTGTCATTTTAGAAATGGTTAATTGCAATTTGGTTCCTGAACTTTTTCGAAATTTGCAATGTTGATGCTGTCATTTCAATTTCACCAATTGGTATACTCACTTTGTCATTTTTTTGCAATCCGACTACAAAAGTAATTGGGTGTTAGTTTTCTAACAGATATTATGTCATTTGACTAGCACATTACGTTTTAAGATGTTTGTGAAGCTACACATATTCGATTGGTATGATTCTTTTTTTAAACAGAAGCTAACTTCCAAAATCTACAACATATATTATTTGGAATTTTTTTTGGTGAAGTGATAATATTATATTAATTTATAATGAAAATAAATGAAAATATTAAAAAAATAAAAGACATGGGAAAAATAATCTGAAAAATTACAACATTCCACCGTGATATACTTTCGTTCATAACGTTTACTTTCCTCCACCTCTCTGCCACGTTCCCACATCACCCATTTCCACATACAATCTTCCCCGGATTCATCCTCCTCTTTCTCTCCTTTTTTTTCCTATCAAATATTTTTATGAACTGATAATCCACATATAGAATTTACTTCATATGAATCATCTTAAGCACTAATATATTTTTTTAGATTATTAATTCACATGTATTTTTAATATTTAAAATTAAGATTTAATATAAAATAATCCAGTCACCCAAAAAATTGCCAAAAAAATATATTTTGTAAATTTAAATATTAGTTTCAATTTAAAAAAGATAATAATATCAATCGGATTTGTGTAGCTTCAAAAATATCTTAAAATGTCTCTTAAAATGTCATGTGTTAGTCACATAAAATAAAATCTATTAGAAAACTAACACCCATTTACTTTTGTAGTCGGATTGCAATAAAATGACAAAGTGAGTAGCAGGCGAAATTTAAAAGACAGCATCACCATTGAAAATTTTGGAAAAAGTAAGGGACCAAATTGCAATTAAGAAAAGTGTCAATAGGACGCCAAAGACCGAGGGAGTATTTATTTGATACCTCGTTAAATTAAATGAGGGGCAAACGACAAATTGGGGTAACGTACTATTGAATCTTTTGAAATTAATGGAACATACTAATAGTTGACATCTTAATGTAACGTACTTTACCATGTCATTATATATTATGGAACGTACACTAACGACGTTAAAAAGATAGCTAAAATGTTAATGGAAAAAAGAAAAAACATAACACTCGTTAAATTCGTTAGCCTACCTTCTTCCCTATCCATCACACTCTTCAGTCCACCACCAACCACTACCAAATCACCACCACCCTAATCCACCATAACCACCACCAAATTGAAAAAACAAAAAAGCACAAAAGAAAACCCAGATCTGGGAAATAGGTTCTTCAAACCCAGATCAAGGAATGGGATCTACCCCCAAATTCGTGTCTTCCCACACAGCAATTCCAAACCCAAACAACAACCATTTCCTCAATGAAATCCGACACCATTGCTGCAAATCGCCATTGTCCCCGTTCTTGCGAAGATATGGGTTTTCAAATTCGATTCCTAGGGTTCAATTCGTTGTTGCCTAGGGTTCGAAAATTTCAACTTTTGTTTTTCGAATTTTTTTCGATTTTGCCTAGGGTTTGAAATTTCCAGTTTTGATTTGAGTTTGTGTTCGATTTAGGTTCGTTTTTGGGTATGATTTTAGCTTTTCCGTGTTGGAATTTCGGATTCACTTTTGGTGTTCATCCACCATTGCATTTGGTTTGAAATTGGGAAAACCTTAAGGAAAAAGATGAAATGGGGATGAAGATGAAATTGGTATTACTTAATTAACGGATGTTATATTATTTAACAAGTTTATTCACTCCGTTAATGAAATTTAACGTCATCCAACTTGGTTACCTTATTTGCAACGAGACTCAAAAGTACGTTACTTTATGTTGTCAATTCGTAGTACATTACCTTTGGTACAAACGAAAGTGTAATACGTTCCATGTTCTTATAATTATTCCATTAAATGAGAGCCACTAACGGGAGGAAATTTCAATGGAGGGACCCGGATAGTTTAATGGGTTAGACAAGCACAAGTGTGGCGGGAGGAAAAACGTTAACTACTCCGAACCAGAGCTATCTTTTTCCAAAAGCACAAACGGTCAAAAACAGAATTTGGAAAATCAGCCTCTGCACCACTGTCTCTTGTCCGCATACCTATGTCCTTTCATCTTCCTTTCTCCATTGCTTCCCACACACAGCTGTATTCCTTTCATCTTCATCAATCTCCTCCAATCCAATCCAATCAATTTTCCCCCACCAATCTTCTCTGTTAATGGCTTCTCTTCATGATTTGCTCACCCACGAAGGTTTCGAGGGTCAAAAATTCCTCAAATCCCAGAAAAAGGTCAAGTTTAAAGATAATAGAACTTATTCTAGTACCGTTGATGTTGAATCCTACACTTTGCCTATTTATATCTGCCATGACCGAAAAAGCTTCGATTTTTCAAGGCCAAAAAGTGACAACAAGAGCTTTCCTCGAAGTGGGTCTTCTTTGTTTTCGTCGAAAAGAGGGGGGGATTCGGTTTCTGAGAAATCCAATACGAAGAAACCCGATGAGCCTGCCATTGATGAGATTGCGATTCGAGCTGTAGTTTCTATACTTAGTGGCTTTGTTGGGCAGTACTTGAGAGATGAGGAGTTTCGAAAGAGCATTAGGGAAAAGTGCTATGCTTGTTTAGTGAGAAGAAAGAACGATGATTCGGATAATGGGATTTTCGTGAATATGGAATTGGGTATCGAGAGTATTGAGAAATTGGTTGAAATTCCGGGGACGAAGAAGGAATTGAAGATGAAGTCATTGAGAAATTCGATCGGGTTTTTGACCATTGTTGCATCTTTGAACTCAAAGAGCTCAAAGAATGGGTTCACATGTGGCATCCCAAATTCATACCTCTCTTCTTGTGCTCAATTATACTTGTCAATTGTGTACAAGATTGAGAAAAATGATAGGATTTCTGCGAGGCATCTTTTGCAGGTGTTTTGTGATTCGCCTTATCTTGCTCGAACCCATTTGATTCCTGATCTTTGGGAGCATTTCTTTCTCCCTCATCTTCTCCACGTCAAGATTTGGTATGGTAAGCAAGTTGAGAATCTCTCGCACTCGAATTATAAGGACAAAGAGAACAAAATGGAAGCATTGAGGAAGGTTTATGATGACCAAATGGATATGGGTACTACTCAGTTTGCTCTTTACTATAAAGATTGGCTTAAAACTGGGGCTCAAGCCCCTCCTCTTCCTGCTGTTCCCTTGCCTTCAAGATCATCTTATGCCCCTCCTCAAAGCGAGAAATCATCGCGTTCCTCCATCAACAAACTATTGTAAGTTCAAAAAGACATGTACTTTGTTTCGTTTTATGTTATTTGGTCTATGATGTTTGTGTGCAGTTTTGTTCACAACTGACTTGATTTTTGAAGATATCGCGCTGTTTTTGGTATGGGTTCTCAGCAACAACACTCTACACGGTCCATGGACTTTGATGAGGTGAATGGAGATGTGGTTAATACATGGGGCTTGGAGGAAGACGAAGAAAAGCTCTGTTTGGAAGAAGACAGTAAGAGCAGCCGTCGTGATATTGATGTTCAAGTGGGTAGAATTATCAGTTCCATATAATCACATGTTTCATTTGATATTATTATACACTTTTCATGTCCGGGAAAGATAGTCTAACTTTGACTTTTATGTCAACTCAATGAACTTTGACCATATTTAGTGAGAATTCAGTCATCTCTACACACTTCTAAATATTGGAATTTCATTGAATTATGTTCAATGTTCAGTTGAGTTGACCATGAAAGTCAAAAGGAGACTATCTTTTCCGGGACGGATAGAGTATTGAAGATGAATCAGGTGGAATAACCCTTTTTTTTTGACATTCTGACAGAGCAGAATTGGTGTGCATCGAAGATCACAAAGCCAAAGTTCCAAACAATCCAAATCCGAATCACACTATATGCGATTTCTTCCCTGTCGCAGTGACCAAACAGAAAGATCCGTCCACGGCACAAATATTACCTCCAATGTCTCAGTCAAGAAGATAGTAAATACCCGTCTTAGTATTCCTTCAAACGAATTAGTCAGAGCTGTTTCCACTATTTGCACCTCAGATAACCTAACCGACTGTGAAATGGCAGTTCGTGTTATGACCAAAGCTTGGCTAGATTCTCATGGCGACCCCATTGTAGAGAACACATTGTCAAAAGCTCCAGTAATCGATGGAATGCTTGAGGTGCTATTCGCTTCAAATAACGATGAAGTTCTTGAACTTTTGATCTCTTTATTAGCAGAATTTGCTTCAAGGAAGGAGAAGATTTCGCAGGTTATATTGAATTCAGATCCAAATCTCGACACCTTCATAAGGCTAATGAGAAACAGTAGTTTGTTTCTTAAAGCTGCATCATTGCTTCACCTCGTGAAGCCAAAGGCGAAACAGATGATTCTTGCTGAGTGGGTCCCACTTGTTCTACGAGTTTTGGAGTTTGGAGATCAGATTCAGACCCTTTTCACGGTTCAATGCCGTCCACAAGAGGCAGCGTATTACTTGCTAGACCAACTTTTTACGGGTTTTGATGAAGACAAGAACTTGGAAAATGGTAGACAAGCTGTTTGTCTTGGTGGCTTGAGCTTGCTAGTTAGAAGGATCAAGATTGGGGATATTAGTGAGAAGGCCAAAGCGGCTTCTGTATTGTGCTTATGTATACGAGCTGATGGAAGGTGTCGACACTACCTAGCTAACAACTTGAGCATGGACTCGATTCTTACCCTCCTCGTCCTTGGAAAACAGACCGAGCATGATCACCAGACTGCCTCTGCCTTGGCTTTGCTCACTGAGTTAGTCTGCCTCCACCGGTATATTCATTCTTTCCAATTTTGATTATGTCAATGAAATCTAAAAGTTGTTATTGAAAGTATTCTTAATGATGATACAATAAAAATATAAAAGTTTCATTTGGATAGTTAAATATTCTACAAAATCTTGGTCAACGTGCAATCAAGTTGCTGGTTTGGTTAAAGTCGTTTAAATTGATATGGGACGGAGGGAGTATATATTTATGGTACAAATTTAATAACTTCTGGTTTTGCGAATTTAAGCAGGGTAACACAGAGAACAAAGTTCATAAACAGCTTCATTAATGGTTGGGGAAGCTTGAATACCATGCACATATTGTACCTCTATCTCCGGAGGGCTCCACCGGAGGAACAACCTCTAGTTGCAGCCATCTTACTACAGCTTGACCTTATGGTATGTAATTCATTCGATTTCTTCCTCATCTCTTACAATCCTCAACAAAATGACAAATAGGAAGATCATCTTGGGACGGAGGGAGTATATTGAAAATAAGGCTAATATTGTTGCAGGGAGATCCTCTAAAGCCTAGTGTATTTAGAGACGAGGCTATAGAGTCAATAATTCCAGCTCTGGATTGTCAAATATTTAACGAAAATGTGCAGAAACAAGTAGCAAAGGCCTTATCGATCATGGGAGGTCGTTTTTCTTATTCCGGTGAGCCAGAAGCTGAAAAATGGCTTCTGAAAGAAGCGGGATTTCATGAGATTGTGGGGAGTCCCTTCCATGGGAAAGATTTCTCCATAGATGGATTCAACCACTTGGTAAGTCACCAGAGTAATACTTCCTCCGTTCCATAAAGTTATTCCAAATTTCCATTTTTGTTTGTCCCATTTCTAAACTTCAACGATTAAAACAAGAAAGCTTCCGAAATTTGAGTGAAATGGAAAGAAAAACATATCACTAAATTACTTGAAAAGTCAAATGAGAACATCTGTATAAGACGGAGGGAGTATTTGTCTTGATACCCTTTTTCGCATAAGATGTTAAGAATGTGTTAACCTCTAATACGGACATTGATTTTGGCAGAGTGAAGAAGATGAAGCGACAGAAAATTGGCAAAGGAAAGCAGCAGTAATGTTCCTAAGCAGTGGAAGCAAGAAGTTGCTGGAAGCTCTTTCAGACTGCATAGCAAATGGGATCCCAAGTTTAGCACGAGCAAGCCTCGTGACGGTGACATGGATGAGTAGCTACCTCCATTCGATAGGAGATGAAAATCTTCAGTCTCTCGTGTGCTCACTTCTCGTGCCACGTTTAATAGAGTGTTTGAGTTACGACAAGGCAGTCGAAGAAAGGGTGCTCGCTTCATTATCTTTGCTCTCTCTAGCAAAATGCTCAGGTACGATACAAGTAGTTGTTTACCAACATAAAGACCTATCTGTGCATAATAGTACGGAATAATTATTGACTTATGAAACGCCGTACAACCAAATTATCAAATAATGCAATGTAATCGTTAAAGAAAGAAAATCCGTTATCAAGTAATGCAACATTCTTACTAACGGGGGTTGCTGACATGGCATAGCCACGTCATCACCATGTCAGTGTGACATCATCAAATCCAAAGTCAATGCTGACATGACAGTCCACATCAGCCAATTATTTTTTTCCGGCAATGTTAGTTAAAAAAAATAAATAAGAAGTAGGTTGCATTACTTGACGACGGATGTAGGTTGATTGTTGATTAATCATAGTGAGTAAACAATTTTATTATGGTTATAACAGATTATTTATGTAAAGAATGGGAGATGGAGAAGGGGGTAGTAGGTAACCTTCAAAGCCTCTCTGGTGTGACATGGACAGCTACGAAGCTCATTTCAGTCATCACCGCCAGTCCAAGGCGGCATTGATAACCAAATTTCAGGACAATGGCGACGCCCCGATTTCGTGTTTGTTGGGGCCAAATATGCAATCTGCCAGCAACATGGTTAAAGTACATACAAGTAGTGGTGGAATTTTCATAATGTACACAAGGCCATGGCCCTATTGCACATGTATGTATTGTTATTGTAGAAACATAGCTGTATTTTCAAGCCAATATAAATAAAGGTGAAACCAACACTTGTGCTTAGACTTGCTATAATTTACTTTATCCGTCATGGGTTAAGGTTTTTAGTTTGACTTTGCACGCTTATTGAGGAATCAAGGAAAATTTGAGTCAATAATGGCAGTGGGTGGAGGATATAAAGCAAGTGGGTGAAAAGTAGATGGGTAAGTGATGGTTTTTTTTGTAATATATGAACTTTATGAAGACAGGATTGTCCAAAACAATATTCATCTTTTGTCGTTTAACGAATAAAGCAACTAAGAAATTTAAATTGGGATATACCAAAAAAGAAACTAAGAAACTTTAATTGTTAAGACGGATGGAGTAATAAAGATGGATTATATTATTGCATACTCTATCCGTCCAATAATAATGTGTACATGTGTCATTAATTAATAAGTCACATTACTAAATAAAAAAAAACACTTTTTATCATAATATAATCCATATACTTATATTCCAAATTTTGGGTCCTTGCAAATCTCACTTTTTCATAGTTCATACTCACACACTACTAAATTACATGGTTATTGACGCGGGAATTCACTTTGAAATACAGCCTCTGTTAATGTCTTTATTTGAATTTAGGACATAAAAGTAACGGAATAAGGGTTTCATTAAATACATGGACAGGTACATAAATTTGAGGGACTATTTTACTTATTACCAATTGGTTTTATGGCAAATTGCAATTTAGTTACCTGAGCTTGTCGTCATGTTTCAATTAGTTATCCAATTTGTGTTTGTTACAATTTGGTTGCTGAATATGTTTTTTTGTTGTAATCATGTGTAATTTTGGTTAGCCTATCAAAAATTTAACAAAAATGGATGAAAAACGCATCAAGCTTCTTTCAAAATTCCAATGATCATCCCTGCTGTTTAAACTATCCCACTATGTCCACTAGTTCTTAGAAAATGTTAAAAAACTAACATAAGGAGAAAAGAAATCCTTGTTTTAAATTGGATCTTTTGTTGTTGAGGGGTAAAATAGGAAATATGCCATTTTTAAAGATAATTTTTTTTTTTTTTTTTTTTTGTTAAATCCCAAATTTGAATATCTCATCCCTTCCCCTTCATGTTCTAATTGACCTGCCCAGAATTGTTCCCAACTCTAATATCCGCCTCCTCCTTTCCATCTCCTCTTGCTGGTCTTCTCTTCCATTCCTTCACTCTCCCTCAACTCGTTCTCTATAATGTCAACTCCGTCGCCCCGTCCCAACATTATTATTTTCCCTCAATCTCTGACCCCACCCCTCTTGATTTTATTTTTTCGACATTCTCAAATCGAAAATCAGAAATCTGGGTAATAATATTGGGGGCTTCAAATGAAAATCAAAATCACAAGTGGTGGTGCTTGTGTAGAGATTTAGAAGAAGACCTTATGATTGATCGTGGATTTGCAAAATTTGTGAGTTCGGGGGAGAGAGCAGAAACAGAGGGTGGGGGAAATGATGAAGACGCAGGAAATACTTTTGGAGTCATCCGGATTTGAAGGAGAAAGCTGAATTCGGAGAGGCGACGGCGGCGGTAATGGACTGGGGTTTAGATCTGGGTTTAGATTTTTTTATTATTTTTGCAGATCTGGGGGTGTGCGTTTTTTTTGCTTGTGTTTTTGTGGATTTGGGTTTGTGTTTAGATTGAGCATCTTCTTCCCTTCTAAATTGTTTCTCTCTCCGTCTTGCTTGTTTTTTTGTCCACGATTGCAACTCTAGGTGTTCATATTCTAGGTTGGTAGATTCTGGTATTGTTGGTTGTAGTGGTGGGTGGTTGGTGGTTGTTGGGTGTGGTGGGATAATGGAGACATTAGGGGTGGGTGGTAGTGAACGGGGGCGTTGGCCGTGGTGGTGTGTGCTTGTGAAGCTGGTGATGAATGGACTAATAAGGCGCGCCAGAGCAAGCATGCAGATTTGTACATCGGGGAGATGTTTTGAATCTAGGTTTGATTGTGGAGGAGGAAGACGATATGGGGAGGGGAGGTAAATAAAATGTGGAATTAAAAATGAAGACCCTTTAATTAGGTTTTATTAATATGATAGGCTAAATCGCGCCCCTAACAAATTAAACCTGGACTAGGTTCTAAAAATATGTAGTTAGGGACAAGTCCAGAATCGATCCACGAAGAACGGTTATTTATTTACGAACAGTCACTTGACCAGATTGGGGAAAAATTATAATTATTAAATCCTAAGAACATAAATTAAACTAAAAATGAGCAAAAACAATAATTAAAGAATACTTCAGATTTGTTTCCGTCCCCACCTTTTTAATCAATTATCATCGATACATCAATTCACTTTTTACCCTATTCACTTGATCCTAGATTTATTTCAATCTCTGTTTCTTCTTTCAGAATAGTTACTAGCAGTGGCACACTCACTAGAAACCCTAATTAATAAATTAATCTAACTGGCACAGTCTAGATCGTAAAATTAATTGATTCAAGATTTAAGAAACTAAGATCAAGAACACTTTCTATTTATTAAAATAGATAATTGCTTAATTTTACCCTAATCACAATTTACCATGGCACATGCATAAATCATGAAATTGCTACAGTGAAAACCCTAATTCTGGCACAGAACAGAGAATTCTAGCAAAGATCCAATCACAAAGATAAATAAATTGATCAGGTTTATAAACCCTAGTAACGGATCTAGAATTAAGAACAAATAAAATTATGAATAGAAATCAAATTGTGAAAGAAAAATACCTCAAATTGACAAAAGATGGTTCAAGATTCAAACCCAAAGCTTGGGTTTTAGTTCCTCATACAAAGTTTTTGAATCTCCATGGAAAAGAAATAAAAACCCTAGATCTAAAAAATATTGTGGAAGTCTAGAATACCAAACAAAACTAAAAACCTAGTTTTTATATCTAGGAAAGTCCTAAATTAATAAGGAATAAAAAGAAATAAAGAAAATAGGGAAAAATAGGAAAATAGGACACAACAGCCGGTTACACGCGCCAGCCACGCGCCACACTCTCAGCCAGGAAGCCGCCACGCGCCAGCCTCGCCATCCCACGCGCCAGGAACCCCAGAAAGCGCACCTGGTAGGTGCGTTTTCTTCGATCCGCCTTGGGCCAGAGAATGGGCCGTCTGCTGAGATCTTGAACTGGGTCGCCGGTTGGAATCTTGAACTGGGCCGCCGGTTGGTTTGCTTGTGCCTTGGGCTTGCTGGGTTGGTGACTTGGACCACTTCATGGGCTGCCTTCATTCTTTTGGCCAGCCCTTGTGGCACAAGAATTGGGTACTTGTGGCACAAGGACTGAGTGAAATTCTTCAATCCCTCTATCTCTCTTCATTAAACTTGGGCATTTACATTTAAATTCTATTTTGGAGTTTCTTTTGAATAATAAAATATCTAATTTTGGTAAAAATATTAAAATACTAAAATATCCCCCAAATTACAATTAAACCCCAAAAATACATAATTGCCCAAAATTACATAAAAACTATCTAAAATACATAAAATAATTATTTTAAGCTCATAAAATCCTAGGAATAAAGTGTATTAAATCCGTCTCATCAAATTCCCCCACGCTTAGACCTTTACTCGTCCCTGAGTAAAATCCTAACTCCCCTCTAAACACCGGTCTAATTAGCGTAGCATGGAGAAAAATGATTCCTAGTCTCCTCTAAACCACCAATCATAAATCAACAAATAAAATCGAAGTGTAGAAACTCCGTCTCCTTATAACTCCTCAAAGAGATAATAAAATTGACATTAGCTCGATACCAACACCATAATAAACGGTATCCAAACTAAATGTCTACTCAAAAGCCAAGGGGAACTAAAAATGTCCTAATTTCCCCCCACGCTTATCTCACACTACAATCTCCCTCATAAAATAAAGTTTATGTTATATTTATAATTAAACACAAAACTTACCTCGTAACAAAACACCAACACCCCCTTACATCTCCAGAAAAGAACGAGGATTTCTAACTTAATCTCCACTCTCCGAACCTCCTACTCCAATAGTGTAAATCCTACCCAAAACTCCAAACCTCCCTTATGTCTTCTCTCCGGTGGATGTAAGATATTTTATTACTCAATCCTCACCTTTTGCCTAAGCGCCCTTTCGGATTTTCACTTAGCCACTCATTTTTTTTTTTTATGCACACCCTGGTTTTTGCCTAGACTGCCCTTTCGGGTTTTCAATCTAGCGGGCTTCTTATCTTGTGCGTTTTTTTTTTTTTGTTTTTTAAGAAAAACTAACTATCTAGAAATAAAATGCGTACTATACAACTACAAACCCTTCCCCCACGCTTAAACTACACAGTGTCCTCAGTGTGTAAAAGTAAATAAACATAAGGACAGTTTAAACGTAAGGGAATAAATGGTACCTCATTAATGCACACTCCACCCCGTTTGAGCTCGAATTATCTTCATGAATCCCTTCTCCTTTTTGTTCATCGTGCTCAAATCTCCATGCTTCTCCATCGAACCACTAGCCATCATCACTTCTTCCTCACCTCCAAATGCATGCTTTCGGTGCTCAGGAAGATTCTTCACCTTTCTTGGTCCATGTTTTACCGCAGGAATCTCCAAACCAATCTTTATATCATCATCTCCACTGCAAATAGTGGACACATCCTCTACCTTTGGCTCAACTGTATCCATGAAACATAAACCACGAACATCCTCAGGGTCTTTCTTGGAGTCAAAAATATTGAACTCCATTAAATCCCCATCAAACTCCATAGTCAATGAACCATTAGACACATCTAGTTTAGTATGAGCCGTAGACATAAATGGTCCCCCCAACAGAATGGGAGCCTTAGGATCCGTATCCATCTCCAAAACATAAAAATCCGCAGGAAATATAAACTTACCAACCCGAACAAGCACATTCTCAACCTTCCCCTTAGGGTATGCATTCGACCTATCCGCCAACTGAATAACAACCCGTGTATCCTGTAAGGGTCCCAACTTGAGTTTTTCAAACAATGCATAAGGCATGACATTGATTGAAGCACCCAGGTCAAGCATGGCCATATGCTCAGAGTTATCACCCAAAGACACAGGAATCACGAACATACCTGGATCACTAAACTTCTTGGGCATCTTCTCATGATAGACTGCAGACACATGCTCTTTCATCTTCACCTTTTTCTGACTCCTCGCCTTCTGATCCCTCTTCAATGTACAAAGCGCTTTAAGGAATTTGGCATATCTCGGGACAGTCTGCAACAAGTCTAAAAATGGGATGTTCACCTCAATCCTCTTGAAAGTGTCAAAGATAGCCTTGTCAGGCTCATGTTCTCGCGATCTTTTCCATGCCTCAGGAAATGGAACATCCGGCACAAAAACTGTGGGCTCTGGTGTAGCTTTCTTCTCCTCCTCCGTGGTTTTCTCAGTAGGCACAACCTCCTAAACCTCAATCACTGGCTCCTCCGGTACAACTTCCTTCCCAATCTCCTTACCACTGCGCAAAGTCATGGCACATGCACTCTGCTTAGGGTTCTGTTCTGATCTAGAATGTACCTTCTCTGCCTCTCTAGCCTCTAGTCTCCCAACCGCATCAGCTATTTGCCCAATCTGGATCTCTAGATTACCAATACTCATATCGGTCTTCTGTTGGTACTGTTGGAAATTGCTATTCATCATGCTCACCGACTGTGCTAAGGAATGAATCATGTCATCTGTAGACTGTCTCGGAGGGGTACTCTGATACTGCTGCTGCTGCCCATATGGTGGTCTGTACTGATTATACTGATTAGTCTGATAGTGCTGACTCTGTGGTGGACCCATCAACAATTGTCTCATCATCCCCTTAAGGTCCTCAACATCAGTCTCAAGCTTATTTGTCACACCACTACTAGAATTCACAGCACTGACCTGTCTGAAGCTCGATCTCCGGCCATGTGTCCGAGTGCTCTTAGCCAACTCATCAATTATCTCATTAGCCTCCTCAGTAGTCTTGTTGAGTATACTGCCCCCGCAGCAAGAATCCACCAACCGCTTATCCATGACTGTCAACCCTCCATAGAAATATACTATCAGCTGATTATCATCAAACCCATGATACGGGCAACTCCTGCACAACTTATGGAACCTGTTATAATACTCGTATAGAGTCTCATCTACCTTCTGCTCCATGTTGCTAATGTCCCGCTTCATGACATTGATCTGATCCGGTGGAAAAAACTCATCAAGAAACACCTCCTTCATCTGCTGCCATGTGGTAATGCTGTTAGGCGGCAGATGGTAATACCATGCACTAGCATCATCTTTCAGAGTGAAAGAAAACGCTCTAAGGAGGAGATGCTCAATCGGAAGTGCTGCTGGCTTCATGCTCTGACAAATCTGCACAAACTGGGATATATGTTGATTCGGGTTCTCACCGGGCATCCCAGTAAAGTGCGGTAACTGGCTCAACAAACCCGGCTTCAACTCAAATGTAACCCCAGTAGGCAGAGTGGGGAACTGAACTGCATGAGGTTGCTCACTCCAATTCGGGGCAGTTTTCTGCCTCAATGTCTGATCTGCCATCTGTTTACTAATTTAAGACTTCCAAGCAGATTGTCAGTAAGAAAAAGGTGTGGACCTTACAAGGTTCCACACTAAAAACAAATAACAAAATTAAAAATAAATAAAAAGAAAATTAAATTAACTAAACTAAACCAACTAAAAATAAATAAAACAAAGAAAATAAAAAGAACAAGAACAAGAATTAAAATAAGAACGTAAACAAATAAACACCGTTCCCCGGCAACGGCGCCAAAATTTGATAGGCTAAATCGCGCACCTAACAAATTAAACCTGGACTAGGTTCTAAAAATATGTAGTTAGGGACAAGTCCAGAATCGATCCACGAAGAACGGTTATTTATTTACGAACAGTCACTTGACCAGATTGGGGAAAAATTATAATTATTAAATCCTAAGAACATAAATTAAACTAAAAATGAGCAAAAACAATAATTAAAGAATACTTCAGATTTGTTTCCGTCCCCACCTTTTTAATCAATTATCATCGATACATCAATTCACTTTTTACCCTATTCACTTGATCCGAGATTTATTTCAATCTCTGTTTCTTCTTTCAGAATAGTTACTAGCAGTGGCACACTCACTAGAAACCCTAATTAATAAATTAATCTAACTGGCACAGTCTAGATCGCAAAATTAATTGATTCAAGATTTAAGAAACTAAGATCAAGAACACTTTCTATTTATTAAAATAGATAATTGCTTAATTTTACCCTAATCACAATTTACCATGGCACATGCATAAATCATGAAATTGCTACAGTGAAAACTCTAATTCTGGCACAGAACAGAGAATTCTAGCAAAGATCCAATCACAAAGATAAATAAATTGATCAGGTTTATAAACCCTAGTAACGGATCTAGAATTAAGAACAAATAAAATTATGAATAGAAATCAAATTGTGAAAGAAAAATACCTCAAATTGACAAAAGATGGTTTAAGATTCAAACCCAAAGCTTGGGTTTTAGTTCCTCATACAAAGTTTTTGAATCTCCATGGAAAAGAAATAAAAACCCTAGATCTAAAAATATTGTGGAAGTCTAGAATACTAAACAAAACTAAAAACCTAGTTTTTATATCTAGGAAAGTCCTAAATTAATAAGGAATAAAAAGAAATAAAGAAAATAGGGAAAAATAGGAAAATAGGACACAACAGCCGGTTACACGCGCCAGCCACGCGCCATACTCTCAGCCAGGAAGCCGCCACTCGCCAGCCTCGCCATCCCACGCGCCAGGAACCCCAGAAAGCGCACCTGGTAGGTGCGTTTTCTTCGATCCGCCTTGGGCCAGAGAATGGGCCGTCTGCTGAGATCTTGAACTGGGCCGCCGGTTGGGATCTTGAACTGGGCCGCCGGTTGGTTTGCTTGTGCCTTGGGCTTGCTGGGTTGGTGACTTGGACCACTTCATGGGCTGCCTTCATTCTTTTGGCCAGCCCTTGTGGCACAAGAATTGGGTACTTGTGGCACAAGGACTGTCGCGACCCCGGACCCCGCGGGCCCGAGACCGCGAGCTGGACGTCGACTCTAAAACCAAAACTGTGAAATACTGGAGTTAAAAATTCCATTTGATACCAAAAGGTAATGATCCAATGTTTTATAAAACCAAGTTTGATAAAAACCAATTACAACTATCATAAACTTCCACAAGTTTATGCCCAACAAAATACAATTATACAATTCTTATTGACGTCATTGTTTGGTACAACTACCCCAAAATGGTTACACATTTACATAATGTAAATCAACCTATATCAACCTTCCCCAAAAAAATGTATCCACCCTCGACGTCCTCTTTCTCGTGATCAGCGAGACTAATCCTTAGCACCTGGGGGGGGGTTAAGGAAAAACAAAGATAAAAGAAAAGGGGGTGAGATAAATCTCAATAAGTTACTAATGCAACTACATGACATGCTATGATGCAAGAAGCAATAAGCAATGATAAATATCACATAGCACATAGCATTTATCACATAACAGATAGCAGCGGAAATAAACACATAACAAAGGATATAGCCAAGGTTTTCCAAACCGGAACATCCAAATAAAGGATCGCTGCGCAGCTTCAATAATCAACAAATCATCATCTTCATAATGACATGAAAGCCGAAGAGAAAACTCCGGTACCGGAACCAATAATAAAGTAATGTGCCACAAAGGGCGGGAGCCATGCCACAAAGTCATGCCCCAAACGTCTCAACCAAGGCCTATCTGGAAGAGGAAAATAAGGGCAAAACAATGGTCGACACCATAATGGACTTGGCCGGTGCCATCACAATATCTCACATCGCCCGACACAACCACAAACACCAGCTGGACTTTCAAATAACTGCTAAGTAATAAAATACTAGCACGATAAACAACAAAGGATTCCAAAGTAGGGAATCATACCAAATAATCACCAAGAAGATGAAATGAACCAACAATACACCATAAAAGTGCTCCAAAATCCCAATTAACAATTAATGAATTTCAAACACAAACTTGATCACAATGGACCCAATTCTATCACTAAAGTGTCCTACAATGTTCACTAAGGTCAACTAGAAGGACACCCAAGACTTAGACCAAAACACGTTCTTCAACCACACCAAATAACAAATGTAAATTTTCAGAGGACTGTGCGGGCGCCCAAAAGGGTATGTGCGGTCGCCCAAAATCCTTCAAAGCAAGAACAAAAGCTTTCAGAATGTTGTGCGGTCGCCCAGGCATTTTTGTGCGGCCGCCCAATGCTCTGAACCACTGGAAATCGGGAAGAACAACATGGGTTCTTCCATTTTCAAACTCAAAACACATTCAACCAAAATCCAACCTTCCAACTCATATACTAATGTACCAAATCAACCCATAAGTCTAAAAAGACTCAAACAACAACATTTAACAATCAAAATCAAGAATCAAACCCAACATTCAAGATTTCACCATTTTTGATCAAAACCCAAAATAAATTCTCAATAAATTCAAAACCCAACCAAACTTCAAATATAACACATCAAACACCATATAAACATGATATGAACATTTTAGCATTAAAAATGGGGGAAAAGTAACTTACTTGCAAATTCTCAAAGTTGATGGATTTTAAATCTTTTTGATTCTACGCGATCCTATCGACGATCTAAACAATGTTCACGTTTTAAGAATTGAGAGATGATGATGGGAAGATGGAGAAAATGAAGAGAGAAGACAAAGAAGAAAAACTTACCAATACCCAAGAGAGAGAGAGAGTTTCCAGGGAGATGAGTGAAAGAGTGAGGGAGAAGGTGAGGGAGGTGAGGGGAATAGGGAGGGAGTAGGGGATTTATTTTAAAAAGTTACATCTAGGCCCCTCCCCTTCTACTAACACAAATGCCACACTCCCTACTAACAATTAAGACCCAACACTTCTACACTAGCCCAAACTAACTCGAATAAAATGCTAGGCATAAATATTATAACACATAAATTGCACACATAAATATTTAAATAAATAATAATTTAAATAAATAAATAAGCAAATAATTAAATAAAAATCATTTAATTACTAATAAAATAGAGCCTAGATTTCGGGTCGTGACATTCACTCCCCCTTAAAGAAAATTCGACCCGAATTTTAACGAGACTCACCTTAAACAAAAAGCCACGGAAATTTCCTCTCGATCTCAACTCGGAGCTCCCACGTCGACTCCTCGATATTATGATTCCTCCAAAGAACTCGAACCAAAGAAATACTTTTGCTCCTCAACTCTTGAACTTTAGAATCTAAGATCCGAACCGGTCGTTCCTCATAAGTCATATCGGGCTCAATATCCTCCGGTACCCTCGGTAACACGTGAGATGGATCATGAACGTACTTCCGAAGCATAGAAACGTGGAACACGTTGTGCAACCGGTCTAAGGATGACGGTAACGCAAGACGATACGCTAGAAGTCCAACCTTTCCCAAAATCTCAAACGGACCAATAAACCTCGGAGCCAACTTGCCTTTCTTCCCAAACCTACGAATACCCACCTTCGGAGACACTTTCAGGAATACCAAATCACCAGTTTGAAAACTAAGATCTCGCCTTCGGTGGTCTGCGTAGCTCTTATGTCGACTCTGGGCTGTTTTCAGTCTATCCCGGATAACTCTAACCTTTTCAACCGAATCCTGAAGCAAATCAATACCCAAAATTTTAGCTTCACCGACCTCATCCCAACAAATAGGCGATCTACATTTCCTTCCATACAAGGCCTCAAACGGTGCCATCTCGATACTAGCCTGATAACTGTTGTTGTAAGAGAATTCCACTAACGGTAGGTGCGAATCCCAAGAATCAGAAAAGTCTAACGAACACGCTCGCAACATATCCTCCAAAATCTGAATAGTCCTCTCGGATTGACCGTCTGTCTGGGGATGAAAAGCAGTACTGAATCGCAAATCTGTACCCAAAGCTTCCTGAAACGCCTTCCAGAATCTAGAAGTAAACCTCGGGTCTCGATCTGACACAATACTAACCGGAACTCCATGTAATCTAACAATCTCATCAATATAAAGGGTCGCAAGCTTCTCCATCGAATACCTGATGTCAATAGGCAAGAAATGGGCACTCTTGGTCAATCTATCCACTATTACCCAAACACTGTCATACTTCCTACGGGTACGAGGCAGTCCCGTAACGAAATCCATAGTCACATGCTCCCATTTCCACTCGGGAATCTCTAACGGCTGAAGTAATCCCGCGGGTCTCTGATGCTCGGCTTTGACCTGCTGACAAGTTAAACACTTCGAAACATACTCGGCTATTTCCCTTTTCATATTAATCCACCAAAATTGTTGCTTCAAATCCTGATACATCTTCGTACTACCCGGATGAATAGTATATCTCGATTTGCGACCCTCATCAAGAACTCTCTGTTTAATTCCATCAACATCCGGAACACACAATCTTCCACGGAAAGTTAACACTCCACTCGAGCTCAATGAAAAATCCTCGAAATTCTTTTCCTTCAATTTACCCATTATCTTCACCAACTCGGGATCCTCTTTCTGAGCTTCCTTTATCCTCTGAGCTAGGGTCGGAGATACCCTAATATTCGCAAAAATAGCCCCATGTCTCGATTCACGAGGAGACCAATCTCGAACATCCTCAAGCATTTTCCATTCACGAACCATCATCGAAGCCACATAAGACTTTCTACTAATCGCATCGGCTACCACATTCGCCTTCCCCGGATGATAAGAAATCGTGCAATCATAATCCTTCAACAATTCCATCCATCGGCGTTGCCTATTATTCAACTCTTTCTGGGAGAAAAGGTACTTCAAACTCTTGTGATCGGTAAAAATCTCAAACTTCGCTCCATAAAGGTAGTGCTTCCATTTGTGCAACGCAAAGACAATAGCCGCTAACTCCATATCATGAGTCGGGTAATTCTGCTCACTAGGGGTCAACTTCCTCGAAGCATAAGCAATTACTTTTCCGTTCTGCATCAACACACAACCCAAACCCTCTTTCGAAGCATCACTATAAATCACTAGGCCATCGCTCCCATTAGGCAAAGTCAAGATTGGTGCTGTAGTCAACCTCTTCTTCAATTCCTCGAAACTCTTGTCACATTTCTCGGTCCACACAAACGGAACATTCTTCCGGGTCAACTGAGTCATCGGAGTAGCAATCCTCGAAAACCCCTCAATAAATCTTCTGTAATACCCGGCTAAACCAAGAAAGCTTCTAATCTCTGTCACTGAT
This sequence comes from Campanula takesimana, assembly GCA_026119855.1. NCBI lineage: Eukaryota > Viridiplantae > Streptophyta > Magnoliopsida > Asterales > Campanulaceae > Campanula > Campanula takesimana. The sequence goes on from JAOWBW010000030.1 coordinate 1,985,032, forward strand.
TCGGGTCTCTTCCAATCCACTATGGCTTCAATCTTTGAAGGATCCACAGAAATCCCGTCTTTAGAAATCACATGGCCCAGAAATGACACCTTCTCGAGCCAAAATTCGCATTTACTGAACTTCACAAATAATTTCTCCCTCGCAAGAACGGATAAAACTGTCCTCAAGTGTTGTTCATGCTCCTCTCGAGATTTCGAATAAACAAGAATGTCGTCGATGAAAACCACCACGAACGAATCAAGATAGGGATGGAAAACTCGGTTCATCAAATCCATAAATACTGCAGGCGCGTTAGTCAACCCAAACGGCATAACCAAGAACTCGTAATGACCATACCGAGTGCGAAAAGCAGTCTTCGGAATATCCTCCGATCGAACCTTCAACTGATGGTACCCACTCCTCAAATCAAGTTTAGAGAAAACCACGGATCCTTGAAGCTGATCAAATAAATCATCAATATGCGGTAGAGGATACTTATTCTTCACCGTAACCTGATTCAACTTCCGGTAATCTATACACAATCTCAACGAACCATATTTCTTCCGCACGAATAAAACCGGTGCTCCCCACGGGGAAACACTAGGGCGGATAAACCCTCGATCAAGCAACTCTTGCAACTGAACCTTTAACTCCTTCAACTCAGCGGGAGCTAACCTATAAGGTGCTTTCGAAATTGGAGCCGTACCCGGCAAAAGATCTATACAAAACTCAATCTCACGATCGGGAGGCATATCATACTCGGTAGAGAAAACATCAGGAAATTCCCGAACTACCTGAACACTATCCAAACTAGGGGATTCCTTCCTAGTATCAAGAACACTAGCCAAATACCCTTCACAACCACTATGCAATAATTTTCTCGCTTTCATAAAAGAAATTAAGCGAACCTTTCTACTCAGAGGACTAGCCTCAAAAACAAACTTAGGCACATCGGGAATAGAAAAAGTAACAGTTTTCTTACGGCAATCAACAGAAGCATGAAACTTGCTCAACCAATCCATACCCAAAATGACATCAAAGTCTTGGATAGGAAGAACCACCAAATCCGCACAAAGGACACGACCACAAATAACCACATCACAAGCACGAAAGACTCGATCAGAAATCAAGCATTCTCCTATAGGGGTCGACACCTCTAGCACGTATGGTAAGGACTGATATGCAGCATTTAACATGGAAGCAAATTTCACAGAAATGTATGAATGAGATGATCCTGGATCTACTAACGCTCGTGCGCTCACATTAGATATAGAAATAATACCTCCAATAACTGAAGGATCATCGGTCGCTTGTTGTTGATTCATGGCATAAACCTTCCCTTGAACTTTGGGCTTCCCAGCGGCATCCCTTTTCTGACCCTGATTAATACCAACTCCTGATCCGGATGCTTGTGCTCTACCTCTCGGGCAATCTTTTACAAAGTGACCCATTTGACCACAATTGGTGCACCTTCCTTGCTTCTTCCAACAACGGTCTTCAGAATGACCTTCCTTTTGACAATACGAACAAAGCCTCCTAATTTGGCTCCTTTGGTTCCCGGAAGTGGTACCCGGGTTCCTTGGGCTCGGTTGCCCTCGGGACTGAGATTGTCCCCCAAAGTTACCTCGATTATCAATCCTTGGTTGTGACTTGCTCTGCGCTCCTTGCTTACTCGGGTTGGCTACCTCGGTCTTCCGCTTATGTTCCCCAATATCTTGCTCTATAAGATAGGCTCGGTCCACCGCATCTTGGAATGTCACAATCCGTTGAGAAATCAGTTGAGTACGGATGGAGGTCTTCAATCCCCAAATAAATCTCATAGCTTTTTGCTCCTCGGTCCTCACCAAATAGTCGCAATACCGGGCTAATTCTATGAACTTAGCTGAGTATTGTGCTATAGACAATACACCTTGCTCTAGGTTGAGTAGCTCGATCTCCTTTCGGTTTTGATCAACAACCGGAATGAAATGCTCCTTGAATTTGCGCACGAACAACTCCCACGCATACACCGTGCGAGTATCATCCCAAGTAGCTTTAACACCTTTCCACCAATGCTCGGCGGCTCCCACAAGCTTGTAAGCCGCAAACCGGACCTTGTCCTCATCCGAACACCCAAATACATCATAAATCTTCTCCATAGACTCAATCCATAACTCAGCTTTCCGAACATCGGGTTCCCCATTGAATTCAACCGGTTTCAACTTCAGAAATTGCTCCAATCCATAGCGGGGTGGTGCTTGTTCTACCCTCAGACCTTGATCATGTATGGCCTTCATGGCCGCCTCAAACATGCCTTGAAACATGGCACGTGCTTCTTCCCTTGTATCATTCTGATTCTGTTCCCCACTAGTACCTCCTCTGTTTCTTCTTCCAGATATTGAGAACAATTACCTGCATAAAACATCAACCGTTAATCACTCCGCACACTACTACCCACCTAGGTCATACTAATCCACCTAGACTTATACTTAGAGCTAATGCCATAGCTCTGATACCAACTGTCGCGACCCCGGACCCCGCGGGCCCGAGACCGCGAGCTGGACGTCGACTCTAAAACCAAAACTGTGAAATACTGGAGTTAAAAATTCCATTTGATACCAAAAGGTAATGATCCAATGTTTTACAAAACCAAGTTTGATAAAAACCAATTACAACTATCATAAACTTCCACAAGTTTATGCCCAACAAAATACAATTATACAATTCTTAGTGACGTCAATGTTTGGTACAACTACCCCAAAATGGTTACACATTTACATAATGTAAACCAACCTATATCAACCTTCCCCAAAAGAATGTATCCACCCTCGACGTCCTCTTTCTCGTGATCAGCGAGACTAATCCTTAGCACCTGGGGGGGTTAAGGAAAAACAAAGATAAAAGAAAAGGGGGTGAGATAAATCTCAATAAGTTACTAATGCAACTACATGACATGCTATGATGCAAGAAGCAATAAGCAATGATAAATATCACATAGCACATAGCATTTATCACATAACAGATAGCAGCGGAAATAAACACATAACAAAGGATATAGCCAAGGTTTTCCAAACCGGAACATCCAAATAAAGGATCGCTGCGCAGTTTCAATAATCAACAAATCATCATCTTCATAATGGCATGAAAGCCGAAGAGAAAACCCCGGTACCGGAACCAATAATAAAGTAATGTGCCACAAAGGGCGGGAGCCATGCCACAAAGTCATGCCCCAAACGTCTCAACCAAGGCCTATCTGGAAGAGGAAAATAAGGGCAAAACAATGGTCGACACCATAATGGACTTGGCCGGTGCCATCACAATATCTCACATCGCCCGACACAACCACAAACACCAGCTGGACTTTCAAATAACTGCTAAGTAATAAAATACTAGCACGATAAACAACAAAGGATTCCAAAGTAGGGAATCATACCAAATAATCACCAAGAAGATGAAATGAACCAACAATACACCATAAAAGTGCTCCAAAATCCCAATTAACAATTAATGAATTTCAAACACAAACTTGATCACAATGGACCCAATTCTATCACTAAAGTGTCCTACAATGTTCACTAAGGTCAACTAGAAGGACACCCAAGACTTAGACCAAAACACGTTCTTCAACCACACCAAATAACAAATGTAAATTTTCAGAGGACTGTGCGGCCGCCCAAAAGGGTATGTGCGGTCGCACAAAATCCTTCAAAACAAGAACAAAAGATTTCAGAATGTTGTGCGGTCGCCCAGGCATTTTTGTGCGGCCGCCCAATGCTCTGAACCACTGGAAATCGGGAAGAACAACATGGGTTCTTCCATTTTCAAACCCAAAACACATTCAACCAAAATCCAACCTTCCAACTCATATACTAATGTACCAAATCAACCCATAAGTCTAAAAAGACTCAAACAACAACATTTAACAATCAAAATCAAGAATCAAACCCAACATTCAAGATTTCACCATTTTTGATCAAAACCCAAAATAAATTCTCAATAAATTCAAAACCCAACCAAACTTCAAATATAACACATCAAACACCATATAAACATGATATGCACATTTTAGCATTAAAAATGGGGGAAAAGTAACTTACTTGCAAATTCTCAAAGTTGATGGATTTCAAATCTTTTTGATTCTACGCGATCCTATCGACGATCTAAACAATGTTCACGTTTTAAGAATTGAGAGATGATGATGGGAAGATGGAGAAAATGAAGAGAGAAGACAAAGAAGAAAAACTTACCAATACCCAAGAGAGAAAGAGAGTTTCCAGGGAGATGAGTGAAAGAGTGAGGGAGAAGGTGAGGGAGGTGAGGGGAATAGGGAGGGAGTAGGGGATTTATTTTAAAAAGTTACATCTAGGCCCCTCCCCTTCTACTAACACAAATGCCACACTCCCTACTAACAATTAAGACCCAACACTTCTACACTAGCCCAAACTAACTCGAATAAAATGCTAGGCATAAATATTATAACACATAAATTGCACACATAAATATTTAAATAAATAATAATTTAAATAAATAAATAAGCAAATAATTAAATAAAAATCATTTAATTACTAATAAAATAGAGCCTAGATTTCGGGTCGTGACAAGGACTGAGTGGAATTCTTCAATCCCTCTATCTCTCTTCATTAAACTTGGGCATTTACATTTAAATTCCATTTTGGAGTTTCTTTTGAATAATAAAATATCTAATTTTGGTAAAAATATTAAAATACTAAAATATCCCCCAAATTACAATTAAACCCCAAAAATACATAATTGCCCAAAATTACATAAAAACTATCTAAAATACATAAAATAATTATTTTAAGCTCATAAAATCCTAGGAATAAAGTGTATCAAATCCGTCTCATCATAACACATTTTACTTTTTACATTCTTTAAGATGTACACAAATTATGTTAGGTTTTTAACATTCTTTAAGGGCTAGTGGGCGTAGAATGATAATTTAAACTGGAGGGATGATCTTTGCACTTTTAGAAGAAGCTTGTTACTTTTTCCATCCATTTTCATTAGTTTTTTTAACGGGCTAACCAAAATGACACCTGATTGCACTAAAAAGACATATTCAGGAACCAAATTGTAACGAACACAAATTGGATAACTAATTGAAACATGATGACAAACTCAGGTAACTAAAATGCAATTTGCCTTTGGTTTTAAGATGAAACCTTCAATAAAGTCAATCACCAGCTTAGTCCAGCTCATGCTCACACTTAGACCTCTCTCTACGTCTTACCCAATTCCAATTTTATAATGGTATCAGGGACTGTTTGATCTATAGACTACGCATGGCCACTCTTCCGTTGCATCTACATGTGCACTCTCTGTAACGACCCGTATCTATTTTCTTAGTAATAAATATTTATTTATTTATTTATTTAATTATGTGTGCATTTTGTGTTTCATAATACTTTATGCCTAACATTTTAATCGATTATTTGTGTTAGTATAGAACTATTGGGTCTTAGTTGTTAGTGGGGAGAAATGAATTTAATTGCTTGATAGTGGAAGAGGGGGCCTAGGTGTAACTTTTCTTTTATTTGATAATCATCCTACTCCTTCCTCCTCCCTCCTCCCTCACCTCACATTCTCATTTATCTCTCTCTCCTCCATTGTTGGGTTAAAGAAAAGGTAAGAACTCTTCCTTCTCTCCTCATTTTGATCATCTTCTATTCATTATTTCTTATTGCTCATTTTATGAAAAATGTTTAGATCGTCGCTAGGATCGTTTATATCCAAGAAAATTCGAATTCCATTATCTTTGATAAATTCCAAGTAAGTTTACTTTCCCCCATTTTTATGTTAAAATGATCATTCTATGTTCATATGATGATTTAGATGATATACATTGGTGTCGCGACCCCGGACCCCGCGGGCCCGGGACCGCGAGCTGGACGTCGACTCTAAAACCAAGACTGAGAAATACTGAAGTTAAAAATTTCATTTGATACCAAAAGGGTGATGATCCGACGTTTTACAAAACCAAGTTTAATAAAAACCAAATACAACTATCATAAACTTCCACAAGTTTATGCCCAACAAAATACAAATGTACAATTCTTAGTGACGTCAATGTTTGGTACAACTATCCCAAAATGGTTACACATTTACATAATGTAAACCAACCTATAATATCCTTCCCCAAAAGATCGGATCCACTCTCGACGTCCTCGCTCTCGTGATCAGCGAGACTAATCCTTAGCACCTGGGGGGGGGTTAAGGAAAAACAAAGATAAAAGAAAATGGGGTGAGATAAATCTCAATAAGTTACTAATGCAACTACCTGACATGCTATGATGCAATAAGCAATAAACAGTAATAATTATCACATAGCACATAGCATATATCACATAACAGACAGCAGCGGAAATAAACACATAACAAAGGATATAGCCAAGGTTTTCCAAACCGGAACATCCAAATAAAGGATCGCTGCGCAGCTTCAATAATCAACCAATCATCATCTTCATAATAGCATGAAAGCCGAAGAGAAACCCCGGTACCAGAACCAATAACATAAAAGTGTCACAAGGGACAAGGACCATGACACAAAGTCATGCCCGCTAGCCAGATACATTCACAAAGGAACGCTGACTTATCCTTTCCAAGGCCAATCTGGAGAAGGGGTAAAGAAGGGGGCAAAATAATGGTCAACATTATAATGGACTTGGCTTTGCCATTATAATCTTTCCCATCGCCCAAACACACACAAAATACCAGCTGGACTTTCAAATAAATGCTAAGTAATAATAATTTAGCATGAATGAACAACTTAAGGTTCCAAAGTAGGGAACCATTCCAATTAAATTACCGCAAAGGTAAACCAATCCAACACGCACATGCCCAACATTACCAAAACGGTACTTAAATAAATTTCACATCATATTTATTCACAAAAGAATCAAATCCACACAATAAAGTGTTCCACGGTGTTATCTTAAGTTAATTAGAAGGATTAAACCTAAACTAGTTAAGCCATTTAGTTTAAACAAGCAAAAAAAGGTCAAATTCCTGGAACAGGGGCGGGCGGGCGCCTGGGCATAGGCAGGCGGGCGCCTGTTTGGCCAGAAGGTTTGGGTCACTGGAAAAGGGGGTGCAGGCGGGCGCTCGGGTCAAGGCGGGCGGGCGCCTGGTCTGCGGGCTGGGAGGAAAAACAGAGCTGGGTTTCACAAAATGCCTTACCATTTTCATACTAAATCCATAACACCCAAAATCAACACTCCCAACAAGATTTCTAAGGTACCCAAACATCATTTATAACTAGAATGGGAATCCAAATATACCATTTATCAACCAAAACCAAGAATCAAAACCAACATTCAAGCTTTCACCATTTTTGCCCAAAAACTCAAATAAATTCAAAATAAATTCTAAACTCAACCAAACTTCAAATATAACACATCAAGCATTATATAAACATGATATGAACATTTTAGCATTAAAATGGGGGAAAAGTAACTTACTTGATAATTCTCAAAGTTGATGGATTTCGATTCTTTTTGGCTTCCTACGATCCTATCGACGATCTAAACATGGTTCATGTTTTAAGAAATGAAAGAAGATGAGAGGAAGAAGGAGAAAATGAAGAGAGAAGTAAAGAGAAAGAAACTTACCCAAAATGCTAGAGAGAGATGGAGAGTTGGCTGGGAGTTGGAGAATGAGTGAGGGAGAAGGTGAGGGAGGTGAGGGAGGTGAGGGAAATGTTTAAAAGATTTACACTTAGGCCCCCTCCCCTACACTACACACAAACACTACACTCCCTTCTAACAATTAAGACCCAACGATACTACACTAGCACAAATGACTCAAATAAAATGCTAGGCATAAATATTATAACACATAAAATGCACAAAAAATATTTAAATAAATAATAATTTAAATAAATAAATAAGCAAATAATTAAATAAAAATCATTTAATTACTAATAAAATAGAGCCTATATTTCGGGTCGTGACATTCACTCCCCCTTAAAGAAAATTCGACCCGAATTTTAACGAGACTCACCTTAAACAAAAAGCCACGGAAATTTCCTCTCGATCTCATCTCGGAGCTCCCACGTCGACTCCTCGATGTTATGATTCCTCCAAAGAACTCGAACCAACGCGATGCTCTTGTTTCTCAACTCATGAACTTTAGAATCTAAGATCCGAACCGGTCGTTCCTCATAAGACATATCGGGCTCAATACCTTCCGGTATCCTCGGTAACACGTGAGACGGATCACGAACGTACTTCCGAAGCATAGAAACGTGGAAAACGTTGTGCAATCGGTCTAAGGATGACGGTAACGCAAGACGATACGCTAGAAGTCCAACCTTTCCCAAAACCTCAAACGGGCCAATAAACCTCGGAGTCAACTTGCCTTTCTTCCCAAACCTACGAATACCCACCTTCGGAGACACTTTCAAGAACACCAAATCACCGGTCTGAAAACTAAGGTCTCGCCTTCGGTTGTCTGCATAGCTCTTATGTCGACTCTGGGCTGTCTTCAATCTATCCCGGATAACTCTAACTTTCTCAACCGAATCCCGAAGCAAATCAATACCCACAATCTTCGCTTCACCAACCTCATCCCAACAAATAGGCGATCTACATTTCCTTCCATACAAGGCCTCAAACGGTGCCATCTCGATACTAGCCTGATAACTGTTGTTGTAAGAGAACTCCACTAGCGGTAGGTGCGAATCCCAAGAATCGAAGAAGTCTATCGAACAAGCTCGCAACATATCCTCCAAAATCTGAATAGTCCTCTCGGATTGACCATCTGTCTGAGGGTGAAAAGCTGTGCTGAATCGCAAGTCTGTACCCAAAGCTTCTTGAAATGCCTTCCAGAATCTAGAAGTAAACCTCGGGTCTCGATCTGACACAATGCTAACCGGAACCCCATGCAATCTAACAATCTCATCGATATAAAGGGTCGCAAGCTTCTCCATCGAATATCTGATGTCAATAGGCAAGAAATGGGCACTCTTGGTCAATCTATCCACTATTACCCAAACACTGTCATACTTCCTACGGGTACGAGACAGTCCCGTAACGAAATCCATAGTCACATGCTCCCATTTCCACTCGGGAATCTCTAACGGCTGAAGCAATCCCGCGGGTCTCTGATGCTCGGCTTTGACCTGCTGACACGTTAAACACCTCGATACATACTCGGCTATTTCCCTTTTCATATTAATCCACCAAAATTGTTGCTTCAAATCCTGATACATCTTCGTACTACCCGGATGAATGATATACCTTGATCTGTGACCCTCATCAAGAACTCTCTGTTTAATTCCATCAACATCCGGAACACACAAACGACCACGGAAAGTCAATACTCCCACCGGGCTAATAGAAAAATCCTCGAAGTTCTTCTCTTTCAGTTTACCCATTATTTTCACCAACTCGGGATCTTCTTTCTGAGCTTCCTTTATTCTCTGAATTAGGGTCGGAGACACCCTAATATTCGCAAAAATAGCCCCATGTCTCGATTCACGAGGAGACCAATCTCGAATATCCTCAAGCATTTTCCATTCACGAACCATCATCGAAGCCACATAAGATTTTCTACTAATCGCATCGGCTACCACATTCGCCTTCCCCGGATGATAAGAAATCGTACAATCATAATCCTTCAACAATTCCATCCATCGGCGCTGTCGGTTGTTCAACTCTTTCTGGGAGAAAAGGTACTTCAAACTTTTGTGATCGGTAAAAATCTCAAACTTCGCCCCATAAAGGTAATGCTTCCATTTGTGCAACGCAAATACAATAGCCGCTAATTCCATATCATGAGTCGGGTAATTCTGTTCACTAGGGGTCAACTTCCTCGAAGCATAAGCAATCACTTTCCCAATCTGCATCAACACACAACCCAAACCCTCTTTCGAAGCATCACTATAAATCACTAGGCCATCGCTCCCATTAGGCAAAGTTAAGATCGGTGCGGTAGTCAACCTCTTCTTCAATTCCTCGAAACTCTTGTCACATTTCTCGGTCCACACAAACGGAACATTCTTCCGGGTCAACTGAGTCATCGGAGTAGCAATCCTCGAAAACCCTTCAATAAACCTTCTATAATACCCGGCTAAACCAAGAAAGCTTCTAATCTCTGTCACTGATTCGGGTCTCTTCCAACCCACTATAGCTTCAATCTTTGAAGGATCCACCGAAATCCCATCTTTAGAAATCACATGACCCAGAAATGACACCTTCTCGAGCCAAAATTCGCATTTACTGAACTTCGCAAATAATTTCTCCCTCGCAAGAACTGATAAAACTGTCCTCAAATGTTGTTCATGCTCCTCTCGAGATTTCGAATAAACAAGAATGTCGTCGATGAAGACTACCACGAACGAGTCAAGATAGGGGTGGAAAATCCGGTTCATCAAATCCATAAACACGGCCGGCGCGTTCGTCAACCCAAACGGCATAACCAAAAACTCATAATGACCATAACGAGTGCGAAAAGCAGTCTTCGCAATATCCTCCGATCTAACCTTCAACTGATGGTACCCACTCCTCAAATCGAGCTTAGAGAAAACCACGGACCCTTGAAGCTGATCAAATAAATCATCAATATGCGGTAGAGGATACTTGTTCTTCACCGTAACCTGATTCAACTTTCTGTAATCTATACACAGTCTCAAGGAACCGTCTTTCTTCCGCACAAATAAAACCGGTGCTCCCCACGGGGAAACACTAGGGTGGATAAACCCTCGATCAAGCAACTCTTGCAACTGAACCTTCAATTCCTTCAACTCTGCGGGAGCTAACCTATAAGGCGCTTTCGAAATCGGAGCCGTACCCGGCAAAAGATCTATACAAAACTCAATCTCACGATTGGGAGGCATATCATGCTCGGTAGAGAAAACATCGGGAAATTCCCGGACTACCCGAACACTATTAAAACTAGGGGATTCCTTCCTAGTATCAAGAACACTAGCCAAATACCCCTCACAACCACTATACAAAAATTTTCTCGCTTTCATAAAAGAAATTAAGCGAACCCTTCTACTCAGAGAACTAGCCTCAAACACAAATTTAGGCACATCGGGAATAGAAAAAGTAACTGTTTTCTTACGGCAATCAATGGAAGCATGAAACTTACTCAACTAATCCATACCCAAAATGACATCAAAGTCTTGGATAGGAAGAACTACCAAATCCGCACAAAGGACTCGACCACAAATAACCACGTCACAAGCACGAAAGACTCGATCAGAAATCAAACATTCTCCTATAGGGGTCGACACCTCTAGAACGTACGGTAAGGACTCGAATGCAGCATTTAACATGGAAGCAAATTGCATAGAAATGTATGAATGAGATGATCCTGGATCTACTAACGCTCGTGCGCTCACATTAGACACAGAAACAATACCTCCAATAACGGATGGATCATCGGTAGCTTGTTGTTGATTCATGGCATAAACCTTCCCTTGAACTTTGGGCTTCCCAACGGCATCCCTTTTCTGACCCTGATTAGTACCAACCCCTGACCCGGATGCTTGTCCTCGGTACCTCGTGCACTCTCTCGCAAAGTGCCCCATTTCACCACAATTGGTGCTGCCTTGCTTTTTCCAACACCTTTCCTCCGAATGGCCTACCTTCTGACAAAAGGTACAAGGCTTCCTATTCTGAATCCCCGAAGTAGTACTCGGATTCCTCGATGTGGTTTGCCCCTTAAACTGAGATTGTCCCCCAAAGTTACCTCGGTTATCGGAACAGTGTTGTGGCTTGCTTTGCCCTCCCGGCTTGCTCGGGTTAGCTACCTCGGTCTTCCTTTTATGTTCCCCAATATCTTGCTCTATCAAATAGGCTCGGTCCACCGCATCTTGGAATGTCACAATCCGTTGAGCAATAAGTTGAGTACGGATGGAGGTCTTCAATCCCCGAATGAATCTCATAGCCATTTGTTCCTCGGTCCTCACCAAATAGTCGCAATACCGGGCTAATTCTATGAACTTAGCCGAGTATTGTGCTATAGACAACACACCTTGCTCCAAGTTGAGTAGCTCGATCTCCTTTCGGTTTTGATCAACAACCGGAATGAAATGCTCCTTGAATTTGCACACGAACAACTCCCACGCATACACCGTGTGAGTATCACCCCAAGTAGCTTTAATACCTTTCCACCAATGCTCGGCGGCTCCCACAAGTTTATAAGCCGCGAACCAGACCTTGTCCTCATCCGAACACCCAAACACATCATAAATCTTCTCCATCGACTCAATCCACAACTCAGCTTTCCTTACATCGGGCTCCCCATTGAATTCAACCGGTTTCAACTTCAGAAATTGCTCCAATCCATAGCGGGGTGGTGCTTGTTCTACCCTCGGACCTTGATCATGTATGGCCTTCATGGCCGCCTCAAACATGCCTTGAAACATAGCACGTGCTTCCTCCCTTGTATCATTCTGATTTGCATTACCGGTACTACCTTCACCACTCCTTCTACGAACCATTGTAACAAGTACCTGCATAAAATATCAACCGTTAATCACTCCGCACACTACTACCCACCTAGGTCATACTAATCCACCTAGACTTATACTTAGAGCTAATGCCATAGCTCTGATACCAACTGTCGCGACCCCGGACCCCGCGGGCCCGCGAGCTGTCGACTCTAAAACCAAGACTGAGAAATACTGAAGTTAAAAATTTCATTTGATACCAAAAGGGTGATGATCCGACGTTTTACAAAACCAAGTTTAATAAAAACCAAATACAACTATCATAAAATTCCACAAGTTTATGCCCAACAAAATACAAATGTACAATTCTTAGTGACGTCAATGTTTGGTACAACTATCCCAAAATGGTTACACATTTACATAATGTAAACCAACCTATAATATCCTTCCCCAAAAGATCGGATCCACTCTCGACGTCCTCGCTCTCGTGATCAGCGAGACTAATCCTTAGCACCTGGGGGGGTGGTTAAGGAAAAACAAAGATAAAAGAAAATGGGGTGAGATAAATCTCAATAAGTTACTAATGCAACTACCTGACATGCTATGATGCAATAAGCAATAAACAGTAATAATTATCACATAGCACATAGCATATATCACATAACAGACAGCAGCGGAAATAAACACATAACAAAGGATGTAGCCAAGGTTTTCCAAACCGGAACATCCAAATAAAGGATCGCTGCGCAGCTTCAATAATCAACCAATCATCATCTTCATAATAGCATGAAAGCCGAAGAGAAACCCCGGTACCGGAACCAATAACATAAAAGTGTCACAAGGGACAAGGACCATGACACAAAGTCATGCCCGCTAGCCAGATACATTCACAAAGGAACGCTGACTTATCCTTTCCAAGGCCAATCTGGAGAAGGGGTAAAGAAGGGGGCAAAACAATGGTCAACATTATAATGGACTTGGCTTTGCCATTATAATCTTTCCCATCGCCCAAACACACACAAAATACCAGCTGGACTTTCAAATAAATGCTAAGTAATAATAATTTAGCATGAATGAACAACTTAAGGTTCCAAAGTAGGGAACCATTCCAATTAAATTACCGCAAAGGTAAACCAATCCAACACGCACACCAAAGATGCCCAACATTACCAAAACGGTACTTAAATAAATTTCACATCATATTTATTCACAAAAGAATCAAATCCACACAATAAAGTGTTCCACGGTGTTATCTTAAGTTAATTAGAAGGATTAAACCTAAACTAGTTAAGCCATTTAGTTTAAACAAGCAAAAAAAGGTCAAATTCCTGGAACAGGGGCGGGCGGGCGCCTGGGCATAGGCAGGCGGGTGCCTGTTTGGCCAGAAGGTTTGGGTCGCTGGAAAAGGGGGTGCAGGCGGGCGCTCGGGTCAAGGCGGGCGGGCGCCTGGTCTGCGGGCTGGGAGGAAAAACAGAGCTGGGTTTCACAAAATGCCTTACCATTTTCATACTAAATCCATAACACCCAAAATCAACACTCCCAACAAGATTTCTAAGGTACCCAAACATCATTTATAACTAGAATGGGAATCCAAATATACCATTTATCAACCAAAACCAAGAATCAAAACCAACATTCAAGCTTTCACCATTTTTGCCCAAAAACTCAAATAAATTCAAAATAAATTCTAAACTCAACCAAACTTCAAATATAACACATCAAGCATTATATAAACATGATATGAACATTTTAGCATTAAAATGGGGGAAAAGTAACTTACTTGATAATTCTCAAAGTTGATGGATTTCGATTCTTTTTGGCTTCCTACGATCCTATCGACGATCTAAACATGGTTCATGTTTTAAGAAATGAAAGAAGATGAGAGGAAGAAGGAGAAAATGAAGAGAGAAGTAAAGAGAAAGAAACTTACCCAAAATGCTAGAGAGAGATGGAGAGTTGGCTGGGAGTTGGAGAATGAGTGAGGGAGAAGGTGAGGGAGGTGAGGGAGGTGAGGGCAATGTTTAAAAGATTTACACTTAGGCCCACTCCCCTACACTACACACAAACACTACACTCCCTTCTAACAATTAAGACCCAACGATACTACACTAGCACAAATGACTCAAATAAAATGCTAGGCATAAATATTATAACACATAAAATGCACACAAAATATTTAAATAAATAATAATTTAAATAAATAAATAAGCAAATAATTAAATAAAAATCATTTAATTACTAATAAAATAGAGCCTATATTTCGGGTCGTGACAATTGGTTCTTGGTTTGGTTTTGAAGTGTTTGATTGATTCCCATTTTGTGATATTTTGATAAAGGGTTCCTTATTGATTAATGTAATTTAATCTTGGTTTGAGTTGGTAGATGATGTTATTTTGGTCCCCCTTAAGCTTAGATGTTGTTTGGGTACCTTGTTAACTAGTTGGAAGTCTTGATTTTGGTTGATTTGAGAATTTGGTTTGTTTTGGTAGAACTTTGATCAAACCCAGCTGATTTTCTGTCCAGCCCGTCGACCGGGCGCCCGCCCAGTTTGAGCCAGGCGCCCGTCCACCTGGCCTTTCTCCTTCGGCCAACCTTCTGGTTAAATGAGTGCCCGCCCGAACCTTTCTGAGCGCCCGCCCGCCTCCTTTTAGGCGCCCGCTCGCCCACTTTTTTTCAGAATTTAGGTCTATCTTCCGGAGCCCATAACTTCTTCGTCCGGACTCCGTTTTAGGCGTGTAAGCTATCGTTTCGAATCTCTCTTCGAGTACTACAAGATGGGATAGTTCGTTCACTTATGTTCTAAGTTTTATACTTCGGGATTTTATTGGGTGTTTGAGGTTAAGAGGAGTTGTATCGATCCTTTGTGATCAAGTTTTGCAAATCCAATTGGGTGACCTTGTTGAGTTGTTGTGATCATCTTTGTGATAAGTGAGGATTTCATACTTTGAGACCATTTAATTGAAAGCTATTTTACTGATCGGATTGATTTTAGGGTAAGACTTAGTCTAGGTTTTAGGCGATATCCTATAGTACCTAGAGGGTGGTTTTGGAACACTAAAGTGTTGGGTTTGGTCCGTTTGTGATCATGTATGAATAGGTGTAACCTTTTGGGTTCGTTTGGGGTGTTGAGAATTGGTTCGTTTATGAACGAATATAAAGCATGATATGGTGATTGGGTACCGGTGGTTTTGATTAGCTTCTTTATGGTGTATTCATTCGGACTTCCTATTTGGAATTCTAGGTGTATAAATATAGGGAGTTGATAGTCTTAGTACATCTTCATGAGTAAACGTTTAGGTTCATCTTGGTAATAGTCATTATACTATTTGTGAGCGACCGTTAAGGTTGTACTCTTTATGAGTAACTTGTGAGTATCATCTTTAGGATGTGTTTGGTATGTGCCTTATTATGGAATCATCATGTTTTTATGGTCATTGTTGTTGGGCTCTCTATGAGAAATCTTGTTTATCGTTGTTGGACTCTTTTATGAGAAACTTCTTGTATTCGTTATTGTTGATCTCTTCATGAGTAACTGTTTGCATCTTTTGTAATGAGCTTGGCTTGGTTCCCTACTTTGGAATCATCTCCCCGTTGTTGTTTCAAGCGAGTATTTTTTACTATGTGCTTGTTTAAAGTCCAGCTGGTTACTTGTGTTCGAGTCAGGCAATGGATAATGCTATAATGGCACGAGCCAAGTCCAGTATAGCATCGCCCATTGGTCCTTATTTCCTCATCCAGATTGGCCTTGGTTGGGATGAGCTAGCTCCCTTTGGTGAGTATTCTAGCTAGACGTTTTGGGTTTTGACTTTGTGTCATCTCCCCTATCCTTTGTGACATGTTACATTGTTATGGTTCCGGTACCGGGGTTGTGATCTTCAGCTGTTTATGCTACTTCGAAGATTAGTTGATTGATTGATTTGTCGGTTCTGTCCGAGGTTCTCTTCAGCTGTTATGCTGATATGGTTGATGGATTGATTGGTTGGTTCTGACCGGGGTTTTCTCTTCAGCTATTATGCTACTATGAAGATGGTTTGATTGGTTGATTGGTTGAAGCTGCGCAGTGATTGTTCTATCAGTTTGGTGAAACCTTGGCTCGGTATCCTTTGTAACGTGTTTATTTCAGTTTTATGTGCTGCATGATGAGTTAGTCGTTATTTCCAACTGGTATGGGACAGTTGGCGATAGGGAGCTTTCTCATTTGTTGTTATGTGATTTACTTGTTCAGTTATATCGTTGATTTGCATGATATTATGCCATGTAGCTGCATTAGTAACTTACTGAGATTTTATCTCACCCCGTTTCTTTTTATCTTTATTGTTTTTCCTTTACCCCCCCCCCCCCAGGAAAGCAAGTGGTAGCGTTGTGAGGTCCGATGTAGCGGGAAATCTTCTGAGCAGGTTGATCGCCTTTGGGATAGTTGCTCTTCGGAGCCTTTTGTATTTGATGGTGGGTTCGTAGTCGTTTAGTGTTTTGTGTTTACGGTTGTACTTTGGGTATTTCTGTTAATAGTTGTTCTTGCTTCCGCGTTTGTTTCTAGTCTCCGAGTTATAATCTCGTTGAGGTGTTGTTTGATGGTATTGGTTTCCTAGTTGAATTCACGCGCCCGATTTGGTATTTTGCATTTTGGAGATGTGTATTATGTAAATTTTATATTTATGGATTTTTAGAATTTCCGGGTCGTGACACTCTCATCTACAAGGTCCATTATTTTCTACATCTACAGGGTTCACGGCTCAACCATCAACTTTCTCTTTGGATCATACGTGGGGGTTGTGTTAGACAAACTATTTACATTTAATAGAGAGCTAAACACGGATCGATATATAAATTTGAGTGGCTAGTCCCCTTATCACCAATTGGTTTTACGGTAAAACCTCCTATAAAGTCTATTACCAGCCTAATACAGCTCATGCTCACACTTGGGAATCTCTACTTCTTACCCAATAATTATTCCAAAAATTAAATGGGTATCACAACAAATTTTCAGACAACAATTACAGGGCATAGCAATATGGTATAAGAGAATCAAATGTTTTTTTTTTTTTTTTGTTTTTAACGATGGAAAAAATAACGATTTCTTTTGAAAATTGCAATCATGTAGCTCAACTAATTAACTGTTTCCACTATTTTATCCATCAATATGAATTGCACTGACACTAGGTGAGTGATACATGCATTATGATGTAATTCTCTAGTTTAAGTTACGAAATTGCATAAATGTTACTAAATCAGTTTATATTTACATTTTATTTATATATGTTAATTAATAGTTATTATTAGAATATTAACACATTTATGTGATAATATTCGGTATATAGATAGGTTGTTGTAATTTGAATTGTAAATATATCTTCCTAGTTTAGATAGGTATTGTTACTATAGATAGGTTCCTACAATTCTACAATTATGTGATTGATACAATCCTTCTCCAACTCCAAGTAAACTTGTACCCATATATTGTACATTGGATGAATGAGAATGGTAAGGATTAATTTACATTCTAGTAGTTATGCAATAGTGCATTTACTCCAAAATAATAATAATTATTTTTAACAACATTATTATGAAAAGCCACATTTGGCAAAAATCTCATTTAGAAAAAACATATTACTCCCTCCATCACTAAATGAATGTTCGAATTTCATTTTCGGGACATTCTAAAAATCTTTACTTTTATACAGTTTAGAAGCAAAGATTTATAAATATTCTTCTTATTCACTTTTTAAAACTTTAGTTTTGGAAGTAAAAAAAGACTAATCAAAGAGCTCTAACTCAAACGGTATCCGGTGTTAGCTTCTCATGCAGAGGTCATGAGTTCGAATTCTATTAAAAAAAAAAGTATAGGTATTTTAATTTTGATATTAAAAGCTCATAATTGGATTTTAAAAATAAATAAATAAATCTTTTTAGCGACTAAAAGTTGTTAAATTAAAGTTTTTGTTTCCTCTCCTTTTAGTAGACAACTCTTTTTTTACTTCCAATAATTTGAAGAAAAATAATGATGCTAATAAAAATTAAAAATTGTTATTTGATGCTGCCAAAAACGTACCAGATCAGCCTTTCGTCAACGGTTCGGATAAATCCAGCAAAGATAACTCCCCGTTCGGATCTACACACACGAAACAAGCAAACGTAAACTAGCCGGGGCTTCACCGGCGAAGGCCCTCCGGCGTGGGAATAAGAATACGGTTGTTATGAGAAAAATAGAGAGAAATCAATTGACTAGAGTTAGAGCCAAAATAGTTCATTACCCGTTACTTGTATTGAGGGCCTGTTTATATAGTGTAGGTCAATGAGTCATGACTTGTTAAGGAAGTCGTAGAGCCCATATTGATGTAGAACTCATATTCTCGGGAGATAGAATCCTGATAAGGATGATTGTTATCCCAGTAATATTGTGTAAGCGGTCTCCTTGTTTAGATAATGATTCTCAGTATTTGTATGAAGCTTGGATTTTGCTTGGTTGACTCTGCGTTGTATTAGGGATGCAACCTTATCGCTATTAAATCGGCACAAGTCGGCATACGACCCACACTACGGCATGCTGCTGGGCCAGGTCATGTCTTGGTCCTTGATTCATGGGCTTGGGCCCGTACACGCCACGGCCCAATATCTCGGTCGGTACATGTCGTTCATTATTGTATCACGGTTACTAACATATTCAATAACTATTTTTAGATTTTCATTAAGATAATTTTTTTTCTTCAAATTATTGGTCAAAGTATAAGTAGATTGACCAAGAATCTTAATTCGTGTGGAACGGAGGGAGTATTCCACATCTGATTAAGAACGCAACTTGGACCGGTATATAGATTTGAGGGGTTATTCCCCTGATCACCAATTAGTTATAAGCTGGAACTCCCAATATAGTTTATTATCAGCACAGTCCAATTCAAGCCCATGCTCACACTTGTGTCTTTTTTGCTTCTAACCCATCTATAATTTTAAGATATTTTTCAAATTGTGGCTCTTTTCAAAATGTAGATAAATAACATAAAAACACTATTACAATGAAGTGAACACAAAAAGAGAATAAGAATATTGAGAGAAAATTTAACCAATTCTTAATTGGATTGTTTTCTGGAGAATATTTTCTAAGCAACAATAACGTTATTACTTCTCCAGTCTCATTTATATTGTTCACATTCAAATCTTGGTCACTAAATATTAATGTCAATTTAAGCATCCTAATGAAATTTGAAAGATTGTAATTAATAAATTATTTAGTTATTTATCCTTAATACTTTTAAAAAATCTAGTAGAGATTAGATTGATTTAAAGTATTTTCAAAGTTCACTCATGTTGACAAAAAAAATCAAATGTAGATAATATAAATAATGCCGAGGGTGAGAGTAATAGTTTTTTAGTTGTGGTACTTTTTAAAGTGAGTTGGTCTCTTGTAAAATGCGTTTTTTCTAGTGGTTAGGAAAAACGTGTTTTTCAAAATCATTTGGCAGTCCTCAACGCACTCACTAGACCTTCGTAATACAGCAACTGGTCATCCTAAACATTGTCACTGGCTATCTATTAACACTTCTGTTACCCTAAAAAAAAAAATCAGAAAAACCTTCTGGCTGTTACTTTCAAAGGTTCTGACTATCAATCTCATATCCAGAAGACTTTATATTGATATCCAGTAGGCTTTATATTGATATCCAGAACCGTTGAGAAGTTCTGATTATTTACAAAAAATGACCATTCTGGCTATCACTTTAAAAGGTTCTGGCTGTCAATCGCATATCCAGAAGGTTTTATAATTATATCCAGAACCGTTGAGAAGTTCCGATCATTTACAAAAATTCCACCCCGCGTCTTTTAAAAAAGTTCCACATATTTACAGAAATACCACCGCATTTTTTTAAAACACGTTTTTTCTGTGAGTTAGGAAAAACGCGTTTTTCCCACGATTTTGTATTTCAAAATGTACATAAGCACTATTGCAATAAAGTGAACACGATAAAAGTTTTAGAATGCTGAGAGAAAACTTAGCCCAATTTGAATTGGGTGCAATATTTGTCCAAAGTGAAGATTAGGAGTTTACCCTTTTTTTTCTTTAAATTTTAGTTTACCAAACATTCATTTTACTTACACATTTGATAATTGAAACAATTGAGAAATAAATCCATACAAAAGTAGAAATACAAAATTTTACTTATAAATTTAAAATTAAGTTGCATTAAACACCATTCAAGATAGTATTGTCTTAAGTACTGTTAGAGTATGACTTTGAAAAATAAGTCAAATTTGAAAAGAAAAAAGAAAGTAATTAAATCCTTTTAGGATTTGATTTAAGAGTCCTTCTATCTTCTGAATTACTTCTCTAATACCTATAAATACTAGTTGTAGATTAGTGTTTATTTCTTGCGTGACTGAAGATATTGTTAGTACCCGATCTGTAGATCAAAGGACTTCTTAGACGTTTAGGAGCCTCCGAGGACCTTTTAGGCAATTATAACCTGATAGGGACATATCCGACAACTTTTCAGAGTTATAGATTGACGAAATCAGTTCTAGGTCGAATTCTATCAGGATATTGAACAAATCCCGTGAACAAACTGATAAGGATTCAGTGAGATCTTGATATGCACGGAAATCGAGGTCAGCCACCGTACGGCTCTCTAGCCTCCGTATGGCTAGGTCATGGCCGTGCGGCCACTTGTCCAATTTCCAGATTATTCCCTATAAATAGAGCTCTCCTCTCAGCCTATTTGATCACCCACGGGAAAACCCTCACAAAATCTATTCCCAGCCTCTCTCTCTCCCTCTCAAAACCCTCTCAAAACCTCTATTTGATACCTCTTTGATCATCAAAGAGATTCGATACCGCCATTAACAAAAAGGAGTAAAGATTCAACCTTCGAAACCTCTTTAATCGGTTTGGTAACGCGTTCTTACTACTTTAATTGCTTAGATCTATTATATTCATTCATATATTATTAGATCTAGGGTTTTTTACATCGTTCGTGTTCTTGACCGATGATGATCTAGGGTTTCCATGAAACCCGCACTAGATCTAGATCACATATTACTTACATAATGCTATATTTAGGGTAGCGATCTTCACGCTTACGTGTTCATTCATATGTATTCATGATGTTATTGTTATTATGCTAGATCTAAGACTTATCCATGCATAACATATTAGATCTAATGTTTTAATCCCTATTTATGTGCATATAACATAGCCGATGATGATCTTAGGGTTTCCTCAAACCATAATGCGATCTAGGAACTACTTCTAACCCTAATCTTCCCCCTCTATATGCATGATCCCACTTCATCTCTCCCCATTCTAAATTCATCAATGAACTACACCGACCTGAGCTTCCCACGATGAGAAGAATATAGGCAATCTTCGGATCCGGTCTCAAACACTAACACACACACACACATTGATCATGATAGAAAGACCGATTCGTCGGGCAATTGGAGTTATCACTATAATGTTCTTCTTCTATTGTAACTTGACCCCCGAATCCTATTATTCTCATAAATGGTTTTCTCAATGTTTTAACTACAAATAAAACAACGTGGAGACTCTCAATTTCAATCAGACGTATTCACAGTGGTGACTCTGCTGGGGACTTGTTTTTGAAAACCTTTTTCAAAACTTAAGAAGGTCTAACTTTCATTTACGTCATGATTTTGTGTGTATTCTAACTAAAAACTGCACTTCTGCAATTTCTGGCATTTCTATAATTAACCACCATACGCCTCCCTATCCCCCATACGCCAGCTGTCAAGCCGTGCGGCTCCCTTTATCTGCAAATCTGGTTCTAACGATTTCCTACAAGTTTATATGTTTATAGCATTCTTTAAATGTTCTAAGATCTGCTCTGACTGTGTTTGATTCATGCTTAGATACTATAACTATGAGTTGTTATGCTAGTAGACTTCTCTCGTGCATTGCATATCATTCCTAAAAATACGTAATCAAATGGCACACTACCACTAGTCCGTGTCATACTGCACACCCTACTCCGGATACTCCGCTGAGTGCACAGATTTTGGTGATCCTGTCACCTCTATCTTCGTGGCAACCGGGCTATCTAACTCACCGTGTTCGTTTGCGAACGGTTGAGCTTAAACCTTGTTCGTTTCTAAACCATGCACCTTGATCGAGTTAAGAACACTTATAAAAAACAAGTAATCTTAATCTTAACTAAAATCATTCATCATGCTGCATGAGTCTACCCTAGATCAACTCTAATCAACCTTCGACCTGTCTAGGTCAACCCGTCATCTCGACCCATTTAGGTCAACTTGTCATCTAGACCCATCTAGGTCAACCTTTGACCTCCTAAGTCAACTTCGACCCGCTTAGGTCAACCTACCTATCATTGACCCATCTAGGTCAAATTACCCATGTCTCGACTCGCTTAGGTCAGCCCTACCGTAATCGACTTAGGTTAAACCTACCTTGACCCATCTAGGTCAACCCGTCCTTGGCCCCTCTAGGTCAACCCGTTGTCTTAACCTATCTAGGTCAACCCGTCTCCCTGACCCATCTAGGTCAACCCATCCTTGACCCCTTTAGGTCAACCCGTTGTCTTAACCTATCTAGGTCAAACACCCGTTACCTTGACCCGTCTAGGTCAACCCGCCTTTGACCCGTCTAGGTCAATCTGTTGGTCCCAAAGACACAACAAGGGTATGAAAAGAGGCTAGAGGGGGGGGTGAATTGTCATGCCCCGGAAATTCTAAAAATCCATAAATATAAAATTTACATAATTAACATCTCTAAAAATGCTAAATACCAAACCGGGCGCGTGAATTCTACTATAAACCAATACCAACAAACAATACCTCAACGAGATTATAACTCGGAGACTAGAAACAAACGCGGAAGCAAGAACAACTATTAACAAAAATACCCAAAGTGCAACCGTATATACAAAACACTGAACGACTACGGACCCACAATAATACGTAAAGGCTCCGAAGGGCAACTATCCCAAATGCGATCAACCTGCTCAGAAGATTCCCGCTACAACGGACCTCACAACGCTACCACTTGCTTTCCTGGGGGGGGTGTTAAGGAAAAACAATTTGAAACAAGAAACGGGGTGAGATAAAATCTCAGTAAGTTACTAAATGCATCTACATGGCATAAATATCATGCAAATCAATTGTAAATCATATAACAACAAAGAGAAATCTCCCTATCGCCAACCGTCCCATACCGGTTGGAAATAACGACTAACTCATCATGCAGCACATAAGACTGAAATAAACACGTTACAAAGGATACTGAGCCAAGGTTTCACCAAACCAATAGAACAATCGCTGCGCAGCTTCTACCGATAAACCAGTCAACAATAGCAGCATAACAGCTGAAGAGAGCCCCGGTTAGAACCGACCCATCAATCAATCCACCAATCGAACCATCTTCGTAGTAGCATAATAGCTGAAGAAAAACCCCCGGTACCGGAACCAATAACAACAAGGGGACGATGACACACAGTCAAAGCCCAAAACCAATAGCTATAATGCTCACAAAGGAGATAGCTCATCTCACATCCAAGGCCAATCTAGAGGAGGGTAATAATGGGGCAAAACAATGGTCAAGAATTATAACGGACTCAGCTCATTGCCATTATAATCTTTCGCATCGCCCAAAACACACAAATACCAGCTGGACTTCCAAATAAAGGCTAAGTAATAAAATACTAGCACAATAAACAACCACTGATTCCAAAGTAGGGAACCACACCAATTAATCACCATAAAGATACAAACGATTACTCATGAAGAGTTCAACAACAACGAACACAAGAAGTTTCTCATAAAAGAGCCCAACAATGATAAATGAGATTGCTCATAGGGAGCCCAACAACAATGACCATTAAAGCATAATAATTCCATGATAAGGAACCATACCGAACACATTCTAAAGATGGTACTCATAAGTTACTCATAAAGAGCACCACCCAAACGGTCGCTCACAAATAATACCATGACTATTACCAAAATGACCCTAAACATTTACTCATAAAGATATACTAGGACTATGAACTCAACCATCTCATCACACCTGGAATTCCAAATAAGAAATCCGAATGAATACATCTTAAGGTTAATCAAACCGTAGGTACCCAATTGCCAATTCATGCTTTACCTCCGTTCATAACGAACCAATTCTAAACACCCCAAACGAATTCAAAAGGTTACACTTATTAGAACATGATCACGACAGGACTAAACCCTACACCTTGGTGTTCAATAACAACCCTCTAGGTATTATAGGACATCGCCTAAAACCTAGACCAAGTCTTACTCGAAAATCAATTCGATTAGAACAATCACGAACACATCATAAGGTGCCCAAACATTCCCAAACAATACTTGATCAAATTACATGACACCATTGTTCACAAAGGAACCAATTTCAACTACTAAAGTGTTCCACGGAGCCCAACTAAGTCATCTAGAATAGTACTACGGAACCTAGACCGAGACTACACCTTGATCTTAAACCTCAACTAAAAGATAACCATTCTTATCTAGAACCATCCGGCCAATAGTACCATTTCATAGCACTCGAAAAGATCTTTACAACGATAGTTTACACGTCCAAAACGGAGTCCGGACGAAGGAGTTATGGCCTTCGAAAGATTGGACAAGAGAACAATGATTTTCACAGAAGGTAGAGGGGTGCGCGCGCCTCCCACCGACAGGGTGCGCGCGCCTCCCTGAATCAGATAGGAATGCGCCACAATGGGGAAGAAGGGTGCGCGCGCTTCATCACCAAGGGGTGCGCGCGCCTCCTGAGTTCAGAAGGAAAAACACCAACATGGAGCTTGAGGGTGCGCGCGCCTCCAAGAAAAGGGTGCGCGCGCCTCCTGCGCCGGACAGAGAGATCTACAGAATTTTTCCTGGGTTCTTCACATTTTCTTTACCCATTTCAATCCAACTCAAAATCAAAGCTCCCAACAAGAATAATAATGAACCAAAACAACTTCTAAGCCTATAAGAGACTCATCTAGCAACATTTGAACAACCAAACCAAAGAATGACTCAAACACCCAAATTTCACAAAATATGAATAATTTACAAATGGGTTCCAAACCAACCAAAGAAGCTATATATAACAACTAGAGCATAAATGGAGTTAAAGATGAACATTTTTAGCATAAATGGGGGAAAAGTAACTTACTTGAATTTTCTCAAAGTTGCCGGAACTCGAATATTTTTAGCCCTCTACGATCCTAACGACGATCTAAACAAGTTTCATGATTTAAGAAATGAGAAATAATGAGAGGAAGATGATAGAAATGAAGAGAGAAGGAGAGAGAGACTTACCTTCTACAATGGCTATGGAGAGAGAGAGATGACTGGGAATGGAGGGAGGGTGAAAGTGAGGGAGGTGAGGGGAAAAGAGGGAATAAGTAGGATGACAACCTAGAATTTACACATAGACCCCCTCCCCTACACACTAACTCAATCATCTTATTTTCCCCACTAACATTTAAGACCCAACACTCTATACTAGCACAATTAACCAATTAAATGTTAGGCACGACCACATCATGAAGCCCAAAATGTACACACATAAATATTTAAATAACTAAATAATTTAACTAAATAAATAAGCAATAAATAAATAATTAAATATTTATTTCTAAGAAAATAGAGGCGGGTTTTCGGGTCGTTACATGAATAGCCTATTTAAAATTATCAACCATTTTCAAAATTCAACCTTATGCTTACTTTAGAATTATATGGTCAAGTAAAAACCACTAGTTCAAAGTAAAATGCACAGCGGAAGTTTTCGATAAAAATGAGGTAGAGTTGGTTTTGAAGTTAAAACGATTAGGTAAGCAAAAAGTGCGGTCAGCAATATTGCGGTCGGCAATATTGCGGTCTCCAAAGATAGAGTGAACTGAAAGGTTCAATCTGCGGTAAGCAAGGCTTGCGGTCGGCAATATTGCGATCGGCAATATGCGGTCGGCAAAGTGAACAGACAAGGTAGGTTGAAAAAGAAAGTTTGTGTCTGAGAGTTTTGGCAAAATGATAAGTAGTCAGAAGTAGTAACTAAGGCAATAAGCAAGCAACAAACACAATTCACAGAAGTTTGAATAGCTGTAAAGATCAACACACTAAACGACAAACAAAATTAATATGAACAATAAAACAATTGCAGAAAGTAAATTTGCAAAAGTAAATGACACAATGATTTGGAAATGTTCGATCTGTTAAAAGATCTACGTCCTTTACCAAGATGGTCAGTCTTGGATTTTGAATGGAGGATATATTGATTCTTCTTGAGTACAAATTACAAAGATGAAGTATTGAATCAACACCTACTTTCTATGAAGAACGAATCCTAGACTTAGACCAGTGTATCCCTAATGATGCAATCTATGTGATTGATCAATCGGGGTGTGTGTGTGTAAGAATCAAGAGCTCTAAATAATCTATATGATTAGGAGCCTAATGAATCTTTAAGTGTTGCTGGGCTTGAGATTTTATGTCTTGAAGGTTGCTGGGGATCTTTAAAGATTTGAAGGCGAAGTCATGAAGATTCAAATGATTCTGGAAATCTTGAGTATGATCTTCAATCACCAAGAATTTCAACAGCAATTTCTCTCTTTGAATCTCAGCACTCTTCAATGAAGAGTTCAAGGTCTATTTATAGCCTTGGGTTGAGAAATAGCTGTTGGAAGATGATGAGCTAGAGCATTCTGATTGGATCTCATATCTTTGTCTTGTAGTTGCAGAAGTTAGTGGTCCAGCTGTACTATCTTGTACGACCAAATTCAATTTGAATTTGCAACGTTCGAAATCAAACTTGCCTTCACTTGGTTGTGCGGTAGGTAGTCTGCGGTCGGCTTAGTGATGTGCGGTCACCATATATCAGCATAGTACATGCGGTCACCAAGACCATGCGGTCACTAGTGCGGTCGCCTAGTGCGGTAGGCAGACTTAGCCAATTTCACCATAACTTCAGCAGTAGCACTTCCTGATCATCTAAGCCTAGCTATACTAAAAATGGACTTAACTAATGAAGTTATAAAAACTTCTTACAATAAATCCTAAAGTCCACAAAAAGATAAAATAAAGTTATGGGATCAATCAAATCTAGGTAATAGGAGTGGTTTATAATTTTCATACCCAACAATCTCCCCCTATTTGATTGAGACCATTACCTACTATAACAAAGACTAAATTCATTGTACTTGGTAATAACATGTTTCAAGAAATTAATTTTATTAAGTTCATGCCCCAAGTCAATGCACACACAGTAAGTCAATGTTATAGATTTCTATATTCCAAAAAAATAAATAAAGTCTAAACCTAGGAAATAGAAATATTTTGATGCAATTCAAAGAGATAATATAAGTGAGGGATATGAATAGCATCAAACACAAATGTAATTGGTACTCTGAATTAATAAAGCAGTGAAGCATAAGAGTACGAATCCAAAAGAGATAATAGTTGAGTTACAGACCAAATAAGTTAAACAGAATTAAAAATTGTCTTAGGCATCCAGCCTATAAAAATAAAACAAACGGTAAGCAAAAGTGGTGCGGTCAGGAGGATGATTGAGAAATGCGGTTGAGGAGGAACGGTCAGTAGAGCGGTCGGATTACATATCCAAACCAAGAATCTTGACTTCATCTTCAAACTCAGGAATAATGGGGCAAGTAAATGCATTGGCAAGCATGTAGTCAACACTATTCACGGTCGGGAAATCAATGCTGTTGCCTTCATCATTTTCAGCCTGTGAATGAACATTTCCATGACCAGCATCAGTAACTTGAATGGATCCTTCAATAACTGCGCTCCCAACTGACTTCTGAACTGATTCTTCTAATGTCTCCAATTTCTTTTCAACAACTTGAAAAGAACCAACAACAGTGTTAGTCAGTTCCTCAATTCTGGTACCTGATAGTCAAGCGGGGTTTTAAGAGTTGAAAAGGCAGCCTTGATAGCTTCAAGCTTCTTCGCTTGATTTTCAGTAAGAGCTTCAAGAGAGGCCTTGATGGCAATATCTACTTCCTTTTAAATACTGAACTTGATCTTTTTCAGCTCATGGACCAAATCAACTTTCACCATATCCAACTGCTTGTGAATTTCAATGGAGGCTTCAACAACCTCTCGTGAAAGTCCACGGTTAAGAGCATTGGTTTGAATGGTCAGAGCCTCCTTCAAGAGTCGAGGGGTAACCAAGAAATCAGTGGACAGAGCGGTTGATGTAGATGCGGTCGGAGTGGCTTGTGCGACAGGTTGAATGGCAGCAGAACTTGAACTTGTATTTCCACGAACAATATCTTTCACAGTCTTTGTTATAGCTACTGTCTCCCCCTTAATGGTATCAATCATTTTAGAGGGCAGAGAATAGAGCTCCTGCTATAAAGTGGCTTGATTAGACTTAAGATCAATGACCTCTGCAGTCAACTGAGCAATGGCAGTTTGGTTATCAGACTGAATCTTGGTCATGGCTTGGACTGCGGTCAGGAGTGCGGCAATCTGACTCGCGGTAGCTGGAGTATCATCACGTTGGACCGGAGAGAGAGGAGGTTGTTCCTGATCATGAGTTGGAGAAACAATTGGGGTACGGTCGACAGTGCGGTCG
Organism: Campanula takesimana; assembly: GCA_026119855.1. Classification (NCBI taxonomy): domain Eukaryota; kingdom Viridiplantae; phylum Streptophyta; class Magnoliopsida; order Asterales; family Campanulaceae; genus Campanula; species Campanula takesimana. Next base: position 2,013,987 of record JAOWBW010000030.1, read on the forward strand.
GTATTGTCAACCGTGGTAACTACTTGAGCTGCAACATCTGGGCGGTCGAAAGTTGGGCTATCAACATTCACATCCTTATCTTTGTCATCACTATCTCCTTGTTTGCTACCAACATCATCCACTTGCTTGTCTTCACCACCATCATTATCATCGTCATCATCAGCTTCACTATCAGAACCACTTGACTTCTCATCATCAGTCTTTTCACTGTCTGATTCATCCCTGAGGGAGTAAACTTGTCTTTCAACTCTTTTTAACGTAGGAGCAACGTCAATAACATTGTCAGTATTATCTAGAGGAGAACCAGTAGGAGTGAAGATAGGAGATGCAGCAACCTTGGCCTTTTTTGACAACCTTGACCGGACTCAACGAGTGAATCCTCTTCTTCTCCCCCTGAACACTTGCGGTCGAAAGAGTTTTAGAAGGTTGGACAGAAGGTGCGGCAAGTGGTCTCATAGGAGCGGTCGACTTGCGAGGAGGAGAAGTGGAGTGAGTTGATTTAGCGGATGGTTCCTTGAATTTGATACCTACGGCAACTGATGATTTATTTGCGGTAGGCTCAATAGCAATACCCTTGCCTTTTCCTTTGACTGGGGCGGCAGGGAGATACTCTTCTTCATCGTTGTCATCATCACTAGCGGTCGGCAGAGAAGGTCTGTGTTTGGAAGGAGACTCATATGGCTCATGAGGATCCTTAGCAAGATAGATCTTATTGTAGATACCCCGGGGAACCACGGCTTGGCTAGAGCGGTAAATTATCCTAGGATGTCTAACTTGTTTTAGATTGTTTAGAGTCGCCACCTATGTTTTTAAAGGAACATAAGAAAAACCTAGAAATAGCCTAATTTATGTACAAAACCAGAGATTCGGGAGAGAAGGGTTCGGGGGTTAGGTGACGGAGTGGGAAGTACTTAAACACCCACTCCGCCCCGCTTATGCGGGTCTTGCTACTATTGGTGTTCTAATGCTAAATGTCCTTCAATTTATTAACAATGCTAACAATTATAATGTAAAGAAAAAAGGGGAAAAGAATGATTTTATTAATTTAATGCTAAATAGTTACATGTTGGACTAGTGCTAAATGATTACATTAAGAAATGAAATATAAATTAAATGAAGTTTGGAATGTCGGGATGTAACCTTGGCCAAACTTCAATAGTGAAGTGGCCTTTGGTTGTATCCCTTTTTATGGAGATTGCATACTAGTAAGACTAGACAAATAAAATAAGAGAAGAAAAGAGATGTTGTACCTTAGGAAAGAGGACTTCAAACTTGGACTTGAAAATTGTGTTGTTGTAGAGAAAATGTTGTGCAAACACTTTGTGTAGTGTTTTGTGGAGAAGGATTGTTGAGATGATTTGTGTAGAGTTTTTGTTCAAGTCTCAAAAATTGGGTCATTTTCCAAGGTAGAAGATGATGGTTTTTATAGGTAAAAAAGAGAGGGAAATGATGGAGGGAAAAGATGATCATCCATGTGAAATGGAATTGACCAATCAAAATAAGATAAATAAAATAATAAATAAAAGAAATAAAAGAAAATCAAATAAAATAAAAAGGAAATATTTTGTTTTAATGAAAAGGCTAGAAGTGTGGGATTGGGAGTTAATGAGAAAAGGGGGGATGAATGTGGATGTAAAAAGGGTTGTTTGTGATCAAGAAAGAGATGTTTGTAAATAAGAAAAGGGAGGGAAATAAGGTGCAATCCGTTACTGCCAAAATGGGAAGCGCGCGAGTCCCGCTTTTGGGGCGAGACGCGCGCGCATCCCGTTAACAGTTCCGGAAGCGCCCGCGGCAGAGAAGGACAGAATGACAGAATGACCCTAAAAGTTAACTCTGTTATGCAGTTTAGTCCAAAACTAACGGAATCAGTTAGGAACTTAACCGAAGTAACAGAAGTTAATGAAAATAAGTTAAATAAAAATACTTTGTATGCAATCGGGGTGAGAGGTCCAAGGCGGGGTGTCTACAGAGCCCCTCGGCGACGTGGATTGCGAAGCAAAACGCGTCGACGAAAGAAAGACAACTGCCGAGGACATCGACAAGAGAAAACAAAGACTCGATAAAGCAGGAATTTGAAATTACAAAGGATAGAAATGCGCTCCCTGTGTGAGCGACTTTTGCTGATGGAAGAGGTATGGTGATTTTAGTGGTTCATCATGGACCAAAATTGGTGCGCGGTGCGGCATATTCTGATGCGCTGTGCGGCGGTATGGTGATTTGAGCGGTCCACCATTGACCAAAAATTGGTGCCCGGTGCGGCATATTCTGATGCGCTGTGCGGCGGTATGGTGATTTGAGCGGTCCACCATTGACCAAAAATTGGTGCGCGGTGCGGCATATTCTGTTGCGCTGTGCGGCACTTGTTGATTCTGGTGCGCTGTGCGGCACCTGGTGCTCTGTGCGGCACCTGTTGATTCTGGTACTCTGTGCGGTACCTGGTGCTCTGTGCGGCACCTGTTGATTCTGGTACTCTGTGCGGTACCTGGTGCTCTGTGCGACACCTGTTGATTCTGGTACTCTGTGCGGTACCTGGTGCTCTGTGCGGCACCTGTTGATTCTGGTACCCTGTGCGGTACCTGGTGCTCTGTGCGGCACCTGTTGATTCTGGTACTCTATGCGGTACCTGGTGCTCTGTGCGGCACCTGTTGATTCTGGTACTCTGTGCGGCACCTGGTGCTCTGTGCGGCACCTGTTGATTCTGGTACTCTGTGCGGTACCTGGTGCTCTGTGCGGCACCTGTTGATTCTGGTACTCTGTGCGGTACCTGGTGCTCTGTGCGGCACCTGTTGATTCTCGTACTCTGTGCGGCACCTGCTGATTCTGGTGCTCTGTGCGGCACCTGGTGCTCTGTGCGGCACCTATTATGTGTATGCTTTGTAGATATATGTGCTTGTGCAAGAAGATGCATGAAGAGAGAAATTGTGCTCGTGGTGTAATGTGTGATTTGAAAGCACCTTTGTAATGAGAGAGAAGTAAGAATGTAGGGAGTGATCTTGTGTGCGGTGTGATTTTGAGGAAAGCATTGGATGTATTCATACCTTCACTTACCATTGCCGCTTGAGTGGAGATGGATTTCTGATGTCCGCGGAGGCTGCTTTGATGGAGAATGTCCATTCTTTGGATGTTGATGAGAGAACGCTCTTGATGTTGGGTTGGCGAGATGGTACTCTGGATGATGGGTTGGTCGTGCCAAAAGGCTGCCTACGTATCCCTTTAAGAGAATCAGACCAGCGTAGTTCAAGGATGATGGAGAATGCTGGAGGAGAAGCTAGGAGCAAAGCAAAGTAAAGCACATACTTTTGCACATAGGAGGAGAAAAAGAAAGAAAAAATCTTTTTTTTTTTTTTTTTTTTTAGATTAGAAAGGAAAGAATATGCACACATGTGAGGAAAAGATATTTTTTTTTTTTTTTTTTAGGTCCGTGGGTGAACCATTTTAACCATTGTGTGCTTGTGAAGCCAACCCAAGATCAAGTCATGTTCAGTCGAAGTCCGGATTGTCTCGCTTGAATTCTGTTGTCGCCGGTGTGCCCAACGAAGATTGATGTCTAGCCCCAAGAGATTTATCGATTATGGGGCTTCAAAAAGGCTTTTGATGCCGAGATGAGGGGTTGCTGATTGTAAAGCCCCTAGAATGCCTTTGATGCCAAATTTTGAGGGACTTGCATAGCTCCAAGATAAATCAGCTTTTGGCCCATTCGAGTAAATCGCCCTTTGTTGTTGTAGTGAGCAAGCCCCAAGAGGAGATCGTTGATGCCAAGCTTCGAGAGATTTCAAAGCCCCAAGTGTCGTGGTCTTGTAGATGGCGGGATGTGAAGACCTTTCATTGTAAAGCCCCAAATTATCTCGTGATTGGCTCGGCATTGAGAGCGGTTGTACCGCTTGGTAGAATTCTTGATAGAGATCTCCTTCTTGCTCTTACTGGGGAGATGAATGGCCTCATTGTGGTCGATACCCAAATGGCTGAGGGCTTATGTCAAAGGATGCAGTAATGTCTTGCGGTGCCGTCGAGGTCACGGAGGATAAGGTCTTGGCGTGATAAAGTCTCAAATGAGTATGCTTGCTTGACTCTTCTTGAGTTGAACTAATGACGGATCTTCGGATGCAACTAGTGCTGTGGCCCAACTTTATCTGAGCTGCACCTTGTGCTTTTGATCTTGGAGAAGGGGGTGCTGAATTGCAGAAACATTGGGATTGGCCGTGGCATTTCCCGCTATAACCCTGTTTTGATTAGAGTTTAGCATATTGAATCTTTTTCCTTTTCTCTAAGACTTCCTTCAAAATCTCGCTGTGAGTTCTAACAAAAATCATCAACTTCATTCATAACATCGGAGTCTTCATTTAAAACCAAGAGGCCTTTGAAGTGTTGAGAGACCCTTGAATCTTGATTGTTCTCATGGAGCCATAAGACTACTCCACATTGCACTTGCTCGAGTATCGTTGCCCAAAAGACTGTCGGTCACGAAGCCCTAATACTGCCCTTTGCTTGAATTAATGTAATGCCGTAGCCCAAAAGATTGTAGATTGCGAAGCCCTTGGAGACCTTCGGTGCCGAATTGAGGGAGCTTCCAACGTTGCACATGACTTGGCTGGGGATACTGCTGGGGAGTTAATTGCTCTTTGCCGAGGGAGCCTTTAAGACTTGACCGTAGCCCCTAGAGTGCCATCATTGATTGCGAGAAAGGTCCATCCTTGATTGGGGGAACGAGCATGGGCACACGTGACAAGAGGGCTTTTTGACATCCCTTTTTGAGAGACTTTGAGGATAGTCTCACACATCTTTCTCGAGCATAGTCCCTAGGGCGTATTGATTGTTAAATTAAGCAAAAGAAGCCCTTGTTCTTGAGTCACATAGCCCATAGGGCGTCACCATTTGTTGAGCAAAGCAAGAGTGACTCATCCTCGTGCGAGGGAACAAACATGAGAGGACATGGCAAGAGCTACTCCATTTCTCGGGAGCCTTTCGGCGTACTTTAGAAGCATATACTTGAAGAAGCCTTGAAAACTGAGACACATGTTGTTGCTATTTGCTGCCCAAGCCAATTGACTAGCTAGGGATTATTTGTGCAACCTCGTGCCTTTTTATGATGGGCTTGTTCTCGGATGGATCTTGGTAACCACGGGCCTTCTTTTCATGAACCAAAAAATGCACACTGCTGGAGAATGATGCCGATAACCCAAGACAACCTTTGATGGTGCTATATCTTGTCGAGCCTTTTACAATCCCAAAGTTGACTCGGTGGGGAATTGACTTGCTGAGGAGATTCAATGTAGAACTTATCTTCTTTAGAGGCCGGGGATCTCCATTTCTCTTTCCCTTCTCTCTCTCACTCTCTCATTTTTTTTTATGACGCACCCTGATTTTTTGCCTAGACCCCCCTTTCGGGTTTTCAATCTAGCGGGCATCTCTTTTGCGTCTTCATTTTGACTCGATTAATGAGGGAGTGTGCATTGACTCTAGCTGAGGAGATAAGACATGTGATTTTGCGGTGGAGACCTTTTGTCACTAATGATGAGTGACATTGACTTGACTAGGGAAGTGTCCCTAGTATTGACTTCATGTATTTGACCGTTTTTTGAATGACTCACGAAGGCAAATAAGTCATTAAGAGAGAAGAGAAGGATAGCCCCAATTTGATTGCAAGAAATTGGGAGTATGCAGAAAGAATAGAAGTCCCTGGACTCGACAAGGAGCGCGAAATGATTCCAAATCTAAGAAAGTTGTTCAATCTTTTTGGTGATTAATTCATTGGCAAATGAATCGTACAAAGATGTCTTGACAAGTTCGAGATGAAGGCCGATCACCATAACGCGCTAGGGATAAACATTTCTTCTTTCTTGCATGAGACCGGACCCGTAGGTTGCCTACGTTCCTCCAGTGTAGAGGCTCAGGTCACCGTAGTTCTTGTGGATTCTCCATTCTTCGTGATGGAATTGTTGCTTCGTAGCTTCGTCCTTTGTTGGTGGATGATGATGTTGATCTTCTTTGATTGAGGGGGATTTTTTTTTTTTTTTTTTTTTTTTTTTTTTTTTTTTTGTGCTCTAACTTTTGCCTAGGTTGATTTGATGATTTCAACCTAGCGAGGTTTTTTTTTTTTTTTTTTTTTTTTTTTTTTTTTTTTTTTAATCCCCTTTTGAAAACTTTGCTTGATTTTTCTCCATGGTTGTTGCTTCACCTTTGATGTCTTGGCTTTGTCTTCGTCGTTGATGATGTTGCCTTCGTCACAATGTTTAGCCCCTAGGCGTTCAAGTGATGGCCTTCATTCCAAAACTCGTTTAGACATCTTTTCATCATTTTGCCAAGAATTAGATTGAACAACTTGGAAGAGTGTATGAGGACAAGAATGACTTTTATTTAATGATTGACTCAAAATTTATCATTGGACGAGAGAAAACATTAATGCACACATTAGAGGACTTTTGACTCTTTTTTTTTTTTATCCTATTTCTAGGTAGAGAAAGAGAAACGGAGATTGTTGTCGTCATCCCCCATGTCGTTGTAGTCCTCATTGTCGTTGTAGTCTTCCATGTCACTACATTCTTCCATGTCATTGTTTGGGAACCCTTTATCGTTGAAGCTTGTGTCATAGGAGGACTCGGCCACTTCTCGGAGCAAATAGTCAATTCTAACCCCCGCATCATACATGCTTGAAAAATCGGAGTGAAAAGCCCCACTAAGATGAGTGCGGTAGTCCATTTTCAAACACTTCAAGAAGATGTCCATTTGTTCTTTCTTGGAAGGCCTATCAACCATCTCGGCTAGCTTGTCGTTCCAACGGCGATAGAAGCCCCCAAATGATTCATCACCCATTTGCACGGTGCTCTCCAATTCTTTCATGGTGGGACGGAACATGGAGTTGCCTTGGTATTGTGACTTGAAGGCAAGCATAGCGGCATCCCAATTGAGGCGGGTGGAAATCGGAAGACCCATATACCAATCTTTTGCGACCCCCTCGAGAGTAAGCGGGAAGCATTGTGCCATTATTTGAGGAGACACTTTCTTTGGTAGCATGGCCCAAATGTAGGAGTCGACATGAGCGTCGGGGCAAGAGGTGCCTTTGAACTTGCCAATATCGGGCATCTTGAATTTTTCGGGAAGAGCCTCCATTGTGTTCATGAGGAGGGAAGCTTGATGGAGATCGGTGCTCGGGCCCTTGTGCAAATTTATCCTACTAAGCCTTTGGTCAATGTAGGACATGAGAGTGTTGACCAAACCGGTATCAATGCTTTGGACATTTCCTTCATTCGTGAGCCCCTTTAATCGGTTCTTGAGTTGAGCAACTTCTTTCTCGTGGACCGTTTTCACATGCTTGTAACGAGCTCGCCATAGATCATCCTTGCGGCGGACATTCTCGGCTAGTGTATCAACTTGCTCTTTCAATGCTTCCACCATGCGGAATAACCCTTCGTTGGACACGGGAATGCCGTTGTCGTTGCCATTTGAAGCCATTGGACCTATGGAGAGAACACGGTTGATCTTAGGATGGCCCCACAAACACCTTTTGAGTAAAATGATTTCACCCACAAACAAGAAAAGACTCAACCACATAAAGAAAAATGACTCTTTTTTTTTATTTACAAAGTCGGAAGGACGGGGTCCTTTTTTTTGGGTTTCTAAGAAAATAATGGAATCGTCACACTAGTATATAGACCATCTCGCGGTCCCATATACTCATCGGATTCCATCGCGCTTGTGAATCCTACATGTATCGGGATTAAACTAAATTAATGTAGTAAAGCATACATGCGGGGACGGATTTTTATTTTCGCCCAAAATAACCACTTTTGGGGACGGAGTTTTATTTCGTCCATTGCAACAAGTTGGCATGTATGATTTGAAGACATTAGTTTAGGGAAATCTCGGCACATGAAAAACCGACTTGGTCACGGAGTGTTAGACCCTAAACTAGAATTGTGTGGTTTGTGCTCGGCTTGAATATGAGGCTTAAAGGTCACCCCCGGCATGTAGTCATGAACTACGCCACGGGCTGAGGTTTACCGCTTCGAAAGAGCCAAGGTCGAGTGGAGCTTGAAACTTTCTAGGACGGGCCTCGACGGGTTTGGGGTTGGACTTGTGCGACTCGATAGTGAGCAGTTGATAGGAATATGTGCATGTAGTGTGAGGTCTAACATGTGACAAAACATTTTTTTTTTTTTTTTCAAAGGAAATAAAAAAAAAAAAAAACAAATAAGCACGTAATTTACAACTTTCGAGTCACCCGTGTGACCGATAAAAATAAACAGAAAGTAAAAGAAATTGTATGCAGGCCCGGTGCCCACACACTGTCATTCTGTTCTGTTTCTGTGCACTGTTCTGTTTCTGGAAAATTTCCCAGAAGCGCGCGCATTGGGTTGCCTATGCGGAAGGCGCGCGCGTGAGAGGAAGAAGGGCAGAGGCACCCGCTTCTGGGTGAGAACCTGCAAATCAGTGGGTTCAAGGGATTGCCTTGACCCTTAATTAAGAAAACTTTCCCCTGCAGAATTTGTTAGCACAGAAACATGGAATTGAAGGACAAGAAGGAAGACGGGCGATTCTGGTAATAAGGGTCGGACGCGCGCGCTTTAGGCCAAGAAGGCCGGAGGCGCGCGCTTCCCACCCTTTTTACCAGAATGCCCAGAAAACAGTAATAAGAACACCAAAAGTTAAGAACGCAAGTTTAACCCTCTAAATTCCTCCCCAGCGGAGTCGCCACTGTAGATACCCCGGGGAACCACGGCTTGGCTAGAGCGGTGAATTATCCTAGGATGTCTAACTTGTTTTAGATTGTTTAGAGTCGCCACCTATGTTTTTAAAGGAACATAAGAAAAACCTAGAAATAGCCTAATTTATGTACAAAACCAGAGATTCGGGAGAGAAGGGTTCGGGGTTAGGTGACGGAGTGGGAAGTACTTAAACACCCACTCCGCCCCGCTTATGCGGGTCTTGCTACTATTGGTGTTCTAATGCTAAATGTCCTTCAATTTATTAACAATGCTAACAATTATAATGTAAAGAAAAAAGGGGAAAAGAATGATTTTATTAATTTAATGCTAAATAGTTACATGTTGGACTAGTGCTAAATGATTACATTAAGAAATGAAATATAAATTAAATGAAGTTTGGAATGTCGGGATGTAACCTTGGCCAAACTTCAATAGTGAAGTGGCCTTTTGGTTGTATCCCTTTTTATGGAGATTGCATACTAGTAAGACTAGACAAATAAAATAAGAGAAGAAAAGAGATGTTGTACCTTAGGAAAGAGGACTTCAAACTTGGACTTGAAAATTGTGTTGTTGTAGAGAAAATGTTGTGCAAACACTTTGTGTAGTGTTTTGTGGAGAAGGATTGTTGAGATGATTTGTGTAGAGTTTTTGTTCAAGTCTCAAAAATTGGGTCCTTTTCCAAGGTAGAAGATGATGGTTTTTATAGGTAAAAAAGAGAGGGAAATGATGGAGGGAAAAGATGATCATCCATGTGAAATGGAATTGACCAATCAAAATAAGATAAATAAAATAATAAATAAAAGAAATAAAAGAAAATCAAATAAAATAAAAGGAAATATTTTGTTTTAATGAAAAGGCTAGAAGTGTGGGATTGGGAGTTAATGAGAAAGGGGGGATGAATGTGGATGTAAAAAGGGTTGTTTGTGATCAAGAAAGAGATGTTTGTAAATAAGAAAAGGGAGGGAAATAAGGTGCAATCCGTTACTGCCAAAATGGGAAGCGCGCGAGTCCCGCTTTTGGGGCGAGACGCGCGCGCATCCCGTTAACAGTTCCGGAAGCGCCCGCGGCAGAGAAGGACAGAATGACAGAATGACCCTAAAAGTTAACTCTGTTATGCAGTTTAGTCCAAAACTAACGGAATCAGTTAGGAACTTAACCGAAGTAACAGAAGTTAATGAAAATAAGTTAAATAAAAATACTTTGTATGCAATCTGGGTGAGAGGTCCAAGGCGGGGTGTCTACACTTATAAAGACGATTTCCAAATCGAGAATGGAAATTTGTTTTCATGGTAGAGATGGTGAAGAGCTTGTTCTTGGAAATGGAGAGCAGAAGTTCGCGATTCTTTGCCATGATTTTGCGAATATCCTTAATGTGAGTCATGAGAAAAGTAATGAATCTGCTGTGAGTGCGGTACTTGATAGTGCCATTGTCCTTTGCTTTATTGTAAGCAATGATGTTTTCTTTCAGGGCATCATAGATGACCTGACACCAGTCTATGTCTTTACATAAATAAATTGCGGCAGACAAAGTCCATTGGGAGGTATTGAAGTTTGCCTGGTTACCTGTCTTGCAATAAATAGAGTGACCAACTAGGTGACCGATATGGTACATGACCTCATCAAATTCCTTACGAGGAACTTTGGTGACATGAGTATGACCAACCAAGCGCTTTGCAAGAGCCTTCAATTCATCATCAGCCACGGTCGTGGCATAAACAACACCAGACTTCTTTTTGATTCCCAACACCTCACCAATATTAACCACATCTAAGGTCATCTCATGACCTTCAATTTCAGCATGAATAAACTTCACTATTTTGCCGTGCTTGGAGCGACCGGTCTCTTCAGTAGCGGTCGCAAAGAACTGATCGACCAAAGCTGGTGCATGAAAGTCTTGGTCAAAGGTAAAGAATGGTAGAATCCCTGTCTTCTCGAATCGCTTGATGAGATTTCTGCCTATAGCATCCTCTTTTAAATCTTCAAGGTCCATTAGAAGACCAGGTAAGAAATGTTTGGTATCCTGAAACAAATATGAGAAGTTAGGAAAATGAAAAATACGTGCGGTCACTTGCTTAATGAAGTGGTCAGGGACCAGCGGTAGGCGAATAAAGGTAAGGGATTCGCGGTAAGGGAAACCATGCGGTGAGCATATCATGGTAGGGTATACGGTCGACACACTTGGCAAGGAAATTTTGAAAACAAGGAAATGTTAAAGAAAAGAAATTCAGAGTATCAAAACACTCACAAACACCTTTTGAGTGTGTGTGCCCAAGAAAATAGATCAAAAAGTGTGTTTACTAAGAACATGAATAAGAACATGAAGAACATCTATAGTACCTTGTTGGGTATGCTTATTTATAAACCACTCCTATTACCTAGATTTGATTGATCCCATAACCTTATTTTACTCTTTGTGGACTTTAAGATATATTGTAAGAAGTACTTGTACTTCATTTAGAATAGTCCACCTTCTAGTTTGATAGGCTTAGCAGACTAGGACCCTCAATTTTTTCTAAGTCTGGAGAAATGAGGTAGGTCATATGTCTGCCGCATGTAACCTACCGCATGACCAAGGTGCCGCATTCTCTATGCTGGCCGAAGATAACCTTGCCGCATGATTCCATCCTACCGCGTGAATCTCTACTGCATGGAACCATGGTTGAAGAAACTCAAGTTGGTTCAAACTTAACCATAGTCACACGTGTGTCCTTACCTTGGTTAGTTTAGAACGTTGCAAATTCAAATTTCAAATTTGAATACAACTGTCATTTTAGTACAGTTGGACCACCATGACTCTGCAACAAAAGGACAACTCAGACTGAGCTCCAATTAGAAATCAACAGCTCATTGTCCTCCAAACTTGCCCTCCAAGAATTCAAACAGCTAGTTTCTCCATCAAGGCTATAAATAGACCTTGAATTCTTCATTGAAGATAAGCTGAGATTCTAAGAGAGAAATTGCTGTTGAAATTCTTGGTGATTGAAGATCATACTCAAGATTTCCAGAATCTGTAGATACCCCGGGGAACCACGGCTTGGCTAGAGCGGTGAATTATCCTAGGATGTCTAACTTGTTTTAGATTGTTTAGAGTCGCCACCTATGTTTTTAAAGGAACATAAGAAAAACCCAGAAATAGCCTAATTTATGTACAAAAACCAGAGATTCGGGAGAGAAAGGTTCGGGGGTTAGGTGACGGAGTGGGAAGTACTTAAACACCCACTCCGCCCCGCTTACGCGGGTCTTGCTACTATTGGTGTTCTAATATTTACATGTCATTCAATTAATTAAATAGAAATGTGCTAACAATTGTGATGAGAAGAAAAGGGGAAATAAAGGGGAAATAAAATAGAATTGTTTTATTTATTTAATGATAAAGATTACATGTAACAAGTAATGTTAAAGAATTACATTAAGAGATGAAGAGAAATTAACATGGTGAATTAAAGTTAAGATTAAAATGTAGGGAGATAACCTTAACTAACTTCAATATGTGAAGTAGTCATGTTGGTCATGTCCCATTAATGGGGATTGCATACATTGACTAGAACATGAATAGAATAATAAAAAAAAAGAAGACTTGTACCTTTAGAAAGAAGACTTCAAACTTGGACTTGAAAATTGTGTTGTTGTGTAGAGATTTGTGTAGAGTTTCGTTGCGTAAAACTCTTGTTGGGAGAATTTGTGTAGGGAAAATGATATAGAATTTGTGTAGAGAGAAAGTTCAAAGTCTAAAAAATGAGGTCCTTTTCCAAGGTAGGAGATGATGGTTTTTATATGTAAAAAAGAGAGGGAAATGATGGAGGGAAAAGATGATCATCCATGTGAAATGGAATTGACCAATCAAAAATAAGATAAATAAAATAATGAATAAAAGAAATAAAAGAAAATCAAATAAAATAAAAAGGAAATATTTTGTTTTAATGAAAAGGCTAGAAGTGGGGGATTGGGAGTTAATGAGAAAAGGGGGGATGAATGTGGATGTAAAAAGATAGTTTTTTGTTATCAAGAAAAGATGTTTGTAAATAAGAAAATGGAGGGAAATAAGGTGCAATCCGTACTGCCAAAGTGGGAAGCGCGCGGGTCCGGCTTTTGGGGCGGGACGCGCGCGCGGCTCACTGGCAGTGCCGGAAGCGCCCGCGGGTGAAAAAACGACAGAATGACAGAATGACCCTAAATTAATTCTGTTATGCAGTTTAGTCCAAAAACTAACGGAATCAGTTAAGAATTTAACCGAAGTAACAAAAAATTAATAAAAATAAGTTAAATAAAAATACTATGTATGCAATCGGGGTGAGAGGTCCAAGGCGGGGTGTCTACAGAGCCCCTCGGCGACGTGGATTGCGAAGCAAAACGCGTCGACGAAAGAAAGACAACCGCCGAGGACATCGACAAGAGAAAACAAAGACTCGATAAAGCAGGAATTTGAAATTACAAATGATAGAAATGCGCTCCCTGTGTGAGCGACTTTTGCTGATGGAAGAGGTATGGTGATTTGAGCGGTCCACCATGGACCAAAATTGATGCGCGGTGAGGCATATTCTGATGCGCTGTGCGGCGGTATGGTGATTTGAGTGGTCCACCATAGACCAAAAAATTGGTGCGCGGTGCGGCATATTCTGATGCGCTGTGCGGCGGTATGGTGATTTGAGCGGTCCACCATAGACCAAAATTGGTGCGCGGTGCGGCATATTCTGATGCGCTGTGCGGCGGTATGGTGATTTGAGCGGTCCACCATAGACCAAAAATTGGTACGCGGTGCGGCATATTCTGATGCGCTGTGCGGCGGTATGGTGATTTGAGCGGTCCACCATAGACCAAAAATTGGTGCGCGGTGCGGCATATTCTGATGCGCAGTGCGGCACTTGTTGAATCTGGTGCTTTGTGCGGCACCTGGTGCTCTGTCCGGCACCTGTTATGTGTATGCTTTGCAGATATACGTGCTTGTGCAGAGGGACATGCATGAAATATGATGATTGAGAGAAATTGTGCCCGTGGTGTGATGTGATCATGAAAGCACCTTTGAGAGAGAAGTAAGAATGTAGAAAGTGATCTTGTGTGCGGTGTGATTTTGAGGAAAGCATTGGATGTATTCATACCTTCACTTACCATGCCGCTTGAGTGGAGATGGATTCTTGATGTCCGCGGAAGATGCTTTGATGGAGAATGTCCATTCTTTAGATGTTGATGAGAGAATGCCCTTGATGTTGGGTTGGCGAGATGGTACTCTGGATGATGGGTTGGTCGTGCCAAGAGGCTGCCTACGTATCCCTTTAAGAGAATCAGACCAGCGTAGTTCAAGGATGATGGAGAACGCTGGAGGAGAGGCTAGGAGCAAAGCAAAGTAAAGCACATAATTTTGCACATAGAAGGAGAAGAAGAAAAGAAAAAAATCTTTTTTTTTTTTTTTTTTTTTTTTTAAGTTCGTGGGTGAACCATTTTAACCATTGTGTGCTTGTGAAGCCAACCCAAGATCAAGTCATGTTCAGTCGAAGTCCTGATTGCCTCGCTTGAATTCTGTTGTCGCTGATGTGCCCGACGAAGATTGATGTCTAGCCACAAGAGATTTGTCGATTATGGGGCTTCAAAAGGCTTTTGATGCCGAGATGAGGGGTTGCTGATTGTAAAGCCCCTAGAATGCCTTTGATGCCAAATTTTGAGGGACTTGCATAGCTCCACGATAAATCAGCTCTTGGCCCATTCGAGTAAATCGCCATTTGTTGTTGTAGTGAGCAAGCCCCAAGAGGAGATCGTTGATGCCAAGCTTCGAGAGATTGCAAAGCCCCAAGTGTCGTGGGCTTGTAGATGGTGAGATGTGAAGACCTTTCATTGTAAAGCCCCAAATTACCTCGTGATTGACTCGGTATTGAGAGCGGGTGTACCGTTTGGTAGAATTCTTGATAGAGATCTCCTTCTTGCTCTTACTGGGGAGATGAATGGCCTCATTGTGGTCGATATCCAAATGGCTGAGGGCTTATGTCCGAGGATGCAGTAATGTCTTGCGGTGCCGTCGAGGTCGCAGAGGATAAGGTCTTGGTGTGATAAAGTCCCAAATAAGTATGCTTGCTTGACTCTTCTTGAGTTGAACTAATGACGGATCTTCGGATGCAACTAGTGCTGTGGCCCAACTTTATCTGAGCTGCACCTTGTGCTTTTGATCTTGGAGAGGGGGGTGCTGAATTGCAGAAACATTGGGATTGGCCGTGGCATTTCCCGTTATAACCCTGTTTTGATTAGAGTTTAGCATATTGAATCTTTTTCCTTTTCTCTAAGACTTTCTTCATGATCTCGTTGAAAGTTCTAACAAAAATCATCAACTTCATTCATAACATCGGAGTCTTCATTTAAAACCAAGAGGCCTTTGAAGTGTTGGGAGACCCTTGAATCTTGATTGTTCTCATGGAGCCATATTGCACTTGCTCGAGTATTGTTGCCCAAAAGTCTGTCGGTCGCGAAGCCCTAATATTTCCCTTTGCTTGAATTACTGTAATTCCGTAGCCCAAAAGATTGTAGATTGCGAAGCCCGTTGAGACCTTCGGTGCCGAATTGAGGAAGCTTCCAATGTTGCATATGACTTGGCTGGGGATACTGCTGGGGAGTTAATTGCTCTTTGCCGAGGGAGCCTTTAAGACTTGACCGTAGCCCCTAGAGTGCCATCATTGATTGCGAGAAAGGTCCATCCTTGATTGGGGGAACGAGCACGGGCACACGTGACAAGAGGGCTTTTTGACATCCCTTTTGAGAGACTTTGAGGATAGTCTCACACATCTTTTTCGAGCATAGCCCCTAGGGCTTGTTGATTGTCAAAAGAAGCAAAAGAAGCCCTTGTTCTTGTGTCACATAGCCCATAGGGCGTCACCATTTGTTGAGCAAAGCAAGAATGACTCGTCCTCGTGTGAGGGAATAAACATGAGAGGATATGGCAAGAGCTACTCCATTTCTCGGGAGCCTTTCGGCGTACTTTAGAAGCACATACTTGAAGAAGCCTTGAAAGCTGAGACACATGTTGTTGCTATTTGCTGCCCAAGCCAATTGACTAGCTAGGGATTATTTTTGCAACCTCGTGCCCTTTTATGATGGGCTTGTTCTCGGATGGATCTTGGTTACTACGGGCCTTCTTTTCATGAACCCAAAAATGCACACTGCTGGAGAATGATGCCAATAACCCAAGACAACCTTTGATGGTGCTATATCTTGTCGAGCCTTTTGCAATCCCAAAGTTGACTCGGTGGGGAATTGACTTGCTGAGGAGATCCAATGTAGAGCCCGTGTAGTTGTCTTCTTTAGAGGCCGGAGATCTCCATTTCTCTTTCCCTTCTCTCTCTCACTCTCTCATTTTTTTTTCATTTTTTTTTATGACGCACCCTGTTTTTTGCCTAGACCGCCCTTTCGGGTTTTCAATCTAGCGGGCATCTCTTTTGCGTCTTCATTTTGACTCGATTAATGAGGGAGTTTGCATTGACTCTAGCTGAGGAGATAAGACATGTGATTTTGCGGTGGAGACCTTTTGTCACTAATGATGAGTGACATTGACTTGACTAGGGAAGTGTCCCTAGTATTGACTTCATGTATTTGACCGTTTTTTGAATGACTCACGAAGGCAAGTAAGTCATTAAGAGAGAAGAGAAGGAAAGCCCCAATTTGATTGCAAGAAATTGGGAGTATGCAGAAAAAATAGAAGTCCCTAGACTCGACAAGGAGCGCGAAATGATTCCAAATCTAAGAAAGTTGTTCAATCTTTTTGGTGATTAATTCATTGGCAAATGAATCGTACAAAGATGTCTTGACAAGTTCGAGATGAAGGCCGATCACCATAACGCGTTAGGGATAAACATTTCTTCTTTCTTGCATGAGACCGGACCCGCAGGTTGCCTACGTTCCTCCAGTGTAGAGGCTCAGGTCACCGTAGTTCTTGTGAATTCTCCATTCTTCGGGATGGAATTGTTGCTTCGTCCTTCGTTGGTGGATAATGATGATGATCTTGATGTGAACTTCTTTGATTGAGGGGGATTTTTTTTTTTTTTTTTTTGTGTGCTCTAACTTTTGCCTAGGTTGATTTGATGGTTTCAACCTAGCGAGCTCTTTTTTTTTTTTTTTTTTTTTTTTTTTTTTAATCCCCCTTTGAAAACTTTGCTTGACTTCTTCATGATTGTTGCTCCACCTTGTTTGTCTTGGCTTCGTCGTTGATGTTGGCGTCGATGTTTAGCCCCTAGGCGTTCAAGTGATGGCCTTGTTCTAAAACTTGTTTAGACATTTTTTCATCATTTTGCCAAGAATTAGATCGAACAACTTGGAAGAGTGTATAAGGACAAGAACGACTTTTATTTGATAAGAAGACTCGACACTTAACATGGGACGAGAGAAAACATTAATGCACACAAAAGAGGACTTTTGACTCTTTTTTTTTTTTTTTTTTTTTTTTTTTTTATTCCTACTACTAGGTAGAGAAAGAGAAACGGAGATTGTTGTCGTCGTCCTCTTTGTTGAAGCCCCATTTCAAAACCAAGCCACTTCTTTGATGAGTTGCTCTTCACCCACGGTAAATTCGCCGTTGTCGATCAAATCTTGGATGATGTTTCGGAGAAGGAAGCACCCTTCGGTAGTGTGGCCACTATGCTTGTGGTAGCCGCACCATTCACCATGAGCATGATTTTTCAGTATCGCCTTCGGCTTGTACCCCTCCAAAGGTTTGATCTTCCCTCTTGCCACCAAAATTTCAAATGCCTCGGCTTGGGTTACTCCTTGGAGAGGAGTGAAAACTCGGTTGTTGGTGGTACCTTTGTAGCTCTTGAGGGTCGGGCCACTTGAGCATGCTTTATCATTGAACTTTGCTTTGCTGTCGGTGAGTTCTTGCAAATCGGCTTTGAGTCCGGAAACCTCTTCCTTGTGAATTCTTCTTTCATAATCAAGACGGGCCTTGAGTTCGGAAACCTCTTCTTTGTGAATCCTCTTGTCGATATCGAAACGGGCTTGCCACAAATTGTCTTTACGGCGGGCATCCTCGACAATCCTATCCATTTGTTCCCCCATTGATTTCATTACGTTGAGTAACCCTTCGTTGGACACGAAATCATTTCCACCGTTGTTGTTGTCGCCGTTGGAAGCCATTGGACCTATTGGAAGAGCACGGTTGATCTTAGATTGACCCCACAAACACCTTTTGAGTAAAATAAATTTAACCCACAAACACAAAAAAGACTCAACCATATAAAGAAAATGACTCTTTTTTGTTTTTTTTTTTATTTACAAAAGTCGGAAGGACGGAGTCCTTTTTGGGGTTTCTAGAAAAAATAGTGGAATCGTCACACTAGTATATAGACCTTCTCGCGGTCCCATATACTCATCGGGTTCCACCACGCTTGTGAGCCCTACATGTGTCGGGATTAAACTAAATTAATGTAGTAAATCATACATGCGGGGACGGATTTTTATTTTCGTCCAAAATAGCCACTTTTGGGGACGGAGTTTTATTTCGTCCATTGCAACAAATTGGCATGTATGATTTGAAGACATTAGTTTAGGGAAATCTCGGCACATGAAAAACCGACTTGGTCACGGAGTGTTAGACCCTAGACTAGAATTGTGTGGTTTGTGCTCGGCTTGAATATGAGGCTCAAAGGTCACCCCCGGCATGTAGTCATGAACTACGCCACGGGCTGAGGTTTACCGCTTCGAAAGAGCCAAGGTCGAGTGGAGCTTGAAACTTTCTAGGACGGGCCTCGACGGGTTTGGGGTTGGACTTGTGCGACTCGATAGTGAGCAGTTGATAGGAATATGTGCATGTAGTGTGAGGTCTAACATGTGACAAACATTTTTTTTTTTTTTTTTTTTTCAAAGGAAATAAAAAAAACAAATAAACACGTAATTTACAACTTTCGAATCACCCGTGTGACCGATAAAAATAAACAGAAAGTAAAAGAAATTGTATGCAGGCCCGGTGCCCACACACTGTCATTCTGTTCTGTTTCTGTGCACTGTTCTGTTTCTGGAAAATTTCCCAGAAGCGCGCGCCTCAGGGAAGTGATGTGGGAAGCGCGCGCATTGCGAAATGAATATGGGAGGCGCGCGCATCTGGGGTACCTGTCAGAATGTTAGAAGAAACTGCGGACTCAGGGGATTGCCCTGGTCCCAAATTATGTAACTTTCCCCTGCAGAAACTTGTTAGCACAGAAATATGAAATTGAAGGACAAGAAGGAAGGCGGGCGATTCTGGTAATAAGGGTCGGACGCGCGCGCTTTAGGCCTAGAAGGCCGGACGCGCGCGCTTCCTACCCTTTTTACCAGAATGCCCAGAAAATAGAAATTAGAACACCAAAAGTTAAGAACGCAAGTTTAACCCTCTAATACGTCCCCAGCGGAGTCGCCACTGTAGATACCCCGGGGAACCACGGCTTGGCTAGAGCGGTGAATTATCCTAGGATGTCTAACTTGTTTTAGATTGTTTAGAGTCGCCACCTATGTTTTTAAAGGAACATAAGAAAAACCCAGAAATAGCCTAATTTATGTACAAAAACCAGAGATTCGGGAGAGAAAGGTTCGGGGGTTAGGTGACGGAGTGGGAAGTACTTAAACACCCACTCCGCCCCGCTTACGCGGGTCTTGCTACTATTGGTGTTCTAATATTTACATGTCCTTCAATTAATTAAATAGAAATGTGCTAACAATTGTGATGAGAAGAAAAGGGGAAATAAAGGGGAAATAAAATAGAATTGTTTTATTTATTTAATGATAAAGATTACATGTAACAAGTAATGTTAAAGAATTACATTAAGAGATGAAGAGAAATTAACATGGTGAATTAAAGTTAAGATTAAAATGTAGGGAGATAACCTTAACTAACTTCAATATGTGAAGTAGTCATGTTGGTCATGTCCCATTAATGGGGATTGCATACATTGACTAGAACATGAATAGAATAATAAAAAAAAGAAGACTTGTACCTTTAGAAAGAAGACTTCAAACTTGGACTTGAAAATTGTGTTGTTGTGTAGAGATTTGTGTAGAGTTTCGTTGCGTAAAACTCTTGTTGGGAGAATTTGTGTAGGAAAAATGATATAGAATTTGTGTAGAGAGAAAGTTCAAAGTCTAAAAAATGAGGTCCTTTTCCAAGGTAGGAGATGATGGTTTTTATAGGTAAAAAAGAGAGGGAAATGATGGAGGGAAAAGATGATCATCCATGTGAAATGGAATTGACCAATCAAAAATAAGATAAATAAAATAATGAATAAAAGAAATAAAAGAAAATCAAATAAAATAAAAAGGAAATATTTTGTTTTAATGAAAAGGCTAGAAGTGGGGGATTGAGAGTTAATGAGAAAAGGGGGGATGAATGTGGATGTAAAAAGATGGTTTTTTGTGATCAAGAAAAGATGTTTGTAAATAAGAAAAGGGAGGGAAATAAGGTGCAATCCGTTACTGCCAAAGTGGGAAGCGCGCGGGTCCGACTTTTGGGGCGGGACGCGCGCGCGGCTCACTGGCAGTGCCGGAAGCGCCCGCGGGTGAAAAAACGACAGAATGACAGAATGACCCTAAAATTAATTCTGTTATGCAGTTTAGTCCAAAACTAACGGAATCAGTTAAGAACTTAACCGAAGTAACAGAAATTAATAAAAAATAAGTTAAATAAAAATACTATGTATGCAATCGGGGTGAGAGGTCCAAGGCGGGGTGTCTACAGAATCCTTCGAATCTTCAAGCACTCAACCTTCAAGTCTTCATCAAATCTCCAGCAACATTCAAGATCATATCTCAAGCCTCTCACACAAGATTCATTACGCTCTAAAATCATATAGATTCCAAAGATCTTTTGATTCTTACACACACTCACCCCGATTGATCAATCACATAGATTGAATCATTAGGGATACACTGGTCTAAGTCTAGGATTGTTCTTCATAGAAAATAGGAGTTAATTCAGTTCTTCATCTTTGTAATCTGTACTCAAGAGAATTAATTCATCCTCCATTCAAAATCCAAGACTGACCATCTTGGTAAAGGACGTAGATCTTTTAACAGATCGAACCTTTCCAAATCATTGTGTCATTTACTTACTGCATTTTTTATTTTCTGCAAATTTACTTTAAGTCTTGTTCATCTTATTCATATTGTTCTTCACTTGTTCATATTAATCTTGTTTGTCTTTTAGTGTTTGATCTTTCAGATTTAAGAACAATTGTGAATTGTGTTTGTTTGTCTACCTCATTGCCTAAGTTAAAAATCTGACTAACTTATCATTTGCCTAAAATCTCTAAGACACAAGTTTTCAATCTCTCAACCTACCTCACTTGAACCTACCTCTCACCAACCTACCGCATACACACCGACCGCACGCTCACCGACCGCACACTAAACCTACCTCATTAAACTTATCAAAAACAACTCTAAACTTGTTTCAACGAAAACTTCCGCTGTGCATTTTATACTTGACCGCGTGGTTTTTATCTACCGCAAAACTCAAGTGTAAGCATAAATGTTGAATTTTAAAAAAGGGTTGAAATTTTAAATAGGCTATTCACCCCCCCCCTCTAGCCTCCTTTCATACCCTTGTTGTGTCTCTGGGACCAACAAGTGGTATCAGAGCAAACACCTTTATAAAACTTCTGTTTTTCAAGCTTAACAGCTTGGGTGCCGATTCAAAATGGCAAGTCAGAAAACTATGGCAACGGTTAACTTCACTCACGTTCCAGCGTTCGACGAAGATAATTTTGACGTATGGAAGCACAGCATTCTAACTCAGTTCTACTCTATGGACGAGCAACTTGGTGATTGTCTTACCATACTTCCCAATGAAAGCTAATCCGGATCCAGAAACCAATGGTGCAAATCCGACTATCAAGAAACCAAAAGCTGAATGGACCGATGAAGAGAAAAGACTGGTTGGAATAGATGTGAAAGCAAAAAGCATACTTCTAAGTACCTTGAGTACGTCACAGCGTCGACAGATCATGGAATGTTCTACTGCAAAAGAACTTTGGGATGCAATTGAAGATTACATCGAAGGAGATCAAGCTTGCAAGGAAAGCAAAAAGTTTGCAATTCAAAGAAGATTCAACAACTTTGCTAAGATCCCCGGTATCACTAAGAGCCACTTATGATCGTTATTGTGAGATCGTGAGTACTTATACAGCACTCGGAAAGAAGCTTACCAAGAAAGAAATCAATGTTAATTTTCTTGCCGCTCTTGGTTCACAATATCTACACAAAGGAAACACTCTTGAAGATACCAAGCTACTAGATGACATGTCTCTCAGAAGCCTCTATGCCAACCTCAAAGTCTTTGATATCATGCTTAACAACATTGCTGAAATGGAAGGAAAAACAAAGAGCTTATCGTTGGTTGCTCAAAATGAAGAAGTGATCGAGGAAGAAGATCCAAAAATCTCCACATCAGATTTACTTGATATGGATGATGATGATTTTTCTATGTTCGTGAAAAGATTCCAAAAGTTCAGAAAGACAGCAAGACCTGGATCAACAAGCAAAGCTCCAACAAGGTTTTCAAGGAGCAGCCCTTCAAAGAAGAAAGAGAACTTCAACTTCTCCAAGAAGAAAGAAGATCTTGTTTGTTTTAATTGCAGGAAACCAGGTCACTTCGCATCAGAATGTCCAATTCCCAAGTATGAATATATGAAGAAGAAAAGTAACTTTACTCCAAGGTATTCAAAGCAAAAGGGAATGATGGCTGAAGAAGACTCTACCTCAAAAGAGTTAGCTACTTGGATAGAGTCAGACTCTGATGAAAGCGATGAGGATTCTGAAGAAGGTCACATTTGTTTGGTCGTTCATTCCGATGATGAGGATGATAATAAAAGTCGTCGCTCACCAAATGCAAAACCTAAACGGATAAGTTATACGGCCGATGAACTTGCTGAAAAAGGATTCCTAACTCCGGTTTCAAAAGAATGGTGATCTTCTATTTTCAAGATGTGATGTTAGTGCAGCAAAGAAGGCTCTACTAAACCCCAAAGTGAAGGAAGTTCTGTCTACCACACCTCAAGTCAAGTTTGACATTTCCCTCGATGAACAAGAAAAGATGTTTGCAAAAGCTGAACAGGTAATTAGTAATTTTCTGGCATGAAGGAAGCTTTAGCACTTTCAACTGAAGAAATTTCCCAGCTTAAGACGGAGAAATCTCTACTAAGATCTGAACTCACCCTCCTTAAGGAGAAGATCAAGAGAATGACTCCTCTTACTGATCGAAACAGTTTCTTAGAAGAACAAAATGCTATATTTAAAGTTAAAAATGATGAATTGGTCGCTGAGATAAATGACTTGAAAAAGATCACTAATGAGTGGACCAATTCTCGTGTCACTATGGAACAAATCTTAGAATCCCAAAAGCCTAGTGGTGATAAGGAAGGCTTAGGATTTCAAACTAGTGACAACTTTAAATGTGCATCTTGTTGTGAAAGAGATGAGAAATTTACCCAGCAAACTTTGGAAGGGTCGAAGGCTAAACATCATGTTTCAAAGGGTGTAGGACAAGAACCAAAGAAGAAACTAGAGTTCAACTATGTCTACCCTAAGAAACAAACTGGCAAGGCAAAGATGAAAGGTATTGCCGTGGATGAACCTACCACAGAGTCTACCTCATGCGGCAAGGCAGAGTCTTCCTACCGCAGAACCCTACCGCGGCAGACTACCTTCCGTGGTAAGTCGACCGCATATGGTGGAAATGCAGCAAAGTTCAAGAGGATGAACTTTGTAAAGGAGACCGCATCCACACCTGTAAACGATGTTGCGCTGAAGACCGTGACAAAGTTTGTTAAACCTCAGTTGGGTGGCTTCCACCATTGTTCCGTGTGTGATGATTATGGTCACAAGGCTGCTGAATGTCTTTTAAGATTCACACCAAATCCCAGAAGGCTTAAACCCCCTTCTGTGAGGAAAGTGTGGGTTGTTAAAAGTTACTAACCCTTTGGACCCAAAAGAATAAAAGGGGACCTTGTTCTTAAATGTTTATTTTATAGGTTATCTGCTTAATGTCTGGACTCTCCAAGGATAGATCAAGTTTATGGTATCTCGATAGTGGCTGTTCAAGGCACATGACCGGAGATATCAACTTATTGGAAGATGTCCGTGAAGAAAAAGGTCCATCAGTAACCTTCGGAGATAATAACAAAGGAAAGACTATAGGATATGGAGTCATTCGTAAAGGAAAAATCACCATCCAAGAAGTCTCTCTAGTTATTGGACTACAACACAATCTACTCTCAATATCTCAGTTCTGCGACAAAGGATTGCAATGCCACTTCACTTCAAATTTCTGTCTCATCAAAGATGGCATATCCGGCGTCACTTTGCTCAAAGGGATTCGTAAGAAAAATGTTTATGTTGTTGATTTTAATTCATCTTGCATTTCTTCTAATCTCTGTTTTGTAGCAAAGAATGTTAGTGAAAATAGTTGGCTGTGGCATAAAAGACTAAGTCACTTAAACTTCAAGTATCTCTCCAAGATTGGGAGAGAAAATCTAGTTCGTGGTCTACCCAAAGTAGCTGATCACCACGATGAGAAGTGCACAGCATGTCAACTAGGCAAACAACCAAAAGCGTCTTTCTCCAGCAAGACGACACCTTCAACTTCTTGATGTTTGCAACTACTACATATGGACCTGTTTGGACCTGTTTCTACCGCAAGTATTGGAGGAAATAGACATTCCTTAGTTGTGGTAGATGACTACTCAAGATATACGTGGGTCGAGATGATGAGCTCCAAAGATGATTGTTATGACATTTTGACCGCACTCTTTAGACAGCTTCAAACACAAAAAGAAGATGACATCGTTAGTGTTCGATCCGACAACGGTACAGAATTCAAGAACAACGGTGTTGCTCAATACTGTGATGATCATGGTATTGACCACAACTTCTCTGCTGCTGGAGTTCCACAACAAAACGGTGTAGTGGAAAGAAAGAATAGAGCGTTGATAGAGGCCAGAAAGACAATGATTGCTGAAGCAAAGCTACCTCAATATTTTTGGACTGAAGCCGTCAACACAGCATGCTTCACTCAAAATAGATCCCTCATCAATAAGACCTACAACAAAACTCCTTATGAACTTTGGAGAGGAAGAACCCCCAACATAGCATACTTCAAGATATTTGGATGCAAATGCTTTATACTCTACAACGGTAAAGAACATCGAGGTAAATTTGTTCCTAAAGCCGATGAAGGTATATTTATTAGGTATGCTAAACACTCAAAAGATTTTCGTGTATTTAATAAAACCACTCTTAAGATAGTTGAATCCGTCCATGTTACTTTTGATGAACATTCTCTCCTTGAGCCACATATGGCTCCAAATGTTGCTGATGATTTTGTTGAGATAAATGAGACAGGTACAACTCAACCACAAAATCAATCAACTCAAGGAAACCCATCTACCTCAAATGCACCTCCACCTACCTCATATGAAGCACCAGAAGCTACCTCATCTGCTGCTACCTCAAATGGAGTTGAAGTTGAGACACCCATAAATGTTGACGAACCTATCCCTCAAATTACTTATGATTGGGATGGCTCAAATGATGTACCACTAGAAGACTTACAACCACCATCAAATCAAACAGACTTACCTCAAGAAGTTCGTGAGGTTAGAAATCACCCAATTCAGAATATCATTGGTGATTTGCATTCTGGTGTTAGAACAAGAAGATCAAACTATGATGCACTTACCGCATTCATATCTCAAGTTGAACCTAAGAAAGTTGATGAAGCACTCCAGGACTCAAGTTGGGTTGTTGCCATGCAAGAAGAACTCAACCAATTTGAAAGATGTAAAGTTTGGACCTTGGTTCCAAGGCCACAAGATCAAGGAGTGATTGGTACAAAGTGGGTGTTCCGAAACAAGATGGATGAAAATGGAAGCATCACAAGGAACAAAGCTAGGTTGGTTGCACAAGGATATAGACAAGAAGAAGGCATTGATTATGATGAAACATTTGCCCCCGTTGCAAGACTCGAAGCTATAAGGATATTCTTAGCTTATGCCTCTTACAAAAGATTCAAGCTATATCAAATGGATGTGAAGAGTGCATTTCTCAATGGAGAACTTCAAGAAACCGTCTTTGTTGCTCAACCGCCCGGATTTGAAGATCCCAAATTTCCAAATCATGTCTACAAACTCCGTAAAGCTTTGTATGGACTCAAACAAGCTCCACGAGCATGGTATGATCATACTTTACTTGTTCAAATATATGTAGATGATATTATTTTTGGTTCTACTAATGAATTGTTGTGTAAGCGTTTTGAGAAACTCATGAAAAGCAAATTTGAGATGAGCATGATGGGAGAATTGACATTCTTCCTTGGACTTCAAATTAAACAATGTGCTGAAGGCATCTTCCTCAACCAAGCTAAGTACACAAGAGATCTTATCAAGAAATTTGGACTTGAAAATGCAAAGGCATACGACACTCCTATGGCTACTGGTAACAAGCTAGATAAAGACTTGAAAGGTAAGAAGGTTGATCAAACCTTATATCGAGGTATGATTGGCTCTCTCCTATACTTAACTGCTAGTAGGCCAGATATCATGTTTAGTGTTTGCGTTTGTGCCCGTTATCAAGCTGATCCTAGAGAAGCACATCTTATTGCTGTTAAACGTATTATTCGATATCTATCTGGGACTAATAACCTTGGACTTTGGTACTCCAAAGATTCAACTTTTGATCTTATAGGTTACTCAGATGCAGATTACGCAGCATGTACCATTGACAGGAAAAGCACAAGTGGAACTTGTCATTTCCTTGGAAATCGACTAGTTTCATGGGCAAGCAAGAAACAAGCCTCAGTCTCTGTATCTACCACAGAAGCTGAATATATAGCTGCTGGAAGCTGCTGCTGCCAAGTGCTGTGGATGAAGCAACAATTGGTTGACTACGGAATCAAAGAAGAAAATTGTCCAATCTTTTGTGATAATACATCTACCATTGCTGTCTCCAACAACCCTGTCATGCATTCCAAAACCAAACACATTGATATCAAATACCACTTTCTCAAGGATCATGTGGAAAAAGGTAATATCCATCTAGAGTATGTGAGTACTGATGATCAAATTGCAGATATTCTCACCAAAGCTCTCGATTCCAAGAGATTTAGGTATCTAAGAGGAGAAATGGGTATGCTTGAACTCTAACTCAAACTTGTCCATACAATTTCTTGTACTAATGTTTGTCAAAAGTTCAAAATCAAGATAGGTACATGGCAGACATATCACGGTCAAGCAAATATAATTGATTTCTCAATCCCTCACTTGACCGCACCTCCAGTTTGCCGCATCATTCAAATGTTGCCGCACACTTCACACTGCCACATAAAGTCTTGTTACCTCATAGTAATACTTCATCTTAAAAGCTAAACCAAGCAAGGTAAGACCTCAATCGACCGCACATGTCACGGGTGACCTCATAGTTACCGCACAAGGACCCCAGGTAAGTCATTCTAACCTAGAGATATTTAGGATGTTTCTGTCATATCTACCTCAAGGGCATAAAGGTAACTTTCTATTTTTCCTCGTTTTTAATAAATTCAAATCTTTTAGGGCATTAAATTTTCAGCATTTAATTTTTATTCCTTAAAAATATCTAAGCCATCATTGGCTAGTCTGATGTGACCCTCTGCAACCTTGCATTTAATGAAAACTAGACCCTAGGTCACATCCGCCCTTTTTGCAGAGTTAACCCCCTCCCATCATCCCATCACTCTGACATCTGAAAACCACCTTCCATCAAAACCGTTCCACCTCCTTCTCTGTCCACCACTCTGCTCATATTACCTTTTCAGAAAATTCAAAACCTTTCTCTCTCTCTCTCTAAACATCTCTCTAAAACCGCCTTCCTTACTCTCATTCTCACAATATATAAATGACTTCTAAACACCCATCTAAGAAGACTTCGAAATCTGTTGAAACAAGAGACGAACCTCCAATTCAATCCACTCCTCCTGTCGTTGTTATGGTATGAATTTTCAATTTCTCATTTTTTTCGTATTCTAGGTAGAAAACTCGACAACCCTTCATATTCCTTGAAATCTCTCTTCAATCTCGTAAGTTAGTGATATGAAAATCTTGCATTGATTGTTTATTCTTGGTTCTCGTTCATATATTTGTAGATTTCATAGTACTTTATCCAGTTTTTGGTTGAATTCATTTTAGCCAAATGGGTTTTTGAATTTTCGACATTCAAATACTTTCCCCTTTTAATTTCTGAGTTTGATGTTGTTTAGTTCATGAAATTGATGCGTTTTTATTAATCTAT
Organism: Campanula takesimana; assembly: GCA_026119855.1. Lineage (NCBI taxonomy): Eukaryota > Viridiplantae > Streptophyta > Magnoliopsida > Asterales > Campanulaceae > Campanula > Campanula takesimana. The sequence continues at coordinate 2,041,943 of JAOWBW010000030.1, forward strand.
AGGCATTTCTGATTCTTCCGAGGTCATTTTCATTTGTTTTAGTCATCTTTCTGGGAATCTGGGTAACTGTGCTTATGATGTTCATTGTGTTCATCAAAATGTTCTTCGTGTTCTTGACATAGTTCATATTTTTGATCCCTCTTTTCATACCCTCGTTTGTTATTTAGTGTTTATAAAATGTTCACATTTTGATTCACTTTTTTGCAACACTTTGTTGTTTGCGGTAACCTTGGTATTTCCATCTTCTCCTTACCGTATTTCTTCCCTACCGTGCCTCACTTGACCGCACCACCATTGCTTTACACTCTTGTCAAGTGACCGCATGATCTACCTTGTTCTCAACTTTACTTTGTTTTGTTTCAGGATCTAAATCACTTTATTCCTGGCATAGTTCTAGATCTTGAAGATCTTAAAAAGGATGCCATTGGCCGCAACATTCTGGCTAGGCTCAACAAGTCCGGCATCTTACCGTTCTTTACGCTTCAACAAGACTTCCATCTACCTGCGTTTGTTGATGAATTCTTCACCTCTGCTGTTGAGATGGAAAGTGCTGATGAGCCTGATTCTAATCCTAAGTTTATCAAAGCCTCTGTCATGGGCATCCCTCTATCCTTTGATGCTAGCGACTTAGCTCATTCCCTTGGCATTAAAATGAGTAGAGATGGACCAGAAACTATTTCACGGTCAGAAACCCTAAGCCTTGCTAAGAAGCTTGCTGGCACGGCAGATATTCTGAGAATTCCGCGAAAGGATGTAGGTGAGGTTATGTACCACATTGGGCATATGGTGGATCATCCATTGCTTTGCAAGACTGGCAATCATGCTAATTTTAACAACACCCAATGGATGATATGTGCTGCTATCTATCTGGGAAAGAAGTTGGATTGGGGCCAAATTATCTACGATGTTTTGAAGGCAAACATCCTATCATATAAGGATGCGGAAGATGAAGGTGAAACCAAGTACCGGACGAACAGTAGGTTGATTTCCTACTTGATGGGTCTAACCCTCCGAATCAAAGATCTGTATGAGAAAAACAAGAACTACAAGGTGCCTATCTCCACCACAAAAGACTTCTGCCGTAAGTCGATGAGAGGCAATTACCGCAACAATTTTGGTGATGAGATGTACAGGAATTATCTTCTCAAAGATCCAATTGAGAGCTATGAACCACCAAAATACTCTAAGCGTGGATTGGGTAATTTGGGTGATAGGATCATGTCTGATGAGGATGCTGCCGCATTTGAGAAGGAGCGAAAGAAGGCTGCCGCAGAGAAGGCCAAGTCTAAAGGTATTGCAATATCCTCTCCTCCCACCTCTGTTAAAGGTAAAGAAAAGGTTGAGGATCTGGTAAGGAAGCCAAAGCCAGTCTCCCAAGGAATCAAGATTGCTTCTACCGTTCCATCAAAGTCTGCCGCACCTAAACCTTCTGTGCCTCCTACCGCACCATCAAGATCCCCTTCACCTTCACTTTCACCCCCTCCAAAATCAAAACCTTCCAAGCCTCTCTCTACCGCACCAAAACAACCTTATGTTGTCCCTCAACCTACCGTGCCCTCCAAATCCAAATCATCCTCCAAACATGCATCTAGTCAGGGGGAGAGACATGTTGAGAAGGTTAAAACATTCAAAAAGAGATCTCACACTCCAAGTCCTATTAAGATTTCTAAAAAGGCGAAGGTCTCCAAGCAACCATCCCCAGAAATTCCATCTCCAGTCTTCACCTCTGATGAAGATATTACAGTGGCTCCTCCAAAGATCTCGAAGAATTTTGTGTTGGATGCTCAGCTAGATGATATGGAAGAAGTCTCTCACTCTGAGGGCAATGATGAGTCTGCCGCAGATGAGAGTGAGAAAACTGAAGATGAAAATGTTGATCTCTCTGAGGCTGATGATTCCGCACCCCCAACCAAACCCATTGAAAAGGGTCTTGTGGATGAAAGCTCTGAAGAAGAGAATGGAAGCTCTGCCGCAAGTGAAAAGTCTGCCGTAGAAAAAGCCATGGATGTTGAAAATGTTGAAGAAGATATTGCTCCTGAAAAGATGAGTTCTTTTGTTGTTGTTGAAGATATTGATGATGATGAGCCAATATCACCAAGGGTTACTGTTTCTGAGCAACACGTTGAAGTTCCTCCGACCTCAGCTCCTAAACCTGCCATGCCAACCCCTTCGACCGCCCAACCTGAAGCTGCCGCATAATCCACTGCTGAGCTCCTTGCCGCAGTTAAACTTTTAACTCAGATGCAGGCAGACACCCAATCACAGGTTGAATATCTAGTGTCTAGTATGGTGGCACTTCGAGAAGAGGTTATTGAGTTGAAAACTGATCAAGCCGCTTTGAAGCGAGATGTTGCCGCACTTCCCTCTGAAATGATTTCGACCATTAAGGGGGAGAGTGTTGTAATAACAAAGGCCGTGAAGGACATCATTGGCAGAACTACTAGCACCTCTACCGCTCCTCCACCTCCTGCCGCAGCGGATACTCCTTCCCTCACTCTTGCCGCACTCAAAGATGCTCTTAGAAAACAAACTGATTACATTAGTAACAGTGTTGTTAGTGGGGTTGAGGGGGCAAGCAAAGAACTTTCAAAGTCGATGAATGATGATAAACTTGAAATTAAGGATGAGCTGGGCAAGGAGCTGAAGAAATTGAAACTTCTCTAAAGGAGGAAATTATGGTTCAAACAAATACCGCACTTCTTACGGTTGCAGAAAAGTTTACTCCCAAAATTGCCGCAATGACCGAAGCCATGAAAGTTCAAACCAACCGCATTGAAGTCAACAACGTTAGAATTGAAGGACAATCTACCAAGATTGACCTCCTATCCAACCGCATCAATACGGTAATGAACAGGCTTAATCGACAAGGCATGATTCAAGCTGCGCAGGAAGCTTTTCAACCTCCTGAAGCAGGTCACGGCAATGTTCAAGCTCACGGTGAAGAGGAAGAAGAAGATGGAGTCACTGCTCCAGTCATGATTCTAGGATTGAATTTCCCAGCTTACCGCTTTCCTCTTGCCGCAAAATTCATTGAAGACCTCATCGATATTGACCGCGTTTGATATGACCGTATGTGGTCATTTGAAACATTTTATGTTTAATGTTTAAAACAATTTACTTTTCTGTTTTTATTTTGGGTCTGTAACTTGACAAAAATTTCTCTTTTGTGACCATTACTCCTTTGCCTCAATGATTATCATTTGGAGTATGTTTATTGTGTTTGATGCATCTCTATCCTTCTTTAATTACTTATCTTGAAATGCTTCAAATAATATTTCTATCTTCTAGGATTAGTAATTTGTTTTTCTTTTTAGGATGATAAAAATCTATGACATTGGCTTAGAGTGTGCATTGACTTGGGACATGATATTTAATAAAATATTTATTCTTGAAAACATGTTTTTACCAAGTACAATGAATTAGCCTTTGTTATAGTAGGTAATGGTCTCAATCAAATAGGGGGAGATTGGTGGGTATGCTTATTTATAAACCACTCCTATTACCTAGATTTGATTGATCCCATAACCTTATTTTACTCTTTGTGGACTTTAAGATATATTGTAAGAAGTACTTGTACTTCATTTAGAATAGTCCACCTTCTAGTTTGATAGGCTTAGCAGATTAGGACCCTCAATTTTTTCTAAGTCTGGAGAAATGAGGTAGGTCATACGTCTGCCGCAAGTAACCTACCGCATGACCAAGGTGCCGCATTCTCTATGCTGGCCGCAGATAACCTTGCCGCATGATTCCATCCTACCGCGTGAATCTCTACCGCATGGAACCATGGTTGAAGAAACTCAAGTTGGTTCAAACTTAACCAGGTCACACGTGTGTCCTTACCTTGGTTAGTTTAGAACGTTGAAAATTCAAATTTCAAATTTGAATACAACTGTCATTTTAGTACAGTTGGACCACCATGACTCTGCAACAAAAGGACAACTCAGACTGAGCTCCAATTAGAAATCAACAGCTCATTGTCCTCCAAACTTGCCCTTCAAGAATTCAAACGGCTAGTTTCTCCATCAAGGCTATAAATAGACCTTGAATTCTTCATTGAAGATAAGCTGAGATTCTAAGAGAGAAATTGCTGTTGAAATTCTTGGTGATTGAAGATCATACTCAAGATTTCCAGAATCCTTCGAATCTTCAAGCACTCAACCTTCAAGTCTTCATCAAATCTCCAGCAACATTCAAGATCATATCTCAAGCCTCTCACATAAGATTCATTACGCTCTAAAATCATATAGATTCCAAAGAGCTTTTGATTCTTACACACACTCACCCCGATTGATCAATCACATAGATTGAATCATTAGGGATACACTGGTCTAAGTCTAGGATTGTTCTTCATAGAAAATAGGAGTTAATTCAGTTCTTCATCTTTGTAATCTGTACTCAAGAGAATTAATTCATCCTCCATTCAAAATCCAAGACTGACCATCTTGGTAAAGGACGTAGATCTTTTAACAGATCGAACCTTTCCAAATCATTGTGTCATTTACTTACTGCATTTTTTATTTTCTGCAAATTTACTTTAAGTCTTGTTCATCTTATTCATATTGTTCTTCACTTGTTCATATTAATCTTGTTTATCTTTTAGTGTTTGATCTTTCATATTTAAGAACAATTGTGAATTGTGTTTGTTTGTCTACCTCATTGCCTAAGTTAAAAATCTGACTAACTTATCATTTGTCTAAAATCTCTAAGACACAAGTTTTCAATCTCTCAACCTACCTCACTTGAACCTACCTCTCACCAACGTACCGCATACACACCGACCGCACGCTCACCGACCGCACACTAAACCTACCTCATTAAACTTATCAAAAACAACTCTAAACTTGTTTCAACGAAAACTTCCGCTATGCATTTTATACTTGACCGCGTGGTTTTTATCTACCGCAAAACTCAAGTGTAAGCATAAAGGTTGAATTTTGAAAAAGGGTTGAAATTTTAAATAGGCTATTCACCCCCCCCTCTAGCCTCCTTTCATACCCTTGTTGTGTCTCTGGGACCAACATACCTGATACCCAGATTTGCGCAAAAAAGTGCAGAAAACAAATAAAAATCATGTGACTGGCCTCGAAAAACCCGATTAAATCCGAAAATAACATCAATTTTATGAAAGGAACATTCAAAATGCACGAAATCGAAGAAAATGAAATGGGGAGGGGGAAACTCGGAAAACCCAGTTGGTGAAAAACACTTAAATCCCTCCATTAAACCATGAAATATCACATATAAAAACGATTAAGGATGAACTAGCATGAATTTAAACAATATCTAAGCATGGAAATCATCAAAATCAACAATGGGAAGAATATGAAGAGTTTCTAAGAAACCCACCAAAAGTACCAAAAATTCGAAAATCATCAAATGAAGAGATATTGAGGTCGGAAATCATACCATTTGAAATTGTTGAGATGAAGGATGGAGAGAGGATGATTTCTTGTGAGTTTTATCTTTAGGGGCCATGAAATTTATATAGAAATATAGAGAGAATCGGTTTGAGAGAGAAAGTTTAGAGAGAGAAACTGTAGAGAGAGAAGGAGTAGGACAGAGAGTGTAGTGACCCCAAAACCCGTCCCTATTTATTTTATATTTTGGGGATTTTTATTTGACTTATATGTGCCTTTTTATGGGTTGCATTATATTTTATGATTTGCATATCATACTTGATTATTTATGTTATTTACTTAGTTGGTAAAAATAATGATTAAAGGAGTTAAATGATTAAGTTGAAACTTTAGGGTCCTAGTTGAAATTATAAGTTAAGGGGCTTAATTGTTGACTTTAGAAGTTCAGTGACCAAAATGTAAAAATGGTAAAGATATTTAGGGAAACTTCCCTTCCCTCTTCCTTTTCTCTGTGTGAACAATTTCTGCAACATTTCTTCCTCGTATCAGTTAGGGTTTAGGAGAAAAAGGTAAGTTCAACTCATTTCGATTTAATTCTTTTTATTTACTTACCCGTTTTAAAAACTAATTATATAAAAATGATCAGGGCGTCGAGTAGGTCATTTCTAGCCGAACAAAACTTATTTCAGCGATACTTTTTCTGGAACTAGGTAAGTTACTAATTCCCCTTTAAATGTTAAAATAGTCATATATGCTATATGTGATACTTCTACTGGTTAATCTTGTGTTTTGAGTAATATTTGCTATACTTGTAATTTTGGGACAACGGGAGTATATGAACTTAGTTATAGCTAGTGTTGAAATGGTTTAGAAACCATATTGAAATCTTAATGAAAGTTGCTAATGTTGTGGCTAATGTTGGGTAGTATCTTGTGTATATATGTTATGCTTGTGAAACAAAAGGAGTAAACTTTGGTTAAGTTTTTAGGACTGCCGGGTGATGTGGGCGGCCGCCCAAAAATGGGTGTGCGGCCGCACATCTATCTGAAGGGTTTTCTTCTTGGGACAGAGCATTTTGGGCGGCCGCACAGCCCTGTTTGGGCGACCGCCCAGTTGTTTGAAAAAGTTTAGAGTTTTCAACTAAGGAGTTTAGAGATCAACCTTGGTCTAGTTTTTGGGTAGTGTCCTAAACTACTTAGATGATTGTTGTGGAATGTTAGTAATGGATTAAATGTCCTTTTTATGGACTCTTTATAAGGATTCTTTGTGTGCATCTTGTGATGTATTTGGCTTAGTTCCTTCTTGGATTAAATGCCCCGGGTTTTGTTTAGCAAGTATTCATTACTGTGCTTTTGTAAAGGTCCAGCTGGTCTTGTTGTGGAGTCAGCCAATGGAAGAATTATAGTGGTACAGGTAAGTCCACTATAAGGTTTTCCATTGGAGCTTGTGAGTCAGGCGGTGGGAGAATTATAGTGGCACACAAGCCAAGTTCACTATAAGATGTCCACTGTGCCTTTTAGTTTCCCCAGTCCAGATTGGCCTTGGATGGGATGAATTGCTCCCTTTGGTGAGTATTTGGGTTATGACTTTGTGTCATATTTCCCTATCTGGTTACTTGGTTCTATTGGTTATGGTTTGGTTTTCGGGATCCCGACGGCTTCAGCTATTTATGCTGTTCAGATGGTTTTCTCAGATGGGTTTCTCAGATGGTATTCTCATCAGTTATGGTTATTGGTTAAACCTTGGCTTTGGTATCCACCGGAGTGTGGGCTATGTGACTAATGTGATATATGAGTTGATGTTATATGCTATATGCTTACTTGTTGATATTGTTTCTTTATGATCATCATATCAGCATGTAACGTAGTTGCATTTTAGTAGCTTACTGAGATTTATTCTCACCCTTTATTTGTTTACTGTTTTAGATAAAAGCGGGTCCAGGGGATAGGACACTCGGCACGGGAGGACGTTGGTTTGGTAAGAGTTGGGACTTGTTTTGTTGAAGGTTACATTATGTAAATGTAAACCCTTTGGGTAGAGTACCCGTACTTTCTTATGGTTCCATCTATTTTGGTAAATGTTGATGTATGTATATTTGTTTAAAAGTTGTAAGCCTTTGGGCTAAGTACTTTCGTTGTGAAAGTGTTTGTAAAAGGTTGTTTCAAGTTAAGTGAAGTCTTTGAACTTTAAGTGTGTTTTGTTTAACTTTCTAAAAGTATATTTCGAAAATTTTTCTAAAAAGGTTTTATAACGTCTTCCAATCGTGTCCCGAGCGTGGGGCCAAGTAGGACCACGGGTCTGGGGCGCGACAGTTGGTATCAGAGCTAGGTTGTAGATGGTCTAGAATGACTAAATGACCTAGGAGGGTAGTAGAGTATAGAGTGAGTAACGTTGAGTGTTTGATGCAGGTATTCATTAAAAATGGGTGAAACTGACGGAGATCAGGCCGGCTCTTCGGGGCAAGGGGATGCCAGAGAAGAGGCTCGAATTATGTTCCAAGGAATGTTCGAAGCAGCGATGAAAACTATAAATGATCAGAGGCAAGAAAGGGAACAGGTACCACCAAGATATGGCCTAGAACAGTTTCTGAAAATGAAGCCTATGGAGTATGATGGAGAGCCGATGTATCTAAAACTGAAAGGTGGATTGAATCGATGGAAAAGATCTTTGATGCTTTGAGATGTTCGGAGGAAGATCAAGTCAGGTTTGCTACCTATAAATTGAATGGAGCGGCTGAGCATTGGTGGAAAGCTTTGAAAACAAAATGGGATGAGACTCATGTACCTTATACTTGGGAGAATTTTCTGGGAAAGTTCAAAGAACACTTCATTCCTCGAGTAGATCAAGACAGGAAGGAGATGGAATTTCTTAACTTGGAGCAAGGTTCTATGTCAATTGCTCAATATTCAGCTAAATTTTCAGAGTTGTCCAGGTATTGTACTCACCTAGTGGCAACTGAGGAGAGGAAGGCTTCGAGGTTTGTGAAAGGTTTGAAAACCGTGATTAGAACTCAGCTAGTATCCCATAAGTTGCAAGATTTTCAGGATGCAGTGGATCGAGCTTACCAGGTGGAGCATGATATTGAGGAACATAAAAGGAAAATGGAATTGTTAGGCGCTGTGAAGCAAGTTAGGCAACCACAACGTGGTGAGAGTAGAGGAAATCAAGGTGGATCTTCACAATTTAAAGGGTTTTCTCAAAGACAGTCAGGTAACAAAAATCAAAATAATACTTCAGGGAGTCAGAGTAGAGGAGTTTGTAATTATTGTCAGAAAGAAGGGCATTCAGAAGAGAGATGTTGGAAGAAGCAGGGCAAGTGTTTGAACTGTGGTCAGTTAGGACATTTTCAGAGGGATTGCCCTAAGTATAGGATGCAAGCATCGGGAAGTGTGGTTGGGTCCTCTCAGGGTCAGAAGAGGGATTCCTCAGGCAGGCCTAAGGTTCAGGGTCGTGTCTTTGCTATTTCTCAGCAACAGGCTTCGGAGTCCTCTAATGTGATAGGAGGTATTATTTCTGTGTCTAGTTTGAGGGCACGTACACTTATAGACCCTGGCTCATCGCATTCTTATGTGTCTGTGCATTTTGCTTCTCGATTGCATCTGTCTTCTGAATCTCTACCTTATGTGTTAGAGGTGTCAACTCCTATAGGGGAGTGTTTGGTGACCAATGAGGTGTTGCATTCTTGTGATGTGCATATACGTGAGCATGTTTTACCTGCTGATTTAGTTATCTTACCATTACAAGATTTTGATGTTATCTTGGGTATGGATTGGTTGGGTAAATATCATGCGTCTGTTGATTGTGCTAATAAAGTGGTCACATTTTCTATCCCAAATGTTCCTAAATTTTCTTTTGAAACTGTTCCTTGGGGTAGAGAGATTAGAATTATTTCTTATATGAAGGCTAGAAAGTTGTTGAACTGTGGTTGTGCGGGGTATTTGGCTAGTGTTTTTGATACTACTAAAAGGATTCCTGATATTGGGGATGTGCCTATTGTTAAAGAATTTTCAGATGTATTTTCTTCTGAGTATGCTATGCCTCCTGACCGGGAAATAGAGTTCTGTATTGACTTACTTCCAGGTACGGCTCCTATATCTGAGGCACCTTACAGAATGGCCCCAGCTGAATTGAAAGAGTTGAAGGTTCAGTTGCAAGAGTTACTTGATCGAGGATTCATTCGTCCTAGTGTATCTCCGTGGGGAGCTCCAGTATTGTTTGTTAAAAAGAAAGATGGGTCCTTGAGGCTGTGTATTGACTACAGAAAGCTGAATCAGGTAACTATAAAGAATAAATATCCGCTTCCTCATATTGATGATTTATTTGATCAACTTCAAGGGTCAGTTGTCTTTTCAAAACTTGACTTGAGGAGTGGGTACCATCAGTTGAAAATCCGTTCTGAAGACATTTCTAAAACTGCTTTTCGTAGTAGATATGGCCATTATGAGTTTCTTGTTATGCCTTTCGGGTTGACTAATGCTCCGGCTGTTTTTATGGATATGATGAATAGGGTCTTTAAACCTTATCTTGATACCTTCGTGGTTGTATTTATTGATGATATTCTGGTTTATTCCAAGTCCCAGGAGGAGCATGAACAACATTTGCGAATGGTTTTATCTATTCTTCGTGAGAAGCAGTTGTTTGCTAAATTCAGTAAGTGTGCTTTTTGGCTCAATGAAGTATCTTTTCTTGGGCATGTGATCTCCAATAAAGGTATATCAGTTGATCCATCCAAAGTTGAGGCTATTGTGAATTGGAGGAGGCCAGAATCAGTTACAGAAATTCGAAGCTTCTTGGGGTTAGCTGGGTATTACAGAAGGTTCATTGAGGGGTTTTCTAAGATTGCAACTCCCTTGAGTCAGTTGACTCGAAAGAATATTCCTTATGTATGGGATGAAAAATGTCAAGCTAGTTTTGAAGAGTTGAAGAAGAGATTGACTACAGCTCCTATTCTCGCCCTACCTAATGGTAATGATGATTTGGTAATCTATAGTGATGCTTCTAAAGAAGGCCTCGGGTGTGTATTAATGCAGAATGGAAGGGTGATTGCATATGCTTCGAGGAAGTTGACTCCGAGTGAGCAGAATTATCCTACCCATGACATGGAGCTTGCAGCTATTGTCTTTGCATTACACAAGTGGAAACATTATCTCTATGGAGCAAAGTTTGAGATTTTCACAGATCATCAGAGTTTGAAGTATCTTTTCTCCCAGAAAGAGTTAAATAATAGACAACGAAGATGGATGGAGCTATTGAAGGATTACGATTGTACAATTTCCTATCATCCAGGCAAGGCAAATGTGGTAGCTGATGCGATTAGCTGGAAGTCTTATGTAGCTTCATTAATGGTGCGGGAATGGAAGATGTTGGAGGATGCTCGAGATTGGAGTCCTTACGAATCAAAGCATGGAGCTATTTTTGCGAACATTCGAGTATTTCCAACTTTAGTTCAACAAATAAAGGAAGCTCAGAAGGATGACCCAGAATTGGTAAAGATTATGGATAAAATCAAGGAAGGTAAATTTGAGGATTTCTCACTCAGTTCTGAAGGGGTATTGACTTTCAGAGGTCGATTATGTGTACCTAATGTTGATGGGGTTAAACACCAAGTTCTTGATGAAGGCCATAAATCAAGGGATACTATTCATCCTGGGAGTACTAAAATGTATCAGAATTTGAAGCAACACTTTTGGTGGAATAATATGAAGAGAGAGATAGCGGATTATGTATCCAAGTGCTTAACATGTCAACAAGTTAAAGCTGAACATCAAAGGCCTGCAGGATTGCTTCAACCGTTAGAGATTCCGGAATGGAAGTGGGAACATGTTACTATGGATTTTGTGACAGGGTTACCTCGTACTCGAAGAAGGTTTGATGCGGTTTGGGTGATTGTTGATAGATTGACAAAGTCTTCTCATTTTCTACCTATTGAGATCGGTTATTCTATGGAAAAGCTTGCAACTTTGTACATTAATGAGATCGTGAGGTTACATGGAGTTCCAGTGAGCATTGTATCTGATCGTGACCCTAGATTCACATCTCGGTTTTGGCAAGCGTTTCAGAAGGCTTTGGGTTCAGAGTTGAGATTTAGTACATCTTTTCATCCTCAAACAGATGGCCAGTCCGAGAGAACTATCCAGATTCTTGAGGATATGTTGAGGGCTTGCTCAGTTGATTTTTCAGATTCGTGGGATATTCATTTGCCTCTCGTAGAGTTTGCTTATAATAACAGTTTTCAGTCCAGTATTGGGATGGCTCCTTATGAAGCCTTGTATGGAAGGAAATGTCGGTCTCCTATCTGTTGGGATGAAGTGGGAGAAGCCAAGATTTGGGGTGTTCAGATGGTTAATGATTCAGTTGAGAAAGTTAAACTTATTCGAGATCGTTTGAGTACTGCCCAGAGTAGACAGAAAAGCTACGCTGATCATCGGAGGCGAGACCTTGAGTTCGAAAAAGGTGACTTTGTGTTTTTGAAGGTTTCCCCTAAGATTGGTATTCGAAGATATGGAAAGAAAGGCAAGCTTGCTCCGAGGTATATTGGTCCATTTGAGATTCTTGGAAGAGTGGGGGATCGAGCTTATCGTCTTGCATTACCTCCTTCTCTTGATAAGATCCATAATGTGTTTCATATCTCTATGCTTCGGAAGTATGTGTATGATTCTTCTCATGTTTTATCTGAGGTTCCTGAGGATATTGAGCCGAGTATGTTTTATGAGGAACATCCCGTCCAAGTCATTGATTCGAAGGTGCAAGAATTGAGAAACAAAAGTATCCCTCTTGTTCGAGTTGTGTGGAGGAATCACAATGTGGATGAATCGACTTGGGAACTTTGGGAGGAGATCGAGAGGAAGTACCCTTGGTTGTTTGAGGGCCTCGGTAAGTAACCCTAAAATTCGGGACGAATTTTCTTTAAGGGGGAGTGATTGTAGTGACCCCAAAACCCGTCCCTATTTATTTTATATTTTGGGGATTTTTATTTGACTTATATGTGCCTTTTTATGGGTTGCATTATATTTTATGATTTGCATATCATACTTGATTATTTGTGTTATTTACTTAGTTGGTAAAAATAATAATTAAAGGAGTTAAATGATTAAGTTGAAACTTTAGGGTCCTAGTTGAAATTATAAGTTAAGGGGCTTAATTGTTGACTTTTGAAGTTCAGTGACCAAAATGTAAAAATGGTAAAGATATTTAGGGAAACTTCCCTTCCCTCTTCTTTTTCTCTGTGTGAACAATTTCTGCAACATTTCTTCCTCGTATCAGTTAGGGTTTAGGAGAAAAAGGTAAGTTCAACTCTTTTCGATTTAATTCTTTTTATTTACTTACCCGTTTTAAAAACTAATTATATAAAAATGATCAGGGCGTCGAGTAGGTCATTTCTAGCCGAACAAAACTTATTTCAGCGATACTTTTTCTGGAACTAGGTAAGTTACTAATTCCCCTTTAAATGTTAAAATAGTCATATATGCTATATGTGATACTTCTACTGGTTAATCTTGTGTTTTGAGTAATATTTGCTATACTTGTAATTTTGGGACAACGGGAGTATATGAACTTAGTTATAGCTAGTGTTGAAATGGTTTAGAAACCATATTGAAATCTTAATGAAAGTTGCTAATGTTGTGGCTAATGTTGGGTAGTATCTTGTGTATATATGTTATGCTTGTGAAACAAAAGGAGTAAACTTTGGTTAAGTTTTTAGGACTGCCGGGTGATGTGGGCGGCCGCCCAAAAATGGGTGTGCGGCCGCACATCTATCTGAAGGGTTTTCTTCTTGGGACAGAGCATTTTGGGCGGCCGCACAGCCCTGTTTGGGCGACCGCCCAGTTGTTTGAAAAAGTTTAGAGTTTTCAACTAAGGAGTTTAGAGATCAACCTTGGTCTAGTTTTTGGGTAGTGTCCTAAAGTACTTAGATGATTGTTGTGGAATGTTAGTAATGGATTAAATGTCCTTTTTATGGACTCTTTTTAAGGATTCTTTGTGTGCATCTTGTGATGTATTTGGCTTAGTTCCTTCTTGGATTAAATGCCCCGGGTTTTGTTTAGCAAGTATTCATTACTGTGCTTTTGTAAAGGTCCAGCTGGTCTTGTTGTGGAGTCAGCCAATGGAAGAATTATAGTGGTACAGGTAAGTCCACTATAAGGTTTTCCATTGGAGCTTGTGAGTCAGGCGGTGGGAGAATTATAGTGGCACACAAGCCAAGTTCACTATAAGATGTCCACTGTGCCTTTTAGTTTCCCCAGTCCAGATTGGCCTTGGATGGGATGAATTGCTCCCTTTGGTGAGTATTTGGGTTATGACTTTGTGTCATATTTCCCTATCTGGTTACTTGGTTCTATTGGTTATGGTTTGGTTTTCGGGATCCCGACGGCTTCAGCTATTTATGCTGTTCAGATGGTTTTCTCTGATGGGTTTCTCAGATGGTATTCTCATCAGTTATGGTTATTGGTTAAACCTTGGCTTTGGTATCCACCGGAGTGTAGGCTATGTGACTAATGTGATATATGAGTTGATGTTATATGCTATATGCTTACTTGTTGATATTGTTTCTTTATGATCATCATATCAGCATGTAACGTAGTTGCATTTTAGTAGCTTACTGAGATTTATTCTCACCCTTTATTTGTTTACTGTTTTAGATAAAAGCGGGTCCAGGGGATAGGACACTCGGCACGGGAGGACGTTGGTTTGGTAAGAGTTGGGACTTGTTTTGTTGAAGGTTACATTATGTAAATGTAAACCCTTTGGGTAGAGTACCCGTACTTTCTTATGGTTCCATCTATTTTGGTAAATGTTGATGTATGTATATTTGTTTAAAAGTTGTAAGCCTTTGGGATAAGTACTTTCGTTGTGAAAGTGTTTGTAAAAGGTTGTTTCAAGTTAAGTGAAGTCTTTGAACTTCAAGTGTGTTTTGTTTAACTTTCTAAAAGTATATTTCGAAAATTTTTCTAAAAAGGTTTTATAACGTCTTCCAATCGTGTCCCGAGCGTGGGGCCAAGTAGGACCACGGGTCTGGGGCGCGACAGAGAGAGAGTGGAGCAGAGAGAGTGGGAAGGATTTTAGTGGGAGGTGAGTATATAGGCGGTTATGGGGAGTGAGAAGGTGGAAAAATGGGAAGTTAACTCTGCAGATCAGATTTGACAGAGAAAGAGTCCTTTCGTCTCTAAGTGAGAACCAATAACGGCAGAGCAATAATATAATAATGATTTGAAATAAATTAAAAGCGAGGGAAAAATGAAAATTACCTTGATACCCTTGAGGTCAAATCATCATAACTCCTAAATATCTCTAAGGTTGGAATACTTACCTGGAGTCCACGAGTGCGGTAAGTTAAAATAGAGATGAGAGACCTAAATAGTGCGGTTGACCGTTTGAAGTTGACCGTGCGGTCGACTATATGCGGTATCCCTTGCGGTCGGCATGTTTAGGTAGGATAATGCTTCTTCAAAGCAGTGAAAACATGTCTTTGTTTTCTGTTACGGTAGGTACATCATGCGGTCGACACGATTGGTAGCACAGTCTTGTGCGGTCGACTCCAAGCGGTCGATCACAAGTGGTTAACCGTTGTTGAGGTAAGGAAGTTTCAACTTTGCAATTTTGTACCTACCTGTTTGAAGAAACTTGGAGAAACCAAAACATTAGTACATAAATCATAAGGACAAGTTATTATAGTTCTAGCATACCCATTTCTCCTCTGAGAAACCTAAATCTCTTGGAATCCAAAGCCTTGGTGAGAATGTCTGCAATTTGATTGTCAGTACTCACATACTCTAGATGGATATTACCTTTTTCCACATGATCTTTGAGGAAATGGTATTTGATATCAATGTGTTTGGTCTTCGAATGCATGACAGGGTTGTTGGACACAGTAATGGTAGATGTATTGTCACAATAGATTGGACAATTTCCTTCGTTGATTCCATAGTCGACCAATTGTTGTTTCATCCAAAGCACTTGGCAGCAGCAGCTTCCAGCAGCTATATATTCAGCTTCTGTGGTAGATACGGAAACTGATGCTTGTTTCTTGCTTGCCCATGAAACGAGTCGATTTCTGAGGAAATGACAAGTTCCACTTGTGCTTTTCCTGTCGATGGTACATGCTGCATAATCTGCATCTGAGTAACCTATAAGATCAAAATTTGAATCTTTGGAATACCAAAGTCCAAGGTTAATAGTCCCAGATAAATATCGAATAATACGTTTTACAGCAATAAGATGTGCTTCTCGAGGATCCGCTTGATAGCGAGCACAAACACAAACACTAAACATGATATCGGGCCTACTAGCAGTTAAGTATAGGAGAGAGCCAATCATACCTCGGTACAAGGTTTGATCAACCTTCTTACCTTTCAAGTCTTTATCCAACTTGTTACCAGCAGCCATAGGAGTGTCGTATGCTTTTGCATTGTCGAGTCCAAATTTCTTTATGAGATCTTTTGTGTACTTTACTTGGTTGAGGAAGATGCCTTCAGCACATTGTTTAATTTGAAGTCCGAGGAAGAATGTCAATTCTCCCATCATGCTCATCTCAAATTTGCTTTTCATTAGCTTTTCAAACCGCTTACACAACAATTCGTTAGTGGAACCAAAAATAATATCATTGACGTAAATTTGAACAAGTAAAGTATGATCATGATATTTAGCAATAAATAGTGTTGTGTCGATCTTACCACGCTTAAAACCTTTATCTAGTAGAAATTTAGATAGTGTATCATACCATGCCCGTGGAGCTTGTTTGAGTCCATACAAAGCCTTTTGAAGTTTGTAGACATGTTGTGGAAATTTGGGATCTTCAAATCCGGACGGTTGAGCGACATAGACGGTTTCTTGAAGTTCGCCGTTGAGAAATGCACTCTTCACATCCATTTGATAAAGCTTGAATCTTTTGTAAGAGGCATATGCTAAAAATATCCTAATAGCTTCAAGTCGTGCAACGGGGGCAAAAGTTTCGTCGTAGTCAATGCCTTCTTCTTGTCTATATCCTTACGCAACCAACCGAGCTTTATTTCTTGTGATGCTTCCATTCTCATCCATCTTATTTCTAAACACCCACTTTGTACCAATCACTCCTTGATCCTTAGGTCGAGGAACTAAGTTCCAAACTTTACTTCTTTCAAATTGGTTGAGCTCTTCTAGCATGGCAACAACCCAACTTGAGTCTTGGAGTGCTTCATCAACTTTCTTGGGTTCAACTTGAGATATGAATGCGGTAAGAGCATCATAATTTGATCTTCTTGTTCGAACACCAGAATGTAGGCCACCAATGATATTTTGAATTGGGTGATCTCTGACCTTGCGTACTTCATGTGGTAGTCTGGTTGAGTTGATGGTTGTTGAAAATCTTCTAGTGGTACATCATTTGTCCCATCCCAATCATAGGTAAGTTGAGGGATAGGTTCTTCAACATTGATGGGTGTTTCAACATCAACTCCATTTGAGGTAGCAGTAGATGTGGTAGCTTCTGGTGCTTCATGTGAGGGAGGTGAAGGTGCTGTTGAGGTAGATGGATTTCCTTGAGTTGACTGATTTTGTGGTCGACTTGTACCTGTCTTATTAAGCTCAACAAAATCATCAGCAACATTTGGAGCCATATGTGGCTCAAGGAGAGAATGTTCATCAAAAGTAACATGGACAGATTCAACTATCTTAAGAGTGGTTTTATTAAATACACGAAAAGCTTTTGAGTGTTTAGCATACCACACAAATATACCTTCATCGGCCTTAGGAGCAAATTTACCTTGATGTTCTTTACCGTTGTAGAGAATGAAGCATTTGCAACCGAAAATCTTGAAGTAGGCAATGTTGGGGGTTTTCCTCTCCAAAGTTCATAAGGTGTTTTGTTGTAAGTCTTGTTGATGAGGGATCGATTTTGAGTGAAGCAAGCTGTGTTGACGGCTTCAGCCCAAAAATATTGAGGTAGCTTCGATTCAGCAAGCATAGTTTTTCCTGCCTCTATCAACGTTCTGTTCTTTCTTTCCACAACACCATTTTGTTGTGGAACACCAGCAGCTGAAAAATTGTGGTCAATGCCGTAGTCGTCACAGTATTGAGCGACGCCGTTGTTTTTGAATTCTGTTCCGTTATCGGATCGAACACTGATTAGGTCGTCTTCTTTTTGAGTTTGGAGCTGTCTAAAGAGCGCGGTCAAAATTTCATAACAATCATCTTTGGAGATCATCATTTCGACCCACGTATATCTTGAATAACCGTCTACCACAACTAATGTATATCTGTTGCCTCCGATACTTGCGGTAGTGACAGGTCCAAATAAATCCATATGTAGTAGCTGCAAACATCTTGAAGTTGACGGAGTCGTCTTGCTGGAGAAAGACGATTTTGGTTGTTTGCCTAGTTGACATGCTGAGCACTTTTCATCGTGGTGATCAGCTACCTTGGGTAGACCACGAACTAGATTTTCTCTACCAATCTTGGAGAGATACTTGAAGTTTAAGTGACTTAGTCGTTTATGCCAAAGCCAACTATTTTCGCTAACATTCTTTGCTACAAAACAGAGATTAGAAGAAATACAAGTAGAATTAAAGTCAACAATGTAAACATTTTTCTTACGAATCCCTTTGAGCAAAGTGACGCCGGAGTTGCCATCCTTGATAAGACAATGAGTTGAAGTGAAGTGGCATTGCAATCCTTTGTCGCAAAATTGTGAGATTGAGAGAAGATTGTGTTTTAGACAGGTAACTAGAGAAACATCTTGGATTGTTATTTTTCCTTTTCTGATGACTCCATAACCGATGGTCTTTCCTTTGCTGTTGTCGCCAAAAGTAACTGCTGGACCTTTTTCATTACGGACACTTTTCAATAGGTTGATATCTCCAGTCATATTCCTTGAGTATCCACTGTCGAGATACCATAAACTTGTAGTTTCATTGGAGTGACCGGCCATTAGGCAGAGGACCTACAAAATAAACATTTAAGATCGAGGTCCTCTTTATTATTTTGGGTCCTAAAGATTAGCAGCTTTTGACGACCCACACTTGCCACACAGAAGGTGGTTTAAACCTTCTAGGATTGGGTGTGAATCTTAAAAGACATTCAGCAGCCTTGTGACCATAATCATCACACATAAAACAATGGTGGAAGCCACCCAACTGAGGGTTAACAAACTTCGTTGAAGTCTTCAGTACAACATCATTTACTGGTATGGATGAGGTCGCCTTTACAAAGTTCATCCACTTAAACTTTTCCGCCTTACCACTACCTGCGGTTGTCGGTTTCCTTGCGATAGCCCACTTCCTTGGTGCAGTCGACTGACCTCACGGCAAGTACATGCGGTCGGGAGACTCAGCAACCTTGCTAGCGCTTGCCGCAGCAGCAGGTTCATCCATGGCAATACCTTTCAACTTTGCCTTGCCAGTTTGTTTCTTAGGGTAGACATAATTGAACACTAGTTTCTTCTTTGGTTCTTGTCCTACACCTTTTGAAACATGATGTTTAGCCTTCGACTCTTCCAAAGTTTGCTGGGTAAATTTCTCATCTCTTTCACAACAAGATGCACATTTAAAGTTGTCACTAGTTTGGAATCCCAAGCCTTCTTTATCACCACTAGACTTTTGGGATTCTAGTATTTGTTCCATAGTGACACGAGAATTGGTCCACTCATTAGTGATCCGTTTAAGGTCATTTATATCAGCAACCAATTCATCGTTTTAAACTTTAAATATGACATTTTGTTCTTCTAAGAAACGGTTTCGATCAGTAAGAGGAGTCATGCTCTTGATCTGCTCCTTAAGGAGGGTGAGTTCAGATCTTAGTAGAGTTTTCTCCATCTTAAGCTGGGAAATCTCTTCAGTTGAAAGTGCTAAAGCTTCCTTCATGCCAGAAAACTTACTAATTACCTGTTCAGCTTTCATAAACATCTTTTCTTGTTCGTCGGGATAAATGTCAAACTTGACTTGTGGAGTGGTAAGCAGAACTTCCTTCACCTTGGGATTGTATTGAGCCTTCTTTGCTGTACTTACATCACATCTAAAAAATAGAAGATCGCCATTCCTTTGAACTGGAGTTAGGAATCCCTTTTCAGCAAGTTCATCATCCGTATAGCTTATCCGTTTAGGTTTTGCATTTGGTGAGCGACGATTTTTATTTTCATCCTCATCATTGGAATGAACGACCAAACAAATGTGACCTTCTTCAGAATCCTCGTCGCTTTCATCAGAATCTGACTCTATCCAGGTAGCTAACTCTTTTGTGGCAGAGTCCTCTTCAGCGACCATTCCCTTTTGCTTTGAGTATCTAGGAGTGAAGTTGCTTTTCTTCTTCATGTACTCGAATTTGGGAATTGGACATTCTGATGCGAAATGACCGGGTTTCCTGCAATTAAAACAAACGAGATCCTCTTTCTTCTTGGAGAAGTTGGAGTACTCTTTCTTATTTGTTGAGCTGCTCCTTGAGAACCTTGCTGGAGCTTTGCTTGATGATCCGGGCCTTGCTGATTTTCTGAACTTTTGAAATCTTTTCACGAACATAGCAAAGTCATCATCGTCCATATCTAATAATTCAGACGTGGAGATTTTTGGATCTTCTTCTTCGACCATTTCTTCCTTTTTAGCGACCAACGACAAGTTCTTTGTTTTTCCTTCCATTTCTTCAATGTTGTGGAGCTTGATATAAAAAACCTTGAGGTTGGCATAAAGGCTTCTGAGTGACATATCATCTAGTAACTTGGTATCTTCAAGAGTGTTTCCTTTATGAAGATATTAAGAACCAAGAGCGGCTAGAAAATTAACATTGATTTCTTTCTTGGTAAGATTCTTCCCAAGTGCGGTGTAAGTACTCACGATCTCACAATAACGATCATATATGGCTCTGAGTGATTCACCGGGGATTTTGGCAAAGTTGTTGAATCTTCTTTGAATTGCAAACTTTTTGCTTTCTTTGCAAGCTTGATCTCCTTCGATGTAATCTTCAATTGCATCCCAAAGTTCTTTTGCGGTAGCACATTCCATGATTTGTCGACGCTGAGATGTACTCAAAGTACTTAGGAGTATGCTCTTTGCTTTCACATCCATTCCAACTAGTCTTTTCTCTTCATCTGTCCATTCAGCTTTTGGTTTCTTGATCGACGGTGTGTCTGCATTGGTTTCTGGATTCTGATTTGCTTTCATTGGGAAGTATAGTCCAATAGTAAGACAATCGCCGAGCTGCTCGTCCTTGGAGTAGAACTGAGTTAGAATGATGTGCTTCCATACGTCAAAGTTATCTTCGTCAAACGCTGGAACGTGGGTGAAGTTAACCGTTGCCATAGTTTTCTGACTTGCCATTTTGAATCGGCACCCAAGCTGTTAAGCTTGAAAAACAGAGGTTTTATGAAGGTGTTTGCTCTGATACCACTTGTTGGTCCCAAAGACACAACAAGGGTATGAAAAGAGGCTAGGGGGGGGTGAATAGCCTATTTAAAATTATCAACCCTTTTCAAAATTCAACCTTATGCTTACTTTAGAATTTTATGGTCAAGTAAAAACCTCTAGTTCAAAGTAAAATGCATAGCGGAAGTTTTCGATAAAAACGAGGTAGAGTTGGTTTTGAAGTTAAAATGATTAGGTAAGCAAAAAGTGCGGTCAGCAATATTGCGGTCGGCAATATTGTGGTCGCCAAAGATAGAGTGAACTGAAAGGTTCAATCTGCGGTAAGCAAGGCTTGCGGTCGGCAATATTGCGGTCGGCAATATGCGGTCGGCAAAGTGAACAGACAAGGTAGGTTGAAAAAGAAAGTTTGTGTCTGAGAGTTTTGGCAAAATGATAAGTAGTCAGAAGTAGTAACTAAGGCAATAAGCAAGCAACAAACACAATTCACAGAAGTTTGAATAGATGTAAAGATCAACACACTAAACGACAAACAAAATTAATATGAACAATAAAACAATTGCAGAAAGTCAATTTGCAAAAGTAAATGACACAATGATTTGGAAAGGTTCGATCTGTTAAAAGATCTACGTCCTTTACCAAGATGGTCAGTCTTGGATTTTGAATGGAGGATATATTGATTCTTCTTGAGTACAAATTACAAAGATGAAGTATTGAATCAACACCTACTTTCTATGAAGAACGAATCCTAGACTTAGACCAGTGTATCCCTAATGATGCAATCTATGTGATTGATCAATCGGGGTGTGTGTGTGTAAGAATCAAGAGCTCTAAATAATGTATATGATTAGGAGCCTAATGAATCTTTAAGTGTTGCTGGGCTTGAGATTTGATGTCTTGAAGGTTGCTGGGGATCTTTGAAGATTTGAAGGCGAAGTCTTAAAGATTCAAATGATTCTGGAAATCTTGAGTATGATCTTCAATCACCAAGAATTTCAACAGCAATTTCTCTCTTTGAATCTCAGCACTCTTCAATGAAGAGTTCAAGGTCTATTTATAGCCTTGGGTTGAGAAATAGCTGTTGGAAGATGATGATCTGGAGCATTCTGATTGGAGCTCATATCTTTGTCTTGTAGTTGCAGAAGTTAGTGGTCCAGATATACTATCTTGTACGACCAAATTCAAATTTGAATTTGCAACGTTCGAAATCAAACTTGCCTTCACTTGGTTGTGCGGTAGGTAGTCTGCGGTTGGCTTAGTGATGTGCGGTCACCATATATCAGCATAGTACACGCGGTCACCAAGACCGTGCGGTCACTAGTGCGGTCGCCTAGTGCGGTAGGCAGACTTAGCCAATTTCACCATAACTTCAGCAGTAGCACTTCCTGATCATCTAAGCCTAGCTATACTAAAAATGGACTTAACTAATGAAGTTATAAAAACTTCTTACAATAAATCCTAAAGTCCACAAAAAGATAAAATAAGGTTATGGGATCAATCAAATCTAGGTAATAGGAGTGGTTTATAATTTTCATACCCAACACAATCCTTCATCTTGACCTCACCTTTAGTCAAGCTAACCAACCTTAGATGACCTACCTCTTGGCCTACCCATATCCAACTTTACCCGACTCACTTAAGTCAAAAACCACCTTGCGTAGGTACCCTCCACCTTTACTTGAACAAGGACTGAGTCATCTCTCTTCCTTTTTGACCTCTACGGTCATCTTCTAATACTCATGGTTTACAAAAGTTACTGACCTCTTGCGGTCACTCTCTCACTTGTTTTACTTAACCCAAACTATGGTGACCTGAGCCTCTCATTGAGTGGGACCTCTCCTGCATAGTAAGGGGGACGTAGGCAGCTCCGGCCCGGTCAAACTTTTAGTAGTTTCATTCAAAGAACATTTTGAAAATACGGAGATCGAGTCTTTTCATAAAATAATTTTATAAACGATGCCTTGTCATTAATTATGAGTCTAATTCAATACAAAGACTTAACTTCTCCACCAATAATTACAGAATCCTGCATCATGTCTGCCGAGAGAATCATCGAAGTCTCTACCGAAGCTGCCACCCATGGTCTCGAGACAACTCTCCAAGCCAACACCGTCCTTAATGAGCAAGCAACCCTCTCCCGAACCGCTCTAAATGAACAAGAAGCCTTCTTTGAGACTGTTCTCCTCAAGCAAGCAGACCGCTTCCAGAAAGTGATGTACAAGGCCCTAAAGGACACCGAGGAGCATCTCCAGTCTGACATTTATGGCATCATGCGTGTACACCCACTGTGTGCACCCCTACATATACACCCCTCATGTACACCCACTGTGTGCACCCACCATACATACCCCTCGTGTACACCCACTGTGTGCACCCCTTCTATATATATACACCCCTCGTGTATATCCACTGTGTGCACCCTCCATATATACTCTCCTTGTGTACACCCACTGCGTGCACCCTCCACATTTACATTCCCCTTGTGTACACCCACTGTGTGCACCTTCCATATATTCACCTCGTGTACACCCACTGTGTACACCCACCTAATACTCCCCATATACACTTCCATCTTCCCATGAAGAAGACGATGACTGCAGAGCTGCTCACCATCGAAGAAGCGCCCGCACAATCACAAAGGCTGTCCGTTCTCGACATGGCGATATATTGGGGCCGTATGTCCTCCTCGAAGATGTCAACAAAATGCAAGGGGCTATTCAAACCCCCTCCACGAGTTCTACCTCTCGAAGACGAAAGCGAACTAGGGGCTCATCATGCCCAAAGTTTCATAAGTACATATATGTATATAAAAAAAAAAAAAAAAAAAAACTCGCTAGGTCGAAACCCACAACGGGCGGCTTAGCCAAAAATTAGAGAAAATGCACAAAAAAGAAGCCCGCTAGGTTGAAAACCCGCAAGGGCGGCCTAGGCAAAAATAAGGGTGTGCAAAAATAAATAAATAAATCAAAGCAAAGAAAAATAGAAGGGGCTATCATCATAGAAAAGTAAAAGTCCCACTTTCTTTTCACGTCTTATTTTCTATTTTTCTTTCTTTCCAAAGGAGTTCAACTCAATTCGACGAAGCGGTCCAAAGCAACAATGGAGAGACCACCACTCAAACCCGGTATCGTCATCAACCGGATCACCCTCGAACTACGTGGACCTGAGCCTCTTGCACCGAGAGGATTGTAGGCAACCTCCTGGTCCGGTCCATAAAATATATACAACCCACTTCGAGCCAACTTTCATTCTTTTATCTCTTCCCCATACACTATAATTTCTATTCTCTTTCTCGTTTAATCAAGGCGTTTATTATTTCGAGACTACTTGTCTAAAACATAATCATAACAAATGTAACTAATCAACGAGGTCCATTCTCGAGCAATCAAAAGACAATTCTGAATAAAACAATTTTCAAATGTCTCGACAAGTGTTCTGTTCTACAAACTAGGAAAGAGCTAAACACTTAATTTCTGTCAAGCAGGGACTTCCTTCCTTTTGTACATATATACACTCAGTTGTCCGAAGAGTCTAAGAACGAGAACTCCCTCTCTCGTTCTCTCTCTCCCTCTTCTCTCATTATAACAAAAAGGCTTCTGGAAGTCGTCCGTACATTTCTGTCTTTTTACTTTATTTTGAGTCGACTGAAAATAAATAATAAAAAAAAAACGACGCTAAAAGAATATACCTGCCTAGATTGAAAACCCGCAAGGACGGTCTAGAGAAAAAATAGGGTGCGTCTAAAAGGAGGTAGAGTCCCTCACCTTATGTCCTCACCAAAATGAGGCTACCCTAACAGAACTGGGCTGAATATTGATGCTCCAACAAGATCATTCCCCGCAGAGAGTCATCTCTCTCAATCGAAGCTCAACATGGATGACCTCTTTCTAATTCCCTCACCAAACTGGGGCTGTCCCAATGGAATTGGACTGACTACCGACGCGCCAACAAGATCACTCTCCATGAATGGTTATCTCTCCACCAAAGTTCAACATGGTTGACTTCCTCCAAGAGCCCCCAATCAAAATGGGGCTTCCCCAAAAGAAATTAGGTCAACTGCTTGGCTACTCAGAAATCGCCGGCAACCCGATGAAATCTCACTCACCCGAAGGGCTACCGTAATCAACAAACCTAACGAAGGAGAAGTACTTGAATTAGTTAGACCATAATTAATTATAAGGCATCTTTATAAAGTCGTTACATTTTCAAAGTGTTTTCTATCACGACACAAACCCGCACGCTCGGTCTCCACTAATTTACAAAATGTCTTTTGTCTCACCTCTGTGATGCCCTAACTGACACGGTCCTACGCCTTAGGATACCCTTAGGTCCCGCATCCCATTTTCTCATAGGTCAAAATCCCTAAAATTACCTTTAGGTAAATTATAATTTTTTTTCAAAGGGTCCACCTGTTTATGGACCAATCCACCCAAGCGGGCTGATCCCAAACCTGCACAAAATAGAGTATACCAGATACCAAGCAGTCAAACCCAACTAGGGTACCGTCAGCCCATGCTACTTGTTACTTGCTACTCTACTGTACATAATACATGCATACAAAAAAATATATAAATGTTTATACAGTCATCCATGAACACTACTATTCTACTGTCTATGCTACCACTAACAAAATGCAGAAACTAAGAGCTGACCCACTAGCATCGCCTCGAGTCCTCTTCTGAGGACGTCCGCTCGGAGCACCATCGTCATCACTGGAAGGGGGAGAACCGCCACATTCTTCCACCTTGCGAAGACTCTTCGCCAACTTCTTGTATAAACTCCAAGTCACCGACCGTAGGCCGGCCTCACGGTGTGTCATAGTCTCATATGTCCGAGGATTCACCTAAACACAAAGCAGCACAAGTGTGTCAACATAGTCTGAACTAGAGGATTATTAAAGACAAAACCAAAAGGAATAAAGAAGGGATAAAAATACATACGCCAACATGACCCGCAGGCATTTGAAACTCTGGAGCCGCCTCCCTTTCTTCATACTAGACCCACTGAGGGTTAACGCTGTCATCGGTATAGTCATACAGAGGAGCCCTAAAAACCCTATCAAATAAAGGACCCACCGGACCCGGCGCTGCTGGCTCAACCCGCCTCTGTCTCATCTCCTGCAGCTTCTCCTCAATCACAGCATGTGGTCCCCCGAGGCGTGCCCGAGAAAAATCATCATATATGCCCCCTCTACAACTAACTGTCCGGCATCAAGGCCTGCCGTCAATCTCTCCCAGTCATGCAGAGACACAGGATCAGTCATATAACGTGGAGGATCCACAGGAACCCTGTAGGAACTACCCGCTCCATGATATGCTCGTACCCGCTTGCCCAAATAAAGGGCATCCCCACTAAGGCCAACCAAAAGCCACCTCTGCCCCGTCGACTCAATAGCCCCTGCAGCAACCAACTCGGCATCTAGCTCCACCCATGGGTAAAAAATGGTCTCTCTCGGCCGTGGTCCCACTAAAATGGTCTTCAGCTACGTATATGTGTAATGCCAAGAGGTCTCGTCGCCCCTGCTCCTGCATCTCGGTACCCATCGACACATAGCTAGGAAACCGAGCACCAGTGGTCCCAAATCGGCTCAAGGCAAAGATCTCGTAAGCCCAACACTGCAAGAGAGATCATGGAACTAGATCAGAAATAATCTACAAGATGAACGTGACTGAAATCAGAAATAGACAAGAAACGGATTATACCTCCAAGGCAATGTAAGCAGTCAACTGACGCTGACTGAGACCGACAACTCCGGTCTAAGGAACGATACAACTCCGCCAAGCCGGCATACCCCCAAGAAATACCCCTCACGGCATCCAAGTCCACCAAGAATCCTAACAAAGGAATCATCGCCGTGGTACTGGCGTTAGCAAAAATAGTCTGTGACAACCCATACCAGACAAAGACCTGACCAGTCGCCTCTCCCACAAGTCATACACAACGCCGCATGAACCCCTCGACTTCAAAAGCGACAATATAACCTGCAAACACAAACAGGTATACACAGCTCAGGTATGAAATTAATCTAGCAATTCATTTCATAAATATGTGTAAATGTAAACTGTTGCATTATTATTCTAGCAAATACCACAAAATTCCCAACAAATACTTTGTTACATATACATTGCGTACCATACAACTAAACAAATAAAACCCTAGTCTACCTAGGACAAATCGACCCAAAATAGTCCAAAAACAGTCAAAACCGCGACATAAACGGACAAACATGTAAATTCACAAAATACAAACTTTCTCATCTAAGGTTCGCGTACATTACGTCCTCATACTATAAAAAACAGTCAAGCCACCCAAAAGTCACTTTTAACAAAGCCAACCGAGTCAAAATAAGTCCAAGATTGCGACATTTTCGGATTAAACACACTTTAAAATACAAAAATGCATTTTTCAACAAAATCATCAAACCAACACTTTACCCATGCTACGGACAGCTCCAATTTCAACAATTCATAATCAATTTGGGTCGAATTAGTCAAAGTATGCAAAACCCCCAAATTTTAGGTCTTAACCCTAATATCCAAAATCCAATCAAAACTCAATCAAACTTGAAATTAATTACATAAACGAGTTCAAAATCGAATCCTTACCACTTCCCTGGCCGCATAATAACAAGAATGGAGCCTCGGGTGCGCGTACAAGTCAGATTGCTCGAAGTGTTTGAACTTCATGTGCGGGACATTCTTCTTTGATTTCGGTGGTCCTCTTGGTGCCATTGTCAAGTTTCGAGTAAGCCTAGATGATAACCTTCGAATCTCACCAGAGTTCCCCTCGATTTGGTCGCCTGTGATTCGCTCTCCATCTTCTTCTCCCGCGTACAGAGTGCGCGTGTTTTGTTTTCTACGCAAAAAAACACACGCTCCAAACGTGCCTTGTATGGACGAATCCGCCTAGGCGTCCGCACGGCTAGTCCAAATCCGTCCGCCCGGTTAACCCTGTGTGAAATTCCTAAAATTCCCCTTAGCGCTACGAGGGAAATTACCGAACTTCCCATGGCTGCATAAAAATAATCCGGTCGTCCTGTAAACCGCCGTACAGCTGCCAGTTTCATAATTTGATAAGTCAGCCCCTGGCTTTTCCCAAAATTCCATTTTAACCCCATATCTTGGGTAATTTAACATAAAAAACTTCCACTTCACAAATTACTCAACAAAACCCTAAATTATGGGTAAATTACAATCAAGCCCTTCATTCAAGGAAAATTACCATCAGGTCCCCCGCTCCAAAATAACTTATAATCAAGTCCTTCACTGAGAATAATTTACAAATAAAACTGTAGATACCCCGGGAGGGCCCACTGCTTGGCTAGAGCGGTGGAAGGATCCTAGGATGTGTAACTTGTTTTAATTTTGTAGAGTCGCCACCTATGTTTTAGAGGAACATAAGAAAAACCTAATGCATAGCCTAGTTTGATTATGAAAACAAAGATTCTTGTTTGGGGGTTCGGAGGTTAGGTTACGATATGGGAAGTAATTAAACACCCACCTCGCCCAACTAATGTTGGTATTGCTTGATCAAAGTATACATAAATAAAAAGATGTTATTCCTATTTTTGACTATAATAAAAGGGGGTTTAAAAAGGGGGTGTTTGAAATGTAGGGAGATAACTCCTTGACTAGCTTCAATGAAGTGAAGTAGTCTTCGGTGTCATGTCCCAAAATGTTTGGGTGATTGCACGTTGATTAAAGTAAAAGAGAAAAGAGATGAAGTACAGAAGAAAAGGAAGAAAATGGACTTTTACCTATGCTTCGAATACCTTCAAACACTTCTTGGTGAATTACTTGAAAGGAACCTTGGAAGTGATTTTGGTATAGTTTTTGTAGAGAGAATTTTCGGTCCTTGAAAATGGTGGAAAAGGGATGTTTTTATAGGTAGAAAATATATGTTTTTGGTGCCAAAACTCAGTAACCAAGAAATCTTTCCCGGGCAAAATCATGTAAGATGAGCAAGGGAGAGATTCTTTGACAGAAATCTATAACTGACGCCCAGAGGCGCGCACTTCCTACCTTGGGGGCGAAAGGCGCGCGCTTCTGGCTCCTATGGTCGGAGGCACGCGACTTAGTGTAGACACCCCATTTTGGACATTCATTTATAATCACACTACTTCTGTGTCTCGCCTTTGATTTGGGTCAAAACTCGTTAAGTTGGACATGTTTCATTAAGTTTCTGACTGACTCTGTTAGTTAGGGGCCAAACTGAACATTAAAACTATCGCAGAGGGTAAATAAGTGATTCCAGCACTTAGATGCCTCGTACGAGACATTGATGTCTCGTACGAGGTATCCCCCTCGACAGTTGGGTTTTTGGTCAGTTTCCTTGTTGATCTTAACCCCTTTTCTTGGCAAACACTCATGCAATCCGGGAAAACCTAATGGCCGATCCTAGAGTCCAAAAATACCTTTGTGGAGATGAACTCATTAATTCCCACCTCAACTTACCTTCTTTGCCAAAACCCTAGGTCAAAATCTCCTATAAATATAAGGTTCTTGAACCAGAAAAAGGGTAGACTCTATATTCACCAAACAACCACTCAAAATCTGACCAAAGAAGTTCTTCTAATCAGCCCCTCTCTGATACCCACGAAATTTGGAGGATCAAGGCCTTTAGTCAAGGCCATCTATAGGATTCTTGAAGAAAACGCTTAGGTAAATCTTTGCTTTTCTATCTTCTCATCTCCTTCTGTGTGTTTGAAGTAGTGTGATTCCATTAAAGGATCAGCCAAGAGCCTCTCCAACCCATGGAGATGGTTTCGAAGCACATGATCCGACATCCCAAATAAATAAGTCATTACTTATTTGTTTGTTTTTATCTTTTGGTACACGAATGCATGATTTTGAAATGATGATGATGATTTCTTATCAAGCCAATCCTAGATTGGGTGAATTGGGTGCTCCTTGACCTTCCCAATTCATAACTTAATCCCCGAATCCAGACATCTCGGTCCGTGTTCCGACAATAACATGGTGGCGACTCTCAAATCAACAAGAAGGTGAATCGAAGGTCGAAAGCGTGCCATCGAAGCAAAAATCTCGCGCGCAAACAGTGGCGACTCCGCTGGGGAAGAATCACAGCAAGTGGGTTAGACTTGCGTCGAAAGAAATCATCATTGTTTCAAAATTTTGCATTCTGTACGTTAGTCTGGTCCCAGACTGGGATGCCTCGTACGAGGTATCACTTGTCTCTTACGAGACATCTCAGTTCTGCCTGGCGGATCTGACTCTCTGGTTTGAAAAGGGAATTTTATTAGGTTCAAACACGCACACAGAGTTCCAGATCTACCCTCCCCCTGTTTCTGAGTCTTGGTACCTTCCTAACGACGAAGAAACTCCCCATATATTATAAGGCTAACCTTTGTTTTGCAGGAGTACTTGCTAAATGTTTATCCCCTATTTTACATGCGTTTGCCTTATGTGTGAACTACGACGGCCTGAGTTCCTCCACAAGAGGGAAACGTAGGCAGCCACTTGGCCCGACCATTGCATGTTTTTGTTTTTTAATTTCAAAAAAAAAAAAACTTTCTATTTTAACCTTGACACCTAGATCTTGACTCTCACACACGTGAACACATGTAGATTAATTGCACTACATACCCTATAAACCCAGGTCCCAATCGGAGGACGGATGTCGGTCAGCACCCCCATTCTAACGAATGGCCCTCGCCGGTCTCTCCAAAGATGGTGTACCCTATAACGCCCGTCCTAATTCCTGTTAAATTCTTGATTTGCATAATTATATGCTATTTTAATTGAGTTAATTATTTAACTAATTGATCAAGTTTAGGTCCTAAGTGTTCAAGATTAGAACATTAGGGTCATTTGTGAAAAAATAAAGTTTAGGGGCTAAAATGCTCAAATTGAAACTTTAAGGGCCTTTTTGTTAAAAATGAAACTTGGAGGGCCTAGTTGTAATTCTTGAAAACTTGAAAAGGATAAACTTATGGTTTACCTTTCTCAGATCATGTTTCCCTCAAATTGTTCTCGTATTTCTCTCTATGTCTCGAAGAAAAGTTAGGGTTTACCCTATTCTCGACTCCCCTCGCTTAATTATGCCTCTGTTCGAAAATCCGACTTCGCATAAATGATCAGGACGGTGAGTAGAGCATTTCCTGCCGAACAAAAATTAGTTTGGGTGAATTTGATTTCGGACTAGGTAAGTCACTAGCTCCCCCTTGCTTGTAATAACATGCCTATGTGTTATTCCTGATACTTGTGCTTGTTAATTTCGTGATTTGAATGAGTTTTGTGATACTTGTAAATTTGGGACGAAGGGAGTCTTTTTATACTAGGCAGAGAAGGGAACAAAATCTAAAGAAATGTTCTAAGCTGTTAAAAGCCCTCTTGAATATTATTGAAGTGTTAGTATAATTATACTTATACTCGTGAGACGGTAAAATATTAACTTGATTTCAATATTATTAGAAAAATTGTACCATTATTTGTGGTACGGGGAAATGAATGAAAGTATCCCTAAATGAGTATATTAGAAAATTATACTTATACTTTTGGGACGGTGAAATATTTAAATGGAATAAAAGAAAATTATCCTATTATTTGTGGGACGGTAAAAGAAATGAATTGAGTTTGAAATAGTGTCCTGGGGGTGCTAAGTACTCCTAGGTAGTGTATAAGTGTTAGTAAAAGTATACTCCTACGCTTGGGACGGAGAATTATTCAACCTGGAAAAGAAATGAGCATTGGCCGGAAATGTACAGTGTGCGACCGCACAAAATTTATTGGGCGACCGCCCTTCTTTCTGAAATGTTTTTCAAAGGATTCACCTGCTAGTGTGCGGCCGCCGGATCCATTTTGAGCGCCCGCCCGGGTGCCCTGAAAAATAAAAATCTTGTTTAAAGTTTGTATAAGTTGGAAATAACCCCAATTGAGGTATATAGCCTTAGTATAAGATGTCCTAGCAAGTGTTGTGACACCTTAGGGGCATCAGAAGTGAGTCTTGAACATGATTATTCAATGATTTGAATAGATAATTTGAGCCTAAGAATAAGAACTCTTTTATATGTCTTGAAAGTGCTATGAACAAGCACTAATGTGTTATATGTATCTTGATTCCAATGTTTGTGTACCTTAGGGGAACTAGAACAATGTCTTGAGCTTGAACATCCAAAGTATAGGATGATGAACTTGTAAGTATGAGATGTATAACTCATCTACTTAGCTTGAACTTGAAGTATAAGACAATTAAATCTTGTACATGACTTGAATATCAAAATATTGGAATAATAACTTGAGTATAAGATAATTAATTCTTGTACATGTCTTGAACATCCAAAGAATTGGAGTGTGAACTTGAATATAAAAGGAAGAACTCTTGTTCATGTCTTGAAACCAATACGTGTGTATGGTAATGAACTTGAAAGTGCTATGAATAAGCACTAACATGTTAGAACTATCCTTGGTGTTTATGTGCAAATCTTGCATATAGCTACTTGATAGAATGTGGCTTCTTGACTACTTGATATATGGTATGAATAACCAAAGAATTGGAATGTGGAACTAGATAGAGAATGCACAACTCTAAGACATACTTGAATCTAATACGTGTGTATTGAAAGTGCTATGAACAAGCACTAATGTGCTAGTAATTGGTTTTAATCGTGCATATACTCAATGAAGTATATAAAGTATAAAAAAAGATATCTTGTTCTTGAGATGGGTTCCTAAAGAAATAGGGACTAGTGTAATATGAAGATAATTCATAAAATTATGATTATTACGATTTAAGTCAACGAGAATGATTATAGAACACAATATGTGTTGGAAAATGTATTCGATGATTAGCTATAAATATACGCGAAATATGATTGTGACTAGGTACAATACGACCTATTTGACTACGTGCTTAGAGTCTAAGATGTTGGGCTCTACTTGGAAGTAAGGGTATCGTGATATACACATTAGTGTGTTAAAGGTTATATGAATATGTACGTGCAAATATGGCATATGACAAAGTGATATAGTATGACATACCCTACTACTTGGTTGGGGTCTGTTATTAATAGACTCTAATTTGGCTTGATTTTGTTACGTGGACACATTACGTGCCATTGTTATACTGATTTGTATTCGCAATTATTGTGTGCGTGTACTTGTATTTGGTGAGCACATGATTACATGGTTCCTGAAGAGCTAGTCCACTACTTTTGGACTTAGTTATATACTCTTGTAGTTCAAGTAAACATCTACTTATGAATTCTTGTGTGAGTCCAGCTGGTCACCTTGCTTGCTCGGAGATGTATAGGTTCACGCTTATCATGAGGCTGGGGCCAAAGTGATAATCAGGTGCCTATGTATCTGCGCTTGACCCCTTACTACAGGCCATAGTAAGGGCATAGCTTCCTTTTTATTAGAGCAATACGTGTCGCGACCCCGAACCCCGCGGGCCCGAGATCGCGAGCTGGACGTCGACTTACTAATCAAAACACCAAAATATCGGAGATAAAAATTTCATTTCATAACAAAAGATGGTAACATCAAGTTTTGGAAAACAATTTAACAACGACAATGTGCTAGTGTAAGCCCCATAAGCGCACACTACAAAATAATAAAATATACAAATCCTAGTGACGTCAATGTTTGGTACACATATCCCAAAAAGATTACACATTTATATAATGTAAACCCACCAATGCTACTTGCCCCAAGAGCTCAACCCTCGCGACGTCCTGTCTCGTGATCAGCGAGTCTAATCCTTTCCACTTGGGGGGGGGGGGGTTTAAGGAAAAACAAAGATAAAAAGAAAGGGGGTGAGATAAATCTCAATAAGTTACTAATGCAACTACATGACATGCTATGATGCAAGAAGCAATAAGCAATAATAAATATCACATAGCACATAGCATTTATCACTTAACAGATAGCAGCGGAAATAAACACATAACAAAGGATATAGCCAAGGTTTTCCAACTGAAATAACCAAATAAAGGTCGCTGCGCAGCTTCCATAATCAACCATCAACATCTTCATAATAGCATGAAAACTGAAGAGAAATCCCCGGTACCGGAACCAATAACAAAGTGATGTGCCACAAAGGGCGGGAGCCATGCCACAAAGTCATGCTCCAAACGTCTCAACCAAGGCCAATATGAAAGAGGAAAATAAGGGCAAAACAATGGTCGACACCATAATGGACTTGGCCGGTGCCATCACAATATCTCGCATCGCCCGACACAACCACAAATACCAGCTGGACTTTCAAATAAATGCTAAGTAATAAAATACTAGCACGATAAACAACTAATGATTCCAAAGTAGGGAACCAATCCAAATAAATTACCACAAAGGTAAACCAATCCAACAACACATCAAGGATGTCCAACATTCCCAAAACGGTACTTAAATAAATTTCATAACACATTTATTCACAAAGGAACCAATTCCAATTAATAACGTACTCCACGATGTTATCTTAAGTTAATTAGAGTAATTAAACTTAAACTAGGGAAGCCATTTAGTTTAAACAAGCAAAAAGGGCAAAATTCCAAGCAAGCGGGCGGGCGGGCGCCTGGGTAGGGGCAGGTGGGCGCTCATTTGCCCAGAAGTTCTGGCCGCTGGAAAAGGGGGTGCAGGCGGGCGCCTGGCACCGCGCGGGCGGGCGCTCGGTCTGGGTTCAAGGCCGGGAAAACAGAGCTGGGTTCTAACAATTTCGACCCAAAATCCACCAAAACACAAAATACTCAAAATCAACTCCTTCAACAAGTTCCAAAATGTACCAAAACAACTTATAACTAGGATGGGGACCCAAATAACACCATTTATCACCCAAGACCAAGAATCAAACCCAACATTCATAAAATCACCATTTTTGACCAAAACTCAAATAAATTCCAAATAAATTCTAAACTCAACCAAACTCCAAATATAACAACTCAAACATTATATAAGCATGATATGAACACTTTAGCATAAAAATGGGGGAAAAGCAACTTACTTGAGATTTCCCAAAGATGATGGATTTCAAATATTTTTGGCTTCCTACGATCCTATCGACGATCTAAACAAGATTCATGTTTTAAGAAATGAGAAATAACAAGAGGAAGATGATGGAAATGTAGAGAGAAGTGAGAGAGAGAACTTACCCTTCTTCTTTTGGAAAGAGAGAGAAATGAGCTGGGAGAGATGGTGAGGGTGAGGTGAAAGAGTGAGGGAGGAGGAAGAGTAGGGAGGGAGTAGGAGAATGATTTAAAAGAATTTACACTAAGGCCCCCTCCTCTACTATCACAAATGCTTACTCTCCCTACTAACAATTAAGACCCAACAATACTACACTAACCCAAATAAAATGCTAGGCATAAATTATTATAACACATAAATTGCACGCATAAATATTTAAATAAATAACAACTTAAATAAATAAATAAGAAAATAATTAAATGATAATTATTTAATTACTAATAAAATAGAGCCTATATTTCGGGTCGTGACATAAACCATTGTTGTCGTTGCTTATTGCAGTTGACAAATCACGATCAATCAAGTTGCTGCTGTGCAGTACACAAGAGGACCCGGTAACCATATCACTCACAAGAACAAAATTCACGAGGTGTTCACGAGTTTAGCATTCACTTTTATCAGGCGTATTGTCACGACCCGAAAGCTAGGCTCTATTTTATTAGTAATAAATAATTATCATTTATTTATTTGCTTATTTTTTTATTTAAATTATTATTTATTTAAATAATTATGTGTGCAATTTATGTGTTATAATAATTTATGCCTAGCATTTTATTTGGGTCATTTGTGCTAGTGTAGAAGTGTTGGGTCTTAATAATTTGTGCGAGTATCTTTGTTGAGCTAGTTAGTAAGGGAAGGGGGCTAGGTGTATCATTTCATATTACTCCTTCCCTACTCCCTCTCTCCTCCCTCACCCTACTCTTTCACTCACTCACTCCACCTCGATTCCCAGCACAACTCTCCATCTCTCCCTAACATTGTGGGTAAGTTTTCTTTCCCTTTCCTTCTCTCTTCATTTTCTTCTTCTTCTCATCATCATCTCTCATTTCTTAAAACTTGAACATTGTTTAGATCGTCGATAGGATCGCGTAGAATCAAAAATATTTGAAATCCATCAACTTTGAGAAAATTCAAGTGAGTTACTTTTTCCCCATTCTTATGCTAAAATGTTCATATCATGTTTATATGATGTTTGATGTGTTATATTTGAAGTTTGGTTGGGTTTTGAATTTGTTTGGATTTTATTGAGAATCTATTTTGAGTTTGATTGAAAATGGTGATTTGATGAAAGTTGGGATTAAACCTTGATCTTGGTTGATAAATGATGTTATCTAGGCCCTCATCCTAGTTATAAGTTGTTGGGGTTCATATGTTTGCTTGGGGGAAATTGATTGTGCTTGATTTTGAGTGTGGTGAGAATTGGGTAAGAACTTAGGGAACCCAGCTCTGTTTTCACGACTGGAATCCAGACCAGGCGCCCGCTCGACCCCCTCCAGGCGCCCGCCTACATGTCATTTTCTGATGGCCAGACTTTCTGGTCATTCAGGCGCCCGCCTGCCCCATTCCAGGCGCCCGCCCGCCCCCTGTTCCAGGAATTTGACCTTCTTGCTTGGTTTAAGGCTTAAGGCTTAACTAGTTTAGGTTTATTGCTTCTAATTAACTTAGGATAACACCGTGGAACACTTATTTGATTGGATTTGATTCTTTTGTGAATAAATATGATATGGAATTTATTTAAGTACCGTTTTGGGAATGTTGGTTCATCCTTGATGTGTTGTTTGGATTGGTTTACCTTTGTGGTAATTTAATTGGATTGGTTCCCTACTTTGGAACCTTAAGTTGTTCATTCATGCTAAATTATTATTACTTAGCATTTATTTGGAAGCCCAGCTGGCATATTTGTTGCATCGGGCGATGGGAAGGATTATAATGGCAAAGCCAAGTCTATTATAATGTTGACCATTGTTTTGCCCTTACTATACCCCTCTTCCAGATTGGCCTTGGAAAGGATAAGTTAGCGTTCCTTTGTGAATGTATCTAGCTAACGGGCATGACTTTGTGTCATGGTCCTTGTCCTTTGTGACACTGTTATGGTTATTGGTTCCGGTAGCGGGGTTTTCTCTTCGGCTTTCATGCTATTATGAAGATGATGATTTGTTGATTATTGAAGCTGCGCAGCGATCCTTTATTTGGATGTTCCGGTTGGGAAAACCTTGGCTATATCCTTTGTTATGTGTTTATTTCCGCTGCTATCTGTTATGTGATAAATGCTATGTGCTATGTGATAATTATTATTGTTTATTGCTTATTGCATCATAGCATGTCATGTAGTTGCATTAGTAACTTATTGAGATTTATCTCACCCCCTTTTCTTTTATCTTTGTTTTTCCTTAACCCCCCCCAGGTGCTAAGGATTAGTCTCGCTGATCACGAGAAAGAGGACGTCGAGTGTGGATCCATTCTTTTGGGGAAGGTTATTAAAGGTTGGTTTACATTATGTAAATGTGTAACCATTTTGGGATAGTTGTACCAAACAATGACGTCACTAAGAATTGTATAATTTTATTTTGTTGGGCATAAACTTGTGGAAGTTTATGATAGTTGTAATTGGTTTTTATCAAACTTGTTTTTGTAAAACTTTGGATCATTACCTTTTGGTATCAAGTAGGATTTTTAACTTCGGTATTCCACAGTTTTGGTTTTAGAGTCGACGTCCAGATCGCGGTCCCGGGCCCGCAGGGTCCGGGGTCGCGACAGTTGGTATCAGAGCTATGGCACTAGCTCTAAGTATAAGTCTAGGTGGATTAGTATGACCTAGGTGGGTAGTAGTGTGCGGAGTGATTAACGGTTGATGTTTTATGCAGGTACTTGTTACAATGGTTCGTAGAAGGAGTGGTGAAGGTAGTACCGGTAATGCAAATCAGAATGATACAAGGGAAGAAGCACGTGCCATGTTCCAAGGCATGTTCGAGGCGGCCATGAAGGCCATACATGATCAAGGTCCGAGGGTAGAACAAGCTCCACCCCGCTATGGATTGGAGCAATTTCTGAAGTTGAAACCGGTTGAATTCAATGGGGAGCCCGATGTTAGGAAGGCTGAGTTGTGGATTGAGTCGATGGAGAAGATTTATGATGTGTTTGGGTGAACGGATGAGGACAAGGTCCGGTTTGCGGCTTACAAGCTTGTGGGAGCCGCCGAGCATTGGTGGAAAGGTATTAAAGCTACTTGGGATGATACTCACACGGTGTATGCGTGGGAGTTGTTTGTGCACAAATTCAAGGAGCATTTCATTCCGGTTGTTGATAAAAACCGAAAGGAGATCGAGCTACTCAACCTAGAGCAAGGTGTGTTGTCTATAGCACAATACTCGGCTAAGTTCATAGAATTAGCCCGGTATTGCGACTATTTGGTGAGGACCGAGGAACAAAAGGCCATGAGGTTCATTCGGGGATTGAAGACCTCCATCCGCACTCAACTTATTGCGCAACGGATTGTGACATTTCAGGATGCAGTGGACCGAGCCTACTTAATAGAGCAAGATATTGGGGAACATAAGAGGAAGACCGAGGTGGCCAACCCGAGTAAGCAAGGAGCTCAAGGCAATCCACAACACCGTTCCGACAATCGAGGTAACCCGGGAGCATCATCTCAGTTTAAGGGGCAAATCACACCGAGGAATCCGGGGATTCAGATTAGGAAGCCTTGTACCTTTTGTCAGAAGGTAGGCCATTCGGAGGATAGGTGTTGGAAAAAGCAAGGCAAGTGTACCAATTGTGGTGAAATGGGGCACTTTGCGAGAGATTGCACGAGGCACCGAGGACAGTCATCCGGGCCTGGAGTTGGTACTAATCAGGGTCAGAAAAGGGATGCCGCTGGGAAGCCCAAAGTTCAAGGGAAGGTCTATGCCATGAATCAACAACAAGCGACCGATGATCCTTCGGTTATTGGAGGTATTGTTTCTGTGTCTAATGTGAGCGCACGAGCGTTAGTAGATCCAGGATCATCTCATTCATACATTTCTGTGCAATTTGCTTCCATGTTAAATGCTGCATTCGAGTCTTTACCGTACGTGCTAGAGGTGTCGACCCCTATAGGAGAATGCTTGATTTCTGATCGAGTCTTTCGTGCTTGTGATGTGATTATTTGTGGTCGAGTCCTTTGTGCGGATTTGGTAGTTCTTCCTATCCAAGACTTTGATGTCATTTTGGGTATGGATTGGTTGAGCAAGTTTCATGCGTCCGTTGATTACCGTAAGAAAACTGTTACTTTTTCTATTCCCGATGTGCCTAAATTTGTGTTTGAGGCTTGTCCTCTGAGTAGAAAGGTTCGCTTAATTTCTTTTATGAAAGCGAGAAAATTATTGCATAGTGGTTGTGTGGGGTATTTGGCTAGTGTTCTTGATACTAGGAAGGAATCCCCTAGTTTTGATAGTGTTCGGGAATTCCCCGATGTTTTCTCTACCGAGTATGATATGCCTCCCGATCGTGAGATTGAGTTTTGTATAGACCTTTTGCCGGGTACGGCTCCGATTTCAAAAGCACCTTATAGGTTAGCTCCCGCAGAGTTGAAGGAGTTAAAGGTTCAGTTGCAAGAGTTGCTTGATCGAGGGTTTATCCGCCCTAGTGTTTCCCCGTGGGGAGCACCGGTTTTGTTCGTGCGGAAGAAAGATGGTTCGTTGAGATTGTGTATCGATTACCGGAAGTTGAATCAGGTCACGGTGAAGAACAAGTATCCTCTACCGCACATCGATGATTTATTTGATCAGCTTCAAGGGTCCGTGGTTTTCTCTAAACTTGATTTGAGAAGTGGGTACCATCAGTTGAAGGTTCGATCGGAGGATATTCCGAAGACTGCTTTTCGCACTCGTTATGGTCATTATGAGTTTTTGGTTATGCCGTTTGGGTTGACTAACGCGCCGGCCGTGTTTATGGATTTGATGAACCGAGTTTTCCATCCTTATCTTGACTCGTTCGTGGTAGTCTTCATCGACGACATTCTTGTTTATTCGAAATCTCGAGAGGAGCACGAGCAACATTTGAGGACAGTTTTATCCGTTCTTGCGAGGGAGAAATTATTTGCGAAGTTTAGCAAATGCGAATTTTGGCTCGAGAAGGTGTCATTTCTAGGGCATGTGATTTCTAAAGACGGGATTTCTGTGGATCCTTCAAAGATTGAAGCTATAGTGGATTGGAAGAGACCCGAGTTGGTGACCGAGATTCGTAGCTTTCTTGGTTTAGCCGGTTATTACAGAAGGTTTATTGAAGGGTTTTCGAGGATTGCTACTCCGATGACTCAGTTGACCCGGAAGAATGTTCCGTTTGTGTGGACCGAGAAATGTGACAAGAGTTTCGAGGAATTGAAGAAGAGGTTGACTACCGCTCCGATCTTGACTTTGCCTAATGGGATCGATGGCCTAGTGATTTATAGTGATGCTTCGAAAGAGGGCTTGGGTTGTGTGTTGATACAGAATGGGAAAGTAATTGCGTATGCTTCGAGGAAGTTGACCCCTAGTGAGCAGAATTACCCGACTCATGATATGGAGTTGGCGGCGATAGTATTTGCGTTGCACAAATGGAAGCACTACCTTTATGGAGCGAAGTTTGAAATTTTTACCGATCACAAGAGTTTGAAGTACCTTTTCTCCCAGAAAGAGTTGAATAATAGACAGCGCCGATGGATGGAATTATTGAAGGATTATGATTGCACGATTTCTTATCATCCGGGGAAGGCGAATGTGGTAGCCGATGCGATTAGTAGAAAGTCTTATGTGGCTTCGATGATGGTCCGTGAATGGAAAATGCTTGAGGATGTTCGAGATTGGTCTCCTCGTGAATCGAGACATGGGGCTATTTTTGCGAATATTAGGGTATCTCCGACCCTAATTCAGAGGATAAAGGAAGCTCAGAAACAAGATCCCGAGTTGGTGGAGATAATGGGTAAATTGAAGGAAAAGAACTTCGAGGATTTTTCTATTAGCCCGGTGGGAGTGTTGACTTTCCGTGGAAGATTGTGTGTTCCAGATGTTGATGGAATTAAACAGAGAGTACTTGATGAGGGTCACAAATCGAGGTATACTATTCATCTGGGTAGTACGAAGATGTATCAGGATTTGAAGCAACAATTTTGGTGGATTAATATGAAGAGGGCAATAGCCGAGTATGTTTCGAAGTGATTAACGTGTCAGCAGGTCAAAGCCGAGCATCAGAGACCCGCAGGATTACTTCAGCCGTTAGAGATTCCCGAGTGGAAATGGGAGCATGTGACTATGGATTTCGTTACGGGACTGCCTCGTACCCGTAGAAAGTATGACAGTGTTTGGGTAATAGTGGATAGATTGACCAAGAGTGCCCATTTCTTGCCTATTGATATCAGATATTCGATGGAGAAGCTTGCGACCCTTTATATCGATGAGATCGTTAGATTGCATGGGGTTCCGGTTAGCATTGTGTCAGATCGAGACCCGAGGTTCACTTCTAGATTCTGGAAGGCATTTCAAGATGCTTTGGGTACAGATTTGCAATTCAGTACAGCTTTTCATCCTCAGACCGATGGTCAATCCGAGAGGACTATTCAGATTTTGGAAGATATGTTGCGAGCTTGTGCGATAGACTTTTCTGATTCTTGGGATTCGCACCTACCGTTAGTGGAGTTATCTTACAACAACAGTTATCAGGCTAGTACCGAGAAGGCACCGTATGAGGCTTTGTATGGAAG
The DNA here is from genome assembly GCA_026119855.1 of Campanula takesimana. Classification (NCBI taxonomy): domain Eukaryota; kingdom Viridiplantae; phylum Streptophyta; class Magnoliopsida; order Asterales; family Campanulaceae; genus Campanula; species Campanula takesimana. Next base: position 2,083,317 of record JAOWBW010000030.1, read on the forward strand.
AAAGTGTAGATCGCCTATTTGTTGGGACGAGGTCGGTGAAGCGAAGATTGTGGGTATTGATTTGCTTCGGGATTCGGTTGAGAAAGTTAAAGTTATCCGGGATAGATTGAAAATAGCCCAGAGTCGACATAAGAGCTACGCAGACAACCGAAGACGAGATCTTAGTTTTCAGATTGGTGATTTGGTATTCTTGAAGGTGTCTCCAAAGGTGGGTATTCGTAGGTTTGGGAAGAAAGGTAAATTGGCACCGAGGTTTATTGGCCCGTTTGAGATTTTGGGAAAGGTTGGACATCTAGCGTATCGTCTTGCGTTACCGCCATCTTTGGATCGGTTACATAACGTTTTCCACGTTTCTATGCTTCGGAAGTATGTTCATGATCCATCTCACGTGTTACCGAGAATACCGGAGGATATTGAGCCCGATATGACTTATGAGGAACGACCGGTTCGAATCCACGATAAACAACTAATGATTCCAAAGTAGGGAACCAATCCAAATAAATTACCACAAAGGTAAACCAATCCAACAACACATCAAGGATGTCCAACATTCCCAAAACGGTACTTAAATAAATTTCATAACACATTTATTCACAAAGGAACCAATTCCAATTAATAACGTACTCCACGATGTTATCTTAAGTTAATTAGAGTAATTAAACTTAAACTAGGGAAGCCATTTAGTTTAAACAAGCAAAAAGGGCAAAATTCCAAGCAGGCGGGCGCCTGGGTAGGGGCAGGCGGGCGCTCATTTGCCCGGAAGTTCTGGCCGCTGGAAAAGGGGGTGCAGGCGGGCGCCTGGCACCGCGCGGGCGGGCGCTCAGTCTGGGTTCAAGGCCGGGAAAACAGAGCTGGGTTCTAACAATTTCGACCCAAAATCCACCAAAACACAAAATACTCAAAATCAACTCCTTCAACAAGTTCCAAAATGTACCAAAACAACTTATAACTAGGATGGGGACCCAAATAACACCATTTATCACCCAAGACCAAGAATCAAACCCAACATTCATAAAATCACCATTTTTGACCAAAACTCAAATAAATTCCAAATAAATTCTAAACTCAACCAAACTCCAAATATAACAACTCAAACATTATATAAGCATGATATGAACACTTTAGCATAAAAATGGGGGAAAAGCAACTTACTTGAGATTTCCCAAAGATGATGGATTTCAAATATTTTTGGCTTCCTACGATCCTATCGACGATCTAAACGAGATTCATGTTTTAAGAAATGAGAAATAACAAGAGGAAGATGATGGAAATGTAGAGAGAAGTGAGAGAGAGAACTTACCCTTCTTCTTTTGGAAAGAGAGAGAAATGAGCTGGGAGAGATGGTGAGGGTGAGGTGAAAGAGTGAGGGAGGAGGAAGAGTAGGGAGGGAGTAGGAGAATGATTTAAAAGAATTTACACTAAGGCCCCCTCCTCTACTATCACAAATGCTTACTCTCCCTACTAACAATTAAGACCCAACAATACTACACTAACCCAAATAAAATGCTAGGCATAAATTATTATAACACATAAATTGCACACATAATTATTTAAATAAATAACAATTTAAATAAAAAAATAAGCAAATAAATAAATGATAATTATTTATTACTAATAAAATAGAGCCTAGCTTTCGGGTCGTGACAATACGCCTGATAAAAGTGAATGCTAAACTCGTGAACACCTCGTGAATTTTGTTCTTGTGAGTGATACTGGTTACCGGGTCCTCTTGTGTACTGCACAGCAGCAACTTGATTGATCGTGATTTGTCAACTGCAATAAGCAACGACAACAATGGTTTATGTCACGACCCGAAATATAGGCTCTATTTTATTAGTAATTAAATAATTATCATTTAATTATTTGCTTATTTATTTATTTAAGTTGGTATTTATTTAAATATTTATGCGTGCAATTTATGTGTTATAATAATTTATGCCTAGCATTTTATTTGGGTCATTTGTGCTAGTGTAGAAGTGTTGGGTCTTAATAATTTGTGGGAGTATCTTTGTTGAGCTAGTTAGTAAGGGAAGGGGGCTAGGTGTATCATTTCAAATTACTCCCTCCCTACTCCCTCTCTCCTCCCTCACCCTACTCTTTCACTCACTCACTCCACCTCCATTCCCAGCACAACTCTCCATCTCTCCCTAACATTGTGGGTAAGTTTTCTTTCCCTTTCCTTCTCTCTTCATTTTCTTCTTCTTCTCATCATCATCTCTCATTTCTTAAAACTTGAACATTGTTTAGATCGTCGATAGGATCGCGTAGAATCAAAAATATTTGAAATCCATCAACTTTGAGAAAATTCAAGTGAGTTACTTTTTCCCCATTCTTATGCTAAAATGTTCATATCATGTTTATATGATGTTTGATGTGTTATATTTGAAGTTTGGTTGGGTTTTGAATTTGTTTGGATTTTATTGAGAATCTATTTTGAGTTTGATTGAAAATGGTGATTTGATGAAAGTTGGGATTAAACCTTGATCTTGGTTGATAAATGATGTTATCTAGGCCCTCATCCTAGTTATAAGTTGTTGGGGTTCATATGTTTGCTTGGGGGAAATTGATTGTGCTTGATTTTGAGTGTGGTGAGAATTGGGTAAGAACTTAGGGAACCCAGCTCTGTTTTCACGACTGGAATCCAGACCAGGCGCCCGCTCGACCCCCTCCAGGCGCCCGCCTACTTGTCATTTTCTGATGGCCAGACTTTCTGGTCATTCAGGCGCCCGCCTGCCCCATTCCAGGCGCCCGCCCGCCCCCTGTTCCAGGAATTTGACCTTCTTGCTTGGTTTAAGGCTTAAGGCTTAACTAGTTTAGGTTTATTGCTTCTAATTAACTTAGGATAACACCGTGGAACACTTATTTGATTGGATTTGATTCTTTTGTGAATAAATATGATATGGAATTTATTTAAGTACCGTTTTGGGAATGTTGGTTCATCCTTGATGTGTTGTTTGGATTGGTTTACCTTTGTGGTAATTTAATTGGATTGGTTCCCTACTTTGGAACCTTAAGTTGTTCATTCATGCTAAATTATTATTACTTAGCATTTATTTGGAAGCCCAGCTGGCATATTTGTTGCATCGGGCGATGGGAAGGATTATAATGGCAAAGCCAAGTCTATTATAATGTTGACCATTGTTTTGCCCTTACTATACCCCTCTTCCAGATTGGCCTTGGAAAGGATAAGTTAGCGTTCCTTTATGAATGTATCTAGCTAACGGGCATGACTTTGTGTCATGGTCCTTGTCCTTTGTGACACTGTTATGGTTATTGGTTCCGGTACCGGGGTTTTCTCTTCGGCTTTCATGCTATTATGAAGATGATGATTTGTTGATTATTGAAGCTGCGCAGCGATCCTTTATTTGGATGTTCCGGTTGGGAAAACCTTGGCTATATCCTTTGTTATGTGTTTATTTCCGCTGCTATCTGTTATGTGATAAATGCTATGTGCTATGTGATAATTATTATTGTTTATTGCTTATTGCATCATAGCATGTCATGTAGTTGCATTAGTAACTTATTGAGATTTATCTCACCCCCTTTTCTTTTATCTTTGTTTTTCCTTAACCCCCCCCCAGGTGCTAAGGATTAGTCTCGCTGATCACGAGAAAGAGGACGTCGAGTGTGGATCCATTCTTTTGGGGAAGGTTATTATAGGTTGGTTTACATTATGTAAATGTGTAACCATTTTGGGATAGTTGTACCAAACAATGACGTCACTAAGAATTGTATAATTTTATTTTGTTGGGCATAAACTTGTGGAAGTTTATGATAGTTGTAATTGGTTTTTATCAAACTTGTTTTTGTAAAACTTTGGATCATTACCTTTTGGTATCAAGTGGAATTTTTAACTTCGGTATTCCACAGTTTTGGTTTTAGAGTCGACGTCCAGATCGCGGTCCCGGGCCCGCGGGGTCCGGGGTCGCGACAGTTTACTTGGGAGGAATAAGGTTGGAATATCCTTTGTAACATGTTAGTTTAGCCTTATGTGCTAGCTACTTGATGAGTTGGCTTAACCTCTCTTATACTTGTTACTTGATGACATCTTGAGCATGATTACTTGATAATCTTCTTGATTTGCATGATTACATGATAACATTCTATGTACTTGTATCTAATAACTTACTGAGATTTATCTCACCCCGTTCCTTGTTTATTTGTTTCCCCCCCAAGGGAAGCAAGTGGTAATATGTTGTGAGGCTCGACTTAGCAGGGGCCTACTTGGAAGGTTGTTCTTGTTGGGGATTGTTATCCTTTCCAGTTTTGGTGAGGACGATTTGGTATCAGTTGTTTAGACTCAGTATATTGGGTAGACTTGTATAGTTCTTGTAATGCCAGCTTATGTGCTATGCATGTTTTCCGCTGTGTACAACCATTTGGTTTAAATTTCTTGGTATAGAACTCGTTGTGAGCTATCTTAGCTCGTTCCTCTTGAGTATATATATGATGTCGGTTTGATATAAGCAGATGTCATTCAGTTTCTCGTTTCTTGTTAGTCACGCGCACCAGGTTTGAGGTTCTATTAGGGAATCCCGGGACTTGGGGGCGTGTCATACCCACTCCGTGGCACGCTCCTAGACTGTGTTCATGGGGAGCCTTAGCCGTAAGCTTTGCATCAACCTCATGGATACATACTAGTTAATAAGACACTCCTCGAGACCGGTCGGTTCGATTCTTAGGGTTGTTTTAATCTTTGCCCAAGATAACGCATCTTTACAATCTATAATCCTCCCTTGTGAATATGACGAATGTCCCTTCGGTAAAATGTTGAACAAAGGATTTTAAAAGAATGGAGAGCCTCTCTATGGAAATCCGAGTTTGTGTTTTCCTATTTTCACTATTCTGTGCGGGATTGTGGATGCCATTTTGGCTTAGTTTCGACCGCCCCATTAAACATGTCCCTTTCGGTTGTCCCTTAAAATTCACAAGGTTTGATTGCATTAATGCGTTGTTTAACAAAGTGCAAAAAAACTACGGGTCACTTAGGTTTGGTTAATTGAATGGTGGATTCCGATGAGAATATGGGACCTTTGCCCGAATTGTCTGTTTGGGAGAGTGCAATACAGGTGAAAAACAAGGGGCTCATATTATAGGGTGACAGAATCCACTATTCCAGGATGAACTAGAGTAGTAACCTCTTAAAATGGATTGAATTCCATCCGACTAATAGGATTAAAATCTGCAATCTGACTGTTAGGCTGGATGCCTCGTACGAGACATCCATTGTCTCGTACGAGACATCCTCCCTTTTCTGTGAATCTGTCGTGTTGGTAAACCCCTGTTTCATAAAAGCTGACTTGTTGGGACCCCAGCCTGGATTTGACACAGTTTCCGCACTCTAGGTCGGTCAGATCAGAAAAGTAGCTCCACACTCCCAACACAATCGCTTCAGTAGTCTACATCCGTGATCCCGCGACCAAGAGACTAGAAAAGGTTGCAGTAATGGCTGGCACCCCCATCACTGAATTGGAAGCCGCTAAGACCGTCATTGCCCGGCTTGAGCAACAAATCAAAGAGCAAGCCAAAATTGCTGCCCGTGAGAGTGACCGTCACGCCCAAGACATACACTCTGTTCTCCAAGAGCTCAAAAAGAACAATCAGAAGTCAAAAACCCCCTCCAAAGACGGGGAGTCCCATGCTAAGAAAAAGAATAAGAGGGATGATGATTCCGACTCTGATTCAAATACATCAGACTCTTCCTCCTCCTCCGATGACGAGGATATTAAGGCAAGTGATAAGAAAAAGAAAGCTAGTGATGACACAAACTTCATCAACTCCGCCACTGCTGAGTTTCTCGAAAAGAGGTTTACACATCTTGGTCTAGCAAAGGGCTCCATCATTCCATTTGACCCCATTGCACTCCGCAAGACAATCACTAAGCTACAACGAAAGTTTCGCACTCCTGACATAGCCAAGTTCAAATGAAACCTGTCCTCGTGTTCATGTTGAAACTTACACTTGGGCCATGCTTCCAATGAAAGTAGATGACACCGTCTTGGCCCAAAGCTTTCCCCAAACCTTAGAGGGGGCGGCAAGGGATTGGTACATGTCTCTCCCCTTATCCACAAGGACCGATTGGGCTACCGCTTGTGAAGTCTTCCAAAGGCGCTTCGAGGATAACACTACTTACCGTCCCACTAAAAGAGACCTCGAGTAAATCCAACAAGGTGCTAATGAGACATTTTGTGACTTTGTTAAAAGGTGGAGAGCCAAGCTCACCGAGATTGTTTATAGGCCAACTACGGATGAACAAATGCATATCTTCTTGAAATCGCTCTGTAACGAGTATGAGGACCGCCTATCCGGCACTTTCTTCCCAAGCTTCTCTGAACTTCATAAAGCCGGTCTCCGACTAGATGACATCTTCAAAAGTAGGAAAGAGGCTAAGAAAGATAGTGGGTACCGCTACACTAACAAGGGCTCTACTGGTAAAGACACATCTGTCAATGCCATCGCTTTCAATAATCAAGGGAGGAGAAACTATTCCTCCGTCCCTCCGCCCAACAAGGAAAAGAAGAAAGAGAGAGTATACAACAAATTAGAAGGTATCACTCAAGGAGAGCTCTTTGACATACTCGTAGAAGCTGGCAAGGTCGCACAAAGAAAGCCTCCTTCTACTCCAAGGGAACTCCCCCGAATCATGCCCATCATCTCTACTGCAAATTCCACCAGTTCAGTGGTCATGACACCAATACTTGCAACCACCTCAAAGATGTGATCCAAGATCTCATAGATTCTAAGCAACTAGGGGCTCCTAATGTAGTGACAAACCCTCTCCCAACTGCGGGAGGAGGGATCAATGTAATAGAGATAGCTAGTGAGGAAGAGGAGACTACTCGTCTAGTTCCAAATGTGGGCGAGAGTACTCCAAAGTTTAATAATGAAATTTATTTCTGTTACATGTTGCCTCATGATCAAGTACATAGTATGCAAAATAACAACTTTGTGCGCGAGGGGGAAAACTTGCCATGCTTCATGTTCCCTGAACCATGGATTGACCATAGGGGGAAGCGCCAACTAGGCTTTGAACTATTCAGTGACTATGATCCGTACTCACTCGAAACAGAACCGATGCAATTCTCGTGGCTACCTCGAGAATTAGGGGGTACCAAAACCGAGGCATTCAGTGAGTGGGACTTTGTGTTGGGAGAAGACCTACTGCACCAATTCTCAACCTTTACAAGCTAGAGGACACTGAACCAAGACTACACCAAGCTTATCGAGAAGAGTGACGAGCCTATTTAGAATTGGTACACAACTGGGGGACCCATAGCAAGTGAAGACTTCCTGATCAAGGAATTAGGATGTACTCCCCATCCCCATAGGGCAAGAAATTTTTTAACTCTTACCTTAGAGTCAGATACCGCTACCGATGAGCTCACCCAAGAGGACTTGGATGCCATCGCGGAACGTGTATTCCCCTACTTTCTTAATAAAAAAATAGATCTTTCTGAGTATCCCGAGATTGCTAGCATCCTAAATGATGAATTAACTAATAGCTCTAACGAATTAGATAATAATGAGTCATATGACGAGATAGATCAAGAAAACGAACAAATCTTAAAAGAAATTAATAAGCAAGTAGGTCTTCGTGGCGGAAATGGTCCTATTGATGCCGAAGAAATGCAAACAGTTAATCTGGGGACGGACGATGATCCGAAAGAGACCAAGATTGGCAGTTTCTTCAAAGGGGAAGACCGACAAGCCCTCATAGCGCTTCTCCGAGAATTTGTGGATGTGTTCTCTTGGTCCTACAAAGATATGCCGGGGCTAGCCAATTCGATCGTTGAGCATAAGATACCACTGCTTCCTGATTCGAGGCCAGTCAAGCAGAAACAAGAACTTCGATGACCTGAGTATTGGGTTTCGTAGTAACATGCGCAGCGGAATTAAGCATTTAAAATTTAATGAAACCCAAAGCCCATAGATCCATTCATATGATTAAGTCAAATACAATATGATGCATACTAGAATACTAACCCTTGATGCCTTTGATTTTTGCAACCTTGAATTCGATGGAGGCTTGAAACCTTGATCACGAACACAGTAAGAATCACGAACTTTGAAGATGATAATTTTCACCCTCTAGCGGTATCCACACCACGAACGAATATCAAGAACACTTGATCTTGGTTGCTAGACCAAAATTGTGAAACACGTTTTCACAATTAATATGAACTATATGGAATTTTATTTGTGTATTATTTTGTTCTTCAATCTAGGATGTCTTAGAACAAAATAAAACCTCTCTCAAACTCTTTGAGATTTGCACAAAAGCATTAGCATTGATTCTGGCCGAATTTTGCTGTTTATATACAAGTTAGACCTATTCCAAATAGGAAACTTGTGTCTAACCCCGTCCAAAATTCTTTTCCAAATCAAATCAGGAAACCAGTCCCGACATGGTGTGCGGCCGCCCAAAACTACATGTGCGGCCGCACATCTATCTGGAAGGTTCTGGTACTTTTTGAGCCAAGCTGTGCGGCCGCCCAAACCCTTTTGTGCGGTCGCACACCTGCCCCAGATTTCCTTAATTTCCAAATTCCTCCAAAGTCCTTCGACTCAATATTCTAATATAGTCCTTATTTAAGATTCGTTCTATTGTGTGTGACCCTCTAGGATTACACTAAGTTGGCAATGGGTTCAAACATGAAACCATAAGATATGATTAGGTTCTAGCAAACCGTCATACCTACCCAAATAGTATAACTAGATACAAGTTCGCATTCCTTTAGAACATGTCATAATCCCTTTGTCCACGATGTCATTGAACATAAGTCATGGTCAATAAGTCAACTTGTATTGTTCAATACTTTCCCGATTCCGAATATGTTGATAATCCAAATAACATTGATCCAATCAATCCATTTGAGTTTGGCCAAACATTTCACCAACATCATTTGTCACGCCCCCGGACCCCGCGGCCCGAGATCGCGAGCTGGACGTCGACTTAAAACTAAAACTCTAAAATATAGAAGTTAAAAATTTCTTTTGATTCCAAAAGATGATAACACAAGGTTTTACAAATCCAAGTTTAAATCACAAAGTACATCTAACATAAGCTCCACAGCTTATATCCAAAAGAATAAAATATACAATCTTAATGACGTCAATAATGGTAACACTATCCCCAAAAGGTTATACATTTAAATAATGTAAACCGATCCATAACAACCTGCCCCAAAATCTCAATCCTCTCGACGTCCTCCTCGATCCGCGAGTCCTAATCTTTCCTCCTGGGGGGGGTTAAGGAAAACAATTTGAAACAAGAAACGGGGTGAGAATAAATCTCAGTAAGTTACTAATGCAACTACATGACATGCTAATATGCAATGACCAATAGCAATTAACATAAGACAGATAGCAGCGGAATAATAAGTGACATGCTGTCAAACAGTAATATCCAATAATAAATCATATAAATAAACATATAACAACAAATGAGAGGCTCCCTATCGCCAACCGTCCCATACCGGTTGGAAATAACGACCAGCTCATCATGCAGCACATAAAGCTGAAATAAATACTCATAAGTGGATACATAGCCAAGGTTTCACCCAACTGAAAGAACCAAATAAAGGTCGCTGCGCAGCTTCAATAATCAACAATCAACATCTTCATAGCAGCATGAAAGCTCGAAGAGAAAACCCCGGTACCGGAACCAATAACCATAAGAGTGTCACAAAGGACAAGGACCATGACACAAAGTCATGCCCGTTAGCTAGATACATTCACAAAGGAACGCTAAATTATCCTTTCCAAGGCCAATCTGGAAAAGGGGTATAGTAAGGGCAAAACAATGGTCAACATTATAATGGACTTGGCTTTGCCATTATAATCCTTCCCATCGCCCGATGCAACAAATATGCCAGCTGGGCTTCTAATTAAATGCTAAGTAATAATATTTTAGCATGAATAAACAACTTAAGGTTCCAAAGTAGGGAACCACACCAATTAATCACCATAAAGATGCAAACGATTACTCATGAAGAGTTCAACAACAACGAACACAAGAAGTTTCTCATAAAAGAGCACAACAACGATAAACGGAATTTCTCATAAAGAGCACAACAACATTGATCATTAACACAAGATGATTCCAAGACAAGGACCATACCAAACACATCCTAAAGATGATACCCACGAGTTATTCATAAAGAGCACAACCCAAACGGTCGCTCACCAATGGCACAATGACTATTACCAAAATGACCCTAAACATTTACTCATAAAGATATACTAGGACTATGAACTCAACCATCTCATCACGCCTGGAATTCCAAAGTAGGAAATTAGAATGAATACACCTTAAGGTTAATCAAACCGTAGGTACCCAATTACCAATTCACGCTTTACCTTCGTTCGTAACGAACCAATCCTAAATATCCCAAACGAATCCAAAAGGTTACACTTATCAGAACATGATCACGACAGGACTAAACCCTACACCTTGGTGTTCAATAACAACCCCTTAAGTACTATAGGTCATCGCCTAAAACCTAGACCAAGTCTTACGCGAAATTCAATTTGGTTGGAACAAACACGAACACATCATAAGATGCCCAAACAATACTTGATCAAATTACATAACACTATTGTTCACAAAGGAACCAATTTTAATTATTAAAGTGTTCCACGGTTTTATCTTAAGTTAATTAGAAGAAATAAACCTCAACTAGTTAAGCCTTAAGTCTTAAACCAAGCAAAAAGGTCAAATTCCTGGAACAGGGGTCGGGCGGGCGCCTGGAATGGGGCAGGCGGGCGCCTGAATGACCAGAAGGTCTGGCCATTAGAAAAGGGCATGTAGGTGGGCGCCTGGTCCACCACAGGCGGGCGCCTGGTCTACGGGTGGGAGGAATTCAGCAGCTGGGTTCTCCAAAATGCCTTACCAATTCATACCAAATTCATAACACTTAAAATCAACACTCCCAACAAGGTTTCTAAGGTATCCAAACCTCATTTAACTAGAAAGGGGATCTTAACAACACCCTTTATCAACCAAATTCAAGAATCAAAACCAACATTCAAGATTCCACCATTTTTAACCAAAAACTCAAATAAATTCCAAACAAATTCAAAACCCAACCAAACTTCAAATATAACACATCAAACATCAAATAAACATGATATGCACATTTTAGCATCAAAATGGGGGAAAAGTAACTTACTTGGGTTTTCTCAAAGTTGATGGATTTCGATTCTTTTTGGCTTCCTACGATCCTATCGACGATCTAAACATGTTTCACGTTTTAAGAAATGAGAGATTATGATGGGAAGATGGAGAAAATGAAGAGAGAAGGAAGAGGAAGAAAAACTTACCAATCTTAGAGAGAGGGAGAGAAAAGGGCTGGGAATGGGAGGGAGTAGGGTGAGGGAGAAGGAGGTGTAGGGAGAAGGTGGGAGAATGATTAAAAAAAACTTACACAAAGACCCCCTCCTCAATACTACCCAATTCAATACTCCCCACTAACAACTAAGACCCAATATTTCTACACTAGCACAAATGGCCCAAATAAAATGCTAAGCATAAAAATTATGACACATAAAATGCACACATAATTATTTAAATAAACCATAATTTAAATAAATAAATAAATAAGCAAATAATTAAATAATAATTACTTATTACTAATAAAATAGAGCCTATATTTCGGGTCGTGACATCATTCCTTCGAGGGGCCCAAGCTTTACATCTCTCCGAAGAGGGACAAATCCATTTAGCTTATTATTCTTCCCTACGTGAATCTGATTATGCCAATCATACCCTTTATAACTACCGTGTTAAGGCAGCGTTTGAATATGTCAAACATAATCTTCATCAAGTGGAAGACTATAATAACTTCATGTCTAAGGATTCAAATTACATAACTAATATGAGATTTATATATGACATAGACCATGACATAAATCTCATACAGCGGGTCATGTCCAGTACCTTGTTCCAAACAAGTACCTATAAATCTAACATGATCATCCCATGATCATTTAGCCTTTATACTAGTGCTTAACAAGCTCTAGGGATGAAGATTATTATAAGCAAACATGAGCAACAATAATAATCTTATTATCTCTTTATCATTATGAATAAAATGATAACTTATACAACGTTTAACAAACGTGCCTAGGGCACCAACACCAACAATCTCCCACTTGCCCTAGGCCCAATCTCTAGTTATCCAATACCCATGGACCTAACATGACCATCATGTTTAGCTTGTGGAACTTCCTTTGTTAGTGTGTCCGCAACGTTATCATTACTTGGTACTTTGCATATATTTATGTCTCCCTTATCAACGATTTCTCGAACGATAAGAAAACGCCTAAGTTTGTGTTTGGATTTAGGATGTGATCTTGGTTCCTTTGCTTGATTCAATAGCACCACTATTGTTACTAATAAGGTCTATTGGATTAGCAATACTAGGACCCATCTCAAGTTCTCCAACGAACTTCTTAATCCAAACACTTTCCATCGCAGCATCTAATGCAGCAATATACTTAGTTTTAGTCGTAGAATTAGTGACTGTACTCTGCTTGGAACCATTCCAACTTACAGCTCTACTATTCAACACATGCACAAAATCCAATTGCGATTTTCTATTTTATTTGTCGGTTTGGAAGCATGTATCCGAGATCATCTTCCATACCTCCATAGATCATAAGCGAATCTTTAGTCGTTCTAAAGTACTTTAAGAATCGCTCTCATAGCCATCCAGTGAATCTCACCGGTGTCGGATTGATATCTACTCGTCATGCTCCAAGCATTAGATATATCCGGCTTAGTACTTATCATGGCATCATGGATCCAATTGCCGAAGCAAATGGCATCTCATTCATTTTCTCATGCTCATCTTTTGTCTTTAGGACATTGAGTCTTGCTTAGAGAAACTCCATGTAACACTGACAAATGTCTTCTCTTAGAATTTTTCCTTGCGGAATCTTCTTATGACTTTGTCAATGTATGTACATTGGCTTTAAACCATTTAGCTTCATTGATATATCTCTATAGATCTTAATGCCAATGACTTATGCGGCTTCATCCATATTCTTCATTGCAAAACACTTTCTTAACCAAATATTTACAGATTAAAGTGTAGGAATGTCGTTTCCAATGAGAAATATGTCATCCACATATAAAATAAGGAATAGCACTATGCTCCCACTAATCTTCTTGTGTATACAAGGTTCATCTTCGTTCTTGATAAAACAAAACTCTTTGATTCATCAAAACGGAGATTCCCACTCCTAAAAGCTTGCTTCAATCCATCCAATGGATTTCCGCAACTTACATACTTTTTAGAATTTTCTTGACTATCAAAACCTTTAGGTTGGATCCAATACATCCTTAATTGAGTTCCCGTTGAGGAACGCTTGTTTTGACATCACTTTGTCAAATTTCATATTCCAAATATGAACATGTGACTATGAAAATTCTAATAAGTTTCTTGCTACCCATGTAAGTTTTTCTCCAAGAAAAGTCATTCATCTCCTTTGGGTTTTACACCTTAGGTTAGAATGATCAAGTTCCAAACTTGATTATTATATATGAATTGCCTTTTAGATTTTATGACTCCAAGCCATTAATCTAAATGTGGAGTTGATATTGCATCTTTGATAGGTGGTAAATACTTCATTCTAAATGAACTTTACCTCAATACTTTCTATTTCGAAATATCCAATATTTCTTCTAATAGATTGTATTTTATCATGTGTGCAAGTACTTGTATATCTTGAACGGATTTTCACAACCCCTTGTGAAAACTTGTTCAACTTCCATCATAGGTTAAATACTATTTTCTGGGTCTCGAACCATTCGAGATATGTTTTTACTCCCACTGATCCTTTTAGAGATAAACCTTTTATCTAGAAAAGTCTCATCATAAGCAACAAACCATTTGTTTCTTATGAGTAAAATTTTATCCTCAAGTTTCCTTAGGATATCCCATGAAAATATATTTATTAGATTTAAATGTGAGTGTATCCCAGACAACTCCTTTCCAAAAGGTCTCACCATCTTAAATCTTTATGAAAGACAAACCCAGTTTTCTTTCACCTTTTAACCTCTTTTGATGGAACTCAAATTAGTGTAATCATAGCGGTTTCAAATACATAACCTCAAAACAAATAATGGAAGATCATTCTGACATTGTCATCTAATGAACCATACCAAACAAGGTTCTTATACTTCCATGTAGACACATCATTTAGAATGATGTTCTTAGTGAAGTTAATTTGTGAAACCCTTTCACAACTTTAATGATGACTGTCAAATTCTTGGTTTAATTATTCATCATCATGATTGAATCAGAATCTTTGAACAGTTTTACCAAGCCCGACCAAAATTCTCTTTTAGCATTGCTACTTAATGCACCATATACATTGACATGTATTAGGTCAGGTAAGATATTAGCCTTTCACTATTTATAGTAAAAGATGTCTTGGTCCAAGTAAATAAGATTTTCATAAATCATGTGATTCCAAATCATATGACTTAAAACTCCGTCCCATGGAATTTTAGATATGCATTTCTCATTTATTTGATCAAAACAATAATGCATAAAGAATTTGATTATTTATGTCATAACCTCAGTTATTATTTCGTTCTTCAAGATTTAGGATATAAGATTTATTTATATGATAACACAATTAAGTAAATCATAATAAATAAAACACTTTTCTTATTCCAAATAAGAAATAAATATAATTCATTACCTTATAACAAAATAATAATTTCGGCTTCATAAGTAAAGTCACTTTACAAGTGTTCCACGAACAATGTTGCAACCATTGCATCATTACCATTCATAGATCAAACTTTACTATAAGCAGTCTTTCAATTTACTTATTATTGCGATATCCAATACCCAATAATTAAATTTAGAAAGATTAATTTATAACATAAATATTTCCAAGCGGTAGTCCCACTACCATTTCTTTTATTGATCATCCAGAATTTTGACTACAATTCTAAATGGTCAATCCAATTGCCATTTTACCAAATTGCATCAATTAGAGTTATTATTTTAACCACAATTATTTCCTTTAGGTTTGACAACTCTTGTCTTACCTTTCTTTTGGCACTTGGCCTCCTTTCCATCATGAACCATGAGCATTTGAGAACCTTTCTCCATTATCTTCATCTCCGCAGTTTTCAGCATATCATGCAACTCGAAGAGATTCTTATTCATTCCAAGCATGTTATAGTTCATCATGAAGTGATTATAACTTTTGGACAATGAATCAAGAATGAGATCCGTGGCTTGCTCCAATCCAATTGGACAATCAAGTTTCTCAAGATGCTCTACGTAGCCTTTATCTTAAGCATGTGAGGTTCCACATATTGCCCTTTACTCCTTTTGCAAAAAGTGAATGCAATAATGGTTTATACCTCTCTTGCTAAGATTGCTCTTTGAGACATGTAACTCAACTCCACGCCTATCCAATAGGCTTTCACAAGTTCCAAACTTTGTTGGAGTTTTGAGCACATAATCGCGAGCATGAGACAACTCACATTCCTAGAATCATACTCATGATTCTTGTGATTGTCTACTCCCGGCATTGGGTTCTTTAGGAATAGGCCCATCAAGAATGTACAACACATCTTCTTGCCTTAGAACGATTCTTAGGCTCAGGATCCAATCCATGAAGTTTGTACCATTCTCTTGAAGCTTTATCCTTATCAAGGATTGATCGCAACAATTTTAGTTGTCATTATCTACAACTTATGCAAAATTTCCAAAATTTAACAAGTACCAATCTCATTAAAGAGATAAATAATGTATTTTCCAAAAATACTCCCACTAAATTATATAACCTTCTTATACATCCAATGTATAATATAATTTAAATGGGCTAAGATCCAACTTTAATTTAATTTCAAGTACGCTTTGGCGCACCGCTCAAAATTAAATTAATTAGGTAGACAACCCTATCAATCATATCCCATATGACTCTTAGATCCTTTTCTGAGATTCTTTTAAATTGGGCTAATATCCAACTTTAATTTAATCTTGAGTCCGCTTTGGCGGACCGCTCAAAATCAAATTAATTAGGTAGACAATTTCTTATCAATCATATCCAATATGATTCTTAGTGATCCAATTTCAAAAGCATGTTTAATCTCATCTTTGCCTAGGCCCAAAACTGTTTTGACGCCTAATTAAGTCCAACCATTTTAAACGTATAGGAACCATTCAATTTAATGCACCTTGCGGAGGCAAGCCCACATTGAATTAATGAACCTGATCTTGCTCATATATGAATAAAATTAATGCACCTCGCGGAGGCGAACCCACATCAAAATCACCCATGTATAAACAAGTGTTTTAATCATGGCATGGCAAAAAGAACTTAAAACTTTATTTGAGGGTTCATCACCATATAGCATACAACACATTTATGAGCACACAAGATAAACATGTTACGCATCAAATTTAGCCACTAAATTAATAATCATTAATTTAAGCATAATATTTATGTGTCATTAGTTTCTCTATGATTATGAGGATGAGACTATTTGAACTTTGGTTATCATCTCCAAATCAAGACAACAAGAAGTGCGGCCGAACTAAGCCATTAGGCAACCACAATCCCGCACTAATTCAAGAAACCAAGAAAGTAGTCCATGTGGCCGAAACTAAGCAATAGATGGGCTCAATGAACGTAGGCCAATTGCATTCACAATTCCACATGGATCTCCAATCATTGAATCAAGAACTTTGTTTCTCAATTTTAGCAATTATGAACTCTTCATAATTCTAACTTCGTTTTATCTTTGAAACTTTGATTGCAATCAAGTTTGGGAAACACAATCTCGATGAACGTAGATTAGCACATCTATCTGGAAGGTTTTGGTACTTTTTGAGCCAAGCTGTGCGGCCGCCCAAACCCTTTTGTGCGGTCGCACACCTGCCCCAGATTTCCTTAATTTCCAAATTCCTCCAAAGTCCTTCGACTCAATATTCCAATATAGTCCTTATTTAAGATTCGTTCTATTGTGTGTGACCCTCTAGGATTACACTAAGTTGGCAATGGGTTCAAACATGAAACCATAAGATATGATTAGGTTCTAGCAAACCGTCATACCTACCCAAATAGTATAACTAGATACAAGTTCGCATTCCTTTAGAATATGTCATAATCCCTTTGTCCACGATGTCATTGAACACAAGTCATGGTCAATAAGTCAACTTGTATTGTTCAATACTTTCTCGATTCCAAATATGTTGATAATCCAAATGACATTGATCCAATCAATCCATTTGAGTTTGGCCAAACATTTCACCAACATCATTCCTTTGAGGGGCCCAAGCTTGACATCTCTCCGAAGAGGGACAAATCCATTTAGCTTATTATTCTTCCCTACATGAATCCGATTATGCCAATCATACCCTTTATAACTACCGTGTTAAGGCAGCGTTTGAATATGTCAAACATAATCTTCATCAAGTGGAAGACTATAATAACTTCATGTCTAAGGATTCAAATGACATAACTAATATGAGATTTATATATGACATAGACCATGACATAAATCTCATACAGCGGGTCATGTCCAGTACCTTGTTCCAAACAAGTACCTATAAATCTAACATGATCATCCCATGATCATTTAGCCTTTATACTAGTGCTTAACAAGCTCTAGGGACGAAAATTATTATAAGCAAACATGAGCAACAATAATAATCTTATTATCTCTTTATCATTATGAATAAAATGATAACTTATACAACGTTTAACAAACGTGCCTAGGGCACCAACACCAACACTGAGCTCCTTATTTAATTGATGTAAAAGGAGAACGTAGGCAGCGTTTTGGTTCGGTCTATTCAATAAATAAAATCAAAGTCTTGTCTTCTTATTAATTGAATGTATTTCAAGAAAACAATAAGAAAGTTAAAGAAAATAAATAAAATACTAAAAGTCTAAACATTGGTCTATCTATTGGCAATCTATCGATACTCCTAAGGATCTATTTCTTCCTTAACTTAGTAGGGGCTTGATCACGATCCGCCTTGTCATCCCTCTTCCTCTTGAACCAAGGTATCTCGAAACTCGGAGGAACATCAAGACGACTGAACACCGAGGGAGTCAGTCTCGCGAACACATGAGGCCTATCTAGAGCTTGGAGTTTACCAGGAAGTCCGTTTGCTCTCTTCTCGTAAAAGTCACTCTCTAGGAAGTCTTGAGTGGCATCTGCTCTGACATTATAAGGATCCTCCTTAGCTTCCTTCTTCCTCAAATTCAAACTAGGCTCAAATTGGTCCCCCAACAGAAAGCGACGGATCTCATCAATACCCTCAACATTGGGATGGAGTTCCGAGAGAAACCAATCTAAGTATTTGTCCGACAAATAGATACTTCATCCATCATGACGAAGATTGGTCCAACGATCCATAGTGGTGCCTTGCCCCCAAGCGCCAGCCAAGCTCGTAGAGAACTCTGAGTCCATGAAAGAAACATCTCGAGGCCGTCCCCCTGACAAGAAAGTGTCCTGCTGTTGACCGAATTGTCGCATTACCCTCCGAGCAAAGTAGAAAGAAGAATCCCTCAAGCCCGGAAGAACGACCCTGTCGTACCCGAGGGTATTAGCTACAAACCTCCTCACCCTCCAAAAGGATGGGCACCAAGCGATATCATTGGTCTCTGCTTTATCAAAAAGATGAGCCCACTCCTCAATGCTGAGACCCTTCACTAACAGTCTCCGCCTATGGAAAGTATAAAGAGAATACTCGACCGGAGAGTCCAACAGTTTAAAATGTTCTCTGAGCCAAATAGTCAACAACAATGGACTTCCTCGAGTCATAGAGCCGGTTCGGTGTAACTCATCAAGACCATGAAGGGTCTCCCCCAAGATAAGAGGGATTATGTTGAAGGCCCGTCCTCTAGCTTGCAGAACGATGTCCACGAGCTCCGTGTTCGCCATGACATACTTGCTCATGAAAAGCACGCTCTGAAATAAGCACAATTCCAAGATCCAGCACTGGGAATCCACACCGTGACCGCGAGTCACCCGACCTTTAAATCTCCTAGGCAAAGCCTGGAGATCAATATAGCGGTTATAAACATAACTCTGAGCCTCAGGAAGGCCAATGCTCAATAAGTCCCTAAGAGACTCCGCTGGTACCTTATCGCAATTAGGAACCGCAATCACCCCAGTCAAAGGCATATCCAAGATAGGCGCCATCTCCTCCACAGTAGGGACCATATTATTAAGTGAAAAGTTGAAGAGGTGAGTTGATGGATCCCAGAAGCGTTCAACTCCCTTTAAGAGGTCCCATTCTGGCTTTAGGTTCTTCAAGGTGAAAAGAATCTTGAAACCGAACATCTACACGAATCTCTCTTGGCGAGGTTTATTAAACGAGCGAAAGAACGTTGCTAAATCATTCTTGTAGCGTTCCACTAACTCTAAGTCCAAGGAGAAATCATCAACGATTATTGATGAAGGGACGGACTTGCTTGGGGCCATTGAGAGCAAAAGGTTGAGAATTTTACTCCAAAAGAAAGGTTCCCAGAACTGATTCAAGGCTGCATGGTATTATAGGACGGACTAGAGGTGTTTATATACAAGTTTGGACACCAAATCCTCGAGGAAAAAGGAGAAACAGCCGTAGATTGAAAGGATGGCTCGTACGAGACATCGATGTCTCGTACGAGGCATCTCCCAAGTCAGAACAACAGAGACTCTGCTCAGATTTCAAGTTGCTCGACAAGTCAAAACATGTCTCAATCACCCCTGAAATCCATCCAAAACAGTTCATTTACCACATACAAATGGCCCAACGTGAATCCACCTCATAAAATTATCCCTCAGTTGACCAACCGGATGTGAGTCGATACATTTACACAGTCAGAAATAAAACTAAAATTAACTAATGTATTATGTGCTAGAGTTAGGAAATAATTGTTGCATAGGTACAAACCGAAGAAATGAAAGATTGTCTTCGCCTACGAGGAAATAAATACATCATCAACAAAAAAAAGGGGGGGGGGAGAATGGGGGAATCCCATCTAAGACGTGTTGCCAGCCGCGCACTGTCATCCGTCAGTCCGAGGCCTCTTCCCGCAAGAAGCTAGCTCCACTGTCTGCTGAGCCAACTGTCCGACCAGCCCTGCTGTCTCTCTATTCATCCTCTTGGCATAGGCCATGAACTGGGCAAGCTGTCCCGCGACCTCTCTATACTCAGTAATGGGCACCTGTTGAGAAGAAACAAATGAAGGTATCAAAATCCTCAGATAAATGATAAACAGAGATATGAATTGGTAAAATGATGGAAATGACGGAAGGAGGGTCATAAAAATCATACCATGGTCGCGTCGGCAGGAGGTACAAGTTCCTCCGGCATATCATACTGCGCGGGAAGATCCTCGGTACTCTCTACTCCCTCAGCCATGCTGTAGGTAAAAGAAGCTGGTCCAAGCTGTGGACGAAAAGGGACGTGGACAACTCCCTAGGCCTGAGCCTGATCACCCTCTATAATCAGTCGGGGCATGAGACGAGCAAGGAAGTCCTGGTAATCAGCCTCCAAGGACATAAGGTCAAAGGCATCCTGACCAATAATGAGATCCCCTCTCTCGTCCTCTGCAATGGCATAAGAATTAAGCATATGTGCCGGCGGATCCAGAGGGACGATGACGTCGAGTCTGCCACCACCCTGCTGGCGAGAGACTCTCTCTCCTAAATAGAAGCATCCACCGCCAAGGCCAATCATCAACAGCCTCATACCGGCAAACCCATAAACATGGTCAATGCCCAAGCTCCGCCATGGGAAGAAGGCAACAGCGGACTCTGGGACGGCCTCCCACCTGTCAAAATATAGCCTCATGCGCTCCACTGTCATATCAGCCCCCTCGGCCTGCTCATCACGAGTATCCCTGTTATCCTGGCGCCACCTCAGAGTATCGGGGAACATACCAGTATTGTCTCGAAGATTGAAAGTAAAGAGACCAAACATGGCGTATCCCCAAGCCTGCAAAATGGGAGAAACATAAAAGAGGTCAATACACGATAGCTCAAATGAGGAATGCTATCAAAATAAACTGGGGCTGAAATAAAGGAGGAATACAGAAGAAGATGAGTATTGTACCTCCCAAGAATGGAATAGGAAAAGTGATTTGAAAATCACTTCCAGCGCCTGAAATGCCTCTGTTCTGCGCAAAAATAGAAAAGTCTCGTATGAGACATCATTCCCTCGTACGAGAGATCTCTAGAAAAGTCTCAGAAAACCATGTTTTCTTGAGAAATTCTAGAAAAACCCTGCTTTTAACAGAAAGGTCAGAAAAAGCCCTGCTTTAGACCAAGAGGTCGAATCTGAACCCGGTTCAAGATGGAACATTAAGTCGTCAACAAATGGATATTTTTAGAATTGGAACGAGCAAAGTTGTTTCTCAGTACGAATTTATCCTCACCACGCATCGAAGATCATGGGTGAGCAACAAGAATCTGCATCAGCAAACTCTGAATCCCACGACTGTCATCAAGGTGTAAGCTAATGGCACAGGATTTGCAATCAGTTATCCCACGACTATCATCAAGGTGTAAGCTAATGGCACAGGATTTACAACCGGGTATCCCACGACTGTTGTCAAGACGTAAGTTAACAACACAGGATCCTACCATTTGGAGTCCCATAATTGTCATCAAGACGTAAGTTAGTGGCATAGGATTTACTTTTCTGGCGGAAAGGCAGTCGCGTCAGAAGGAGAGGCAAGGTCCGAGTAATTGGCGTCTCCACATCTGGGTATCTCACGACTGTTGTCAAGACGTAAGTTAACAACACAGGATCCCACCATTTAGAGTCCCATAATTGTCATCAAGACGTAAGTTAATGGCATAGGATTCACATTTTCAACGGAAAGGCAGTCGCGTTGAAAGGAGAAGCGAGGTCCGAGTAATTGGCGTCTCCAAACCCAGAGTCCGATAATTTTTATCAAGACGTACGTTAATAACATAGGATTCACATTTTCCAACGTAAGGGACAAACTCGTTGGGAAGGAGAAGCAAGGTCCAGGCAACTGGCATCTCCAAAATCGAAGGTGGTTCGTCATCAACAACAGGGCATGTTCAGAATTGGAGTCAAAGAGATTGATTTCCTCAGTATGGATTGCAACTGGAGATGGTTCGTCATCGGCAAAAAGGAGTATATTTAGAATTGGGTCAAGGCTATTGATTCCTCAGTATGGGTACTCTCTAAACTCTAAACTTTACTTATCGCAAGTTTTGCTTTCAAAAAAATGATTTTCAAAATAACTTAAACCTCAGTTTTTGCGTATTTTCGGAGTCGAACTACGTTTGGTCTAATTTCCTTCCAAGGAATATGTAGGCAGCTTTTTAGCACGACCATACCCCTAGTTCAAAATGGTGTCTTTTCTATCGACGACGGTATTTCATCCATAAGTATCATCGCCGAGGGGCTCTGTAGACACCCCATTTTGGACATTCATTTATAATGACACTACTTCTGTGTCTCGCCTTTGATTTGGGTCAAAACTCATTAAGTTGGACATGTTTCGTTAAGTTTCTGACTGACTCCATTAGATGGGGCCAAACTGAACATTAAAACTATCGCAGAGGGCAAATAAGTGATTCCAGCACTTAGATGCCTCGTACGAGACATTGATGTCTCGTACGAGGTATCCCCAATCAGGTTTTTGGTCAGTTTCCTTGTTGATCTTAACCCTTTTCTTGGCAAACACTCATGCAATCCGGGAAAACCTAATGACCGATCCTAGAGTCCAAAAATACCTCTGTGGAGATCAACTCATTGATTCCCACCTCAACTTACCTTCTTGGCCAAAACCCTAGGTCAAAATCTCCTATAAATATAAGGTTCTTGAACCAGAAAAATGGTAGACTCTATATTCACCAAACAACCACTCAAAATCTGACTAAAGAAGTTCTTCTAATCAGCCCCTCTCTGATACCCACGAAATTTGGAGGATCAAGGCCTTTAGTCAAGGCCATCCATAGGATTCTTGAAGAAAACGCTTAGGTAAATCTTTGCTTTTCTATCTTCTCATTCCTTCTTTGTTTTTGAAGTAGTGTGATTCCATTAAAAGATTAGCCTAGTGCCTTTCCAACCCATGGAGATGGTCTCGAAGCACATGATCCGACATCCTAAATAAATAAGTGATTACTTATTTTTTTGTTTTTATCTTTTGGTACACGAATGCATGATTTTGAAATGATGATGATGATTTCTTAGCAAGACCAATCCTAGATTGGGTGAATTGGGTGCTCCTTGACCTTCCCAATTCATAACTTAACCCCCGAATCCAGACTTCTCGGTCCGTGTTCCGACAATAATATGATGGCGACTCTCAAATCAACAAGAAGGTGAATCGAAGGTCAAAAGCGTGCCATCGAAGCAAAAACCTTGCACGCAAACACTTAGAGATAGCTTTTTTGATAGAATGGACTAGAAAGTCAGCCATGTTATTCAGTTTAGTCCCTGAACTTAACAAAGTCATTCAGGAACTTAACGGAAGTAACATAAACTAAAAAAAAGTACTTAGAAGATGGAGAAACACAAAATAAAATGTGCAACCGGGGTGAGCGGTCCAAGGCGGGGTGTCTACAGAGCCCCTCGGCGACGTGGATTGCAAAGCAAAATGCGTCGACGAAAGAACAAAACATCCGCCAAGGACATCACCAGGAAACAAAAAAAGCAAAGACTCGATGAAAACAAGAATCTTGAAATTACCAGAGATAGGATTGCGCTCCCTGTGTGAGCGACTTTTGCTTATGGAAAGGGTGCGGTGATAGAAATCAGCCCACCGTGGCCAAGATTTAGAGTCTGTATAGAGGAATTGGAGGGACTCGGGAGTCTGCCTGCTGATGTAGAAGGACTCTAGAGTTTGCCTGCTAATGTAGAGGGACTCGAGAGTCTGCCTGCTGATGTAGAGGGACTCGAGAGTCTGCCTGCCGATGTTGAGGGACTCGAAAGTCTGCCTGCTAATGTAGAGGGACTGAAAAGTATGCCTGCCGATGTAGAGGGACTTGAAAGTCTGCCTGGTGATCTAGAGGGACTCGAGAGTCTGCCTGCTGATCTAGAGGGACTCGAAAGTCTGCCTGCTGATGTAGAGGAACTCAAAAGTCTGCCTGCTGATGTAGAGGGACTCGAAATTGTGCCTGCTGACTTGGAGTGGGACTAGAGATGAATGCGAATTTGTTGAGTAGAATTTGTTGATGAGGAGGTGATTTCGGTGGTTCACCGCGGACCAAATTTGTTGTTTTAAAGTTGTATGCTACTTGGAATCGCACTTGCAGTTGACTTTGGCGGGGTGTGGGCACAGTTGGCTGCGGACCACTTATTCTATATTCTTTTTTGAGAGGAAAAGCCGAGATTGACCTTGACTTTTGTAACCATCGAATTTAATATTTTCTGTTGCGGAACTTCGTGCTTGAAACACCCCAAGGTGGAGCTGAAAACTTGGATGGGAGTTGAATGTATATTGATGTGATGTATTTATTCCTGCATGGGAACTTTCACCTGGGCCTGATTGGACAAGAGAGCCGCGCGAGTTTGGCAGTTGATGTGAGACAAACCCGCGTTCCAGGTGGGTAGCAGGAGGCGCGCGCATTGCACATAAGTTCAGCATATATTCAGAAACTGCTCATTCTGTTCGAGCCAAGTTCAAAAATTTCCCAAACTCTCTGTATTCTGAGTCAAAATCTTACAAGGAAAACATACCAAAACGCTTCCTTTACTCATTTGGGGCCATTCTATCGAGGAATCATGTTGAGTTCTCATCTAACTCCTCCTTTTGAGATGCCCATGGGCGAAGAAGCCAAGGTCGGGGTTGAGGCCATGGACCCAAGACAGCTCACCTATGAGTCCCATACTCATATTTCCCACTTCATTTCTGTGGGATTGGTAAGAATTTCGCCTTCCCTTCAACAATTTTGCATTCTAGGGTCGTACCATTTTGTCCGTGATACTGCTGCAGTAACCCTTCTGATCATGCTTTCATGTTGTTGTCATTGTTGATTTGTTGTGAAGAGGATGTTTGGACACCCATTTGCATGTTTACACACTTGTTTGCACGTCATGCCATTGCTATGTTGAATTTCCTCATGTTGGGTTTGGCCATTTTCTAGCCATTATGTTGACGAATTTTTCTTTGTCTCTTGTTTCATTTCAGAGGTGGAACCATTTGACCGAAATCTGAGGTGGGGCTTAGGCACCCATTTCTGTATGGAGGAAACTGCTAGAGAATGTACAGGCTCGGGTGGCCGCTACATTTTTTGGCCCTTTCATTACCAGTCTGCCTTCGTTGAAGAATGATCCTGATGTGATTCAGGCCTTGAGGGAGTGATGGTGGGACACCACTCACACTTTCCACTTACCGATGGGCGAGGTGACTAAGACCCCGACTGATTTTACTGCTCTGACCGGTTTGCCCTTTTTTGGGGTGCCTGTCCCCTGTGGTGTTAGCGGGACTGCTAGGACGCCTGCCGAGCTGTTGGCTTTGGTTGACTGTGATCTAGTGGTGAAGAACTCCCGAGTGACTTGGGGGAAGTTTCGGGCTTACTTTAGAGTCCTTAAGGCTGAGTCTCGGGGAGTCACTGCTGACAGGGTCGAGGCGGTGGCTCGGAGTTTCATTTGGTTTGCTTTGTCCCACAACCTATTTCGAATGGGGAAAATTCTGCCTCTTTATCCTTGTTAGACCTTCTGATTGATCTGGATCAGGCTGCTCAATATAACTGGGGTGCAGCGGGCCTGGCTGCGTGCTATCGGGGTATGGACTTGACCAGCCGTTCGACTCAGAGCTCGGTTACCGGGTTTTCCCTTGCTTGGGAGATATACTCATTACTCTGTCCTTATCAGATTTTTGTCTTTTCTGTGTTGGTAGTGGTGCCCTAGGCACGTTTAATAAACGTTGTAATTGTTATCATTTATTTCATATCAATAAAGAAATGTTTTGATTATTATTGTTGTTCATGTTTACTTATAATAATCTCTGTCCCTAGTACTTGTTAAGCACTAGTATAAAGGCTAAATGATCATGGGATGATCATGTTAGATTTATGGGTACTTGTTTGGAACAAGGTACTGGACATGACCCGCTGTATGAGATTTATGTCATGGTCTATGTCGTACATATATCTCATATTAGTTATGTCATTTGAATCCTTAGACATGAAGTTATTATAGTCTTCCACTTGATGAACATTATGTTTGACATATTCAAACGCTACCTTAACACGGTAGTTATAAAGGGTATGATTGGCATAATCGGATTCACGTAGGGAAGAATAATAAGCTAAATGGATTTGTCCCTCTTCGGAGAGATGTCAAGCTTGGGCCTCTCGTAGGAATGATGTTGATGAAATGTTCGGCTGGACTCAAATGAATTGATTAGATCAATGTCATTTGGACTATCAACATATTCGGAATCGAGAAAGTATTGAACAAAAACAAGTTGACTGGTTGACCATGACTTGTGTTCAATGACATCGTGGACAAAGGGATTATGACATATTCTAAAGTAATACGAACTTGTATCTAGTTATACTATTTGGGTAGGTATGACGGTTTGCTAGAACCTAATCATATCTTATGGATTCATGTTTGAGCCCATTGCCAACTTAGTATAATCCTAGAGGGTCACACACAAGAGAACAAATCTTTAAAAGAACTATATTGGAATTTTGGAAATTCTGGAATTCTGGGGAAGTGGGCGACCGCACAGTATGGACTGGGCGGCCGTACACTTAGCTCAGTTTTATACCAGTTTGTTTCAGATAGTTGTGCGACCGCACAGTGGATTCTGGGCGGCCGCACAGTACTGTCGGGGGGAAGATTCCTAATTTGATTAGGAAACGAATTTTGGACGATTTTTGACACAAGTTTCCTATTTGGAATAGGTCCTACTTGTGTATAAAGGACCAAATTCGGCCAGTACTCTCCCCAATGATTTTGTGAGTCTCCAAAGAGTTTGAGAGAGATTATTTTGTTCCAAGATATCTTTTTGATTGAAGAACAAAATAATACACAAATAAAATTCCATATAGTCATATTAAATTGTGAAAGTGTGTTTCATAATTTCGGTCTAGCAACCAAGATCAAGTGTTCTTGATATTCGTTTGCATGTCGATACCGCTAGAGGGTGAAATTCATCATCTTCAAAGTTCGTGATTCTTGCTTTGTTCGTGATCAAGATTTCAAGCTTCTATCAAATTCAAGGTTGCAAATTTAGAGTCATCAAGGGTTAGTTTTTCCTAATATTCATGTTGTTGTATTTGACTTAATCATATGAATGGATCTATGGGCTTTGGGTTTCATAAATTTTAAATGCTAAATTCCGCTGCGCATGTTACTCCGAAACCCAACAGTGGTATCAGAGCCCCGTTCATGTCGATTATTTCAAATACCTAGATCATGTTACGTGTATATAAACTGTTTATATGCCTTGCATGATATGAATATTGGAATATGTGATGTTTATGTGTTATGTGATTTTATGTGGTTTATTGTTTTGCAACTTTAATCGCACGATTCAATCGCAATAAATAAATTATGATGGATTCAGAATTGTTGATTATTAATTTTTGATTGGATCAAAGTTTTGATAATCGGTGAAAAACAATTTTGAGGCAAAATTTTCGAACTACAAAATTCTGTACATTCTGATCATCTTGGGCGACCGCACATAATCACTTGGGCGGCTAATCTGCGTTCATCGAGATTGTGTTTCCCAAACTTGATCGCAATCAAAGTTTCAAAGATAAAACAAAGTTAGAATTATGAAGAGTTCATAATTGCAAAAATTGAGAAACAAAGTTCTTGATTCAATGATTGGATATCCATGTGGAATTGTGAATGCAATTGGCCTACGTTCATCGAGACCATCTATTGCTTAGTTTCGGCCACATGGACTACTTTTTTGGTTTCTTGAATTAGTGCGGGATTGTGGTTGCCTAATGGCTTAGTTCGACCGCACTTCTTGTTGTCTTGATTTGGAGATAATAACCAAAGTTGAAATAGTCTCATCCTCATAATTATAGAGAAACTTATGACACATAAATATCATGCTTGAATTAATGGAGATTAATTTAGTGGCTAAACTTGATGCGTAACATGTTTATATTATGTGCTCATAAATATGTTATATACTATATGTGATGAACCTTCAAAGAAAGTTTTAAGTCTTTTATTGCCATGCCATGATTAAAATACTTGTTAGTACATGAATGATTTTAATGTAGATTCGCCCTAGTGAGGTGCATTAAATTTATTTGTATATGAGCAAGATAGATAATGTGGGCACGCCCTAACGGGACACATTAACTATACGTTTAAAATGGTTAGACTTAATTGGGCGTCAAAACAGTTTTGGGCCTAGGCAAAGATGAGGTTTAACATGTTTTTTTTTTTGAAATTGGATTTCTTAAAGAATCTCATAAGAGGAACTAAGAGTCATATGAGATATGATTGACAAGAGTTGTCTACCTAATTAATTTGATTTTGTGTAATCCACCTTAGCAGACTAGAAATTAAATTAAAGTTGGATCTTAACCCATTTAAATTATATTATACATTGGATGTATAAGAAGGTTATATAATTTAGTGGGAGTATTTTTGAAAAATACATTGTTTATTTCTTTAATGAAAATTGTACTTATTAAATTTTGGAAATTTTGCATATTTGTAGATAATGACTAATAACCCTCAATCAATGTCGTTGCGATCGATCCTTAAGAAGGATAAGCTCGAAGAGAATGGTACTAACTTTATGGATTGGATCTGTAGCATAAGAATCGTTCTTAGGCAAGAAGATAAGTTGTACATTCTCGATGGGCCTCTCCCTGCTGAACCACCGCCTACTGCCCCTAGGGAAGAAAGAGACAATTACAAGAAACATCGTAATGATTCTAGAGATGTAAGTTGTCTCATGCTTGCTGCTATGTGCTCAAAACTCCAACAAAGTTTGGAACATTTGGAAGCCTATGAGATAGGCATGGAGTTGAGAACCATGTTTCAAGAGCAAGCTAGGCAAGAGAGGTACAAGACCATTGTTGCATTCACTACTTGTAAGATGAATGAAGGGCAACAAGTGAGTCCTCACTTTCTTAAAATGAAAGGTTATGTAGAGCACCTTGAGAAACTTGGCTATCCAATCCTATTGGAGCTAGCCACGGATCTCATTCTTAATTCATTGCCTAAAAGTTATAATCAGTTTGTGATGAATTATAACATGCATGGAATGGATAAGAATCTCTCTGAGTTGCATGGGATGCTCAAAACTGCAGAGATGAAAATTGTGGAGAAAGGTTCTCCCGTGCTCTTGGTTCATGATGGGAAGAAGGCTAGTGCCAAAGGAAAGGGTAAGAAAGTTGTCAAACCCAAAATAAGCAAGGCAAAGGTTGCCAAGGCTTCTGAGGCAAAACCCGATTCACAAAAGGATGCAATCTGTTTCCATTGTCAAGAAATTGGTCATTGGAAACGTAATTGCAAGGCTTTCTTGGAGGAGCAAAAGAAAAAGAAGGGCAGCAAGGCTGCGTCGACTTCAGGTATCTATATGATAGATATTCTCCTTTCTACCACTGATTCTTGGGTATTGGATACCAGATGTGGTTCTCACATTTGTCTAAATGTTCAGGGACTAAAGAATAGGAGACTGCTTAAAGAAGGTGAAGTAGATCTACGTGTGGGGAATGGAGCAAGAGTTGCTGCATTAGCCGTAGGGACTTATGAAGTCACTTTACCTTCTGGATTAATTCTTGTTTTGAACAATTGTTATTATGTTCCGGATTTAAGCAGAAATATTATTTCAATTTCTTGTTTGGATAATGAAGGTTTTAAGTTTCTTATTGAGAATAAGAAATTTTCTATTTATTTAAATGATGTGCTTTATGGTATTGCTAATTCATTTAATGGCCTTTATATCTTGGATGTCAAGAATGAAAATAATGTCTATCATGTAAATAAGAAATCTAAACCTAATAATGTAAATCATACTTATTTGTGGCATTGCCGTCTTGGTCATATTAATGAGAAGCGTATCTCAAAACTCCATGGGGACGGTCTCTTGGGTTCATGTGACCTTAGGTCATATGATACTTGTGAGTCGTGTCTTCTTGGAAAAATGACTAAGACACCTTTTACCAAGCTAGGTGAAAGGGCAAGTGACTTATTGGGGTTGATACATTCCGATGTATGCGGACCATTAAGTAGCAATGCTAGGGGAGGATTTCAATACTTCATAACCTTCACGGATGATTATAGTAGATTTGGGTATGTTTACCTAATGAAACATAAGAGTGAAGCATTTGAGATATTTATAATATTTCAAAATGAAGTAGAAAAACAACTTGGCAAAAGTATTAAGGCACTTCGATCAGATCGAGGTGGAGAATACTTAAGTCAAGAATTTGATGATCATCGAAAGAATTGTGGAATAGTTTCACAATTGACTCCACCCGGAACACCACAATGGAATGGTGTGTCTGAGAGGAGGAATCAGACTTTGTTAGACATGGTTCGATCAATGATGAGTCAAGTTGATCTTCCAATATCCTTTTGGGGTTATGCCCTAGAAACCGCTGCTTTCACACTAAATCAAGTTCCAACTAAATCGGTTCCAAAGACTCCATATGAGATGTGGAGTGGAAAGAAACCTAGTTTGTCTTTCATAAGGATTTGGGGTTGCGAAGTTTATGTCAAGAGACTTATCTCTGACAAACTAGCACACAAATCTGATAAATGTATTTTCGTGGGATATCCTAAGGAAACTAAAGGATATTACTTTTACAACCGAGAGGACAACAAAGTGTTTGTTGCCCAAACTGGTGTCTTTCTAGAGGAACAGTTTCTCTCCAAAGAAATCAGTGGGAGTAAAATAAATCTTGAAGAAATTCGAGACCCAGAAAATAACATTAAACCGATAGTAGAACAAGAACAAGAACCACAAGGAGTTGTGGAACCTGTTCAAAATACACAAGTAACTCGCAAATCTAGTAGGTTACGATCCGAGCCCGAGAGATATGGATTTCTCGTAACGGATAGTAATGAGGTGGAAATCATTGAGAATGATGAACCGACAACCTACCAAGAGGCGATGTCTTCTCCTGATTCGGACAAGTGGCTTGGAGCCATGGAATTCGAATTGCAATCCATGTAAGACAATCAAGTTTGGAATTTGATTGATGCGCCCGAAGGTGTAAAAACCATAGGATGCAAATGGGTCTTCAAGAAGAAGACTGACATGGATGGGAAGGTGCATACTTACAAAGCTAGACTTGTAGCGAAAGGTTATAGGCAAGTTCATGGTATTGACTATGATGAAACCTTTTCACCCGTAGCAATGATCAAGTCTATAAGAATTTTGCTTGCCATTTCCGCATATCATGGCTATGAAATATGGCAAATGGATGTCAAAATATCTTTCCTAAACGGAAAAATTCAAGAGGATGTGTATATGACACAACCAGAAGGTTTTGAACAAAATTCTAAAGTATGCAAATTGCAGAGATCCATTTATGGATTGAAGCAAGCTTCTAGGAGATGGAATCTTCATTTTGATGAATCGGTCAAAGAGTTTGGCTTCATCAAGAACGAAGATGAGCCTTGTGTATACATGAAGATTAGTGGGAGAATAGTGCTATTCCTTATCTTATATGTGGATGACATATTGGTTATTGGAAATGACATTCCTACACTTCAGTCTGTAAGACTTGGTTAGGAAAGTGCTTCGCAATGAAAGATATGGGTGAAGCCGCATATATACTTGGCATAAAGATCTATAGAGATAGATCAAGGAAGCTAATTGGTTTAAGCCAAAGTATATACATTGACAAGGTCATTAGAAGATTCCGCATGGAAAATTCTAAGAGAGGAACCTTGCCAGTGTTACATGGAGTTTCTCTAAGTAAGACTCAATGTCCTAAGACAAATGATGAGCGTGATAAAATGAATGATGTTCCATATGCCTCGACAATTGGGTCCATCATGTATGCCATGATATGTACTAGACCGGATGTATCTTATGCTTTGAGCATGACGAGTAGATATCAATCTGACCCCGGTGAAAGTCACTGGATGGCTGTTATAGCGATTCTTAAGTACTTGAGAAGGACTAAAGATTCGTTTTTAGTCTATGGAGGAATGGAAGATGATCTCGTTGTAAGTGCTTACACGGATGCAAGCTTCCAAACCGACAAAGATGATAGTCGATCGCAATCGGGTTTTGTGTTTATGTTAAATGGTGAGACTGTAAGCTGGAAGAATTCCAAGCAAAGTACAATCGCTGATTCTATAACAGAAGCTGAGTATATTGGATGATGCAAAGGAAGCTGTTTGGATTAAGAAGTTCATTACTGAACTTGAAGTGGTTCCTAGCATTGCTAATCCAATAGACCTTTATTGCGATAATAATGGTGCTATTGCTCAAGCAAAGGAACCAAGAGCACATCAGAAATCCAAACACATACTTAGGCGTTTTTATATCATTCGAGAAATCATTGATAGGGGAGACGTGAATATATGCAGAGTACCTACTGATGATAATGTTGCGGACCCGCTAACAAAGGGACTTCCGCAAGCTAAACATGATGGTCATGTTAGGTCCATGGGTATTAGATATATAGGAGATTGGGCCTAGGGCAAGTGGGAGATTGTTGGTAGTGGTGCCCTAGGCACGTTTAATAAACATTGTAATTGTTATCATTTATTTCATATTAATAAAGAGATGTATTGATTATTATTGTTGTTCATGTTTACTTATAATAATATCCGTCCCTAGTACTTGTTAAGCACTAGTATAAAGGCTAAATGATCATGGGATGATCATGTTAGATTTATGGGTACTTGTTTGGAACAAGGTACTGGACATGACCCGCTGTATGAGATTTATGTCATGGTCTATGTCGTACATATATCTCATATTAGTTATGTCATTTGAATCCTTAGACATGAAGTTATTATAGTCTTCCACTTGATGAACATTATGTTTGACATATTCAAATGCTACCTTAACACGGTAGTTATAAAGGGTATGATTGGCATAATCGGATTCACGTAGGGAAGAATAATAAGCTAAATGGATTTGTCCCTCTTCGGAGAGATGTCAAGCTTGGGCCTCTCGTAGGAATGATGTTGATGAAATGTTCGGCCGGACTCAAATGAATTGATTGGATCAATGTCATTTGGACTATCAACATATTCGGAATCGAGAAAGTATTGAACAAAAACAAGTTGACTGTTTGACCATGACTTGTGTTCAATGACATCGTGGACAAAGGGATTATGACATATTCTAAAGGAATGCGAACTTGTATCTAGTTATACTATTTGGGTAGGTATGACGGTTTGCTAGAACCTAATCATATCTTATGGATTCATGTTTGAGCCTATTGCCAACTTAGTATAATCCTAGAGGGTCACACACAAGAGAATGAATCTTTAAAAGAACTATATTGGAATTTTGGAAATTCTGGAATTCTGGGGGAGTGGGCGACCGCACAGTATGGACTGGGCGGCCGCACACTTAGCTCAGTTTTATACCTGTTTGTTTCAGATAGTTGTGCGACCGCACAGTGGATTCTAGGCGGCCGCACAGTACTGTCGGGGGGCAGATTCCTAATTTGATTTAGGAAACGAATTTTGGACGATTTTTGACACAAGTTTCCTATTTGGAATAGGTCCTACTTGTGTATTAAAGACCAAATTCGGCCAGCACTCTCCCCAATGATTTTGTGAGTCTCCAAAGAGTTTGAGAGAGATTATTTTGTTCCAAGATAACTTTTGATTGAAGAACAAAATAATACACAAATAAAATTCCATATAGTCATATTAAATTGTGAAAGTGTGTTTCATAATTTCGGTCTAGCAACCAAGATCAAGTGTTCTTGATATTCGTTTGCGTGTGGATACCGCTAGAGGGTGAAATTCATCATCTTCA
Organism: Campanula takesimana; assembly: GCA_026119855.1. Taxonomy (NCBI): domain Eukaryota; kingdom Viridiplantae; phylum Streptophyta; class Magnoliopsida; order Asterales; family Campanulaceae; genus Campanula; species Campanula takesimana. Next base: position 2,117,220 of record JAOWBW010000030.1, read on the forward strand.
AAGTTCGTGATTCTTGCTTTGTTCGTGATCAAGATTTCAAGATTCTATCAAATTCAAGGTTGCAAATTCAGAGTCATCAAGGGTTAGTTTTTCTTAATATTCATGTTGTTGTATTTGACTTAATCATATGAATGGATCTATGGGCTTTGGGTTTCATAAATTTTAAATGCTAAATTTCGCTGCGCATGTTACTCCGAAACCCAACATTCTGCACTTTCAACTGTGTTTAATTTCTCCCTTTGTTTCTGTTTGTAGGTGTGGGCTTTCGCTATTCTGGGGATGAGAGATTTCCGGATTGAGCGGGAGGGATAGCCCCTGTATCCTGACTGTGCGCGTTAGTCTTACAAGGCCAGAAATGTGAAGACCAGCACCGCCCCTATTAGCTTGGTTTCAGCCAGGCAATATCTGGATGGATTGAGGCCCGAGTCCGTATCTCAGTCACTATTTCCCTGGAGACCGATATATGGTGGCATAGAGCATACTCTACTACCCACTTGCTCTAGGTTACTGATGAGCTCGGTGGAGTGCATGGCTATGTATTTGGGAGAGAGAGTATACTGGCAGCATGGGAGGCATATAGTGGATTACCATAACCCGCCTAGGCCGGCAGTTCCAGAGTTCCCTCCTTTCTGCCCTCGTAACTGGGGGGCACTGTCTGAGGATGATATGGCCATGTATATGGTAGGGGTTGATACTACCCCTTTCATCTTTCTTTACCAGGATTATGGCATTTTCCGGGCGAACCATCTGATGCCGGGCTTCATGTATGCCGATCCTCGGGGAACACAGCCTGCCCTTTTGACTTCTACGCAGTTCTACCCCACTGGGGCAGGTTACTGCTTTGATCCTCCTCTGCCTCCTTCGTACTATACTTACTCCAACTTTGGGGTTGTTGATGAGCAGAGGGAGATTGTCCCTGAAGATATGTCACCGGAGAGAGAGCCTCCTGCCCAGACCGCTGTGGTATGACTTTTTCTTTTCTTTCGCATTTCTGATTATGTCTCGCTTTCTGTCCCAGTCTGTTTTATCCCAGTATACGGATGTAGTTTCCTATTTCAATTGTGACAGGTACCCGTGGCTGCTTATAGGTATATAGGCCGCCAGAACAAAGGGATAAGGAGCAGGCTGCGCCGTCTGGAGGAGAGAGTGCTAGAGCTCTGTAGGGACATGGCGAACCTGACCAGGGAGGCTGCAGGGACCATATCTGGAGCTGTTAGAGGCATGGTTCGGGGTGCCCGTGGTATGGGGCGAGGATGCAGAGATGCTTCTCTTGATGTGGATGAAGCTGTGCAGTCGGCTAGGCAGTCGCTGAGTAGGAGCTTGAGCCGTGGGGGTGCCAGTTCGTCGGTAAGGGCGCCAAAGAGAACCCGTCATGAGATCACCGTTTAAGAGTCTGAGGAAGAGTCTGATGATGATGAGGAGACCGAGAGCGGTAATGAACACAGTTCCGCTGATGATGATTCAGAGTAGACTGGGGAGGATGAGTAACCGTGCCTATTGGCTGCGCCATTAAAAAAGAGTTGCCACTTATTTTCCTCGGTTGTAGTGCAAACTAAGTGCTCGTCGGGAAACTGTAAGTCCTCCCCCTTCACTTCATCACACGGAAATTCAGCAAGCTGATCACTGAACACTTTCCCCCTGATGGATTTGAGTGTGACGTAAGTGATATCATAGCTGGCGAGCATGAAGTACCACTTAGCTATCCTTGTTGACATAAAAGGCTTCTCAAAGATGTAGCAGAGAGGGTCCACTTTTGCAACTAGCTTGATTGGAAAGGCTTCCATGTAATGTTTGAGCTTTTTAGTAACCCAAACTAGTGCTGTACATGGCTTCTCCAAGACGGAGTAGTTCTTTTCGCCCCCTTGAAATCGGCGACTGACAAAATAAATATCATTCTCCTTTGTGGAGTTTCGTTGCTCTTGTGCTAGCATAGCCCCAAGGGCTTCATCGTTCACCGTGAGATAGAGAAAGAGAGGCTTCTCCTTGTGAGGTGGAACCAAGACTGGGGGGCATGTCAAGTAATGCTTCACTTGGTCAAAAGCTTCTTAGCAAGCGTCGGTCCATTCTAGAGCCACATTCTTCTTGAGTAGCTTGAAGATTGGCTCACACATGGAAGTAAGCTGGTGTACAAACCGACTGATGTACTGAAGTCTACCCATGAAACCTTTGATTTCTTTTTATGTCTTGGGAGGAGGCATGTCAATGATTGCCTTGATTTTTAAGGGATCCGCTTCAATTCCCCTTTCCGTGACCATGTAACCAAGAACCTTGCCTCGGATAACCCCAAAAGTGCACTTTACGGGATTGAGCCTCATTATGTGTTGTCAAAGCCTTTCAAAGAACTTGCGGAGGTCGATCAAATGTTGAGCGTCGATCCCCTTAGAGTGGATAATCATGTCTTCCACGTAGACCTCGATCTCTTTGTGAATCATGTCATGGAACAAGTCTGTCACGGCCCTTTGGTAAGTAACCCCAGTGTTCCTTAACCCAAACGGCATAACTGTGTAGCAAAAGGTGCCCCACTGTGTTGTGAAACCAGTCTTGTGTTGATCCTCCTCGGCCATGAGAATCTGATTGTACCCAGCAAAACCATCCATAAACGAGTGGACCTCGTAGGCAGCAGTGGAGTTGACTAGCATGTCAATGTTGGGTAGTGGAAAGTCATCCTTTGGAGAAGCTTTGTTCAAATCCCAAAAGTCCATACATACATGGACTTTACCATTAGCCTTTCTGACTGTGACCACATTGGCTAACCATGTCAGATACTCAATAACTTTGATGAAGCCCACATTGAGAAGCTTCTCTATCTCTTCTTTGACTTGTAAAGACCATTCTGGCTTGATCTTTCCGAGTTTCTGCTTTGTTGGCTTAACGTCATCTCTGATCGGAATCTTGTGTTCGGCGACCTTTCTGTCCAAACCCAGAATGTCTTTGTATGACCATGTAAATACATCCACGAACTCTTTGAGAAGTGCAGTCAATCTGTCTTTCTCTTCCTCCTTGAAGAAGCTTCCGATCTTGGTTTCTTTCGGCTCTTCATCGGTACCCAGATTAACAACATGCAATTCTTCGTCAGCCCCTGGACCATTTTCACCACGACTACGGACCTGTTGAGCAAGCTCATGTAAGTATGTTGTGTTTTCGTGGTCTATTTCATCATTATTTGAATCGTTATTAACCAGTTCATTAGATTCATTATTAGTTAATTCATCATTCATGATGTTTGCAATCTCAGGGTACTCAGAAAGATCAAATTTTTCATTAACAAAGAAAGGGAACACACGCTCGGCTATGGACTCCATATCCTCTTGGGTGAGGGTATCGGAAACACTCTCGGACTCGAAAGTGAATGTGAACAAGTCTTCCTTTGTGACCTTGTGCGGAATGCAACCCATCTTCTCGACCAAGAATTCCTCGGATACCACGGGTCCCTTCGTAGAATACCAGTTGTTGATCGGCTCGAAGCTTGGCTGGATTTCGCTGATAGTTTCCCTTCTCGTGTCGGTGTCGTAGATGACATTCACTTGGCACTCATCCATGATGGCCAATTCTCCGAACATGGAGGCTAAATCCGTCAATTCTTCCCCCAGGGTAATCTCTATTTTGGACTCTATGGTCACTTTCTTCCCCCCACCATTCTCGAGGCAACATGGGAGTTGGTTCTCCTTCGGATTTGTGAATTGCACAGTCGGCAAAGACTTCAAGACCGAGCTTTCTGATGCCCGTGCTGTTAACCCATGGCTCGGGAAAGATCACGTATGGGACGTCTTCCCCCTGACGGACAAAGTAGCCATTCAGTGTCTTGCGATAAGGCCTTAAATTGTGAATCTCATAATGACGGCCTTCCCTCCGAGCTTGGGCCTTCTCATTCTTGACGGCTTGCTCGTACTTCAAGTCATCTTTGGAAGGCTCGTACCCCAACCCGAACTTGTCTTTGACAAATGAGACCTCTATGGGTTGCATTCTCCCTTGTTGATATTTCCCTAGGTCTAAACCAGGGAAGTAATTCATATTCCTCATCATGCGGAGGACTTTGCGATTGCCGAGGGTCCATGATCCATTTCCCCCTTATTCATCGATGGCGTTGATTGAGACGCCTGAGAGGGTGGAGTCTTCTAAACCGTGTTGGACTTAGTGGATGGGTTCCCCTTTTTTGTGGATAGTGACGTTTTCTGCCATGACGGTCACTATTTCATCCCCATTACTAAACTTGACACACTGATGGAGATTCGAAGGGACGGCATTGGAACTATGTATCCACGGTCGGCCTAAGAGCAAATTGAATGAGGAAGGCACATCGAGCACTTGGAATGGGACGGACATGACCATGCTTCCAAACTCGATGTCTATTTCCACCATACCCATGACTGTGCGGGCAGTGCTGTCCTATCCTCGGATCATTTGAGTAGAAGGATTTAAGTCCGAATTCTTAAGCCCCAGTATGCCCATGATTCGGCCGGGCATCAAGTTGAGTGCGGAACCACCGTCGACCAAGACTCTTGAAATAGGTCTCCCCCTTGCTCTTACTTTAAGATAAATGGCCTCATTGTGATTGGACCCAAATGGTGGAAGGTCCATGTCGGCAAAAGTGATGACATTGCCAAAATGAATGTGGCCTATCATTGCAGTGAGGTCCTCAGGAGTTGTGTCGGGAGAGACTGATGTGTCATCGAGATCACTGATGACAAGAACTCGGTGCTTCTTTGAGGATGCAATGAGGTCCCAAATGGAGATGTTGGCTTGAGTTTTCTTGAGTTGAACCAATAAATGGTCTTCGGGAGTGTCGCGAGCTTGCGATCTTTGAGAATAGGTGCTTGGTGCAGAAGTAGTGGGGTTGTTTGCTATGACTCGTCTGGATCGAGTTAGCATGTTGACGTTCCCATCTTGCCTCTTTTTCCTATTCTCTAGTACTTCCCTCATTACCTCATCATAAGTCACAACGTAATAAGAATTGTCAAATTTATTCATCATATTGGAGGCCTCATTCACAATTGGGATTGTTGGTCCCAAAGGGCAACAAGGGTATGAAAAATAGCTAGAGGGGGGGGGTGAATAGCTGTTTTAAAATTATTTTCGTACCCTTGATAAACTCAATTGCAAATGCGCACTTTATCAAATAAGCGTTATGATATGCGCCTAAGTGAGTGAGTGAAATGCACAGCGGAATTTAGTAATGGAAATAGGCGCAAAGTATGATAAAGGGGGCGCACACACACTCTAAGTATTTTGGCTCAAAGTGGGTGAAATAAGAAACTAAGGCAAATGATATAACAAACACAACACAGTTCAATCAATCAATCTACAATGAATAAACAATCAAATAGTTAGATATGATATGAACTTGAAAGGAAATAGCAATAAGTAAGTACGCGCTATTTGGAGAGGTTCGATCGGAGAAATGATCTACGTCCTCTACCAAGATGGTTAGTCTTGGATTTTCTAAAGGAGATCTTATTATAAGAGAGAGTTACAAATTACAATCATTCGAGCTTATACACTAACTCAAGATCTATTTATATGAAAGAACAAATCCAAAACAATAACCGGTGTATCTCTTAAAGAAAGATCTAAGTGACCAAACTTAAAGAGGTGCCTGTGTTATTTTAGATTCAAGGCTCTTTAGATCTTTGAGATTTAGAGCACAAGAAAACTATAGTGTTTTTGCTTGAGGATCTGGGCTAAGGATGAAGTTATGAAGATGTTCTTGAGAATTCTGGAAATAACAAAGGCAATCTTCAAATCTTCAACAAATGCTTGAGAGAGAAATTCTTGAAATGCTTAGCAACTTCAAATGTCTGAAGTTATGGGGTATTTATAGTAAACTCCCAAAAAATAGCTGTTGGAAATCCTTGTGGATAAGATAAAAGGACAAATGTGATGTCGCTCATTGAGTGGAGCATGCGTGCTTTATAGCCGTTTAGACACATAACATAAATGTGACCGTTTTGGGCACGTGTCATCAGATGAAGGCGCATACGTATCTTTTAACCACCGTTGGATCATTGGCGAGGTTTGAATCTCTTCAAGTCTTCATGTCTTCAATAAATCACTGAGTGTTGAATTAATACTTTGAGGCGCGTTGAGCCATTGGGGCGTGTAACACATGTGCGCGCTGAGAGATCTGGGGCGTATGAGCTAATGCTAGGCGCATACTCATGCGTGCGTCTAAGGAGGCGCATGGCGCAAGAGAGAGGCGCATGGCGCGCGGTTCAAAGTGAACATGTGATTTTTCTTGAATCTTGATCTTCTTGCCCTATTCCTAAGCCTATTCTATTACAATGGACAACCTAAAAAATGAAGTATAAATACTTCTTATATGTGGGTCTAAATTCCATGAAATAAAACTTAGGTGATGGATCAATCAAATCTAATCAATCCTATTACATTGAAACTCAGATATATGTGGGCATACCCAACAATCTCCCCCTATTTGATTGATACCATTACCTACTATGTCGCGACCCGGGACCCCGCGGGCCCCGGGACCGCGAGCTGGACGTCGACTCTAAAACCAAAACTCAGAAATACTGAAGTTAAAAATTCCAATTGACACTAAAAGGGTGATGATCCAAAGTTTTACAAAACCAAGTTTGATAAAAACCAAATACAACTATCATAAACTTCCACAAGTTTATGCCCAACAAAATACATATATACAAAATCCTAATGACGTCAATGTTTGGTACAAATATCCCCAAAAGGTTACACATTGATATAATGTAAACCAACCTATATAACTTTCCCCAAAAGAATGGATCCACACTCGACGTCCTCAATCTCGTGATCAGCGAGACTAATCCTTAGCACCTGGGGGGGGGGGTTAAGGAAAAACAAAGATAAAAGAAAAAGGGGGGTGAGATAAATCTCAATAAGTTACTAATGCAACTACATGACATGCTATGATGCAAGAAGCAATAAGCAATAAGGAATATCACGTAGCACATAGCATTTATCACATAACAGATAGCAGCGGAAATAAACACATAACAAAGGATATAGCCAAGGTTTTCCAAACCGGAATATCCAAATAAAGGATCGCTGCGCAGCTTCAATAATCAACAAATCATCATCTTCGTAATAGCATGAAAGCCGAAGAGAAAACCCCGGTACCGGAACCAATAACCAAATGAAGTGTCACAAGGGACGGGAGACATGCCACAAAGTCATGCTCCAAGTAAAGCTAAATAAACACAAAGGAGCTAGCTCTTCTCACATCCAAGGCCAATCTGGAGGAGGGTAATAATGGGGCAAAACAATGGTCAACATCACAATGGACTTGGCCGTGCCATCATAATGTTTCGCATCGCCCAAACACACACAAAATACCAGCTGGACTTTCAAATAAATGCTAAGTAATAAATACTAGCTTAAATAAACAATTTAAGGTTCCAAGTAGGGAACCAATCCAAATAAATTACCGAAAAGGTGCATCAATCCAACAACACATCAAAAGATGTCCAAACAAATACAAAACGATACTTGGTCAAACTCCACACATATTTGTTCACAAAGGAACCGTTTTAAACACTAGAGTTATTCGCAACCCACACAAACAATTAACCCAACCGAATAAACCACCTCATACTCATTTCCCACTTTTATAACTCTAACACACTTCTTACACGGTTTACATAGGCTTACGGTTGACTTCTTATTGTTCCGGGTGCTTACTTTTAAGTTATAAACATTTAAGCCTAAAACAGGGGTGCTCGGCCGAGCAGTTCTATATGACTCGGCCGAGCAACCTTGGTTCCAAAAATATGACTCTCTGGTCTGCTCCGCTCGGCCGAGTCAAGGGGCGCGCTCGGCCGAGCACCTCCTAAATTCAGAAAACGCAGAAGAACCCAAGTAACCAAATTTTACCCAAAACTTCACCATTTCTCTAATACTCAAAATCAAGACTCCCAATAAGCATAATAATGCACCAAAACAACTTGTGAACTTGAAATGGACCTAAATAACAACATCTAGCTACCCACAACAAGATTCGAACCCCAACATTCCCAAGAACACCATTTTTGACCAAAACTCAAATAAATTCCAAATAAATTCTAAACTCAACCAAACTTCAAATATAACACATCAAGCATTATCTAAGCATGATATGAACATTTTAGCATAAAAATGGGGGAAAAGTAACTTACTTGCAAATTCTCAAAGTTGACGGAATTTGAATATTTTTGATTCTACGCGATCCTATCGACGATCTAAACAAGGTTCATGTTTCAAGAAATGAGAGAAGATGAGAGGAAGATGGAGAAAAAGAAGAGAGAAGGAAAAGAGAAGAAGAACTCACCTTTTTGCCAATGAGAGAGGGAGAGAGTGCTGGGAAAAATGGGGTGGAGTATGGTGAGGGAGAAGGAGGTGTAGGGAGAGGGTAGGAGTAGGATTCAAAAACTTACACAAAGACCCCCTCCTTAATACTACCCAACTCAACACTCCCCACTAACAACTAAGACCCAACAACACTACACTAACCCAAATGACCCAACTATAATGCTAGGCATAATTATTATAACACATAAAATGCACACAAAATTATTTAAATAAATAATAATTTAAATAAATAAATAAGCAAATAATTAAATAAAAAAAAATCATTTAATTACTTAATAAAATAGGCCTAGATTTCGGGTCGTGACATTCACTCCCCCTTAAAGAAAATTCGACCCGAATTTTAACGAGACTTACCTTAAACAAAAAGCCACGGAAATTTCCTCTCGGTCTCATCTCGAAGCTCCCACGTCGACTCCTCGATATTATGATTCCTCCAAATAACTCTAACCAACGCAATGCTTTTGTTCCTCAACTCTTGGACTTTGGCATCTAAAATCCGAACCGGTCGTTCCTCATAAGACATATCGGGCTCAATATCCTCCGGTACTCTCGGTAACACGTGGGATGGGTCATGAACATACTTCCGAAGGATAGAAACGTGGAAAACATTATGCAACCGGTCCAAAGATGGCGGTAACGCGAGTCGATACGCTAGAAGTCCAACCTTTCCCAAAATCTCAAACGGGCCAATAAACCTCGGAGCCAATTTGCCTTTCTTCCCAAATCTACGAATACCCACCTTCGGAGATACTTTCAAGAACACCAAATCACCGGTCTGAAAACTAAGGTATCGCCTTCGGTTATCTGCGTAGCTCTTATGTCAACTCTGGGCTGTTTTCAATCTATCCCGGATAACTTTAACTTTCTCAACTGAACCCTGAAGCAAATCAATACCCACGATCTTCGCTTCACCAACCTCATCCCAACAAATAGGCGATCTACACTTCCTTCCATACAAGGCCTCGAACGGTGCCATCTCGATACTAGCCTGATAACTGTTGTTGTAAGAGAATTCCACTAACGGTAGGTGCGAATCCCAAGAATCAGAAAAGTCTAACGAACACGCTCGCAACATATCCTCCAAAATCTGAATAGTCCTCTCGGATTGACCATCGGTCTGAGGATGAAAAGCCGTACTGAATCGCAAATCTGTACCCAAAGCTTCCTGAAACGCCTTCCAAAATCTGGAAGTAAACCTCGGGTCTCGATCTGATACAATGCTAACTGGAACCCCATGCAATCTAACGATCTCATCGATATAAAGGGTCGCAAGCTTCTCCATCGAATATCTGATGTCAATAGGCAAGAAATGGGCGCTCTTGGTCAATCTATCCACTATTACCCAAACACTGTCATACTTCCTTCGGGTACGAGGCAGTCCCGTAACGAAATCCATAGTCACATGCTCCCATTTCCACTCGGGAATCTCTAACGGCTGAAGTAATCCCGCGGGTCTCTGATGCTCGGCTTTGACCTGCTGACAAGTTAAACACCTCGATACATACTCGGCTATTTCCCTTTTCATATTAATCCACCAAAATTGTTGCTTCAAATCCTGATACATCTTCGTACTGCCCGGATGAATAGTAAACCTCGATTTGTGACCCTCATCAAGAACTCTCTGTTTAATTCCATCAACATCCGGAACACACAATCTTCCACGGAAAGTCAACACTCCCACCGGGCTAATAGAAAAATCCTCGAAGTTCTTTTCCTTCAATTTACCCATTATTTTCACCAACTCGGGATCTTCTTTCTGAGCTTCCTTTATTCTCTGAATTAGGGTCGGAGACACTCTAATATTCGCAAAAATAGCCCCATGTCTCGATTCACGAGGAGACCAATCTCGAACATCCTCAAGCATTTTCCACTCACGAACCATCATCGAAGCCACATAAGATTTTCTACTAATCGCATCGGCTACCACATTCGCCTTCCCCGGATGATAAGAAATCGTACAATCATAATCCTTCAACAATTCCATCCATCGGCGCTGTCGGTTGTTCAACTCTTTCTGGGAGAAAAGGTACTTCAAACTCTTGTGATCCGTAAAAATCTCAAACTTCGCTCCATAAAGATAGTGCTTCCATTTGTGCAACGCAAAGACAATAGCCGCTAGCTCCATATCATGAGTCGGGTAATTCTGCTCACTAGGGGTCAACTTCCTCGAAGCATACGCAATTACTTTCCCATTCTGCATCAACACACAACCCAAACCCTCTTTCGAAGCATCACTGTAAATCACTAGGCCATCGCTCCCATTAGGCAAAGTCAAGATCGGTGCGGTAGTCAACCTCTTCTTCAATTCCTCGAAACTCTTGTCACATTCTCGGTCCACACAAACGGAACATTCTTCCGGGTCAACTGAGTCATCGGAGTAGCAATCCTCGAAAACCCTTCAATAAACCTTCGGTAATACCCGGCTAAACCAAGAAAGCTTCTAATCTCTGTCACTGACTCGGGTCTCTTCCAATCCACTATGGCTTCAATCTTTGAAGGATCCACTGAAATACCGTCTTTCGAAATAACATGACCAAGAAATGACACCTTCTCGAGCCAAAATTCGCATTTACTGAACTTCGCAAATAATTTCTCCCTCGCAAGAACGGATAAAACTGTCCTCAAGTGCTGCTCGTGCTCCTCTCGAGATTTCGAATAAACAAGAATGTCGTCGATGAAAACCACCACGAACGAATCAAGATAGGGATGGAAAACACGGTTCATCAAATCCATAAACACGGCCGGCGCGTTAGTCAACCCAAACGGCATAACCAAGAACTCATAATGACCATACCGAGTGCGAAAAGCAGTCTTCGGAATATCCTCCGATCGAACCTTCAACTGATGGTACCCACTCCTCAAATCAAGCTTAGAGAAAACCACGGACACTTGAAGCTGATCAAACAAATCATCAATGTGCGGTAGAGGGTATTTATTCTTCACCGTAACCTGATTCAACTTTCGGTAATCGATGCACAATCTCAAGGAACCGTCTTTCTTCCGCACGAACAAAACCGGTGCTCCCCACGGGGAAACACTAGGGCGGATAAACCCTCGATCAAGCAACTCTTGCAACTGAACCTTCAGTTCCTTCAATTCTGCGGGAGCTAACCTATAAGGTGCTTTCGAAATCGGAGCCGTACCCGGCAAAAGATCTATACAAAACTCAATCTCACGGTCGGGAGGCATATCATACTCGGTAGAGAAAACATCAGGAAATTCCCGGACTACCCGAACACTATCAAAACTAGGGGATTCTTTCCTAGTATCAAGAACACTAGCCAAATACCCCTCACAACCACTATGTAATAATTTTCTCGCTTTTAAATAAGAAATTAAGCGAACCTTTCTACTCAGAGGACTAGCCTCAAAACAAACTTAGGCACATCGGGAATAGAAAAAGTAACAGTTTTCTTACGGCAATCCACAGAAGCATGAAACTTGCTCAACCAATCCATACCCAAAATGACATCAAAGTCGTGGATAGGAAGAACTACCAAATCCGCACAAAGGACTCGACCACAAATAACCACGTCACAAGCACGAAAGACTCGATCAGAAATCAAGCAATCTCCTATAGGGGTCGACACCTCTAGCACGTACGGTAAAGACTCAAATGCAGCATTTAACATGGAAGCAAATTGCACAGAAATGTATGAATGAGATGATCCTGGATCTACTAACGCTCGTGCGCTCACATTAGACACAGAAACAATACCTCCAATAACCGATGGATCATCGGTAGCTTGTTGTTGATTCATTGCAAACACTTTCCCTTGGACCTTGGGCTTTCCCGTAGCGTCCCTCTTTTGACCCTGATTAGTACCAACTCCAAACCCGGATGCTTGTCCTCTACCTCTCGGGCAATCTTTTACAAAGTGACCCATTTGACCACAATTGGTGCACCTTCCTTGCTTCTTCCAACAACGGTCTTCAGAATGACCTTCCTTTTGACAATACGAACAAAGCCTCCTAATTTGGCTCCCTTAGTTCCCGGAAGTGGTACCCGGTTTCCTTGGGATCGGTTGCCCTCGGAACTGAGATTGCCCCCCAAAGTTACCTCGGTTATCGGGACGGTGTTGTGGCTTGCCTTGCCCTCCCGGCTTGCTCGGGTTAGCTACTTCGGTCTTCCTTTTGTGCTCCCCAATATCCTGCTCTATCAAGTAGGCTCGGTCCACCGCATCTTGGAAAGTCACAATCCGTTGAGCAATCAGTTGAGTACGGATGGAGGTCTTCAATCCCCGAATAAATCTCATAGCTTTTTGTTCCTCAGTCCTCACCAAATAGTCGCAATACCGGGCTAATTCTATGAACTTAGCCGAGTATTGTGCTATAGACAACACACCTTGCTCCAGGTTGAGTAGCTCGATCTCCTTTCGGTTTTGATCAACAACCGGAATGAAATGCTCCTTGAATTTGCGCACAAACAACTCCCACGCATACACCGTGTGAGTATCATCCCAAGTAGCTTTAACACCTTTCCACCAATGCTCGGCGGCTCCCACAAGCTTGTAAGCCGCGAACCGGACCTTGTCCTCATCCGAACACCCAAATACATCATAAATCTTCTCCATTGACTCAATCCACAACTCAGCCTTCCTTACATCGGGTTCCCCATTGAATTCAACCGGTTTCAACTTCAGAAATTGCTCCAATCCATAACGGGGTGGTGCTTGCTCTACCCTCGGACCTTGATCATGTATGGCCTTCATGGCCGCCTCAAACATGCCTTGAAACATGGCACGGGCTTCTTCCCTTGTATCATTCTGATTCTGAGCCCCACTAGTACCTCCTCTGTTTCTTCTTCCAGACATTGTGAGTAATTACCTGCATGAGACATCAACCGTTAATCACTCCGCACACTACTACCCACCTAGGTCATACTAATCCACCTAGACTTATACATAGAGCTAATGCCATAGCTCTGATACCAACTGTCGCGACCCCGGACCCCGCGGGCCCCGAGACCGCGAGCTGGACGTCGACTCTAAAACCAAAACTCAGAAATACTGAAGTTAAAAATTCCAATTGACACCAAAAGGGTGATGATCCAAAGTTTTACAAAACCAAGTTTGATAAAAACCAAATACAACTATCATAAACTTCCACAAGTTTATGCCCAACAAAATACAAATATACAAAATCCCAATGACGTCAATGTTTGGTACAAATATCCCCAAAAGGTTACACATTGATATAATGTAAACCAACCTATATAACTTTCCCCAAAAGAATGGATCCACACTCGACGTCCTCAATCTCGTGATCAGCGAGACTAATCCTTAGCACCTAGGGGGGGTTAAGGAAAAACAAAGATAAAAGAAAAAGGGGGGTGAGATAAATCTCAATAAGTTACTAATGCAACTACATGACATGCTATGATGCAAGAAGCAATAAGCAATAAGGAATATCACGTAGCACATAGCATTTATCACATAACAGATAGCAGCGGAAATAAACACATAACAAAGGATATAGCCAAGGTTTTCCAAACCGGAATATCCAAATAAAGGATCGCTGCGCAGCTTCAATAATCAACAAATCATCATCTTCGTAATAGCATGAAAGCCGAAGAGAAAACCCCGGTACCGGAACCAATAACCAAATGAAGTGTCACAAGGGACGGGAGACATGCCACAAAGTCATGCTCCAAGTAAAGCTAAATAAACACAAAGGAGCTAGCTCTTCTCACATCCAAGGCCAATCTGGAGGAGGGTAATAATGGGGCAAAACAATGGTCAACATCACAATGGACTTGGCCGTGCCATCATAATGTTTCGCATCGCCCAAACACACACAAAATACCAGCTGGACTTTCAAATAAATGCTAAGTAATAAATACTAGCTTAAATAAACAATTTAAGGTTCCAAAGTAGGGAACCAATCCAAATAAATTACCGAAAAGGTGCATCAATCCAACAACACATCAAAAGATGTCCAAACAAATACAAAACGATACTTGGTCAAACTCCACACATATTTGTTCACAAAGGAACCGTTTTAAACACTAGAGTTATTCGCAACCCACACAAAAAATTAACCCAACCGAATAAACCACCTCATACTCATTTCCCACTTTTATAACTCTAACACACTTCTTACACGGTTTACATAGGCTTACGGTTGACTTCTTATTGTTCCGGGTGCTTACTTTTAAGTTATAAACATTTAAGCCTAAAACAGGGGTGCTCGGCCGAGCAGTTCTATATGACTCGGCCGAGCAACCTTGGTTCCAAAAATATGACTCTCTGGTCTGCTCCGCTCGGCCGAGTCAAGGGGCGCGCTCGGCCGAGCACCTCCTAAATTCAGAAAACGCAGAAGAACCCAAGTAACCAAATTTTACCCAAAACTTCACCATTTCTCTAATACTCAAAATCAAGACTCCCAATAAGCATAATAATGCACCAAAACAACTTGTGAACTTGAAATGGACCTAAATAACAACATCTAGCTACCCACAACAAGATTCGAACCCCAACATTCCCAAGAACACCATTTTGACCAAAACTCAAATAAATTCCAAATAAATTCTAAACTCCACCAAACTTCAAATATAACACATCAAGCATTATCTAAGCATGATATGAACATTTTAGCATAAAAATGGGGGAAAAGTAACTTACTTGCAAATTCTCAAAGTTGACGGAATTTGAATATTTTTGATTCTACGCGATCCTATCGACGATCTAAACAAGGTTCATGTTTCAAGAAATGAGAGAAGATGAGAGGAAGATGGAGAAAAAGAAGAGAGAAGGAAAAGAGAAGAAGAACTCACCTTTTTGCCAATGAGAGAGGGAGAGAGTGCTGGGAAAAATGGGGTGGAGTATGGTGAGGGAGAAGGAGGTGTAGGGAGAGGGTAGGAGTAGGATTCAAAAACTTACACAAAGACCCCCTCCTCAATTCTACCCAACTCAACACTCCCCACTAACAACTAAGACCCAACAACACTACACTAACCCAAATGACCCAACTATAATGCTAGGCATAATTATTATAACACATAAAATGCACACAAAATTATTTAAATAAATAATAATTTAAATAAATAAATAAGCAAATAATTAAATAAAAAAAAAATCATTTAATTACTTAATAAAATAGAGCCTAGATTTCGGGTCGTGACATACTATATCAAGGACAGACATTATACTTGATAATAACATGTTTAAATAAATGACTTTGATAAATCATGTCTCAAGTTAATGCACACACTAGTCTAAGATATAGATTTTTAATCTATTCCAATAAAGATAAAACATTACAAGTGGAAAGATAGAAACAACAGTTAAACACATTCAAAATGATATATGAGTTTTAGTTTTGAAATGTGTTTAAACAAAGTTTAAACTCAATGCATGAAAGTATGAAACAATTCAAATATGATTCATATGGTTTTAAACAATATTCAATGTTCTACAAACAAGAAGTTTGAGTGAACAAGGTTTAATAAAAGTGATACTTTGTTCTCATTAAAACTCGAAATATTAGAGTTGAGATTACAAGTTTTTAACAGAACAAGAACAAAGGATGTGCTAAAACATGTAAGCACTAAATTACTAACAAAAATTTCTAACATAAAAAAGATTCTAGTAACTTACAATCAGAAAGAACTAACTAAGGGTTGGGAGGAGGAGGAGGCGGTGCGTCATCATCTCTCAATCCTTATTCGATCTCACTCACAGACTGCTGAATTTGTTTAGACAGTTGATTACAACGGTTGACAAGAGTATGAGTTTCTGTGAGACCATCTCTGATGTAGCGCAGATGATCATCATTGATGTTTTGATACTCATCAATAGTGCGTTGAGTAATGGCTTGCTGTTGAGTGAGGTTTTCTGCAACAAATTGAAAGTTTGCTTCAACAGCAGCTTGCGCGGAGACAATATCAGAGTAAGTCTTTTCTGCGTGCCTGTCTGCGCTAGAATGAGCTGCACTGAAATGAGTGACAATAAATTTCTTCAAAACATCAAGTTTTAAGAGTAATGAATTAAAGTCCACTGGTGCGCTTGGGGCGCTCAAAGTAGGCGTTGGAGTGATAATAGGCGCTGAAGTAGAACTGCCATGAGTTAACCTCAAAGATTCCAACTCATTTTTTACTTGCCCCATTTTGTTCACTACACTTTGCAATCTCTGGCTATCACCTTCTGTTAACTTGAAAATTTTCTTCATGTCTGATGAAATGCTTGTCTCCATTTCTTTTATAGCATCAGCAAAATCTTGAATATTTGAAAGTTTGATTCCTCCATGGATGAGATCATAAATAGAAGTGATTGAATCTTTGAATACACCATTCATTGATTCTATCGCTCCTTTCCATTCTTGAGGAGTTAAGAAAATTCTGTCCTTGATAACAGCATCTATGTGTACCATCTCCCCCTTAATGGTAGCAATCTCTTTGGACTGATCAGAAAGTACAGACTCAATGCATGTCTGTCCCTGCTATAAGTTTTGGAGAAGAGAGATTACCATTGACATGTCAGAACTGGAAGGAGTGGGAAGAGGCGCAGAGTCTGGTGGAGGCGCATCAGAATGTAGAGGCGCATCAGACTGTTGAGGCGAAATAGAGGGATGAGGTGCAATGGGAGAAGGAATGGAATGTTAAGGCGCAGAAAAAGATTTGCACTTCTTCAATGATTCTTGCTCCCCCTCAACTAGATCATCACCTAGATCACCAAATAATTGAGCAGAAAGTTTGGCTCTAAAAAGTTGTTGTTCAAGAGTAGGAGTAGAAGATGGTGCAATAGTAACTTTGTTTTTCTTGCTAGGAGCAATTGTTGGAGGCTTTGGAGGAGGCGCAGTAGAATGAGGAGGCTCCTGAGGAACGAGGGGCACAGAAGGTGCAGGTGCGCTTACATCAGCGCTTGAGCCTGCGCCTTTGAGCCTCTCCAAATTTGCTAAGGCAGCAGCTTGCTTGATCTGAAAGTTTTCATCTCGTTTCCTTTGAGCTTCAAGCCTGCTAGCTTCCTGCGCCTTCTTCAAATCACTATCTTCATCAGAGTCCCTTCTGGAGTGCTTAGATGGCCTTGGCGCTTGAACAGTTTCTGCAATCCCTTTGCCTTTATCAGAATCCCCTGCACCTGGTTATGCGCTAGTTCCTTCATCAATATCCACTTCAGATCCTTAGTAGCTTCTGCGCCTTCACCTTCAGAATCTGTGGCTTCATCAATTAACACATGTCCTTTAATCCTTGGTGTGCGCTTAGTAATGCGCTTTCTGTGCTTTTTCACCACCAAACTGTCTAGTCCAAAAACTAGAACATCATTCAACTTGTGATCCTCATTCTCATTGAGGAAACGCTCAAGAATAGGGTAAGTAAGGAATATTTTCGTGAGAATGCGACAGTGAGTTTTAAACTTTGTTTTCCCTTCATTCTTGTTCTTTGTATATTTGTCTATCTGCTCCATCAGAGTTCTCAACAGAATTTGAGGCCAGTTCAAGATTTCTTTGGCCATAAGTGCTGCAGTTAATTCCCATTGCTCAATGGTAAACCGGTTCACATTTCCAGTTTTGAAAACAATTGAAGTACCAACCAAATGAGCAAGATGAGTCAACAACTCTCCACCATCCCGAATCTCAACAGACTTAATGTTGTTCTGAAGAGTGGAAATATCTAAGAGAGTGCGCGCAATGATATTCTGTGATTCAACAGAGTAAGTATTTGCACGTCCTATAACATTGTCAGGCCCAGTGGAGCAGAAACCAAGTATGTTTCTTATAGTAGCAGAAGTAATGATAATATCCACATCATGTACAGTAGCTGAAACTTTGTATCTCGTGCGCCCAGCAGATTCAGTCTTAATAATTTGAGCGCTTGAGAAGAATTCATCCACAAGAAGAGGAGAGTAGAATGGCTGATCCATTGTAAATAACGGAGTGAGACCAGAGGCACGTATGTACTCGATAATGTCCAATCCCATCGGAACTGAGGATAGATCAATGAGATCTAAAGTCTCACCGGGTTTGAAATTTGCTAGGTCCTGAAAAATTAAACATAAATTGAATTAGGAGTGAAAAGGGACGCATAGAAACATACTAATGAGAAAGGAAATATTAGGCGCATGGGTTGATTCGGTGCATATCATTAATAAACAGTAGAGGCGCATAAATAAATAAGAGGCGCATAATCAAATGAGCGCATAAGATAACAAGGCGCATTAAGAATGGTTCTATGTAGAAATTAAGGAAAACTTTAAACAAAGAAATTTGACTAAGTACAAAGTTAGGCGCATACAAGTTTTAGGCGCAGAATAACTTAGGCGCATAACAAATGTTGAGGCACATAAGGCATTCAGGCGCATAAAGGAATTAGGCGCATAAGGGTGTATTTAGGCGCATAACATGAGTAAAATTTTACTTAGAAAAAAAAAAACACACACAAAAAACACACAAACAAGTAAAAGACATAAACATGCAAGCAAACAAGATCAACATGAAAAATTTTGAAAAACAAGTTTTGAAAGTTTTGAAACCCAAGTCATGCAAAAATAACGAAGAACACAAAGAACATGTCTTGAGTGCTCGAAGAGCACCAAGAACACATAAAACATGAAACTTCACCAAATCAAGCAAACAATATATCAAAACGACCACACGAAGACGAGGATAACAAATATGTAAATCAAAACAAGTAGAAAACAACAACGAATCCAGAAAATGGATTCAAAGATTCGAAAATTTGAAAAGATAAAAATTTTAAGATTTTCAGATTTACAACATATATAGCATTGATCGTTACAATGTTGGATTCAAAAGACTTGAAATCACTAAATGAACACAACCCAACAAACGATTTTGAAAACGGATCATCGAAACAAGGTCAAACAAAGAAAATGACAAGTTTCGGGTTGTCGAAAAAACAAGAAAAAAATCGAAAATAAAGAGTTTAAGTTTCAAGAAATCATACTATCTCGTCTTGATTTGCTTTTTTAGTTCTCTTAGGACCCATATATATAGAGAGAAGAGAAAAAGGAGAAGAAATGGAGAAGAAATGAACAATAGAGAGAGAGAAAAAAAACGAGACTGAGAAGAGTGATGGAGCGTGTCACGACCCAAAAACTAGGCTCTATTTTATTGGTAATAAATAATTATTATTTATTTATTTGTTTAATTATGTATTTAAATTATTGTTTATTAAAAATATTTATGTGTGCATTTTATGTTTCATAATAATTATGCCTAGCATTTTATTTGGGTCATTTGTGCTAGTGTAGTATTGTTGGGTCTTAATTATTAGTGGGGAGCTGTTTATATTGGGTAGTGTAGGGGAGGGGCCCTAATTGTAACATTTCAAAATAATCCCCCCTACTCCCTCTCTTCTCCCTCACTCTTCCCCCATTCCCAGCCATCTCCCTCTCTCTCTCTTCCATGGGTGAAAAACGTAAGTTTTCTCTCTACTTTCTCTCTACATTTTCTTTATCTTCCTCTTGTAATCTCTCATTTCTTAAAACATGAAACTTGTTTAGATCGTCGTTAGGATCGTAGAGGGCTAAAAATATTCGAGTTCCGGCAACTTTGAGAAAATTCAAGTAAGTTACTTTTCCCCCATTTTTATGCTAAAATGCTCATAACATGTTTCTATAATGCTTGATGTGTTATATTT
This sequence comes from Campanula takesimana, assembly GCA_026119855.1. Classification (NCBI taxonomy): domain Eukaryota; kingdom Viridiplantae; phylum Streptophyta; class Magnoliopsida; order Asterales; family Campanulaceae; genus Campanula; species Campanula takesimana. The sequence goes on from JAOWBW010000030.1 coordinate 2,137,156, forward strand.
GAAGTTTGGTTGAGTATAGAATTTATTTTGAATTTATTTGAGTTTTTGGGTAAAAATGGTGAAATCTTGAATGTGAGAATTTGGTCTTGGTCTTGGTTGATGAAGGGTGTTGTTAAGGTCCCCTTTTGGGTTAAATGATGTTTGAGTGCCCTATAAATCTTGTTGGGAGTGTTGATTTTGAGTGTTATGAAATTTGTAAGGAAATGGTTAGGCATTTTGATGAACCCAGCTGAGAATTCTTCCCACCCCGTAGACCAGGCGCCCGCTTGCCCTTGCCCAGGCGCCCGCCTACTCCCCCCTTTTCTAGCACCTGACCTTCTGTTGATTCTAGCGCCCGCCCGCCCTAGGCCAGGCGCCCGCCCGCTCGCTGTTCCAGGATTTTGTCTTTTGCTTGTTTAAACTAAATGGCTTAACTAGTTTAGGGTACCTTCTTCTAATTAACTTAAGATAACACCGTGGAGCACTTTAATAATTAAAATTAGTTCCTTTGTGAACAATAGTGTTATGTAATTTGATCAAGTATTGTTTGGGCATCTTATGATGTGTTCGTGTTTGCTCCAACCGAATTGAATTTCGCGTAAGACTTGGTCTAGGTTTTAGGCGATGACCTATAGTACCTAAGGGGTTGTTATTGAACACCAAGGTGTAGGGTTTAGTCCTGTCGTGATCATGTTCTAATAAGTGTAACCTTTTGGATTCGTTTGGGATGTTTAGAATTGGTTCGTTACGAACGGAGGTAAAGCGTGAATTGGTAATTGGGTACCTACGGTTTGATTAACCTTAAGGTGTATTCATTCTGATTTCCTACTTTGGAATCCCAGGTGTGATGAGATGGTTGAGTTCATAGTCCTAGTACATCTTTATGAGTAAACGTATAGGATAATTTTGGGTTATAGTCGTTGTACTATTTGTGAGCGACCGTTTGGGTTATGTTCTTTATGATTAACTCGTGGGTATCATCTTTGGAATGTATCTGGTATGGTTCCTCTTTATGAAATTTCTGTATTCTAATACTCATTGTTGTTGTGCTCTTTATGAGAAATTCCGTTTATCGTTGTTGCGCTCTTCATGAGAAACTCTGTTATCGTTGTTGTTAAACTCTTCATGAGTAACCATTGCATCTTTATGGTGATTAATTGGTTTGGTTCCCTACTTTGGAACCCTAAGTTGTTTAATTAAGCTAGTATTTATTACTTAGTATTTATCTGGAAGTCCAGCTGGTTATTTGTGTATCGAGTCAGGCAATGGATAATGCTATAATGGCATGAGCCAAGTCCAGTATAGCATCGCCCATTGGTCCTTCTGTCCTCATCCAGATTGGCCTTGGTTGGGATGAGCTAGCTCCGTTGTGGGTATTCTAGCTAATCGTTTTGGAGCATGACTTTGTGGCATGGCTCCCGCCCCTTGTGGCACTTTATTATTGTTATTGGTTCCGGTACCGGGTTTCTCTTCAGCTTTTATGCTACTATGAAGATGGATTGTTTGATTGATGGGTTGATTGGTCGCTTCTGACCGGGGATTCCTCTTCAGCTTTCATGCTATTATGAAGATGATGAATGGTTGGTTATTGAAGCTGCGCAGCGACCTTTATTTGGTTCTTTCAGTTGGGAAACCTTGGCTAATATCCTTTGTTATGTGTTTACTTTCCGCTGCTATCTGTTGACTGTTAATTGTTACATGCTATGTGATATTTATCATTGTTTATTGCTTATTGCATTATAGCATGTCATGTAGTTGCATTAGTAACTTACTGAGATTTTATCTCACCCCGTTTATTTCCATCTCTGTTTTTCCTTAACCCTCCCCCCCCAGGAGGAAAAAGGATTAGGATTCGTGGATCGAGGAGGACGTCGAGAGGATTGAGGTTTTGGGGCAGGTTGTTATGTATCGGTTACATTATTTAAATGTATAACCTTTTGGGATAGTTTTACCATTATTGACGTCATTAAGAATTCTATATTTTATTCTTTTGGGTATAAGCTGTAGAGCTTATGTTAGATGTACTTTGTTGATTTAAACTTGGATTTGCAAAACCTTGTGTTATCATCTTTTGGTTCAAAATGGAATTTTTAACTTCTATATTTTAGAGTTTTGGTTTTAAGTCGACGTCCAGCTCGCGTATTCCGGAACCGCGGGTTCGGGGTCGCGACAGTTGGTATCAGAGCTATGGTTTAGCTCTATGTATAAGTATAGGTGGATTAGTATGACCTAGGAGGGTAGTGTGTTCGGAGTGAGTAACAATTGTTGTTTTATGCAGGTACTTGTTTGAAATGGCTCGAAGGAGAAGTGGTGAAAGTAATACCGGTAATGCAAATCAGAATGAAACAAGGGATGTAGCCCGTGCAATGTTTCAGGGCATGTTTGAGGCGGCCATGAAGGCCATATATGATCAAGGTCCGAGGGTAGAACAAGCACCACCACCCCGCTACGGATTGGAACAATTTCTGAAATTGAAACTGGTTGAGTTCAATGGGGAACCCGATGTAAGGAAGGCCGAGATATGGATTGAGTCGATGGAGAAAATTTATGATGTCTTTGGTTGCACCGATGAAGACAAGGTCCGGTTTGCGGCTTATAAACTTGTGGGTGCCGCCGAGCATTGGTGGAAGGGTGTTAAAGCGAGTTGGGATGATACTCACACAGTGTATGCATGGGAATTATTTGTGCGGAAGTTCAAGGAGCATTTCATTCCTGTAGTGGATCAAAACCGAAAGGAGATCGAGCTTCTCAACTTGGAGCAAGGTTTGTTGTCTATAGCTCAATACTCGGCTAAGTTCACAGAATTAGCCCGGTATTGTGACTATCTTGTGAGGACCGAAGAACAGAAGGCTATGAGATTCATCCGGGGTTTGAACACTTCTATTCGTACTCAACTTATAGCCCAGAGGATTGTGACATTTCAGGATGCGGTAGACCGGGCATACTTGATCGAACAAGATATTGGGGAGCATAAGAGGAAGACCGAGGTTGCAAATGCGGGTAAACAAGTAAGCCATGCTAAATCTCAACCGCAACACCGTTCAGATAACCGAGGTAATTTGGGAGCACCATCTCAGTTTAAGGAACAAACCGCGCTAGGGAATCCGGGTACTACTCCGGGGAAACAAGGGAAACAAGGTAGGTGGCTTTGCACGTACTGTCAGAGGGAAGGCCATTTGGAGGATAAGTGTTGGAAGAAGCAGGGAAAATGTATCAATTGTGGTCAACTGGGTCACTTCATAAAGGACTGTCCGAGGTTTAAGGTTCAATCATCAGGAACAGGAACCAGTACTTCACCGGGTCAGAAGAGAGATGCTTCGGGGAACCCTAAGGTATAGGGTAGAGTAATTGCGATCAATCAGCACTCACCAGGTAACGGATAATTTCAGGAGGTATTATTTTGCGTCGTGAGAGCGAGCGCGTGCATTTTAGGATTCATCGCATTTATGTGTTTCTGTGCATTTAGTTGCATTTATTTCTTCTGAGTCTTTGACTTATGTGTTGTAGGTGTCTACTCCTATGGAGGAGTTTAGGGTATCTGATGAAGTCTTATGTGGTTATGATGTGCTTAAGTATGGTTATGTCTCACCTGCTAGATTAGCCATGTTGCTATTACAAGATTTTGATGTTACTATTGCTTTAGTCTATTGTTGTAGGGGGATTGTTATATTCTCCATTCCTAATTTCTTAAAACTGTTTGAGACCGTTCCTTTGGGTAGAGTTATACCTATCTTTTCTTAATTGAAATCCGAGTATTTAGTTTCGGTCAATTTGTTGGGTGTATTTATCATTCGTAAGATTTTCATTTTCTTCCGAATAGTACCTAGTGTTTGGGGAGGAGCTTGGGTTAAATTGGGTTGTTGTGGTACAAGGTTGTAATGCTAATATTTAGATCAATATCCATATTGTATCGGTTGGGTTATAGGAGTTGAGGATTCAATGAGGATCTCTTAAGGAAAATTTTGGTCACTTTTAGTACATCTCCGTGAATGCATCGGAATGGATTAGTATGGAGAGGTGTACGATTTGTTATGGATGATGAGTTTGTTGTAGGAGTTATGATCATTAATGGTGGTAAGCGTGTTAAGTTAGAAAGGACTAAGTACATTTTTGGGAGAGTAATAATTTCTCGATTTATGTTAAAGGCATTTTGAAATTTTGGTTAAATAGTGGTTCTATGGTTTTAAATCCCTTCTTGGTGGCGTTTCCCGAATTGGATCAAGGGTATGTGAAGGAAGTGGAGTATCAATACTTGGGCATAATTAAGGAATATCATGATTTGGTATTGGGTCAGTTGGAACGTTGCTAGCTAATTGGTTTATTATGATGGTAGTACCATGGAGCCTAAGTATCATTAGGTTAATAAATGTATGTTTGAAAGACTAACGTGGCTTAGCTATTGAGGATTTGAGATTTGGTGATTTCCTTGGGAATATGAGCACAGATTATTAACTAAAAAGGGAGTTAGAGGAAATACCGTGAAGATAAAATTTAGATCATTTTCGGACTACTGAGTATTCGTAATTATTTTAGACTTTCAAGGATTGGAGTGTTATGACGATGATGTTATGGCGTAGATTTAAGTGCACATTTTGTATTAAAATTTTGGGTTTATATTACACCTCTAGTTTAAGGTGCTACCTAGAGCGAGAGCACTATAATGGGAATCCTTAGAGATATAGCCTTTGGTGAATATTATGAGGATGGAAAATTTCTTTAGCCTCTCATATTTTAAAAGCTAATTTAGCTCGAGATGGTAATGTTTTGAATTTCTGGGGAATAATACTAAGTATGCGATTTACAAATGGAAGTACCTTTGCGGTGTAGTTAAGGTTATGAATAAGGCGAGTTTGAGATACCTCGAGAATTATGTGTGGAAATAATTTGAATTCTTCGATTTTGAGTACAGATTTTGATTAGTAATGAAGTTAATGATGGAATGATTCGGTTCGAGAGGTGGTGTTATCGTAAGCATTATTTAAGGTTACCTTGTGGTGGTTTAGAATGGATGATTGAGGAATTTGGAAAATGACGGAACTATCGTACTAATGGCTACTTGATCATTCGGGTAGGTCTCGTTAAAATTCGGGTCGAATTTTCTTTAAGGGGGAGTGAATGTCACGACCCGAAAACTAGGCTCTATTTTATTGGTAATAAATAATTATTATTTATTTATTTGCTTAATTATGTATTTAAATTATTGTTTATTAAAAATATTTATGTGTGCATTTTATGTTTCATAATAATTATGCCTAGCATTTTATTTGGGTCATTTGTGCTAGTGTAGTATTGTTGGGTCTTAATTATTAGTGGGGAGCTGTTTATATTGGGTAGTGTAGGGGAGGGGCCCTAATTGTAACATTTCAAAATAATCCTCCCTACTCCCTCTCTTCTCCCTCACTCTTCCCCTATTCCCAGCCATCTCCCTCTCTCTCTCTTCCATGGGTGAAAAAGGTAAGTTTTCTCTCTACCTTCTCTCTACATTTTCTTCATCTTCCTCTTGTAATCTCTCATTTCTTAAAACATGAAACTTGTTTAGATCGTCGTTAGGATCGTAGAGGGCTAAAAATATTCGAGTTCCGGCAACTTTGAGAAAATTCAAGTAAGTTACTTTTCCCCCATTTTTATGCTAAAATGCTCATAACATGTTTCTATAATGCTTGATGTGTTATATTTGAAGTTTGGTTGAGTATAGAATTTATTTTGAAGTTATTTGAGTTTTTGGGTAAAAATGGTGAAATCTTGAATGTGAGAATTTGGTCTTGGTCTTGGTTGATGAAGGGTGTTGTTAAGGTCCCCTTTTGGGTTAAATGATGTTTGGGTACCCTAGAAATCTTGTTGGGAGTGTTGATTTTGAGTGTTATGAAATTTGTTAGGAAATGGTTAGGCATTTTGATGAACCCAGCTGAGAATTCTTCCCAGCCCATAGACCAGGCGCCCGCCTGCCCTTGCCCAGGCGCCCGCCTACTCCCCCCTTTTCTAGCGCCTGACCTTCTGTTGATTCAAGCGCCCACCCGCCCTAGGCCAGGCGCCCGCCCGCTCGCTGTTCCAGGATTTTGTCCTTTTGCTTGTTTAAACTAAATGGCTTAACTAGTTTAGGGTACCTTCTTCTTATTAACTTAAGATAACACCGTGGAGCACCTTAATAATTAAAATTGGTTCCTTTGTGAACAATAGTGTTATGTAATTTGATCAAGTATTGTTTGGGCATCTTATGATGTGTTCGTGTTTGTTCCAACCGAATTGAATTTCGCGTAAGACTTGGTCTAGGTTTTAGGCGATGACCTATAGTACCTAAGGGGTTGTTATTGAACACCAAGGTGTAGGGTTTAGTCCTGTCGTGATCATGTTCTAATAAGTGTAACCTTTTGGATTCGTTTGGGATGTTTAGAATTGGTTCGTTACGAACGGAGGTAAAGCGTGAATTGGTAATTGGGTACCTACGGTTTGATTAACCTTAAGGTGTATTCATTCTGATTTCCTACTCTGGAATCCCAGGTGTGATGAGATGGTTGAGTTCATAGTCCTAGTACATCTTTATGAGTAAACGTATAGGATAATTTTGGGTTATAGTCGTTGTACTATTTGGGAGCGACCGTTTGGGTTATGTTCTTTATGATTAACTCGTGGGTATCATCTTTGGAATGTATCTGGTATGGTTCCTCTTTATGAAATTTCTGTATTCTAATACTCATTGTTGTTGTGCTCTTTATGAGAAATTCCGTTTATCGTTGTTGCGCTCTTCATGAGAAACTCTGTTATCGTTGTTGTTAAACTCTTCATGAGTAACCGTTGCATCTTTATGGTGATTAATTGGTATGGTTCCCTACTTTGGAACCCTAAGTGGTTTAATTAAGCTAGTATTTATTACTTAGCATTTATCTGGAAGTCCAGCTGGTTATTTGTGTATCGAGTCAGGCAATGGATAATGCTATAATGGCACGAGCCAAGTCCAGTATAGCATCGCCCATTGGTCCTTCTGTCCTCATCCAGATTGGCCTTGGTTGGGATGAGCTAGCTCCGTTGTGGGTATTCTAGCTAATCGTTTTGGAGCATGACTTTGTGGCATGGCTCCCGCCCCTTGTGGCACTTTATTATTGTTATTGGTTCCGGTACCGGGTTTCTCTTCAGCTTTTATGCTACTATGAAGATGGATTGTTTGAATGATGGGTTGATTGGTCGCTTCTGACCGGGGATTCCTCTTCAGCTTTCATGCTATTATGAAGATGATGAATGGTTGGTTATTGAAGGTGCGCAGCGACCTTTATTTGGTTCTTTCAGTTGGGAAACATTGGCTAATATCCTTTGTTATGTGTTTACTTTCCGCTGCTATCTGTTGACTGTTAATTGTTACATGCTATGTGATATTTATCATTGTTTATTGCTTATTGCATTATAGCATGTCATGTAGTTGCATTAGTAACTTACTGAGATTTTATCTCACCCCGTTTATTTCCATCTTTGTTTTTCCTTAACCCCCCCCCCCCCAGGAGGAAAAGGATTAGGATTCGCGGATCGAGGAGGACGTCGAGAGGATTGAGGTTTTGGGGCAGGTTGTTATGTATCGGTTACATTATTTAAATGTATAACCTTTTGGGGATAGTTTTACCATTATTGACGTCATTAAGAATTGTATATTTTATTCTTTTGGGTATAAGCTGTAGAGCTTATGTTAGATGTACTTTGTTGATTTAAACTTGGATTTGCAAAACCTTGTGTTATCATCTTTTGGTTCAAAATGGAATTTTTAACTTCTATATTTTAGAGTTTTGGTTTTAAGTCGACGTCCAGCTCGCGTATTCCGGAACCGCGGGTTCGGGGTCGCGACAGTTGGTATCAGAGCTATGGTTTAGCTCTATGTATAAGTATAGGTGGATTAGTATGACCTAGGAGGGTAGTGTGTTCGGAGTGAGTAACAATTGTTGTTTTATGCAGGTACTTGTTTGAAATGGCTCGAAGGAGAAGTGGTGAAAGTAATACCGGTAATGCAAATCAGAATGAAACAAGGGATGAAGCCCGTGCAATGTTTCAGGGCATGTTTGAGGCGGCCATGAAGGCCATACATGATCAAGGTCCGAGGGTAGAACAAGCACCACCACCCCGCTACGGATTGGAATATGAAAAGATGTGTAATGATGAGGAGAAAAAGGAGGCAGCGCATTAATTGAAGGATGTGAGACGCATTTATGGTGAAGGGATTTTAGGAATGACGCCTCATAAATGCTGAATGACCCAAAGTACACTTGATGTGACATGTTGGGTAAAGAGAAATTGTCCCACTTCTCTCATAAGTGTATGAACAATTATGACCAAATATTTTGCACAAACACCAAAAAACATTTGTTTTGGAGTATGTATGGGGTGCAAGAAATATATCCCCAGAAAATAAAATTTTGAAAAACGTAAAGCGAGGGAAATATTTAATTGCACAAGTAACCTTGAACAATTATGGAATGCCAAAAGACAAAAATTCTTCATAATAAATGATCAGAATAACTTACCTGGTACTTGTGAAAAATTGAATACGTTCAATCATTGAAATAATAAATTTTGAACATTGATTGAGCCGCAAAAATTCAATGCGCGCATAAAGGGCGCAATATCTCATCAAGGTGCGCATAACATAGATCAGGCGCAATGGTTCATTGGGCGCGCAAGAGAGAGTGGGGCGCGCAAAGGCTTTGGGCGCGCATGAGTTTCCTTGAAACTTTGAAAAATATATAACTTTTATACCTAGGATATTCAGAACTCAACAAAACATAAAATCATTAGTAATAACAAAACTATAAGGAATTTAGTTGAGTTCAAGCATACCCATTTCACCTCTCAAAAAGATGAACCGTTTCGCGTTAAGTGCTTTCGTTAAGATGTCGGCGATTTGAAAGTCGGTTCCCACGTGTTCTAAATGAATATTGCCTTTCTCCACGTGGTCTTTGAGGAAGTGATATTTGATGTCGATGTGCTTGGGTTTTGGAGTGCATGACAGGATTTTCAGAAACAGCAATTGTTGATGTATTGTCGTAGTAGATTGGACAATTTTATTCAATAATATCATAGTCCACCAATTGTTGCTTCATCCATAGTATTTGACAACAACAACTTCCCGCAGCGATATATTCAGCTTCGGTTGTTGAGACATATACTGAAGCTTGTTTCTTATTTGCCCATGACACAAGTCGATATCCGAGGAAATGACAAGTGCCACTTGTGTTTTTCCTATCAATTGTGCACGCTGCATAATCCGCATCTGAATAACCTACAAGTTTAAAATTCGAATCTTTGGTGTACCAAAGCCCAAGGTTAACAGTACCGGAGAGATATCTTATAATACGTTTCACAGCAATTAAGTGTGCTTCTCTAGGGTCGGATTGATAACGAGCACACACACAAACACTAAACATAATATCGGGCCTACTAGCAGTAAGATAAAGGAGTGAGCCAATCATACCTCGATAGAGCGTTTGATCAACACGTTTACCTTTTAAATATTTGTCGAGTTTTTTGCCGGTAGCCATTGGAGTATCGTATGGTTTAGCATTTTCAAGTCCAAACTTCTTGATTAAATCCTTTGTATATTTGGCTTGATTGATAAATATGCGTTCACTCATTTTCTTGATTTGAAGCCCGAGGAAGAATGTGAGTTCTCCCATCATGCTCATTTCAAACTTGCTCTTCATTAGTTTCTCAAAGCGCTTGCACAATAATTCATTAGTAGAACCAAATATAATATCATCAGCATAAATTTGAACAAGTAATTTATGACCATTATGTTTGGCAATGAAAAGAGTTGTATCCATTTTACCACGAGTGATGCCTTTTTCAATGAGAAACTTGGATAGTGTATCGTACCATGCTCTTGGTGCTTGCTTGAGCCCATACAAAGCTTTCTGGAGTTTGTACACATGATTTGGAAATTGTGAATCTTTAAACCCAGGCGGTTGAGCAACGTAGACTTGTTCTTGGAGTTCACTATTTAGAAAGGCGCTCTTCACATCCATTTGATATAGCTTGAAGTTCTTGTGAGCGGCGTAATCTAGAAAGAGTCTAATAGCTTCAAGTCTTTCTACGGGCGCAAAAGTTTCATCGTAATCAATTCCTTCTTCTTGCCTATAGCCTTGTGCAACCAATCTTGCTTTGTTTCTTGTGATGGTTCCATTCTCATCCATCTTGTTTCTGAACACCCATTTCGTACCAATCACTCCTTGATAATTTGGTCTTGGAACAAGAGTCCAAACCTTACATCGTTCAAATTGATTGAGTTCTTCTTGCATAGCAACAACCCAATTAGGATCTTGGAGCGCTTCATCAGCCTTCTTCGGTTCAATTTGAGAGATAAAAGCAGTGTAAGCATCAAAGTTTGTAGCTCTCCTTGTACGAACACCAACATTTAGATCACCAATGATATTATTGATTGGGTGACCTGTCACGCCCCGGAAATCTTACAAATCCATAAGTATAAAATTTTTATAATATACATCTCCAAAATGTAATACACCAAACCGGGCGCGTGAATTCAACTATAAACCAATACCACTCAAACAACACCTCAACGAGAATATAACTCGGAGACTAGAAACAAATGCGGAAGCAAGAAAAACTATTAACAAAAATACCCAAAGTACAACCGTATATACAACACACTAAACGACTACGAACCCACAACAAAATACATAAAGGCTCCGAAGAGCAACTATCTCAAATACGATCAACCTGCTCAGAAGATTCCCGCTACAACGGACCTCACAACGCTACCACTTGCTTTCCTGGGGAGGGGGGGTTAAGGAAAAACAATTTGAAACAAGAAACGGGGTGAGATAAAATCTCAGTAAGCTACTAAATGCATCTACATGGCATATATCATGCAAATCAACGATATAACTGAACAAGTAAATCACATAACAACAAATGAGAAAGCTCCCTATCGCCAACTGTCCCATACCAGTTGGAAATAACGACTAACTCATCATGCAGCACATAAGACTGAAATAAACACGTAACAAAGGATACTTAGCCAAGGTTTCACCAAACTGATAGAACAATCGCTGCGCAGCTTCAACCGATCAACCAAGCAACAATAGCAGTATAACCACCGAATAGAACCCCGGTCAGAACCGACCAATCAATCAATCAACCCATCAAGCCATCTTCATAGTAGCATAAAAGCTGAAGAGAAAACCCCCGGTACCGGAACCAATAACCATAAAAGTGTCACAAAGGACAAGGACCATGACACAAAGTCATGCCCGGTAGCTAGATACATTCACAAAGGAAGCTAACTCATCTCTTCCAAGGCCAATCTGGAAAAGGGTAAAGAAGGGGGCAAAACAATGGTCAACATTATAATGGACTTGGCTTTGCCATTATAATCTTTCCCATCGCCCGATGCAACAAATATGCCAGCTGGGCTTCAATTAAATGCTAAGTAATAATATTTTAGCATGAATAAACAACTTAAGGTTCCAAAGTAGGGAACCATACCAAATAATCACCATAAAGATGCAACGGCTACTCCTGAAGAGTTTAACAACAACGATAACAAGAGTTTCTCATGAAGAGCACAACAACAATAGACGGAATTTCTCATAAAGAGCACAACAACGATAAACGGAATTGCTGATAAGGAGCTCAACAACAATGATTATTAGAATACGATAATTACATAAAGAGGAACCATACCAAATACATTCCAAAGATGATACCCACAAGTTACTCATAAAGAACACAACCCAAACGGTCGCTCACAAATAGTACAACGACTATAACCCAAAATTATCCTAAACGTTTACTCATAAAGATGTACTAGGACTATGCACTCAACCATCTCATCACACCTGAAATTCCAAAGTAGGAAGTCAGAATGAATACTCCTTAAGGTTAATCAAACCGTAAGTACCCAATTGTCAATTCACGCTTTACCTCCGTCCATAACGAACCAATTCTAAACACCCCAAACGAATCTAAAAGGTTACCCTTATTAGAACATGATCACGACCGGACTAAACCCTACACTTTGGTGTTCAACAACAACCCTCTAGGTACTATAGGACATCGCCTAAAACCTAGACCAAGTCTTACTCGAAAATCAATTCGATTGGAACAATCACGAACACATCATAAGATGCCCAAACATTCCCAAACAATACTTGATCAAATTACATAACACCATTATTCACAAAGGAACCAATTTCAATTACTAAAGAGTTCTACGGTGCCCAACGAAGTCAACTAGAATAGTACTACGGAACCTAGACCGAGACTACACCTTGATCTTAAACCTCAACAATAAGACAACCATTCTGATCTGTAACCATGCGGCCAATATAACCATTGCGTAGTACTCTAAAAGAGCTTTCCAACGATAGTTTACACGTCCAAAACGGAGTCCGGACGAAGAAGTTATGGTCTCCGGAAGATTGAACGTAAACGGACAAATTTTATAAAGTGCTCGGCCGGACATTATGAAAAATCCATGTTTTAGCTCCGAATTTCACTCATTTCGTTCCAAAACTTAGGAGTACCTATATATACTTCTATCCTAACATTTAAAGACAAGAAAACTCAATTCATGTGCCTCTAAAACCCAAATAACCCCAAAATTATGAAAGAACATAAAACTAAATTTCACATCACAACTTAATCACAAGGGATCCAATTCTATCACTAGAGTGCACTACAATGTTCACTAAGGTCGACAAGAAGGACACCCAAGACTTAGACCAAAACTCATTCTTCAATCACACAAAATAACAAATGAAAACTTTCAGATGTTCTGTGCGGCCGCCCAAAAGGGACTGTGCGGTCGCCCAAAAAGTCCTCAAACAAGAACAAAGGCTTTCAGATAGATGTGCGGTCGCCCAGACATTTTTGGGCGGTCGCCCAATGTTCTGAAATACTGGAAATCGGGAAGGAAGAAATGGGTTCTTCCATTTTCATACCAAATCACAAATCAACCAAAATCCAACCTTCCAACTAGTTTACTAAAGTACCAAAACAACTTATAAGTCTAAAAAGACTCATACAACAACATTTATCAACCAAAATCAAGAATCAAATCCCACATTCAAGATTTCACCATTTTTAACCAAAAACTCAAATAAATTCCAAATAAATGGCAACCTCATCCAAACTTCAAATATAACAACAAAAGCATTATGTGAACATGATATGAACATTTTAACATCAAAATGGGGGAAAAGCAACTTACCCGGATTTTCTCAAAGTTGCCGGAACTCGAATATTTTTGGCTTCCTACGATCCTATCGACGATCCAAACAAGATTCATGTTTTAAGAAATGAGAAATAATGAGAAGAAGATGATGGAAATGTAGAGAGAAGTGAGAGAGAAAACTTACATTTTCTTGACAATGGAAGAGAGAGAGAGAAATGAGATGGGAGTGGAAGGGAGGATGAAAGTGAGGGAGGTGAGGGGAAAAGAGAGAGTAAGTAGGATGATAAATTAGAATTTACACATAGACCCACTCCCCTACACACTAACTCAATCATCTTATTTTCCCCACTAACATTTAAGACCCAACACTTCTACACTAGCACAAATGACCCAAATAAAATGCTAGTCATAATTTATTATAACACATAAAATGCACACATAAATTATTAATTAAATAATAATTTAAATGAATAAATGAGCAAATAAATAAATGATAATTATTTATTACTAATAAAATAGAGCCTAGTTTTCGGGTCGTGACATTCACTCCCCCTTAAAGAAAATTCGACCCGAATTTTAACGAGACTTACCCGAAAGACCAATTAGCTACTGATACGATAGTTCTGCCATTTCTCAAGTTCCTCAATTGTCCAATCTAACCCACTACAAGGTAACCTTAAATGATGCTTACGATAACACTACCTCTTGAACCGAATCATTCCATCATTATTTTCATTACTAATCAAAATCCGTACTCAAAATCGAAGAATCCAAATTATTTCCACACATAATTCTCGAGATATCTCAAGCTCGCCTTATTCATAACCTTAACTATACCGCAAAGGTACTTCCATTTGTAAATCACATACTTAGTATTATTCCCCTGAAATTCAAAACATTACCATCTCGAGCTTAATTAGCTTTTAAAATATGAAAGGCTAAAGAAATTTTCCATTCCCATAATATTCACCAAAGGCTACATCTCTAAGGATTCCCATTATAGTGCTCTCGCTCTAGGTAGCACCTTAAGCTAGTGGTGTAATATAAACCCAAAATTTTAATACAAAATGTCCACTTAAATCTTCGTCATAATATTATCGTCATAACACTCCAATCCTTGAAAGCCTAAAATAATTACGAATATTCAATAGTCCGAAAATGATCTAAATTTTTATCTTCAAGGGATTTCCTCTAACTCCCTTTTTAGTTAATAATCTGTGCTCATATACCCAAGGAAATCAACAAACCTCAAATCTTCAATAGCTAACCCAAGTTAGTCTTTCACGCATACATTTATTAACCTAATGATACTTAGGCTCAATAGTACTACCATCATAATAAGCCAATTAGCTAGCAACGTTCCGACTGACCCAATACCAAATCATGATATTCCTTAATTATGCCCAAGTATTGATACTCAACTTTCTTCACATACCCTTGATCCAATTCTGGTAACGCCATCAAGAATTGATTTAGAACCATAGAACCACTATATAACCAAAATTTCAATATGCCTTTAACAAAGATTGAGAAATTATTACTCTCCCAAATTGTACTTAGTCCTTTCTAACTTAACACGCTTATCACCATTGATGATCGTAACTCCTACAACAAACTCATCATCCATAACAAATCGTACACCTCTCCATACTAATCCCTTCCGATGCATTCACGGAGATGTACTAAAAGTGACCAAAATTTTCCTCAAGAGATTCTCATTGAATCCTCAACTCCTATAACCCAACCGATACAATATGGATATTGATCTAAATATTAGCATTATAACCTTGTACCACAACAACCCAATTTAACCCAAGTTCCCTATCGATCAAGCGACATATTGCCCCCAATATAAATTATACCCAAGACTTCAAAATTAATATTGCCAACAGAATAAGCTAAATTGCCAGCACAACCTTATAATAAAGATTTTCTGATTTTCAATTATAGAACCTGAACATTATATATATACCTAGTATGCTCCTAAACAAAGTCAAACATACTCATATAGAAATATTCTCCACCTATCGATGGCACACAAGAAATTCGTAGCATATAGAAAGCTAAACCATACCACTTAACTCATCAATATCTCGCATAGGTGACATAATCAAATCATCCCACATATACTAGTAACAATCACGTAGTTCCGTATTCGAGAATACACCTCAACCTAAATCCATGAATGATAACAATTAGGCGAACATAGCACAAAACGTTGTCCACTTTACGAAATAGATATGCCCGAGCCATCAGATTTGCACTCTCGATTCCCAAACCAACTAACCCCAATGGAACCAACACTATTGACATCAATCCTATACTCGGTATACCACAAGAGAAGGAACACTCGACGTCAATATCACGACTTATAACTCAACCAACTTCTACCTTAACCTCATTCTTTCAAGAAAACTTAGTTTCTAAACCACTCAAAATCATAACATCCAAGTATTGAAACCTATTCAATATCAGAGTTCTTATTCTCCTTCAAGATCTAAAACCATTGCTCTGATACCAACTGTCACGCCCCGGAAATCTTACAAATCCATAAGTATAAAATTTTTATAATATACATCTCCAAAATGTAATACACCAAACCGGGCGCGTGAATTCAACTATAAACCAATACCACTCAAACAACACCTCAACGAGAATATAACTCGGAGACTAGAAACAAATGCGGAAGCAAGAAAAACTATTAACAAAAATACCCAAAGTACAACCGTATATACAACACACTAAACGACTACGAACCCACAACAAAATACATAAAGGCTCCGAAGAGCAACTATCTCAAATACGATCAACCTGCTCAGAAGATTCCCGCTACAACGGACCTCACAACGCTACCACTTGCTTTCCTGGGGGAGGGGGGTTAAGGAAAAACAATTTGAAACAAGAAACGGGGTGAGATAAAATCTCAGTAAGCTACTAAATGCATCTACATGGCATAATATCATGCAAATCAACGATATAACTGAACAAGTAAATCACATAACAACAAATGAGAAAGCTCCCTATCGCCAACTGTCCCATACCAGTTGGAAATAACGACTAACTCATCATGCAGCACATAAGACTGAAATAAACACGTAACAAAGGATACTTAGCCAAGGTTTCACCAAACTGATAGAACAATCGCTGCGCAGCTTCAACCGATCAACCAAGCAACAATAGCAGTATAACCACCGAATAGAACCCCGGTCAGAACCGACCAATCAATCAATCAACCCATCAAGCCATCTTCATAGTAGCATAAAAGCTGAAGAGAAAACCCCCGGTACCGGAACCAATAACCATAAAAGTGTCACAAAGGACAAGGACCATGACACAAAGTCATGCCCGGTAGCTAGATACATTCACAAAGGAAGCTAACTCATCTCTTCCAAGGCCAATCTGGAAAAGGGTAAAGAAGGGGGCAAAACAATGGTCAACATTATAATGGACTTGGCTTTGCCATTATAATCTTTCCCATCGCCCGATGCAACAAATATGCCAGCTGGGCTTCAATTAAATGCTAAGTAATAATATTTTAGCATGAATAAACAACTTAAGGTTCCAAAGTAGGGAACCATACCAAATAATCACCATAAAGATGCAACGGCTACTCCTGAAGAGTTTAACAACAACGATAACAAGAGTTTCTCATGAAGAGCACAACAACAATAGACGGAATTTCTCATAAAGAGCACAACAACGATAAACGGAATTGCTGATAAGGAGCTCAACAACAATGATTATTAGAATACGATAATTCCATAAAGAGGAACCATACCAATTACATTCCAAAGATGATACCCACAAGTTACTCATAAAGAACACAACCCAAACGGTCGCTCACAAATAGTACAACGACTATAACCCAAAATTATCCTAAACGTTTACTCATAAAGATGTACTAGGACTATGCACTCAACCATCTCATCACACCTGAAATTCCAAAGTAGGAAGTCAGAATGAATACTCCTTAAGCTTAATCAAACCGTAAGTACCCAATTGTCAATTCACGCTTTACCTCCGTCCATAACGAACCAATTCTAAACACCCCAAACGAATCTAAAAGGTTACCCTTATTAGAACATGATCACGACCGGACTAAACCCTACACTTTGGTGTTCAACAACAACCCTCTAGGTACTATAGGACATCGCCTAAAACCTAGACCAAGTCTTACTCGAAAATCAATTCGATTGGAACAATCACGAACACATCATAAGATGCCCAAACATTCCCAAACAATACTTGATCAAATTACATAACACCATTATTCACAAAGGAACCAATTTCAATTACTAAAGAGTTCTACGGTGCCCAACGAAGTCAACTAGAATAGTACTACGGAACCTAGACCGAGACTACACCTTGATCTTAAACCTCAACAATAAGACAACCATTCTGATCTGTAACCATGCGGCCAATATGACCATTGCGTAGTACTCTAAAAGAGCTTTCCAACGATAGTTTACACGTCCAAAACGGAGTCCGGACGAAGAAGTTATGGTCTCCGGAAGATTGAACGTAAACGGACAAATTTTATAAAGTGCTCGGCCGGACATTATGAAAAATCCATGTTTTAGCTCCGAATTTCACTCATTTCGTTCCAAAACTTAGGAGTACCTATATATACTTCTATCCTAACATTTAAAGACAAGAAAACTCAATTCATGTGCCTCTAAAACCCAAATAACCCCAAAATTATGAAAGAACATAAAACTAAATTTCACATCACAACTTAATCACAAGGGATCCAATTCTATCACTAGAGTGCACTACAATGTTCACTAAGGTCGACAAGAAGGACACCCAAGACTTAGACCAAAACTCATTCTTCAATCACACAAAATAACAAATGAAAACTTTCAGATGTTCTGTGCGGCCGCCCAAAAGGGACTGTGCGGTCGCCCAAAAAGTCCTCAAACAAGAACAAAGGCTTTCAGATAGATGTGCGGTCGCCCAGACATTTTTGGGCGGTCGCCCAATGTTCTGAAATACTGGAAATCGGGAAGGAAGAAATGGGTTCTTCCATTTTCATACCAAATCACAAATCAACCAAAAATCCAACCTTCCAACTAGTTTACTAAAGTACCAAAACAACTTATAAGTCTAAAAAGACTCATACAACAACATTTATCAACCAAAATCAAGAATCAAATCCCACATTCAAGATTTCACCATTTTTAACCAAAAACTCAAATAAATTCCAAATAAATGGCAACCTCATCCAAACTTCAAATATAACAACAAAAGCATTATGTGAACATGATATGAACATTTTAACATCAAAATGGGGGAAAAGCAACTTACCCGGATTTTCTCAAAGTTGCCGGAACTCGAATATTTTTGGCTTCCTACGATCCTATCGACGATCCAAACAAGATTCATGTTTTAAGAAATGAGAAATAATGAGAAGAAGATGATGGAAATGTAGAGAGAAGTGAGAGAGAAAACTTACATTTTCTTGACAATGGAAGAGAGAGAGAGAAATGAGATGGGAGTGGAAGGGAGGATGAAAGTGAGGGAGGTGAGGGGAAAAGAGAGAGTAAGTAGGATGATAAATTAGAATTTACACATAGACCCACTCCCCTACACACTAACTCAATCATCTTATTTTCCCCACTAACATTTAAGACCCAACACTTCTACACTAGCACAAATGACCCAAATAAAATGCTAGTCATAATTTATTATAACACATAAAATGCACACATAAATTATTAATTAAATAATAATTTAAATGAATAAATGAGCAAATAAATAAATGATAATTATTTATTACTAATAAAATAGAGCCTAGTTTTCGGGTCGTGACATTCACTCCCCCTTAAAGAAAATTCGACCCGAATTTTAACGAGACTTACCCGAAAGACCAATTAGCTACTGATACGATAGTTCTGCCATTTCTCAAGTTCCTCAATTGTCCAATCTAACCCACTACAAGGTAACCTTAAATGATGCTTACGATAACACTACCTCTTGAACCGAATCATTCCATCATTATTTTCATTACTAATCAAAATCCGTACTCAAAATCGAAGAATCCAAATTATTTCCACACATAATTCTCGAGATATCTCAAGCTCGCCTTATTCATAACCTTAACTATACCGCAAAGGTACTTCCATTTGTAAATCACATACTTAGTATTATTCCCCTGAAATTCAAAACATTACCATCTCGAGCTTAATTAGCTTTTAAAATATGAAAGGCTAAAGAAATTTTCCATTCCCATAATATTCACCAAAGGCTACATCTCTAAGGATTCCCATTATAGTGCTCTCGCTCTAGGTAGCACCTTAAGCTAGTGGTGTAATATAAACCCAAAATTTTAATACAAAATGTCCACTTAAATCTTCGTCATAATATTATCGTCATAACACTCCAATCCTTGAAAGCCTAAAATAATTACGAATATTCAATAGTCCGAAAATGATCTAAATTTTTATCTTCAAGGGATTTCCTCTAACTCCCTTTTTAGTTAATAATCTGTGCTCATATACCCAAGGAAATCAACAAACCTCAAATCTTCAATAGCTAACCCAAGTTAGTCTTTCACGCATACATTTATTAACCTAATGATACTTAGGCTCAATAGTACTACCATCATAATAAGCCAATTAGCTAGCAACGTTCCGACTGACCCAATACCAAATCATGATATTCCTTAATTATGCCCAAGTATTGATACTCAACTTTCTTCACATACCCTTGATCCAATTCTGGTAACGCCATCAAGAATTGATTTAGAACCATAGAACCACTATATAACCAAAATTTCAATATGCCTTTAACAAAGATTGAGAAATTATTACTCTCCCAAATTGTACTTAGTCCTTTCTAACTTAACACGCTTATCACCATTGATGATCGTAACTCCTACAACAAACTCATCATCCATAACAAATCGTACACCTCTCCATACTAATCCCTTCCGATGCATTCACGGAGATGTACTAAAAGTGACCAAAATTTTCCTCAAGAGATTCTCATTGAATCCTCAACTCCTATAACCCAACCGATACAATATGGATATTGATCTAAATATTAGCATTATAACCTTGTACCACAACAACCCAATTTAACCCAAGTTCCCTATCGATCAAGCGACATATTGCCCCCAATATAAATTATACCCAAGACTTCAAAATTAATATTGCCAACAGAATAAGCTAAATTGCCAGCACAACCTTATAATAAAGATTTTCTGATTTTCAATTATAGAACCTGAACATTATATATATACCTAGTATGCTCCTAAACAAAGTCAAACATACTCATATAGAAATATTCTCCACCTATCGATGGCACACAAGAAATTCGTAGCATATAGAAAGCTAAACCATACCACTTAACTCATCAATATCTCGCATAGGTGACATAATCAAATCATCCCACATATACTAGTAACAATCACGTAGTTCCGTATTCGAGAATACACCTCAACCTAAATCCATGAATGATAACAATTAGGCGAACATAGCACAAAACGTTGTCCACTTTACGAAATAGATATGCCCGAGCCATCAGATTTGCACTCTCGATTCCCAAACCAACTAACCCCAATGGAACCAACACTATTGACATCAATCCTATACTCGGTATACCACAAGAGAAGGAACACTCGACGTCAATATCACGACTTATAACTCAACCAACTTCTACCTTAACCTCATTCTTTCAAGAAAACTTAGTTTCTAAACCACTCAAAATCATAACATCCAAGTATTGAAACCTATTCAATATCAGAGTTCTTATTCTCCTTCAAGATCTAAAACCATTGCTCTGATACCAACTGTCACGCCCCGGAAATCTTACAAATCCATAAGTATAAAATTTTTATAATATACATCTCCAAAATGTAATACACCAAACCGGGCGCGTGAATTCAACTATAAACCAATACCACTCAAACAACACCTCAACGAGAATATAACTCGGAGACTAGAAACAAATGCGGAAGCAAGAAAAACTATTAACAAAATACCCAAAGTACAACCGTATATACAACACACTAAACGACTACGAACCCACAACAAAATACATAAAGGCTCCGAAGAGCAACTATCTCAAATACGATCAACCTGCTCAGAAGATTCCCGCTACAACGGACCTCACAACGCTACCACTTGCTTTCCTGGGGGAGGGGGGGTTAAGGAAAAACAATTTGAAACAAGAAACGGGGTGAGATAAAATCTCAGTAAGCTACTAAATGCATCTACATGGCATAATATCATGCAAATCAACGATATAACTGAACAAGTAAATCACATAACAACAAATGAGAAAGCTCCCTATCGCCAACTGTCCCATACCAGTTGGAAATAACGACTAACTCATCATGCAGCACATAAGACTGAAATAAACACGTAACAAAGGATACTTAGCCAAGGTTTCACCAAACTGATAGAACAATCGCTGCGCAGCTTCAACCGATCAACCAAGCAACAATAGCAGTATAACCACCGAATAGAACCCCGGTCAGAACCGACCAATCAATCAATCAACCCATCAAGCCATCTTCATAGTAGCATAAAAGCTGAAGAGAAAACCCCCGGTACCGGAACCAATAACCATAAAAGTGTCACAAAGGACAAGGACCATGACACAAAGTCATGCCCGGTAGCTAGATACATTCACAAAGGAAGCTAACTCATCTCTTCCAAGGCCAATCTGGAAAAGGGTAAAGAAGGGGGCAAAACAATGGTCAACATTATAATGGACTTGGCTTTGCCATTATAATCTTTCCCATCGCCCGATGCAACAAATATGCCAGCTGGGCTTCAATTAAATGCTAAGTAATAATATTTTAGCATGAATAAACAACTTAAGGTTCCAAAGTAGGGAACCATACCAAATAATCACCATAAAGATGCAACGGCTACTCCTGAAGAGTTTAACAACAACGATAACAAGAGTTTCTCATGAAGAGCACAACAACAATAGACGGAATTTCTCATAAAGAGCACAACAACGATAAACGGAATTGCTGATAAGGAGCTCAACAACAATGATTATTAGAATACGATAATTCCATAAAGAGGAACCATACCAATTACATTCCAAAGATGATACCCACAAGTTACTCATAAAGAACACAACCCAAACGGTCGCTCACAAATAGTACAACGACTATAACCCAAAATTATCCTAAACGTTTACTCATAAAGATGTACTAGGACTATGCACTCAACCATCTCATCACACCTGAAATTCCAAAGTAGGAAGTCAGAATGAATACTCCTTAAGCTTAATCAAACCGTAAGTACCCAATTGTCAATTCACGCTTTACCTCCGTCCATAACGAACCAATTCTAAACACCCCAAACGAATCTAAAAGGTTACCCTTATTAGAACATGATCACGACCGGACTAAACCCTACACTTTGGTGTTCAACAACAACCCTCTAGGTACTATAGGACATCGCCTAAAACCTAGACCAAGTCTTACTCGAAAATCAATTCGATTGGAACAATCACGAACACATCATAAGATGCCCAAACATTCCCAAACAATACTTGATCAAATTACATAACACCATTATTCACAAAGGAACCAATTTCAATTACTAAAGAGTTCTACGGTGCCCAACGAAGTCAACTAGAATAGTACTACGGAACCTAGACCGAGACTACACCTTGATCTTAAACCTCAACAATAAGACAACCATTCTGATCTGTAACCATGCGGCCAATATGACCATTGCGTAGTACTCTAAAAGAGCTTTCCAACGATAGTTTACACGTCCAAAACGGAGTCCGGACGAAGAAGTTATGGTCTCCGGAAGATTGAACGTAAACGGACAAATTTTATAAAGTGCTCGGCCGGACATTATGAAAAATCCATGTTTTAGCTCCGAATTTCACTCATTTCGTTCCAAAACTTAGGAGTACCTATATATACTTCTATCCTAACATTTAAAGACAAGAAAACTCAATTCATGTGCCTCTAAAACCCAAATAACCCCAAAATTATGAAAGAACATAAAACTAAATTTCACATCACAACTTAATCACAAGGGATCCAATTCTATCACTAGAGTGCACTACAATGTTCACTAAGGTCGACAAGAAGGACACCCAAGACTTAGACCAAAACTCATTCTTCAATCACACAAAATAACAAATGAAAACTTTCAGATGTTCTGTGCGGCCGCCCAAAAGGGACTGTGCGGTCGCCCAAAAAGTCCTCAAACAAGAACAAAGGCTTTCAGATAGATGTGCGGTCGCCCAGACATTTTTGGGCGGTCGCCCAATGTTCTGAAATACTGGAAATCGGGAAGGAAGAAATGGGTTCTTCCATTTTCATACCAAATCACAAATCAACCAAAAATCCAACCTTCCAACTAGTTTACTAAAGTACCAAAACAACTTATAAGTCTAAAAAGACTCATACAACAACATTTATCAACCAAAATCAAGAATCAAATCCCACATTCAAGATTTCACCATTTTTAACCAAAAACTCAAATAAATTCCAAATAAATGGCAACCTCATCCAAACTTCAAATATAACAACAAAAGCATTATGTGAACATGATATGAACATTTTAACATCAAAATGGGGGAAAAGCAACTTACCCGGATTTTCTCAAAGTTGCCGGAACTCGAATATTTTTGGCTTCCTACGATCCTATCGACGATCCAAACAAGATTCATGTTTTAAGAAATGAGAAATAATGAGAGGAAGATGATGGAAATGTAGAGAGAAGTGGGAGAGAAAACTTACCTTTTCTTGACAATGGAAGAGAGAGAGAGAGAAATGAGATGGGAGTGGAAGGGAGGATGAAAGTGAGGGAGGTGAGGGGAAAAGAGAGAGTAAGTAGGATGATAAATTAGAATTTACACATAGACCCCCTCCCCTACACACTAACTCAATCATCTTATTTTCCCCACTAACATTTAAGACCCAACACTTCTACACTAGCACAAATGACCCAAATAAAATGCTAGTCATAATTTATTATAACACATAAAATGCACACATAAATTATTAATTAAATAATAATTTAAATGAATAAATGAGCAAATAAATAAATGATAATTATTTATTACTAATAAAATAGAGCCTAGTTTTCGGGTCGTGACATGACCTCTAACTTCACGAATTTCAGGAGGTAAGTTAGGTTGAGTCGTAGTAACTTGAAGGTCTTCAATTGGTACATCTTCACCAGATTCTAAATCATCAAAATTTGGGGGTTGAATTGGTGTAGAGTTGAAACTTGGGTTTACACCAGATGCAGCAGTAGATATAGGTGCGTGAGAGGAATCAAGAGGCACAACATGTGAGTGAGGCGCGGCTGATGATCCATTTAGCACGCCATATGAGGAGTTAGGCGCAACTGATGTGGATGGATTTCCTTGTGTTGATAGATTCTAATTTTGAGTAGGCGCAACATAAATACAAGCACCTGTATCATTAAGCTCAATAGAATCATCAGCAACATTTGGAGCCAAATGTGGCTCAAGGAGAGAATGTTCATCAAATGTAACATGTACAGATTCAACTATCACTAATGTAGATCTATTAAAAACGCGAAAAGCTTTAGAATATTTGGCATACCTAACAAAAATACCTTCGTCGGCTTTGGCATCGAATTTATCTCTATGTTCGTTTCCGTTGTAGAGGATATAACATTTGCAACCAAAGATTTTGAAGAATGCAATGTTGGGAGTTCTACCACACCATAGTTCATACGGAGTCTTGTTGTGAAGTTTGTTGATGAGGGAACGATTTTGAGTAAAACATGCTGTGTTGATAGCTTCTTCCCAAAAGTACTTGGGCAATTTAGCTTCAGCTATCATCGTCTTTCCTGCTTCAATCAATGTCCTATTCTTTCTTTCCATAACACCATTTTGTTGAGGAACACCAGCGGTTGAGAAGTTGTGATCTATCCCATGATCGTCGCAATATCGAGCAACTCCATTGTTTTTGAATTCTGTTCCATTATCGGATCGAACACTAACGATGTCATCTTCTTTTTGGGTTTGGAGCAGTCGAAATAAGGTGGTCAAAATGTCATAGCAATCGTCTTTTGTAATCATCATTTCCACCCATGTATACCTTGAATAATCATCCACCACAACTATGGAAATCAATAATGTAAATATTTGTCTTACGATATCCTGTGAGTAATGTAACTCCAGTTTTTCCATTCTTGATAAGACATTGAGTTGAGGTGAAATGGCATTCTAACCCTTTATCGCAGAATTGAGATATGGATAATAAATTGTGCTTGAGCCATTCGACGAGAGAGACTCTTTCAATGCACACTTTATCTTTCTTGAGCTTTCCATATGCAACAACTTGACCTTTGTTATTATCACCAAATGTTACTGAGGGACCTCTTTCTTCATGGACATCTTCTAATAAGGATTCATCTCCAGTCATGTGTCTTGAACACCCACTATCGAGAATCCATTCATAATTTTTGGCTTTTGAAGATCCAGCCATGAAACAAAGAACCTGAAATATAGACATTTAAGCAGGTCCCCTTTATTCCTTTTGGGTCCTAGAATTAGCAACTTTTGACGACCCACTCTTGCTTGACCTTGGGATTTTTAAGTCCTTTGGCATTGGGAGTGAATCGCAAAAGGCATTCCACGGCCTTGTGTCCAAAACAATCACAAATGGAACAATGTTGAAAGCCACCAATCACATGAGTTTTCACAAACTCTTTACTTTTCTTTGGGATAGCATTCTTCTTTGGGTCAGATGGACTAGCCTTAACAAAATCCTTCTTTTGAAATTTTGGAGCGCTTGATCTAGGAGGGTGCATAGGGCTAGGAGGCGCACAGCGATGAGGCGCGTGGCTCCTAGGCGCATAATGAGCACTCGGAGAAGGAGCGCGCTTTCTTTCAAGAGGGATTTTGCTAGAGGATGATTCATCTGTAGCTATATCTTTCCCATTAGCTTTCCCAAATTGCTTCGTTGGGTAGACATAATGGAATGTTTGTCTCTTGACTTTTTCCTGTCCTTTTCCCATTGAATTAGAATGTTTTTCCTTGGGAATTTCAAAAGTTTGCTGTTTTGTAAATTCACTATCTCTTTCAGCACAGACATCACACTTAAAGCTGTCACTAGTTGATGAGAATCCCAAGCCACTTTTATCACCACTGGCTTTTTGGGACTCAAAAATATTGTCCATAGTGACACGAGAATTAGACCACTCATTTGTAATATTTTTGAGATCAGTAATTTGAGCGACCAATTCATCGTTTTAAACTTTAAGAAGTGAGTTCTGTTCTGTTAGAAAAGTGTTTTTAACAGTAAGAGGAGTCATGCTCTTTATCTGCTCCTTAAGGAGGGTGAGTTCAGATTTTAGAATAGTTTTCTCGGTCTTAAGCTGGGAAATTTCATCACATGATAGTGCTAAAGCTTCATTCATATTATCAAATCTACTAATTACCTTTTCAGCCTTTTTGAATAACTTTTCTTGTTCAGCAATAATTTCATCATCGTTGATTTTAGGAATTGGTGCAGCTGGTTCAACTTGAGGTCTGATGTAAGTTCCTTTTCTTAGCTTGTTCCTTGCACTTAGATCACATCGGGCAAACAATAATCCACCATCGCTTTGAGCCGGAGTAAGACATCCTTGTTCAATTAGCTCACTGATGGTTGGTCCTTTCTTCTTTTTCGCCTTAGAGTGACTAGATGATTTCTTGATTGGTTCGTTTAAGTTTTTCATATCGGGAACATCCTTTGAAAAGTCATCGGAGTCATAGTCATTAATTTCAACATTATCTTCATCTTTTGCAACAAAACAAACGAGTCCATCATCGGAGTCTTCATCGCTCTCATCGGAATCTGTTTCAATCCACGTGTTGTGCTCATTTGTTGGTGCTTCTTCTTCAGCAACCATTCCCTTATGACGAGTGAACATGGGAGTGAATTTAGGAGTATGGATGCTCTTCTTTTGCATATACTCGAACTTGGAAATTGGGCAGCTCGATGCAAAGTGTCTGGGTTTCCTGCAATTAAAACAAACAAGGTCTTCTTTTCTTTTAGAATCATTGCTCCTGTCGCGACCCCGAACCCCGCGGGCCTGAGATCGCGAGCTGGACGTCGACTAAAACAATAAACTCTAAAATGATGAAGATAAAAATTTCCTTTTATACCAAAAGAGGATAACACAAGGTTTTGGAAAACAATTTAACCACAACAAAATAAAACTAGTATAAACTCCATAAGCTTATACACCAAAGTTGTAAAATATACAAATCCTAATGACGTTAAAGTGTGGTACAACTATCCCCAAAAGAGTTACACATTTGTATAATGTAAACCCACCAATATACACTTGCCCCAAAAGCTCAACTCTCGCGACGTCCTGTCTCGTGATCAGCGAGTCTAATCCTTTCCACCTGGGGGGGGGGTGTCACGACCCGAAATCTAGGCTCTATTTTATTAGTAATTAAATGATTTTTATTTAATTATTTGCTTATCTATTTATTTAAATTATTAGTTATTTAAATAATTACGTGTGCAATTTATGTGTTATAATAGTTATGCCTAGCATTTTAACTGGGTCATTTGTGCTAGTGTAAAAGGCTTGAGTCTTATTAGTTAGTGGGGAGTTTAAATTGAAGAGGTAGTATTGGGGGGAGGGGCCTTTTTGTAACATTTCAAACATTTCTTCATCCTCTCCCTACTTCCCTCACCTCCCTCACCCTACTCTTTCACCTCACACTCCACCTCCCTCTCTCTCCCTGGAAATCTCTCTCTCTCTCTAAGCAAAAGTGGTAAGTTTTCTTCTCCTTCTTCTCTCTTCATTTAAACCTTCTTCCTCTCATCTTCTCTCATTTCTTAAATCATGAAATGTGTTTAGATCGTCGTTAGGATCGCGTAGAGCCAAAAAGAATCGAATTCCGTCAACTTTCATTATTTCCAAGTAAGTTACTTTTCCCCCATTTTGATGCTAAAATATTCATATCATGTTCATGTGATGTTTGATGTGTTATTTTCGAAGTTTGATTGAGTTTTGAATTTATTTTGAATTTATTTGAGTTCTTGGGAAGAAAATGGTGATTTTGAAATGTTGGGTGTGATTCTTGGTTTTGGGTTGTTAGATGTTGTTGTTTAGGTTCCCTAGATGTTTAGATGTAGTTTTGGTACCTTGGAAACTAGTTGAAAGCTTTGATTTTGAGCATTTCTTGAAGATTTGTGTTTTGGCTCGAAAATGGTGAACCCAGCTCTTATTTTCCGACCC
Source organism: Campanula takesimana (assembly GCA_026119855.1). Classification (NCBI taxonomy): domain Eukaryota; kingdom Viridiplantae; phylum Streptophyta; class Magnoliopsida; order Asterales; family Campanulaceae; genus Campanula; species Campanula takesimana. The sequence continues at coordinate 2,165,509 of JAOWBW010000030.1, forward strand.
AGATCACTTCCGAGCGCCCTCCCTTAAGCCCTTAGGCGCCCACCCACTGGAGAATTTCATGACCATAAGTTTCTGCCACTCGCAAGCGCCCGCCTGCCCCATTCCAGGCGCCCGCCCGCCCCTGTTCCAGGATTTTGACCTTTTGCTTGGTTTAAGACTTAAGGCTTAATTAGTTTAGAGTTGTTGCTTCTAATTAACTTAAGATAACACCGTGGAACACTTTATTGTGTGGATTTGATTCTTTTGTGAATAAATATGATGTGAAATGTATTTAAGTACCGTTTTGGTAATGTAGTTCATCTTTGATGTGCTGTTTGCATTGGTTGACCTTTGTGGTGACTTAATTTGATTGGTTCCCTACTTTGGAACCTTAAGTTGTTCATTCATGCTAAATTATTATTACTTAGCATTTATTTGAAAGTCCAGCTGGTATTTTGTGTGTGTTTGGGCGATGGGAAAGATTATAATGGCAAAGCCAAGTCCATTATAATGTTGACCATTGTTTTGCCCCTTCTTTACCCCTTCTCCAGATTGGCCTTGGAAAGGATAAGTCAGCGTTCCTTTGTGAATGTATCTGGCTAGCGGGCGTGACTTTGTGTCATGGTCCTTGTCCCTTGTGACACTTTTATGTTATTGGTTCCGGTACCGGGGTTTTCTCTTCGGCTTTCATGCTATTATGAAGATGATGATTTGTTGATTATTGAAGCTGCGCAGCGATCCTTTATTTGGATGATCCGGTTTGGAAAACCTTGGCTATATCCTTTGTTATGTGTTTATTTCCGCTGCTATCTATTATATGATAATTGCCATGTGCTATGTGATAATTATATTGGTTTATTGCTTATTGCATCATAGCATGTCATGTAGTTGCATTAGTAACTTATTGAGATTTATCTCACCCCCTTTCTTTTATCTTTGTTTTTCCTTAACCCCCCCCCCCAGGTGCTAAGGAATAGTCTCGCTGATCACGAGAAAGAGGACGTCGAGTGTGGATCCATTCTTTTGGGGAAGGTTGATATAGGTTGGTTTACATTATGTAAATGTGTAACCATTTTGGGATAGTTGTACCAAACAATGACGTCACTAAGAATTGTATATTTGTAATTTGTTGGGCATAAACTTGTGGAAGTTTATGTTAGTTGTAATTGGTTTTTATCAAACTTGGTTTTGTAAAACTTTGGTTCTTCACCCTTTTGGTGTCAATTGGAATTTTTAACTTCAGTATTTCAAAGTTTTGGTTATAGAGTCGACGTCCAGCTCGCGGTCCCGGGGCCCGCGGGGTCCGGGGTCGCGACAGTTGGTATCAGAGCTATGGCATTAGCTCTATGTATAAGTCCAGGTGGATTAGTATGACCTAGGTGGGTAGTAGAGTGCGGAGTGATTAATGGTTGATGTCTTATGCAGGTAATTACTTGCAATGTCTGGAAGAAGAAATAGAGGAGGTACTAGTGGGACACAGAATCAGAATGATACAAGGGAAGAAGCCCGTGCCATGTTTCAAGGCATGTTTGAGGCGGCCATGAAGGCCATACATGATCAAGGTCCGAGGGTAGAGCAAGCACCACCCCGTTATGGATTGGAGCAATTTCTGAAGTTGAAACCGGTTGAATTCAATGGGGAACCCGATGTAAGGAAAGCCGAGTTGTGGATTGAGTCTATGGAGAAGATTTATGATGTATTTGGGTGTTCGGATGAGGACAAGGTCCGGTTTGCGGCTTACAAGCTTGTGGGAGCCCCCGAGCATTGGTGGAAAGGTATTAAAGCTACTTGGGATGATACTCACACGGTGTATGCGTGGGAGTTGTTCGTGCGCAAGTTCAAGGAGCATTTTATTCCGGTTGTTGATCAAAACCGAAAGGAGATCGAGCTACTCAACTTGGAGCAAGGTGTGTTGTCTATAGCACAATACTCGGCTAAGTTCATAGAATTAGCCCGGTATTGCGACTATTTGGTGAGAACCGAGGAACAAAAGGCTATGAGATTTATTCGGGGATTGAAGACCTCCATCCGTACTCAACTTATTGCTCAACGGATTGTGACTTTCCAAGATGCGGTGGACCGAGCCTATTTGATAGAGCAAGATATTGGGGAGCATAAAAGGAAGACCGAGGTAGCTAACCCGAGTAAGCAAGGAGCTCAAGGCAAGCCACAACACCGTTCCGATAACCGAGGTAACTTTGGGGGACAATCTCAGTTCCGAGGGCAACCGATCCCAAGGAACCCGTGTACCACTTCCGGGAACCAAGGGAGCCTAATTAGGAAGCCTTGTACCTTTTGTTAGAAGGTAGGCCATGCGGAGGATAGGTGTTGGAAAAAGCAAGGCAAGTGCACCAATTGTGGTGAAATGGGGCACTTTGCGAGAGAATGCACGAGGTACCGAGGTCAAGCATCCGGGTCAGGAGTTGGTACTAATCAGGGACAGAAAAGGGATGCCGCGGGGAAGCCCAAGGATCAAGGGAAGGTTTATGCCATGAATCAACAACAAGCTACCGATGATCCATCCGTTATTGGAGGTATTGTTTCTGTGTCTAATATGAGCGCACGAGCGTTAGTAGATCCAGGATCATCTCATTCATACATTTCTGTGAAATTTGCTTCCATGTTAAATGCTGCATTCGAGTCTTTACCATACGTGCTAGAGGTGTCGACCCCTATAGGAGAATGCTTGATTTCTGATCGAGTCTTTCGTGCTTGTGATGTGGTTATTTGTGGTCGAGTCCTTTGTGCGGATTGGGTAGTTCTTCCTATCCAAGACTTTGATGTCATTTTGGGTATGGATTGGTTGAGCAATTTTCATGCTTCTGTTGATTGCCGTGAGAAAACTGTTACTTTTTCTATTCCCAATGTGCCTAAGTTTGTGTTTGAGGCTAGTCCTCTGAGTAGAAAGGTTCGCTTAATTTCTTTTATGAAAGCGAGAAAATTATTGCATAGTGGTTGTGAGGGGTATTTGGCTAGTGTTCTTGATACTAGGAAGGAATCCCCTAGTTTGGATAGTGTTCGGGTAGTCTGGGAATTTCCCGATGTTTTCTCTACCGAGTATGATATGCCTCCCGATCGTGAGATTGAGTTTTGTATAGATCTTTTGCCAGGTACGGCTCCGATTTCGAAAGCACCTTATAGGTTAGCTCCCGCAGAATTGAAGGAACTGAAGGTTCAGTTGCAAGAGTTGCTTGATCGAGGGTTTATCCGCCCTAGTGTTTCCCCGTGGGGAGCACCGGTTTTGTTTGTGCGGAAGAAAGATGGTTCGTTGAGATTGTGCATCGATTACCGAAAGTTGAATCAGGTTACGGTGAAGAATAAGTATCCTCTACCGCATATTGATGATTTATTTGATCAGCTACAAGGGTCCGTGGTTTTCTCTAAGCTTGATTTGAGGAGTGGGTACCATCAGTTGAAGGTTCGATCGGAGGATATTCCGAAGACTGCTTTTCGCACTCGGTATGGTCATTATGAGTTCTTGGTTATGCCGTTTGGGTTGACTAACGCGCCGGCCGTGTTTATGGATTTGATGAACCAGATTTTCCATCCCTATCTTGATTCGTTCGTGGTGGTTTTCATCGACGACATTCTTGTTTATTCGAAATCTCGAGAGGAGCACGAGCAGCACTGGAGGACAGTTTTATCCGTTCTTGCGAGGGAGAAATTATTTGCGAAGTTCAGTAAATGCGAATTTTGGCTCGAGAAGGTGTCATTTCTGGGTCACGTGATTTCTAAAGACGGGATTTCGGTGGATCCTTCAAAGATTGAAGCCATAGTGGATTGGAAGAGACCCGAGTCAGTGACCGAGATTCGTAGTTTTCTGGGTTTAGCCGGTTATTACCGAAGGTTTATTGAAGGGTTTTCGAGGATTGCTACTCCGATGACTCAGTTGACCCGGAAGAATGTTCCATTTGTGTGGACCGAGAAATGTGACAAGAGTTTCGAGGAATTGAAGAAGAGGTTGACTACCGCACCGATCTTGAGTTTGCCTAATGGGAGCGATGGCCTAGTGATTTATAGTGATGCTTCGAAAGAGGGTTTGGGTTGTGTGTTGATGCAGAATGGGAAAGTAATTGCGTATGCTTCGAGGAAGTTGACCCCGAGCGAACAGAATTACCCGACTCATGACATGGAGTTAGCGGCTATTGTATTTGCGTTGCACAAATGGAAGCACTACCTTTATGGGGCGAAATTCGAGATTTTTACGGATCACAAGAGTTTGAAGTACCTTTTCTCCCAGAAAGAGTTGAACAATAGACAGCGCCGATGGATGGAATTATTGAAGGATTATGATTGTACGATTTCTTATCATCCGGGGAAGGCGAATGTGGTAGCCGATGCGATTAGTAGAAAGTCTTATGTGGCTTCAATGATGGTCCGAGAGTGGAAAATGCTTGAGGATGTTCGAGATTGGTCTCCTCGTGAATCGAGACATGGGGCTATTTTTGTGAATATTAGGGTATCTCCGACCCTAATTCAGAGGATTAAAGAGGCTCAGAAAGAGGATCCCGAGTTGGTGAAGGTAATGGGTAAATTGAAGGAAAAGAACTTCGAGGATTTTTCTATGAGTTCGAGTGGAGTTTTGACTTTCCGTGGTCGTTTGTGTGTTCCGGATGTTGATGGAATTAAACAGAGAGTTCTTGATGAGAGTCACAAATCGAGGTATACTATTCATCCGGGTAGTACGAAGATGTATCAGGATTTGAAGCAACAATTTTGGTGGATTAATATGAAGAGGGAAATAGCCGAGTATGTTTCGAAGTGTTTAACGTGTCAGCAGGTCAAAGCCGAGCATCAGAGACCCGCGGGATTACTTCAGCCGTTAGAGATTCCCGAGTGGAAATGGGAGCATGTGACCATGGATTTCGTTACGGGACTGCCTCGTACCCGTATGAAGTATGACAGTGTTTGGGTAATAGTGGATAGATTGACCAAGAGTGCCCATTTCTTGCCTATTGATATCAGATATTCGATGGAGAAGCTTGCGACCCTTTATATCGATGAGATCGTTAGATTGCATGGGGTTCCGGTTAGCATTGTGTCAGATCGAGACCCGAGGTTTACTTCTAGATTCTGGAAGGCGTTTCAGGAAGCTTTGGGTACAGATTTGCGATTCAGTACGACTTTTCATCCTCAGACCGATGGTCAATCCGAGAGGACTATTCAGATTTCGGAGGATATGTTGCGAGCGTGTTCGATAGACTTTTCTGATTCTTGGGATTCGCACCTACCGTTAGTGGAGTTCTCGTACAACAACAGTTATCAGGCTAGTATCGAGATGGCACCGTATGAGGCCTTGTATGGAAGGAAGTGTAGATCGCCTATTTGTTGGGATGAGGTTGGTGAAGCGAAGATTGTGGGTATTGATTTGCTTCGGGATTCGGTTGAGAAAGTCAAAGTTATCCGGGATAGATTGAAGACAGCCCAGAGTCGACATAAGAACTACGCAGACAACCGAAGGCGAGATCTTAGTTTTCAGGTTGGTGATTTAGTATTCTTGAAAGTGTCTCCGAAGGTGGGTATTCATAGGTTTGGGAAGAAAGGCAAATTGACTCCTAGGTTTATTGGTCCGTTTGAGGTTTTGGGAAAGGTTGGACTTCTAGCGTACCGTCTCGCGTTACCGTCATCTTTGGACCGGTTGCATAACGTTTTCCACGTTTCTATGCTTCGGAAGTATGTTCATGATCCGTCCCACGTGTTACCGAGGATACCGGAGGATATTGAGCCCGATATGTCTTATGAGGAACGACCGGTTCGGATCCTAGATTCTAAAGTCCAAGAGTTGAGGAGCAAAAGCATTGTGTTGGTTAGAGTCCTTTGGAGGAATCATCACATCGAGGAGTCGACGTGGGAGCTTCGTGATGAGATCGAGAGGAAATTTCCGTGGCTTTTTGTTTAAGGTGAGTCTCGTTAAAATTCGGGTCGAATTTTCTTTAAGGGGGAGTGAATGTCACGACCCGAAATCTAGGCTCTATTTTATTAGTAATTAAATGATTTTTATTTAATTATTTGCTTATCTATTTATTTAAATTATTATTTATTTAAATAATTACGTGTGCAATTTATGTGTTATAATAGTTATGCCTAGCATTTTAACTGGGTCATTTGTGCTAGTGTAAAAGGGTTGAGTCTTATTAGTTAGTGGGGAGTTTAAATTGAAGAGGTAGTATTGGGGGGAGGGGCCTTTTTGTAACATTTCAAACATTTCTTCATCCTCTCCCTACTTCCCTCACCTCCCTCACCCTACTCTTTCACCTCACACTCCACCTCCCTCTCTCTCCCTGGAAATCTCTCTCTCTCTCTCTAAGCAAAAGTGGTAAGTTTTCTTCTCCTTCTTCTCTCTTCATTTAAACCTTCTTCCTCTCATCTTCTCTCATTTCTTAAATCATGAAATGTGTTTAGATCGTCGTTAGGATCGCGTAGAGCCAAAAAGAATCGAATTCCGTCAACTTTCATTATTTCCAAGTAAGTTACTTTTCCCCCATTTTGATGCTAAAATGTTCATATCATGTTCATGTGATGTTTGATGTGTTATTTTCGAAGTTTGATTGAGTTTTGAATTTATTTTGAATTTATTTGAGTTCTTGGGAAGAAAATGGTGATTTTGAAATGTTGGGTGTGATTCTTGGTTTTGGGTTGTTAGATGTTGTTGTTTAGGTTCCCTAGATGTTTAGATGTAGTTTTGGTACCTTGGAAACTAGTTGAAAGCTTTGATTTTGAGCATTTCTTGAAGATTTGTGTTTTGGCTCGAATATGGTGAACCCAGCTCTTATTTTCCGACCCAGATCACTTCCGAGCGCCCGCCCTTAAGCCCTTAGGCGCCCGCCCACTGGAGAATTTCATGACCATAAGTTTCTGCCACTCGCAAGCGCCCGCCTGCCCCATTCCAGGCGCCCGCCCGCCCCTGTTCCAGGATTTTGACCTTTTGCTTGGTTTAAGACTTAAGGCTTAATTAGTTTAGAGTTGTTGCTTCTAATTAACTTAAGATAACACCGTGGAACACTTTATTGTGTGGATTTGATTCTTTTGTGAATAAATATGATGTGAAATGTATTTAAGTACCGTTTTGGTAATGTAGTTCATCTTTGATGTGCTGTTTGCATTGGTTGACCTTTGTGGTGACTTAATTTGATTGGTTCCCTACTTTGGAACCTTAAGTTGTTCATTCATGCTAAATTATTATTACTTAGCATTTATTTGAAAGTCCAGCTGGTATTTTGTGTGTGTTTGGGCGATGGGAAAGATTATAATGGCAAAGCCAAGTCCATTATAATGTTGACCATTGTTTTGCCCCCTTCTTTACCCCTTCTCCAGATTGGCCTTGGAAAGGATAAGTCAGCGTTCCTTTGTGAATGTATCTGGCTAGCGGGCGTGACTTTGTGTCATGGTACTTGTCCCTTGTGACACTTTTATGTTATTGGTTCCGGTACCGGGGTTTTCTCTTCGGCTTTCATGCTATTATGAAGATGATGATTTGTTGATTATTGAAGCTGCGCAGCGATCCTTTATTTGGATGATCCGGTTTGGAAAACCTTGGCTATATCCTTTGTTATGTGTTTATTTCCGCTGCTATCTGTTATATGATAATTGCCATGTGCTATGTGATAATTATATTGGTTTATTGCTTATTGCATCATAGCATGTCATGTAGTTGCATTAGTAACTTATTGAGATTTATCTCACCCCCTTTCTTTTTATCTTTGTTTTTCCTTAACCCCCCCCCCAGGTGCTAAGGAATAGTCTCGCTGATCACGAGAAAGAGGACGTCGAGTGTGGATCCATTCTTTTGGGGAAGGTTGATATAGGTTGGTTTACATTATGTAAATGTGTAACCATTTTGGGATAGTTGTACCAAACAATGACGTCACTAAGAATTGTATATTTGTAATTTGTTGGGCATAAACTTGTGGAAGTTTATGTTAGTTGTAATTGGTTTTTATCAAACTTGGTTTTGTAAAACTTTGGTTCTTCACCCTTTTGGTGTCAATTGGAATTTTTAACTTCAGTATTTCAAAGTTTTGGTTATAGAGTCGACGTCCAGCTCGCGGTCCCGGGGCCCGCGGGGTCCGGGGTCGCGACAGGGGGTTAAGGAAAAACAAAGATAAAAGAAAAGGGGGTGAGATAAATCTCAATAAGTTACTAATGCAACTACATGACATGCTATGATGCAATATACAATAATAAATCATAGATAGCACATAGCAGTTATCACATAACAGATAGCAGCGGAAATAAACCATAACAAAGGATATAGCCAAGGTTTTCCCAAATTGATATAACCAAATAAAGGTCGCTGCGCAGCTTCAATAATCAACAAATCATCATCTTCACAATAGCATGAAAGCTGAAGAGAAATCCCCGGTACCGGAACCAATAACAAAGTAATGTGCCACAAAGGGCGGGAGCCATGCCACAAAGTCATGCTCCAAACGTCTCAACCAAGGCCGATCTGGAAGAGAAAAATAAGGGCAAAATAATGGTCGACACCATAATGGACTTGGCCGGTGCCATCACAATATCTCACATCGCCCGACACAACCATAAATACCAGCTGGACTTTCAAATAAATGCTAAGTAATAAATACTAGCTTAATTAAACAACTTAAGGTTCCAAAGTAGGGAACCATTCCAATTAAATTACCACAAAGGTAAACCAATCCAAACAACACATCAAGGATGGACCACATTCCCAAAATGATACTTAATCAAATTCCATAACAAATTTATTCACAAAAGAATCAATTTCAATTAATAAAGTGTTCCACGGAGTTAACTTAGGTTGATTAGAAGAATAAAACCTAAACTAGTTAAGCCATTAGTCTTAAACCAAGCAAAAGGGCAAAATTCCAAGCAGGCGGGCGGGCGGGCGCCTGGAGGGGGTCAGGCGGGCGCTCATTTCAACAGAAGGTCTGGCCGCTGGAAAAGGGGGGCGGGCAGGCGCCTGGTCCAACCCGGGCGGGCGCCTGGTCTGGTTTCAAGCCGGGAAAACAGAGCTGGGTTCATCAAGTTCTTACCCAAAACACAAAATCCTCAACAATTCCCAAATACTCAAAACCAAGACTCCCAATAGGCATAGAAATGAACCAAAACAACATACAAACTAGGAAAGGACCTCAACAACAACATCTAGTAGCCTAAGTCAAGATTTCAATTCCAACATTCATAATATCACAAAAATTCAATCAAAAACCCAAATGAGTTCTAAACTCAACCAAAATACCATATATATCAACAAAACATCATACAAACATGTTATGAACATTTTAGCATAAAAATGGGGGAAAAGCAACTTTCTTGAATTTTCTCAAAGTTGCCGGAACTCGAATATTTTTAGCCCTCTACGATCCTAACGACGATCTAAACAAGTTTCATGTTTTAATAAATGAGAAATAACAAGAGGAAGATGAAGAAAATGAAGAGAGAAGGGAGAGAAGAATTCTTACCTTTTTCTTTGAAGAGAGAGAGAAATGAGCTGGGAAAAGATGGAGGATGAGGGAGAGGTGAGGGAGAAGGAGGGAGTAGGGATAGAGTAGGAGAAAGATTATTTGAACATTTTACACTTAGGCCCCTCCCCCTAATACTACCCTTTTTCAAATAAACTCCCCACTAATAAATAAGACTCAACACTTCTACACTAGCCCAAATGACCCAAATAAAATGCTAGGCATAAATTATTATAACACATAAAATGCACACATAAATAATTAAATCAAATAAATAAATAATTATTTATCAATAAAATAGAGACGGGTTTTCGGGTCGTGACATTCACTCCCCTTAAAGAAAATTCGACCCGAATTTTAACGAGACTTACCCGAATTAAAAAGCCACAAAAATTTCCTCTCTATCTCATCACGAAGCTCCCAAGTCGATTCCTCAATATTGTGATTCTTCCAAAGAACTCTAACCCACGGTATGCTTTTGCTCCTCAACTCTTGGACTTTAGAATCAAGAATCCGAACCGGTCGTTCCTCGTATGTCATATCCGGCTCTATATCCTCCGGTACCCTCGGTAAAACGTGAGATGGATCATGGACATACTTCTGAAGCATAGAAACGTGGAAAACATTATGTAACCGGTCCAAAGATGGCGGTAACGCAAGTCGATACGCAAGAAGTCCCACTTTCCCCAAAATCTCAAATGGACCTATAAACCTCGGAGCCAATTTGCCTTTCTTCCCGAACCTTCGAATACCCACCTTCGGAGATACTTTCAAGAACACAAAATCAGCGGTCTGAAAACTAAGATCTCGCCTTCGGTTGTCTGCATAGCTCTTATGTCGACTCTGGGCTGTTTTCAATCGATCCCGGATAACTCTAACTTTCTCAACTGAATCCTGAAGCAAATCAATACCCACGATCTTTGCTTCACCGACCTCATCCCAACAGATAGGCGATCTACATTTTCTCCCATATAAGGCCTCATAAGGTGCCATCTCGAAACTAGCCTGATAACTGTTGTTGTAAGAGAATTCCACTAACGGTAAATGTCTATCCCAAGAATCGGAAAAGTCTATCGAACAAGCTCGCAACATATCCTCCAAAATCTGAATGGTCCTCTCAGATTGACCGTCGGTCTGAGGGTGAAAAGCTGTGCTGAATCGCAAATCTGTACCCAAAGCTTCCTGAAACGCCTTCCAGAATCTAGAAGTAAACCTCGGGTCTCGATCTGACACAATGCTAACCGGAACCCCATGCAATCTCACAATCTCATCAATGTAAAGGGTCGCAAGCTTCTCCATCAAATATCTGATGTCAATAGGCAAGAAATGGGCACTCTTGGTCAATCTATCCACTATTACCCAAACACTGTCAAACTTCCTACGGGTACGAGGTAGTCCCCTAACGAAATCCATAGTCACATGCTCCCATTTCCACTCCGGAATCTCTAACGGCTGAAGTAGTCCTGCGGGTCTCTGATGCTCGGCTTTGACCTGCTGACAAGTTAAACATTTCGAAACATACTCGGCTATTTCCCTCTTCATGTTAATCCACCAAAATTGTTGTTTCAAATCCTGATACATCTTCGTACTACCCAGATGAATAGTATATCTCGATTTGTGACCCTCATCTAAAACTTGCCTCTTTATCCCACCAACATCGGGTACGCACAAACGACCACGGAAAGTCAACACCCCATTTGAACTCATAGAAAAATCCTCGAAATTATTTTCCTTCATTTTACCCATTACTTTCACTAACTCGGGATCTTCCTTTTGAGCATCCTTTATTCTTTGAATTAGGGTCGGAGACACCCTAATATTCGTAAAAATAGCCCCATGTCTCGATTCACGAGGACCCCAATCTCGAACATCCTCAAGCATTTTCCACTCACGGACCATCATCGAAGCCACATAAGATTTTCTACTAATCGCATCGGCTACCACATTCGCCTTCCCCGGATGATAAGAAATCGTACAATCATAGTCCTTTAAGAGTTCCATCCATTGACGCTGACGGTTGTTCAATTCCTTTTGAGAGAAGAGGTATTTCAAACTCTTGTGATCGGTAAAAATTTCAAACTTCGCCCCATAAAGGTAGTGCTTCCATTTGTGCAATGCAAATACAATAGCCGCTAACTCCATGTCGTGAGTAGGATAATTCTGTTCACTAGGGCTCAACTTCCTCGAAGCATACGCAATCACTTTCCCATTCTGCATCAAAACACAACCCAAACCCTCTTTCGAAGCATCACTGTAAATTACTAAATCGTCATTCCCATTAGGCAAGGTCAAGATCGGTGCGGTAGTCAACCTCTTCTTCAATTCCTCGAAGCTACTTTGGCATTTTTCACTCCACACGAACGGTACATCCTTCCGGGTCAACTGAGTCATCGGAGTAGCAATCCTCGAAAACCCTTCTATAAACCTTCTGTAATAACCGGCTAAGCCCAGAAAACTTCGGATCTCGGTCACTGACTCGGGTCTCTTCCAATCCACTATGGCTTCTATTTTCGAAGGATCCACAGATATCCCATCTTTAGAAATAACATGACCCAGAAATGAAACCTTCTCGAGCCAAAATTCGCATTTACTAAACTTCGCAAACAACTGCTCCCTCGCCAGAATAGATAAAACTGTCCTCAAGTGTTGCTCGTGCTCCTCTCGAGATTTAGAGTAGACAAGAATGTCGTCGATGAAGACCACCACGAACGAATCAAGATAAGGATGGAAAACCTGGTTCATCAAATCCATAAACACGGCCGGCGTGTTAGTCAACCCAAACGGCATAACCAAGAATTCATAATGACCATACCGAGTGCGAAAGGCAGTCTTCGGAATATCCTCAGGTCGAATCTTCAACTGATGGTACCCACTACTCAAATCAAGTTTAGAAAACACAACTGAGCCTTGAAGCTGATCAAACAAATCATCAATGTGAGGTAGAGGATACTTATTCTTCACCGTAACCTGATTCAACTTCCGGTAGTCAATACACAATCTCAAAGAACCGTCTTTCTTCCGCACAAACAAAACCGGTGCTCCCCACGGGGAAACACTAGGGCGGATAAACCCTCGATCAAGCAACTCTTACAACTGAACCTTTAGTTCCTTCAACTCTGCGGGAGCCAATCTATACGGTGCCTTTGAAATCAGAGCCGTACCCGTCAAAAGATCTATACAAAATTCTATCTCACGATCGGGAGGCATATCATATTCAGAAGAGAAAACATCGGGAAATTCCCTAACTACCCGAACACTCTCCAAACTAGGGGATTCTTTCCTAGTATCAAGCACACTAGCCAAGTACCCCTCACAACCATGGTGCAACAATTTTCTCGCTTTCACATAAGAAATTAAACGAACTTTTCTACTCAAAGGGCTAGCCTCAAAAACAAATTTAGGCACATCGGGAATAGAAAAAGTAACAACTTTCTTACGACAATCAACAGAAGCATGAAACTTGCTCAACCAATCCATACCTAAAATAACATCAAAGTCTTGGATGGGAAGGACTACCAAGTCCGCACATAAGACACGACCATATATAAGCACATCACAAGCACGAAATACTCTATCGGTCACCAAACACTCTCCCATAGGAGTAGACACTTCTAACACATAAGACAATGACTCAGATGCAGCATTTAGCAGAGAAGCAAATTGCACAGAAATGTAAGAATGAGATGATCCTGGATCTACTAACGCTCGGGCGCTCACATTAAATATAGAAATAATACCTCCAATAACTGTGGGATCATCTGTGACTTGTTGTTGATTTATTACAAACACTTTCCCTTAGACCTTGGGCTTTCCCGTAGAGTCCCTTTTCTGACCCTGTGGAGCACCAGCTCCTACCCCAGACGGTTGACCTCTATTCCTCGGACAATCCCTCACATAATGCCCCATTTGGCCACAATTGGTACACCTTCCCTGTTTCTTCCAACAACAGTCCTCTGAATGGCCTTCCTTTTGGCAATAGGAACAAAGTCTCCTATTTTGGTTCCCTTGGTTCCTGGAAGTGGTACCCGGGTTCCTTGGGATCGGTTTCCCTCGGGACTGAGATTGTCCCCCAAAGTTACCTCGGTTATCAATCCTTGGTTGTGACTTGCTCTGCGCTCCTTCCTTACTCAGGTTAGCTACCTCGGTCTTCCTCTTATGTTCCCCAATATCTTGCTCTATAAGATAGGCACGGTCTACCGCATCCTGGAATGTCACAATCCTCTGGGCTATAAGCTGAGTACGGATAGAAGTCTTCAAACCGCGGATGAATCTCATAGCTTTCTTCTCTTCGGTTCTCACAAGATAGTCACAATACCGGGCTAATTCTGTGAACTTAGCCGAGTATTGAGCTATAGACAACAAACCTTGCTCCAAGTTGAGAAGCTCGATCTCCTTTCGGTTCTGATCCACTACCGGAATAAAATGCTCTTTGAACTTCCGCACAAACAATTCCCATGCATACACTGTGTGAGTGTCATCCCAACTAGCTTTAACCCCTTTCCACCAATGCTCGGCGGCACCCACAAGCTTATAAGCCGCGAACCGGACCCTATCCTCATCCGTCCACCCAAACACATCATAGATTTTCTCCATAGACTCGACCCATAGTTCGGCCTTCTTCACATCGGGCTCACCATCGAACTCTGCCGGTTTCAGTTTCAAGAATTGCTCCAAACCATATCGGGTGGTGGTGCTTGCTCTACTCTCGGTCCTTGGTCATGAATAGCCTTCATGGCCGCCTCAAACATGCCTTGGAACATGGCATGGTTCTCTTCCCGAAGATCATTCTGATTCTGTGCCCCACTATAACCTTCACCTGTTCTTCTTCTAGCCATTGAGAACAATTACCTGCATAAAACATCAACCGTTACTTACTCCGAACGCAACTACCCTCCTAGGTCATACTAGTCCACCTAGACTTATACTTAGAGCCAAACCATAGCTCTGATACCAACTGTCGCGACCCCGAACCCCGCGGGCCCGAGATCGCGAGCTGGACGTCGACTTAAACAATAAACTCTAAAATGATGAAGATAAAAATTTCCTTTTATACCAAAAGAGGATAACACAAGGTTTTGGAAAACAATTTAACCACAACAAAATAAAACTAGTATAAACTCCATAGGCTTATACACCAAAGTTGTAAAATATAAAAATCCTAATGACGTTAAAGTGTGGTACAACTATCCCCAAAAGAGTTACACATTTGTATAATGTAAACACACCAATCTACACTTGCCCCAAAAGCTCAACTCTCGCGACGTCCTGTCTCGTGATCAGCGAGTCTAATCCTTTCCACCTGGGGGGGGGGGGTTAAGGAAAAATAAAGATAAAAGAAAAGGGGGTGAGATAAATCTCAATAAGTTACTAATGCAACAACATGACATGCTATGATGCAATATACAATAATAAATCATAGATAGCACATAGCAGTTATCACATAACAGATAGCAGCGGAAATAAACACATAACAAAGGATATAGCCAAGGTTTTCCCAAATTGATATAACCAAATAAAGGTCGCTGCGCAGCTTCAATAATCAATAAATCATCATCTTCACAATAGCATGAAAGCTGAAGAGAAATCCCCGGTACCGGAACCAATAACAAAGTAATGTGCCACAAAGGGCGGGAGCCATGCCACAAAGTCATGCTCCAAACGTCTCAACCAAGGCCGATCTGGAAGAGGAAAATAAGGGCAAAACAATGGTCGACACCATAATGGACTTGGCCGGTGCCATCACAATATCTTACATCGCCCGACACAACCATAAATACCAGCTGGACTTTCAAATAAATGCTAAGTAATAAATACTAGCTTAATTAAACAACTTAAGGTTCCAAAGTAGGGAACCATTCCAATTAAATTACCACAAAGGTAAACCAATCCAAACAACACATCAAGGATGGACCACATTCCCAAAATGATACTTAATCAAATTCCATAACAAATTTATTCACAAAAGAATCAATTTCAATTAATAAAGTGTTCCACGGAGTTAACTTAGGTTGATTAGAAGAATAAAACCTAAACTAGTTAAGCCATTAGTCTTAAACCAAGCAAAAGGGCAAAATTCCAAGCAGGCGGGCGGGCGGGCGCCTGGAGGGGGTCAGGCGGGCGCTCATTTCAACAGAAGGTCTGGCCACTGGAAAAGGGGGGCGGGCGGGCACCTGGTCCAACCCGGGCGGGCGCCTGGTCTGGTTTCAAGCCGGGAAAACAGAGCTGGGTTCATCAAGTTCTTACCCAAAACACAAAATCCTCAACAATTCCCAAATACTCAAAACCAAGACTCCCAATAGGCATAGAAATGAACCAAAACAACATACAAACTAAGAAAGGACCTCAACAACAACATCTGGTAGCCTAAGTCAAGATTTCAATTCCAACATTCATAATATCACAAAAATTCAATCAAAAACCCAAATGAGTTCTAAACTCAACCAAAATACCATATATATCAACAAAACATCATACAAACATGTTATGAACATTTTAGCATTAAAATGGGGGAAAAACAACTTACTTGAATTTTCTCAAAGTTGCCGGAACTCGAATATTTTTAGCCCTCTACGATCCTAACGACGATCTAAACAAGTTTCATGTTTTAATAAATGAGAAATAACAAGAGGAAGATGAAGAAAATGAAGAGAGAAGGGAGAGAAGAATTCTTACCTTTTTCTTTGAAGAGAGAGAGAAATGAGCTGGGAAAAGATGGAGGATGAGGGAGAGGTGAGGGAGAAGGAGGGAGTAGGGAGAGAGTAGGAGAAAGATTATTTGAACATTTTACACTTAGGCCCCTCCCCCTAATACTACCCTTTTTCAAATAAACTCCCCACTAATAAATAAGACTCAACACTTCTACACTAGCCCAAATGACCCAAATAAAATGCTAGGCATAAATTATTATAACACATAAAATGCACACATAAATAATTAAATCAAATAAATAAATAAATAAATAATTATTTATCAATAAAATATAGACAGGTTTTCGGGTCGTGACAGCTCCTTATGAACTTTGAAGGAGCTTTGCTGGTAGATCCTTGATATTTGCTGGTTGAGCCGGGCTTGGTGAATTTTCTGAACTTCTGGAATCTCTTCACAAATTAAGCGAAGTCTTCATCGTCCATGTCCAATAGCTCAGAAGTAGAAATTTTGGGATCGGAACTTTTCTCTTTCTGAATAGGCGCAGGCGCAGGACGTTGGGCTTCCTCTCTATGCGCCACCATCCAAATGTTCCTAAACTTTGAGATTAGCATAAAGGTTCCTTAAAGTCCAATCATCCAAAGTTCCAGCGTCTTCAAGAGCGCTAGATTTATGTAGGTATCTTGATCCAAAAGCTTGGAGAAAATTGACATTCAAATCTTTGTTCGAAAACTTCATGCCAAGTGAAATACATAGATAAAGCGTTCATAAGTTTGTCTTAAGGTTTCTCCGGGGAGTTGAGAGAAATTGTTGAATCTCTTTTGTACTTCGTATCTCTTGTTCTCCTTGCAGACGGTATCTCCTTCTATATGCTCTTCAATGGCATCCCATAGCTCATTAGCAGTAGCACAATGCATGACTTGTTGTTTCATAGCCATGCTTAGGGTGCTTAGGAGAATGTTTCTAGCTTTCCCATCATTTGAAACTCTTCTTGTTTCTTCCTCAGTCCATTCTTCTTTCGGTTTCAGAACTGTAGGTTGAGCAGCGTTGGTGCGTGGATTTGGATTCGCTTTAACCGGAATTGTAAGGTCCATAAACTACAGTGTCATGGAGCCTTTCGTCGATTGAGTTGAGATGGGTCAATATGATGAATTTCCACACATCAAAATGATCTTCATCAAAGACCGGAACGTGAGTGTAGTTTGCAGTTGCCATAGGTTTTGAGTTTTCCATTTAGAATCGGCACCCAAGCTGTTAAGCTTGAAAAACAAAAGTGTTTTATAAAGGTGTTTGCTCTGATACCACTTGTTGGTCCCAAATGGAAACAAGGGTATGAAAAATAGCTAGGGGGTGAATAGTTGTTTTAAAATTCTTTTCGTACCCTTGATAAACTCAATTGCAAATGCGCACTTTATCAAATAAGCGTTATGATATGCGCCTAAGTGAGTGAGTGAAATGTACAGCGGATTTTAGTAATGTAAATAGGCGCAAAGTATGATAAAGGGGGCGCACACACACTCTAAGTATTTTGGCTCAAAGTGGGTGAAATAAGAAACTAAGGCAAATGATATAACAAACACAACACAGTTCAATCAATCAATCTACAATGAATAAACAATCAAATAGATAGATATGATATGAACTTGAAAGGAAATAGAAATAAGTAAGTACGCGCTATTTGGAGAGGTTCGATCAGAGAAATGATCTACGTCCTCTACCAAGATGGTTAGTCTTGGATTTTCTAAAGGAGATCTTATTATAAGAGAGAGTTACAAATTACAATCGTTTGAGCTTATACACTAACTCAAGATCTATTTCTATGAAAGAACAAATCCAAAACAATAACCGGTGTATCTCTTAAAGAAAGATCTAAGTGATCAAACTTAAAGAGGCACGTGTGTGATTTTAGATTCAAGGCTCTTTAGATCTTTGAGATTTAGAGCACAAGAAAACTAAAGTGTTTTTGCTTGAGGATCTGGGCTAAGGATGAAGTTATGAAGATGTTCTTGAGAATTCTGGAAATAACAAAGGCAATCTTCAAATCTTCAACAAATGCTTGAGAGAGAAATTCTTGAAATGCTTAGCAACTTCAAATGTATGAAGTTATGGGGTATTTATAGTAAACTCCCAAAAACTAGCCGTTGGAAATCCTTGTGGATAAGATAAAAGGACAGATGTGCTGTCGCTCATTGAGTGGAGCATGCGTCCTTTATAGCCGTTTAGACACATAACATAAATGTGACCGTTTTGGACACGTATCATCAGATAAAGGCGCATACGTATCTTTTAACCACCGTTGGATCATTGGCGAGGTTTGAATCGCTTCAAGTCTTCATGTCTTCAATAAATCACTGAGTGTTGAATTAATACTTTGAGGCGCGTTGAGCCATTGGGGCGCGTAACACATGCGTGCGCTGAGCCATCTGGGGCGCATGAGCTAATGCTAGGCGCATACTCATGCGCGCGCCTAAGGAGGCGCATGGCGCAAGAGAGAGGCGCATGGCGCACGGTTCAAAGTGAACATGTGATTTTTCTTGAATCTTGATCTTCTTTCCCTATTCCTAAGCTTATTCTATTACAATGGACAACCTAAAAAATGAAGTATAAATACTTCTTATATGTGGGTCTAAAGTCCATGAAATAAAACTTAGGTGATGGATCAATCAAATCTAATCAATCCTATTACATTGAAACTGAGATATATATGGGCATACCCAACTGGGATTGAATGAGTGGTCTCCTCAAACTCTCCTAACTCTATTACATTGACATCATCGCCACTAGGCACTATGAACTCTTTCTTGTCTATGAGATCTTGGATGACATTGCGGAGGACAAAGCATTCCTCGGTGGTGTGGCCACTATATTGGTGGTAGCCACAATGCTTGTGGTAGGCATGGTTGGGATGTATCGTCTTGGGTTTGTATCCTTGGAGAGGAGTAACTTGCCCTTTGGCCTTGAGAGCTTCGAAGGCCTCGGTGATAATCATGCCTTGGAGAGGAGTGTAGACACGTTCATCTTGAAATTTCTTACCTTGTGGTGGAGGAACCCTTTTGTAATTCCCCTTATCGCTAGTGACGGCATTGACTGAAGCCTCTTTTGTGGAGTTAGAGGCGGCCTTGTAACCGAAGCTAGGAGCATTTTTCTTGATCTCCTTGAGCAACTCATCCATTCGGATTCCCTCCTCATACATTTAAGAGAAATTGGCATAGCAAGCCCCACTTAGGTGGGTGTGGAGATCAATATTTAGACACTTAAGGAAGATGTCCATTTGCTCTTTGGTGTTAGGCCTCTTGACAATCTCATCAAGCTTGTCATTCCACCTTCTCGTGAAGTCAATAAAGGATTCATTGTCCTTTTGAGTAGTGTTCTCGAGCTCTTTCTTGGTTGGCCGGTGGGTGGTGTTGCCATGGTATTGACTTTTGAAAGCAAGCATGGCGGCATCCCAATCAAGACAGACTGTAAGTGGGAGAGTAGCATACCAATCCTTTGCCGTCCCCTCGAGAGTAAGAGGGAAGCATTGTGCCATAACTTTAGGAGAGACCTTCTTCGGTACCATAGCCCAAATGTAAGTCTCGATGTGTGCTATGGGACAAGAGTTGCCCTTGAACTTGCTGATGTCGGGCATCTTGAACTTGTCGGGGAGAGCGGCCATTGTGCTCATGAGAATGGAGGACTGATAAAGGCTCGTGTCGGGACTTTTCCCCACGTTGATGCCGTTGAAGCGTTGATCTATGTAAGCCATAATTGAATCAACCATCTTGTGCTCATTGTTCTCGGTGCTCGGTTCCCCCATTTTCTTGGTGCGGGTACTAACCTAAGGGATCTTACTCGGACTCTTCATTGTCTTTCTTGTCCTTACCCTTGGCAAGCTTGGTGAGCTTCTCTTTCATTTGCTCCATTTCGGCCTCGTGGGCTTCCCTTTGATTGTGGAGGTGAGATTGCCAAAGATAATCCTTATTTTGGGTCTCCTTATTAAGAGTGGAGACTTGATCTTGGAGCACTTGGACCATAGCTGAAAGTTGTTCGAGAGACATGGCGTTGCTGCTGCCGGTCATGGTTGCTGTTGGTGCTATTGGAGTAATCTCTTCACGAACTAACCGATTTGATGAATCCCGGTAGACACGGTAAGTACCAATTGAACCTATATTGCAGAGGAGGCCCTTGTCAGTCTTGAGTAACACTTTCGGTCCATGAAGAGTTTTAGAACACACAGTGGGCACACGACTCAAACCATAAAAAGAAAAGACTTTTTTTTTTATATAAGTCGGAGGGACGGAGTCCCTTTTGAGTTTCTAAGGAAATAATGGAATCGTCACACTAGTATATAGACCTTCTCGCAGTCCCATATACTCATCGGATTCCATCACGCTTGTGAATCCTACACATGTCGGGATTAAACTAAATTAATGTAGTAAAGCATACATGCGGGGACAGATTTTTATTTTCGTCCATAATAACCACTTGGGGACGGCTTTTTATTTCGTCCATGATAACCACTTGGCATGTATGTTTTGAAGACATTAGTTTAGGGAAATCTCGTCACATGAAAACCGACTTAGTCACGGAGTGTTAGACCCTAACTAGAATTGTGTGGCTTGTGCTCGGCGAATGAGAGGCTTAAGGTCACCCCCGGCATGTAGTCATGCACTACGCCATGGGTTGAGGTTTACCGCTTCGAAAGAGTCAAGTTCGGGTGGAGCTTGAAACTTCCTAGGACGGGCCTCGACAGATTTGGGGTTATGAACTTGTGCGACTCGATAGTGAGCAATTTATAGTATTTTTTGCACGTAGTGTGAGGTCCAACATGTGACAAAATATTTTTTTACTTTTTTTTATATGAATGAAAGAAAAGCAAACAAGCACGTAATTACAACTCTCGAATCACCGGTGTGACCGATAAAAGACACAAAACAAATCAGTTTAAGAGGTCAAAATCAGTCCTAATGCAGGCAATTGCGCCCACACCCCATCATTCTGCTCTGTTTTGGGAACCTCTTCCTGTTCTGGAAAACTGCCCAGAAGCACGCGCCTTTGGCTCATGTTGTGGGAAGCGCGCACATGGCGCAGTGTCTATGGGAGGCGCCCGCTTCTGG
The DNA here is from genome assembly GCA_026119855.1 of Campanula takesimana. Taxonomy (NCBI): domain Eukaryota; kingdom Viridiplantae; phylum Streptophyta; class Magnoliopsida; order Asterales; family Campanulaceae; genus Campanula; species Campanula takesimana. The sequence continues at coordinate 2,186,672 of JAOWBW010000030.1, forward strand.
GCAAACCTGTCAGATTGTCAGACTTTAGACTCAGGGGATTGCCCTGGTCCTGAATATGCATTGTAACCCCTGCATAAATGCTTAGTGTAGAAAAAAAACAAAATAGGAAGAACATATGGGAGGCAGGCGATTCTGGTCATTGATGTGGGAGGCGCGCGCCTTAGGCCAAGAAGGCCAGAGGCGCATGCTTCCCCCATCAGGAACCAGAATGCCCAAAAAAATATAGACTTTGATCAGAAACGCAAGTTTAACCTTCAAACGTCCCCCGCAGAGTCGCCACTGAAGATACCCCGGGAGGGCGCACTGCTTGGCTAGAGCGGTGGAAGGATCCTAGGATGTCTAACTTGTTTTAATTTTGTAGAGTCGCCACCTATGTTTTAGAGGAATATAAGAAAAACCTAATGTATAGCCTAAGTTTGATTATGAAAACAGAGATTCTTGTTTGGAGGTTCGGAGGTTAGGTTACGAGATGTGAAGTAATTAAACACCCACCTCGCCCAACTAATGTTGGTCTTGCTTGATCAAAGTCTACATAAATAAAATGATGTTCTTCCTATTTTTGACTATCATAAAAGGGGGTGTAAAAAGGGGGTGTTTGAAATGTAGGGAGATAACTCCATAACTAGCTTCAATGAAGTGAAGTAGTCTCCGGTGTCATTGTAAGTACCCCAATCTGAAATTGACCAACTTAGAGGAACTCTTAGCACCATTCAGGGATAAACTGATAGGCTGAGACCTCACTAAAATAAACCTAAAATTCCAGGACTGCTCTGGATTTAAACTTGGAAAAATCAAGAAGCTCGCTAGGCTGAGCCATACGGATGGTTTGGACGCGGGGGAGCCCTAGCCGCGGCTACTATGGGTACCCTCAGTCCTTATAAACTGAGACCCTTGCTGATCATTTCAGGGGGGAGAAAGTTGTTTGAAAGAGCCAATGTTCTGCAGAAATCATATCAGAATAGAGTGATCACCACATTTGAGTGAAAAGAGAGAAAGAAGATAGATCCAAACCAAAATTGGTGAGTCCTCCTTCTCCCCATCTTCTCTTCATCTCCATATTACATCTTTTGCTTCTTGTTAAATAATATACACTTGGAACCAAGCCTTGAAATCTATGGTGCCCTTCATGTTTTATGCATGATTATGGGTTACAAACCATAGGATAGCCTAAGACTTGTTATGATTTATGCATCTTTAATATATTGTCTTTACATTTATGCACCTTTACATTATGTCTTTAAATTTTTGTCATTTACTTTAAAGTCTTTGCATTTATGTTGAATAAATGAGGGAATGATCAAGTTTGGGTGATAAAGTTGCAATCTTTATCATCCAAACCATGAGTCAACCTAAAAAATGTCCCTTTGATAATAAAGATTCAATCTTTATCCATCAAAGGTTGATTTTTGGATGTCCCAATGCCCTTTGTTGGAAGAATTGTGTTAAAGTTTCCATCTTTAATCACCCAAATTGTGTTCTTGGCTCAAAAGCCATGACCATCACCTTTTCTCAATTATTCTCCAATGATTGCCTTGATCACACCCAAAATCCTTATTTTGGTGTCTAATCTAATGATCAATGACATAGGGATGATTTAATTAATGTTTTGTTGCAAGAAAATAACTGGAAGTGATCAAACAGTCCAGTCTCCAGTAGAAATCTCTGTTTCTGCCTGGAACTTGACTGATTCCTGGGAATCTGTTAAAATTCCCAGGAAGACCCTTCATAGCCGTACGGCTACTTTGTCCAAGGGGCACATTTCCAGTCTAGTCCACTTTTAATCCAGAATGTTTACAAAATAACCCTTTCTGTCAAATACTTAACTATTTTCTATTAAAGTCCGTTTCTCCCTTTTTCATGAATACACACACACACACACACACACACACACACTTGCACAATTTTAACAAATTTTAGGGAGACTCGGTTTCTTCCGAGGCGCTTTGGGTGAACTACCGGTTGAGTTCTTCCCAAAGCGTAACTTGACCTCCGAATCCTTTGTCTCTAACCACTTTTCATTAAGTTTGGGTTTAAAATTAAACTAACGTGGCGACTCCGTTGAACGTTGATAAGATCCCATGTTTGATTCTCGAGGGAACCGTTCATTTTTCCCGCGGGTATCTCACAGTGGCGACTCCACTGGGGAATGGTTTGTTCTCGGACTTCTTTTTAGTAGATTCGGGGGCATTCTTGTGTGGGTCAAACTCCCATCCCCGTTTGTTGACTTAGTGCATATTTTGTGTGTGTTTTATGTTTCTGTTTTGGTTTTTGAGAATGAAACTGTTCTGGAAATGCAATAAACTGGGGCTTGATGATCTGAAGTTGAAAATCTGCAAAAAATAACGGAACTACATCCCTAGCCGTACGGCTGGTTTTGCCGGGCCCACAGAATGTTTAAAGTTAATAGTTTTGTGCAGGGCAGAAACATTCTGATGGTCCCCTTGCTTCTTCTTGTCCAGGTTCTAATTTACAGCCTTGTGTGTGCACATTTGCCTTCGTTTTCTTAACCAAAAAGGGATTTTCAAAGCTTGGTAATGCACAAATCTTTTGTGGTGCACGACCTTTTTGTACAAATGACTTTCAAAAGGTTGTTGTTCTTGTTGTAAAGTTTTGGTTTCAAAAACCTTTTTGTACAAAATTTTGATTCTTGCTTGTTCATAGCTTTGCTTGATTACTTGTGCAAATTACTTGTTTAAATTGTTTGTTCATGTCTTGTATATGCTCTTGTACATTGTTCACGATATTAAAACGGACTGAAAATTCCTATTTTTGACTCAAAAGAGAACATAGAAGGCTTCACACAACGCGCACTTGACCTTGTGCACGTTCCAAAAACCCTTTAAACCCGGAATGGATGCCACGATGCAGCTTGATTGGTGGTCTTGTGCCCTTCTCGCGCGCATGGGTCCATTCCACCTCCCTTTCCGAGCCGAGTCAACCACACTTGTCCGTGACACACAAATACCGTGACCATGGTTGGTTTTTGGTCTAGCTCACGTCATCATGTCCCTAAATACGTTTCCAAACGCTAATTATGGTCAAGTTAACGCCCGAGTCATGACTTCTTGTGAGAGCAAGTGTGACCAAGGTCATCTTTGATCCGGTCCTTGACTTATGCGTTAATTCCAACCATAATTAACCAAAGTCATGTATTAAGGATAGGTTGACACCGCGTCATTAAGCTTTAATGCTTGACCCATCCTAATCATCTTTAAGCCCAAGGCTAAGGTCCGAGATCCCTCATTAAAATGAGGTCATGCCGGAATTTCGTTAAAAGTGTTAAGTTAATCTTAACCTTAGCCGGGGCTCAATTATGAAAAGAATGGCCCGTGCATTGGAAATTTGTGACGCAATAGACTCTAGATTTGGTTTCTTTCGGTCGGTGGAAGCTGCGTGCCCTATAGGACCCTCGCCCAGGATAGTCCATCCTTGGGAGCGTGCAATACAGGTGAAAAACGAGGGGTCTATAGGCGTAGTGATGGCCTCCACTGATCCAGGATTTAGATTAGTTCTTTTCCAACCAATTAGGAATAAAATGCGTTTTAAGTAAACAGGAACAAAAATATATGATAAATAAGGACAATAAGTTTTCATGTTCCATGAGCCTAAGCCTTTTCCCAAACACTAGCCCAAGTTGATTGTCGCGCCCCAGACCCGTGGTCCTACTTGGCCCCACGCTCGGGAGAAGAATGGAAGACGTCATAAAATACTTTTGAAATTTTTTTCAAAATATCCTTTCATAAAGTTTAACAAAATCAACACTTGAAGTTCAAAGACTTCATATTTAACTTTAAAACAAACTTTACAAACATCATTTACAAATTTACAAACACCAATACTATCCAAAATAGGTGTTACAATATGAAGTATGGGTACTCTACCCATAAGGATTTACATTTACATAATGTAACCTTAACAAAACAAGTCCCAACTCTTAGCACTCTAACGTCCTCCCGTTCCAAAGTGTCCTATCCCCTGGACTCGCCTTTATCTAAAACAGTAAACAAATAAGGGGTGAGAATAAATCTCAGTAAGCTACTAAAATGCAACTACGTTTCATGCTATAATGATAATCATAAGGAAAAATATCACAAGCATCACATAGCACATAGTATGAGAGGCAAAGCCAACTCATTATACCACATATACAACAAATGGCATACTAAGGTGGATACCTAGCCAAGGTTTACCCAATAAACATAACCATTTGAGAAAACCATCTGAGAAAACCATCTGAGAAGCATAAATAGCTGAAGCCGGGATCCCGAAAACTAAGTTAACTATAGGGGAAAATGAAACAAAGTCATAATCCAAATGCTCACACGAGGGAGCTAATTCATCCCATCCAAGGCCAATCTGGACTGAGGAAAAAGGTCCAGTGGAAAAGCCTTATATTGAACTTGGCTGGTGTGCCACTATAATTCTTTCCACCTCCACTCGATAACACAAAACCAGCTGGACTTTCAACAAAGCACTGTAATGAATACTTGCTTAAACAACAACCGGGGGAAATGATTCCAAAGTAGGGAACCAAGCTAAACACATCACAAGATGCACACGAAAGAAGCACTCATGAAGAGTTCACAACCATCATGAAATAAAGTCACAACATATTCTTGCACACACTTAAACACAATCCTCAACAACCATGACAACCTTCCAAAACACTCATCCAATTGCCCTAGACCATCCCTTAAAGGATTGACAATCACTAACCTCTTATACTTAACTTGGAACAAAATATCAAATTCAGGGTAAAGTGTGCGGCCGCCCAGGCTGGGTGTGCGGTCGCCCACTTTCTATATTTTCATGAACAAAACCTTCCAGATAGGTGTGCGGCCGCACGCCCCTTTTGGGCGGCCGCTCACCACACCTCGCAGGCCAAAACTAAAATGACTTATACTCCTTTCGTTTCACCGTCCCAAAAGCACAACACTTACAACACTTAACGTTTATAACTTCACTAAGGCTACAAATTCAGTCCCAGAACATCTTTAGCACCACTTTGAACCCCACCAAACCAAACATACCAAATACTTACTTTGTCCCAAAATTACAAGTATCACTAAAATCACCCAAATCACAAAAATAACAATCACAAGTATCAAGTATAACATATATGACCATTTTAACATTTAAAGGGGAATTAGTAACTTACCTATTTCCAGGAAAAGTATCGAGGAAATATGTTTTGATCGGGTAGAAATGACCTACTCAATGCCCTGATCATTTTTATATAATTAGATTTTAAAACGGAGAAGTAATTAAAAAGATATAAAATGAAAATGAAATGAACTTACTTTTTTCTTTTAACCCTAGGAATGAAACGAGGAAAAGTTGCAGAGCATAATGAACACAGAGAGAGGGAGAAGAGATAAACATGTTTTGTTAAGATTTTTTGCCCCATTTTTTATTTTGGTCATTTGACTTTCATTTTAAACACTTTAACCCCTATAGTTATATTTTCACAAAGGACCCTAAAGTTTCAACTTAATCATTTAACTCCCGTAATCATTATTACTACTAACCAAATAACTAACACAAATAATCAAGTAAGATGTGCAAATCATAAAATATGATGCGACACATAAAATGTACACATAAGTTCAAATTAAAATCCCCCAAAATATAAAATAAATAGGGACGGGTTTTGGGGTCGTTACATTGATTCCCAAGTCTGAAATGAACCTCCCTCTCCTCCGCAGCTCGTAAGAAGTGGGTCAAAATTCTGGGTCGTCGTCTGGTTAGTGCCAAGTCTGACTGTTCATCAGCAGCTTCACTCAGGCTTCTCCGAATGACTAGTCCGGCAGGAAGTAGTATTGGGGGTGACAACACAGTTGATCCTAATGGGCTCACCAGCGAAGAGCTGGTACAAGCTCTAGAGGCCGCCAGGGAAGAAAGTGTCAGAAAACATCAGGAAGATATGCAGAATAGGGTTGTGGAAGCCATGAGACAGAGAGGGATAGCCGTTGTTGGTAGTGGTGCCCTAGGCACGTTTAATAAACGTTGTAATTGTTATCATTTATGTCATATCAATAAAGAGATGTTTTGATTATTATTGTTTTTCATGTTTACTTATAATAATCTTCGTCCCTAGTACTTGTTAAGCACTAGTATAAAGGCTAAATGATCATGTTAGATTTATGGGTACTTGTTTGGACCAAGGTACTGGACATGACCCGCTGTATGAGATTTATGTCATGGTCTATGTCGTACATATATCTCATATTAGTTATGTCATTTGAATCCTTAGACATGAAGTTATTATAGTCTTCCACTTGATGAATATTATGTTTGACATATTCAAACGCTACCTTTAACCGGGTAGTTATAAAGGATATGATTGGCATGATCGAATTCATGTAGGGAAGAATAATAAGCTAAATGGATTTGTCCCTCTTCGGAGAGATGTCAAGCTTGGGCCCCTCATAGGAATGATGTTGATGAAATGTTCGGCCGGACTCAAATGAATTGATTGGATCAATGTCATTTGGATTATCAACATATTCGGAATCGAGAAAGTATTGAACAAAACAAGTTGACTTGTTGACCATGACTTATGTTCAATGACATCGTAGACAAAGGGATTGTGACATGTTCTAAAAGGAATACGAACTTGTATCTAGTTACACTATTTGGGTAGGTATGACGGTTTGCTAGAACCTAATCATATCTTATGGGTTTATGTTTGAGCCCATTGCCAACTTAGTGTAATCCTAGAGGGTCACACACAAATAGAACGAATCATAAAGGACTAAATTGGGATTATAGAAAAATGTCAGATTTTGGCTCTGGCACGGTCGTGCGCCTTAAAATGGCACGGCCATGCCACAAATCCAAACCAAGGCAAACCTGTCGACATGTTTGGCATGACCGTGCCAAGAAGTAAAGCACGACCGTGCCAAATTGACAAGCACGACCGTGCCGAAAATGGTCGACCTGGGGAAATCAGGCGGACCTGATGGCACGACCGTGCCAGATTATAGGGCACGACCGTGCCAGTCAAGTCGGCCAGAATTCCTTGTTGCCTAATTTGGTGATGGGATTTAGGGTTCCTAAGTCCTTAAGGGTTAAGGATTAGGACCTATTTAAAGATCCTTTCAGCAGCCATTGGATAGATTATTGTGAGTGCCTCCATAGGGTTTTGAGAGGTTATTTTCTTGTTCTAAGATCCCAAAAAGGTGAAGAACAAGTATATTCATAATTCCATATAGTTCTTGCAATTGTGAAAGTGTGTTTCATAATTTGGTCTAGCAACCAAGATCAAGTGTTCTTGATATTCGTTGGTGGTGTGGATATCGCTAGAGGGTGAAGCTTATCATCTTCAAAGTTCGTGTTCTTGCTTTTGTGATCAAGCTTCAAATATCCACCAAGTTCAGAGGCTAGAAATCAAAGTCATCAAGGGTTAGTTTTTCTAGTATTCATATTATATGTATTTGATATAATCATAAGAATGGATCTATGGGCTTTGGGTTTCATTAAAATTTTAAATGCTATTTTCCGCTGCGCATGTTACTTGGAAACCCAACAGCCGTCGTATTTGAGAATGATGGAGGTTTTGTGGAAATCATGGAGGAAGACGAGGTTGAAAATGTACAACCCCAGGGTTATAACCGAGTTCCTCCTCCCTAAACTTACCCTAATGTGCGACCTCACGTCCCACGTTCCAAACCACCATTCACCAAAATGTGCCCACTTCCCAGATTCCTCTTATCCCGCCGGAAGGATTTCCTATGTGCCCACCCGGATTCAACCCATATGGTCCGATCCCAACAAGTCGAGCACCTTTAGCCCCTGCCACCGCCGGGTTACCACCTCTGGCCTTGCCTACCTCCTCCCAAGGGGTGCCATACCCATTTCACTACCCGGTAGCACAGACCCTTGAAACTACCCCATCATACATCCCAGCAAGTAATTCGGGATATAGGTATGTCTAGACTCATGCGCCACCTCAAAGCCTTCCCCCGGTAATACCATCCACCACTGTTCCTCCGACCGTAATGCCGGTGACAACCCAAACCATGGGATCCATCAACTCTAGCCCGCATGTGGACCCTCAAATGGGATGGTTGGTGGAGAAGTTGAAACAAATGGAAGAAAGGTTTGAAGGGATGAACGAGAAGAAGTCCACCTTGGGAATCACCGATCCCGATAAAATTGTTCCCCTCCCTCACAGATTTAAAATGCTAGAGATTGATAAGTTTGATGGAATTGCTTGCCCCCAGACTCATCTCAATGCCTACACCTTAGCAATGAGGGCGAAGGGTTGTACCGTGCAACAAATGGCCGATCACTTTCAACTATCTTTGAGAGGAAATGCACTCAAATGGTTCTTTAACCTAAAGGATGAATCTCGGGTCACATGGGACCGGATCAAAGAAGCACTCCTCACCAAATAGCGGTCTAACTTGGAATGGGAAACCAATCGCACTGACTTGCAAGGCACCTTGCAAAAGAACGACGAACCAATTGGTGAATTTTACAAGAGATGGAATTACAAGATTGGAGAAATTTCCAATCCGCCCACTGAGGATGAACAACTAGATATTTTTCAGTCATGCCTGAAACCTCAATTGCGATCTTTGATCAGTCACCACTTTTACCCCAATCTCCGGGCTATGATAACCGCAGGGTCCAAGTTTGAGAAAACTCTCAGCGAGCAGTCCTCCGCCCAAGGTAGTGGTAATTCCTACAGATATTGCCCTCCAACGACCAGCAAAGGGAAAGAAACCCTAGGGGCAGTTAACAACATCCAAGGGGAAAACCCGGGACAAGCTCTACAAAGGACTGGAAACTCGGAGAGACGTCCGTGTGTGAGGTTTGAAGATTTTGGGATGCCTATGAGCAAGGTATTTGAGGGGCTAGTCAAGCAAGGCCTTGTAAAGCCTTTAGTTAACTACCAACCCAAGAATCCTGAGAAACACCTCGACAAAAGTAGGAGGTGTGCCTTTCACAATTATCACGGACACAACACCGATGAATATTCTGAGATAAAGCGCATCATCCTTGACCTGATTGACAAGGGGAAGCTTGAACACCCTCGTGGCCAAATGTAGTCAACAACCCCTTCCCCGACAACAGTGCCATCAACATGATTGAGTTCAGGCAAAACAGCATGAACATGATTGAGCTTAGGGAACCAGCACCGGTAACCTTCTTGGAATTTAATACCCCACTGATGGAAATCGGGGAGAGATGGAAAGACATCCTATGTGCATGTGTACAAAAGGGAGAGATAAAATGCCCCCAGATTGTATGATGGCCAACGTACTAAGTGCAAGGGTCCCGCACCGGAATGCCAACAACTTGGTCGTGATTAAACTCACTGAGCACAGTCTAACCTACAAAGAATGCATGGAGGAAATGAGAAGGGGCCATTAAGAATGAGGTGGAAGGCCAAAGCCCCTATACAAATGAGTGTTGTCATCCTCACAACGATCATTTCCGTGTTATAGAACCATGTAGCTCGTCAACCGGCAAAATATTTGTTAAAAGGGTATGTCCCTGCAATGAGGAAAATGTGTCTGAAGTGGTAAAAAGCCCGGAAATCTCCAATTATGAGGAGCACCTCGCCCAAATGAGAGGGGCGATCCGCTCCATGTCCTGCAAAGAGCTCCGGCTCCTCTGTGAAAGTGACGATGATGAAGTATCTTCCTAGGTGCATCCCCATATCCCATCCCAAAGTGAAGAGGAGGGCTTTCCGGCTTTAGATGATTTCTTATCCTTGCCGCCACTCTCGCCACCACCTCAGTTCGGCGATGATGGGTCGTTGTTTATGGACCACTTCTGTTGTATGTTGACAGTGGAAAAACTTCAAGAGACTGTAGGAGTCTGGGAAGAAAAGGACACCCGCCCTATTTCTATCAAAGAAATCCGTGAGTCCGCCTATACCTCAAAATGAATGATCACAGTGAATGAGTTAAGAAAAGAAGCGTGGCCTTACTCCGCCAAGGATTTTCCAACACCCACAGAAGAATTAGGAGAAGTTTATGACTCCACAGAAATAAGTGTGTTAACCCGCTCTGGGAAAGTACACACGGAGAATCCCAAGAAACCTCCACCATAAGAACACCGCTTACCACCCTCTTTTGCCAAAGAGGCGAGAGACGTGGATCTCGAAAAGGAGGACCCCATCCTTACTCAACTGAAAAGGACCCAAGCCAACATATCCCTTTGGTCCTTCCTTACGTCGTCTTACCCGCACAAGCTCAAGTAGGAGGAATGCTTGGCTAAAACCATGGTACCCACCACGGCTACTCTCGAAGAAGCCATACAAGTGATTGGGAGTATTCAGTTTGGAAACATCATAACCTTCACAGATTTGGATCTACCCAAATTCGGAGCTAACCACAACGAGGCCCTTTATATCACGGTACAGTTGGATGACCGTCGCCTCCCCCGGGTTTTGGTTGATAATGGGTTCACCATGAATGTCCTCCCTACCAAGATGATGGGCTTACTTGGTCTTAAAGTTGAAAACCTGAAACCCTCCCCAATCACGATAAAAGCCTACGACTCGACAACACGATCAGTCTTAGGGGTGGCTACCTTGGATCTTTGGTTTGGAAAACAAGTGGTGCCAACGGAATTCCAAGTACTTGACATCCCTATCTCATTCACTGCTTTATTGGGACGCCCGTGGCTTCACAAGGTCAATTGAGTAGCTTCTACCCTCCACCAGTGCGTAAAATATGTGCAAGGGAACAACCTAACGGTCATCTATGGGGATTGTGTCACCACAAAAGGAACCAATGCCAACGGAATCCCTGTGTTGGAAATTAAGCACGAGGAGAACAGTATGACCTTGATCGGCTTCACAGAAGTGCCTTCCGAGACCCATGTCTGTTGTGTGGACCTCATGCTCATGAAGGATAGGATTCCTCTCACAATGAAAATGATACGTTTAATGCACTACCTCCCAGGACTTGGTCTCGGTTAGAAGCTCCAAGGAACTCACAAGATCTTCGAAACTAGGGAGCAAAAGACACTCCATGGCTTGGGGTATAAGCCTACTCCCGAAGACCTCAAAATGGATAAGGAAATGGCCCGAAGAAAAAGCCGAGCAAGAACTCAAGGAGTCCCATACAAAGCTCCCAACCTTCGTCCATATACCTTTGATATGAGCCGTTACTTTGTGAAAGGAGGAGGCCAAACCGAAGCCCCGAGGAAAGCGGAGCCAATGGTAACCAATTGGGACAAGCTTCAAGAGGACCTTAGGAGATTCTGAGGGATCATCGCCAACCCTGTAAGGAGGGCATTCCTGGATGTGCCCGAGATTCCCGGTCCCACCAAGGCCACAGTGACACATGAGTACTCTTTCAAAGGGGTGCCCGAGATGGTGAAACAATTTGAGGCTTGGTCCATGGAAGCAAACGGCAAGGAAGAAGAACCCATCTGGGGTCGGTATGACAAATATGAATTTGAGGAGTGGGCTCCCAAGAAAGCTAAAGAGGAAGTCACGGATGACGAATGGAATGACATGGTAATGCAAGGGTTATTTGGGGAAGAGTTGGTTGCGCCGGACTTGATCGATCTAGGGAAAGAAATGGTTACTACAATAGAGGACGGATTCCCTGAAACTCTCAACCCCTGCACCTTGGTTGGGCGAGATGACATGCCTTTAAAGAATTGGGTGACTCTCTCCGGACCAGTGGCTAGCAAAAAGGAAATGACCACAAAACTTGGATTGGTTCCCCGCCCCCTAGAGTCGGATGTCGTAGGGTCTAATGTAGTCGAGTCTCCTCAATCCCTTGTCTTTGAGTTTGAGTCTGTCTCCTCTGAGGGCCTCATGCCTGAGGATTATGATCTTATGGCAAACGTTGTATTCCCTTTTGCATTGAATGAAATGATGGACCTTTCCGAGTATCCCCTTATTGCCAACTTATTACATGATAAATTAACTAACAATCTAAAAACGGTTAATGATAAATCACCTAATAATGCAGACACACTAAATAAACAATACATTAAAGAACTTTCAAAGCAGGTTATTGACCGAGAGGAAAACCGTGCCCAAACTGCCGAAGAGGTTTTGACTAAGGTTAATTTGGGGACCGCGGATGAGCCAAAAGAGACATAGATTGGTAGCTACTTCAGAGGGACCGAGAGGAAAGACTTGGTTGAGTTGCTCAAAGAATATGTGGATGTCTTTACTTGGTCCTATAAGGACATGCCAGGGTTAGATGCCTCGATTGTGGAGCACAAGATCCCTGTAGATCCTGAAGTAAAACAAGTCAAGAAAAAGCTTCGACGAATCAAACCGGAATGGTCTTTGCAAGTCAAAGAAGAGATTGAGAAATTGCTCCGAGTCGGCTTCATAAGGGTGATAGAATATCCCTTATGGCTTTCCAACATAGTGACAGTGACAAAGGCCAATGGAAAGGTCCGATGTTGTGTTGACTTTAGGGACCTCAACAAAGTGAGTCCCAAGTATGATTTCCCTCTCCCAAACATCGACATGCTTGTGGACACGACCTCTAGTTTCGAGGTCAAGTCCTTCGTGGACGGTTTTGCCGGATACAATCAAATCAAAATGGCCGAAGAGGACCAAGAAAAGACCGCCTTCACCACCACATGGGGGACCTTTTGCTATATCGTGATGCCTTTTGGTCTAAGGAACGCTGGGGCTACTTACAAAAGGGCCGCAACCGCACTCTTCCATGACATGATCCACAAAGAAATAGAGGTGTATGTAGATGACATGATCGTTCATTCTAAAGGAACCGATGGGCAGCACCTAATCAACTTAAGGAAGTTCTTTGATAGGTTAAGAAAGCACTCCATGAAGCTCAACTCGGCTAAGTGCACTTTTGGGGTTTCCCGCGGCAAAGTTTTGGGGTACATGGTCACCGAACATGGCATTAAAATCGAACCCAGAAAGGTCAAGGAAATTGTAGAGATGAGGCCGCCACGTACTCAAACAGAGGTGAAAGCTTTCATGGGACGACTGCAATACATTAGCCGTTTCATAAATCAACTCACCCCCACGTGTGAGCCCATTTTCAAATTGTTGAGAAAAAATGCCAAGGTCGAATTGAATAAGGAATGTCAAAGGGCCTTCGAGAAAATCAAATCCTACCTTACCCATCCGCTTATCCTTTGCCCTCCATACAAGGATAAGCCTCTCTTTTTATACTTGATAGTAACAGATACCTCGGTGGGAGCCATGTTGGCCCAAGAGAAAAGAGATTCAAAAGTAGAAAACGCCATCTACTTTGTGAGCCAAAAACTGCAGGGGAGAGAACTTAACTACTCCGCCATTGAAAAGACGTGTGCCGGACTAGTATGGGTAGTGAGAAAATTAAAGCACTACATGCATTCCCACTCGATACAGCTCATCTCCAGAATTGATCCCATCAAGTGTTTGTTGGAAAAGCCTTCTCTGTCCATGAGACTCGCCAAATGGTCTTTCTTCCTAGCAGAATATGACATCAGTCATGTGACGCGAAAAGCAGTTAAGGGGAGAGTTATGGCAGAACACTTAGCAGATTTCCCTAGCAATGAGGAAAAGGAAGCTGACCCACAATTCCCTGACGAAGGGATATTTTCCCTCGAAGGCAAAAAAAAATGGCAACTATTCTTTGATGGCGCCGCAAACAAAAGGGAAAACAGCATTGGAATGCTCATGGTGGATCCAAAGGACGAGCACACCCCCATTGCCATTAAATTGAACTTTGATGTGACCAACAATGCCGCCGAATATGATGCATGCACAGCTGGCTTAGAGGCCGCCCTGGAAAGGAACGTGAAAGAATTGGAGGTCTACGGGGATTCAGCCTTGATCATCAACCAAGTGTCTAACAAATGGAAGATGTTGGACCCGGGGCTGCAGAAATGCCATGGCCACATAGAGGAACTCATGGCCCAATTCAAAGAAGTCAGTTTCCATTACCTACCAAGGGATCAAAATCGTTTCGCGGATGCCTTGGCCACCTTGGCCTCCTTGGTAGAAATTCCCGAGGGAGAGTCGACAAATTCAGAGTGGGCAGAAAAGAGAATCCGACCAACTGTTATGAGATAGGTAGAATCACAAAGGAGGTAGAAGAGCCATGGTGCAATCAAATCTACCAGTTCCTCAAAAGGGGAGAAGCCTCCTTCACGAATGAGGAAGGAGAATACAAAGATGGGATTAAGGCCAAGGGCATGGCAGCCCTCAAGCGGTTAGCATCTCACTATGTGATTTTGGGAGACATCTTGTACAAGAAATGCCATCAGGGCCTTCTCCTAAGATGCATAAACGCAAAGGAAGCGCAGGAACTCATGAAAGAGGTCTACGGTGGAGTGTGTGGCCCCCATATGAATGCTCGAGCCCTAATGCAAGTCATCCTACGAATGGGGTATTTTTTTTTTCTCGATGGAGACCGACTGCATACAATTCGTGAAGAAGTGTGATAAGTGTTAGCGGTTTTCCAACCTTAATCACCTGCCGTCTCATCATTTATACTGCATGACAACCCCATGGCCCTTCTTAACTTGGGGCATCGACATCATTGGAAAAATTTACCCACCCGGGAGCAATGGTCATGAATTCGTCTTGGTAGCCGTGGACTATTTCACGAAATGGGTCGAAGCCAAATCCTACAAGGTCTTAACCTCAAAGAAGGTCACGAAATTTATGAAAGAGAACATCATGTGCCGTTACAGAGTCTCAAATGAGGTCATCACTGATAATGGCTCACACTTTGAAGGCGAGTGTGATCGAATGTTAGAAGAGTTTTGAGTCACCCGCCACAAGTCCTCCCCTTACAGGCCTCAAACCAATGGTGCGATAGAAGCCGCTAACAAAACACTTGAGAGAATTATCAAAAGGATGGCAACATGGGGTACGGATTGGCTCGAAAAGCTGCATCTAGCATTATGGGGCTACCGAACGTCAGTCAGAACGGCTACCGGAGAATCCCCTTTTGCTCTGACTTATGGGATGGAAGCCATGCTCTCGGCTGAATTAGAAGTCCCGTCTCTAAGGATTCTATTGGAAAACAAAATCCATGAGGTAGATTGGCTCCGAAGTCAACATGACGAATTGGCCTTGCTAGATGAACGCCGTTTGAAAGCCATGGAACACATCCGTGTCTACCAAGGGAGAATGGCACGAGCCTTTGACAAGAAAGTTAAGCCCCGAAAAATTTGGGTAGGAGACCTAGTTCTCAAAGAAAAACCCCCGGGAAGGTCTAATCCCGATGGAAAGTGGGAACCCGTATGATTGGTCCCTTTATAGTGCAAGATATTTTTTCGGGAGGAGCAATGAGACTCGCAGATTTGGATTTGAATCCCTTAATGCACCCGGTCAACGGTGATAAGCTCCGTCGCTACTTTGTTTTTTGTTTTTTTAAAAAAAAGGGGGGGGGGGTGCTAAAAGAATATACCCACCTAGATTAAAAACCCGTTTGGGCGGTCTAGAGAAAAAACAGGGTCGCACCAGAAAATCATGAAAATGAACTACGAAGACCTCAGCCCCTTAGTCCTATTTGTAAAAGGGGAACGTAGGCAGCCGATTATCGGTCCGGTCTCAAAAATAAATAAAATTCAAATTCGGTTCTTAGAAAAGGCTTCATACAAATACAAACTAAAAATCAAAGATAAGTAACCATTACCACCGCAGTTAAAACACTTCTTCGATGAGTTCAAGCACGGTACCACTCTCGACTCAATGACATGCTAAAATAAAAATAAAACACTGAAATAAACTAATGTGTCTGCAATGGCAATGGGTGGATGCTTAGGACATAGGGTCATCAACGCTCCTTACTTGTCCACCTTTTCTTTTGGCTTCTTCGAGTCTTCTTTTTCTTGATATCAAAGAGCTCGACCTCCCTCCTTCTAAGGTCAGGAGCTCTTCTGGCCTCCTCAAAAAGTCCAGCCATCCTTAAAGCCGTGTCAACCGCAGCCCTAGCTCGGAGATCCTCCATCCGTGCCCCAATCCTGGGCACCATGGCCCTTCTCTTGTAAACCATGGTCTGATAGTCTTCAACGATATCCCCAGTGTGGTTGTGGCCACTCGCCACGGCCTCGGTCTCCCTCAGAGTCCTACTAGTGTCATGCTCCCTTCCAAGAATAGCCTCACATCTCTCCTCAATAAGCCTCTGAGTCTGCCCCATAGTTTGTTCATACCAATCTAAGTAAGCTGTGGTTAAGACCGTGCTAGCCACGCTCCTGAGAAGTATCCGAGCCGGAAAGAGGGAATACGCCCACGACCGAGTAAGGAATGAAATGGTGGATGAATCCCATATAGATAATGGCAAAGGTCTCAAATGCTCCGGGTTAACACCCAACCACTCCGACAAGGGAGTCTGCAGTAATCCAAACTGTCTATGAACCAGCGAAGGGATGTAGAAAGATGATCCCAAAAGTCCCGGCACCTGAAAAATAGGAGAGCCATCTTGACGATCCCTTACGGAGCCAATGTGTCAGGACCCGAAAACCCGTCTCTATTTTATTAATAAATAATTAATTATTTATTTATTTAATTGATTATTTATTTATGTGCGCATTTTATATCTCATAATATTAATTTGTGTTTAGCATTATTTGGTTGATATTGTGTTAAGTGGGTAGTAGGGAATTTAGTTTGGGTTATGTGTTAGTAGATGAGGGGGCCTAAGTGTAACCTTTTGAAATAATTTTAACTACTCCCTCCCTACTCTTCCTTCTCCCTCACTCTCTTCCTCACCCTACTCTCATCTCCGAGCATTCTTTCTCTTTCTCTTTCCATGGAAAAGGTAAAGTTCTTCCTCTCCTTCTTCCTTTATTTTAGTCAGCTTCCTCTCATCTTTTCTTTGTACTCATTTTATGAAATGTGTTTAGATCGTCGATAGGATCGTCTAGAGCCAAGAATAATTGAATTCCGTCATCTTTCATAAAGTTCAAGTAAGTTGCTTTTCCCCCATTTTTATGTTAAAATGCTCATTCTATGTTCATATGATGATTTAGATGCTATACATTGATTCTTGGTTGGGTTTTGAAGTGTTTGATTGATTTCTCATTTTGTGATATTTGATGAAGTGTTCATTATTGATTTTGGGATTTAAATCTTAGTTTGGGTTGATAGATGATGTTATTTAGGTCCCTTTCTAGTTTATAAGTTGTTTTGGTTCATGTTTATGCTTGGTGGAAAGTTGGTTGTGGGTGATTTTGAGAATTTGTGAAATGGGTAAGAAAAATGAAGAACCCAGCTGCTGATTCCCGACCCAGAACCAGACCGAGCGCCCGCCCGGGTTTAGCTAGGTTCCCGCCCGCCTGCCTTTTTCCTGCGGCCAAACCTTCTGGTCAAATGAGCGCCCGCCTGCCCCCTTCCAAGCGCCCGCCCGCCCCCCTGTTCTGGAAATCTGCCTTTTGTTTTTTTTGCTTGTTTAAGACTAAGTGGCTTACCTAGTTTAAGTTTTATCATTCTAATTAACATAAGTTAACATCGTGGAACACTTTATTATTTGGAATTGGTTCCTTTGTGAATAAATATGTTATGGAATTTGATTAAGTACCGTTTTGGGAATGTTGGCCATCTTTGGTGTGTTGTTTGGATTGGTTTACCTTTGTGGTGATTTATTTGGAATGGTTCCCTACTTTGGAATCATTAGTTGTTTATTTAAGCTAGTATTTATTACTTAGCATTTATTTGAAAGTCCAGCTAGTTATTTGTGTTCGAGTCAGGCAATGGATAATGCTATAATGGCACAAGCCAAGTCCAGTATAGCATCGCCCATTGGTCCTTATTTCCTCATCCAGATTGGCCTTGGTTGGGATGAGCTAGCTTCCTTTGGAAGTAGTCTAGCTAACTTTTTGGGTTTTGACTTTGTGTCATCTCCCCCGTCCTTTGTGACATGTTACTATTGGTTATGGTTCCGGTACCGGGGTTTTCTCTTCAGCTTTTATGCTACTATGAAGATGTTGATTGGGTTGATTGTTGAAGCTGCGCAGTGACCTTTATTTGGTTATATCAGTTGGGGAACCTTGGCTAATATCATTTGTTAATTGTTTATTTCCGCTACTATCTGTTAAATGATAATTGCTATGTGCTATGTGATTTATTATTGATTATTGCATCATAGCATGTCATGTAGTCGCATTAGTAACTTATTGAGATTTATCTCACCCCCTTTCTTTTATCTTTGTTTTTCCTTAACCCACCCCCCAGGGGGAAAGGATTAGTACTCGCTGATCATGAGGAGGACGTCGAGTGTGGAAGTAACTTTTGGGAAGGTTGTTTCGGTTTACATTTGTCACGACCCGAAATATAGACTCTATTTTATTAGTAATTAAATGATTTTTATTTAATTATTTGCTTATTTATTTATTTAAATTATTATTTATTTAAGTAATTATGTGTGCAATTTATGTGTTATAATATTTATGCTTAGCATTTTATTTGGGTCTTAGTTGTTAGTGGGGAGTATTGAGTTGGGTAGTATTAGAGGAGGGGGTCCTTGTGTAAGATTTTAAATAATACTCCTACCCTCTCCCTACATCCCCTTCTCCCTCTTACACTCCACCCCCCCATTCCCATCTTCCAGCCATCTCTCTCCCTCTCTCTCTAGCTTGGGGTAAGTTTCCTTCTCTTTACTTCTCTCTTCTTTTTCTTCATCTTCTTCTTGTTATCATTCATTTCTTAAAACGTGAACCTTGTTTAGATCGTCGATAGGATCGCGTAGAACCAAAAAGATTTGAAATCCATCAACTTTGAGATTTATCAAGTAAGTTACTTTTCCCCTATTTTGATGCTAAAATGTTCATATCATGTTTAGATAATGCTTAATGTGTTATATTTTAAGTTTGGTTGGGTTTTGAATTTATTTGGAATTTATTTGAGTTTTTGGTTAAAAATGGTGAATGGATGAATGTTGGTTTTGATTCTTGGTTTTGGGTTGATAAATGGTGTTGTTAAGGTCCCCTTGTTGGTTAAATGTTGTTTGGGTACTTTAGTAAGCTTGAGGGAAGTCTTAATTCTAGTGGATTTTTAGTATGGTAAAGGTTTGGGTTGTTTTTGGTTTGGAAATGGAGAACCCAGCTGCAGGAATCCCTCCCACCCGTAGACCAGGCGCCCGCCTGGGTTGGACCAGGCGCCCGCCTACATACCCTTTTCTGAAGGCCAGACCTTCTGGTCATTCAGGCGCCCGCCTGCCCCATTCCAGGCGCCCGCCCGCCCCTGTTCCAGGAATTTGACCTTTTTGCTTGGTTTAAGACTAATGGCTTAACTAGTTTAGGTTTAATACTTCTAATTAACTTAAGATAACACCGTGGAACACTTTATTGTGTGGATTTGATTCTTTTGTGAATAAATATGATGTGAAATTTATTTAAGTACCGTTTTGGTAATGTTGGGCATCTTTGATGTGCGTGTTGGATTGGTTTACCTTTGTGGTAATTTAATTGGATTGGTTCCCTACTTTGGAACCTTAAGTTGTTCATTCATGCTAAATTATTATTACTTAGCATTTATTTGGAAGCCCAGCTGGCATATTTGTTGCATCGGGCGATGGGAAGGATTATAATGGCAAAGCCAAGTCCATTATAATGTTGACCATTGTTTTGCCCCCTTCTTTACCCCCCCTTTTCCAGATTGGCCTTGGAAAAGTCAAGTTAGCGTTCCTTTGTGAATGTATCTAGCTAACGGGCATGACTTTGTGTCATGGTCCTTGTCCTTTGTGACACATTTATGGTTATTGGTTCCGGTACCGGGGTTTTCTCTTCGGCTTTCATGCTATTATGAAGATGTTGATTGGTTGATTATTGAAGCTGCGCAACGATCCTTTATTTGGATGTTCCGGTTTGGAAAACCTTGGCTATATCCTTTGTTATGTGTTTATTTCCGCTGCTATCTGTTATGTGATAAATGCTATGTGCTAGGTGATATTTATTATTGCTTATTGCTTCTTGCATCATAGCATGTCATGTAGTTGCATTAGTAACTTATTGAGATTTATCTCACCCCCTTTTCTTTTATCTTTGTTTTTCCTTAACCCCCCCCATGTGCTAAGGATTAGTCTCGCTGATCACGAGAAAGAGGACGTCGAGTGTGGATCCATTCTTTTGGGGAAGGTTGATATAGGTTAGTTTACATTATGTAAATGTGTAACCATTTTGGGGTAGTTGTACCAAACTTTGACGTCACTAAGATTTGTATATTTGTATTTTGTTGGACATAAACTTGTGGAAGTTTATGATAGTTGTAATTGGTTTTCATCAAACTTGGTTTTGTAAAACTTTGGATCATCACCTTTTGTTATCAAATGGAATTTTTATCTTCGGTATTTCATAGTTTTGGTTTTAGAGTCGACGTCCAGATCGCGGTCTCGGGCCCGCGGGGTCCGGGGTCGCGACAACATTATTTAAATGTATAACCTTTGGGATAGTGTCCAAATATTGACGTCATTAAGAATTGTGTATTTTGTATATTTTTTTTTGGGTATAAGCTTGTGGAGCTTATACTAGTTGTATTTTGTTATTGTCAAACTTGGATTTGTAAAACTCGTTCTATCATCCTTTGGTATAAAATGGAATTTTTATCTTCAGTATTTTGGAATTTTTTGTTAAGTCGACGTCTAGTTCGCGTGCTCTTGGCCTGCGGGGTCAGGGTCACGACAGTTGGTATCAGAGCTATGGTTTAGCTCTAAGTTTAAGTATAGGTGGACTAGTATGACCTAGGATGGTAGTTGTGTTCGGAGTGAGTAACGGTTGATGTTTTATGCAGGTATTTGTTCAACATAGCAAGAAGAAGAAGTGGTGAAGGTAACGCCGGAACGTCAAATCAGAATGAAACAAGAGATGAAGCCCGTGCAATGTTTCAGGGTATGTTTGAGGCGGCCATGAAGGCTATTCATGACCAAGGGCCGAGAGTAGAGCAAGCACCACCACCCCGATATGGTTTGGAGCAATTCTTGAAACTGAAACCGGCGGAGTTTAATGGGGACGATGCGAAGAAGGCCGAGCTATGGATCGAATCAATGGAGAAAATTTACGATGTCTTTGGTTGCACTGGCGAGGATAAGGTCCGATTTGCGGCCTATAAGCTTGTGGGTGCCGCCGAGCATTGGTGGAAATGGATTAAAGAGAATTGGGATGAGACTAATACGCCGTATGCGTGGGAATTGTTTGTGCGGAAATTCAAAGAGAATTTTATTCCGGTGGTTGATCAGAACCGGAAGGAGATCAAGCTTCTCAATTTGGATCAGGAATTGTTGTCCGTGGCTCAGTACTCGGCTAAGTTCACAGAATTAGCCAGGTACTGTGACTATCCTGTGAGGACGGAGGAGCAGAAAGCAATGAGGTTCATCCGAGGTTTGAAGACTTCTATCCGGACTCAGCTTATAGCTCAAAGGATTCTAACATTCCAGGATGCCGTAGATCGTGCATACTTAATCGAGCAAGACATTGGGGAACATAAAAGGAAGACCGAGGTCGCGAACACGGGTAAGCAAGGAAGTCATACCAAGTCACAACCACATCAGCGTTCAGATAACCGAGGTAATTCGGGAGGACCATCTCAGTTTAAGGGACACACCGTACCAAAGAATCCGGGTACTACTCTGGGGAACCAAAACAGGAGGCTTTGCACCTACTGTCAGAGGGAAGGCCATTCAGAGGACCAGTATTGGAAGAAACAGGGCAAGTGTATCAATTGTGGTCAGTTGGGGCATTTTGCAAAGGATTGCCCGAGGTTCATAGGCCAACCATCAGGGTCAGGAGCTGGTTCTTCTCAGGGTCAGAAAAGAGATGCTGCGGGAAAGCCCAAGGTCCAAGGAAAGGTATTTGCCATGAATCAACAACAAGCTACCGATGATCCTTCCGTTATTGGAGGTATTGTTTCTGTGTCTAATGTGAGCGCTCGTGCGTTAGTAGATCCAGGATCATCGTATTCTTACATATCTGTGCAATTTGCTTCTTTGCTAAATGCTGGATTTTAGTCTTTACCTTATGTGCTAGAGGTGTCGACCCCTATAGGAGAATTTTGGTGACCGATAGAGTATTTCGTGCTTGTGATGTGTTTATATGTGGTCGTGTCTTGTGTGCGGTCTTGATAGTCCTTCCGATTCAAGACTTTGATGTTATTTTGGGTATGGATTGGTTGAGCAAGTTTCATGCTTCTGTTGATTGTCGTAAGAAAGTTGTTACTTTTTCTATTCCCAATATGCCTAAATTTGTTTTTGAGGCTATGCCGTTGGATAGGAATATTCGTATCATTTCTTATGTGAAATCTAGGAGATTGTTGCATCGTGGTTGTGAGGGTTACTTGGCTAGTGTGCTTGATACCAAGAAAGAATCACCCGGTTTGGAAAGTGTTCGAGTGGTTAGATAATTTCCTGATGTTTTCTCTTCTGAATATGATATGCCGCCCGATCAAGAGATAGAGTTCTGTATAGACCTTTTGCCGGGTACAGCTCTGATTTCAAAAGCACCGTATAGAATGGCCCCGGCAGAGTTGAAAGAATTGAAGGTTCAATTGCAGGAGTTGCTTGATAGAGGGTTTATTCGACCTAGTGTTTCCCCGTGGGGAGCACCGGTTTTGTTTGTGCGGAAGAAAGACGGTTCTTTGAGATTGTGTATTGATTACCGAAAGTAGAATCAGGTTACAGTGAAGAACAAGTATCCTCTACCTCACATTGATGATTTATTTGATCAGCTTCAAGGGTCCGTGGTGTTTTCTAAACTTGATTTGAGGAGTGGGTACCATCAGTTGAAGATTCGATCAGAGGATATTCCGAAGACTGCCTTTCGCACTCGTTATGGTCATTACGAGTTCTTGGTTATGCCGTTTGGGTTGACTAATGCACCGGCCGTGTTTATGGATTTGATGAACCGAATCTTCCATCCTTATCTTGACTCGTTTGTAGTGGTTTTCATCGATGATATCCTTGTCTATTCTAAATCTAGAGAGGAACACGAGCAATATCTGAGGACAGTTTTATCAGTTCTTGCGAAGTAACAGTTGTTCGTGAAGTTTAGTAAGTCTGAATTTTGGCTCGAGAAAGTTTCATTTCTGGGGCGTGTTATTTCTAAAGATGGGATTTCTGTTTATCCTTCGAAGGTAGAAGCTATTGTTGATTGGAAGAGACCCGAGACAATGACTGAGATCAGAAGTTTTCTAGGGTTAGCCGGATATTACAGGAGGTTTATAGAAGGGTTTTCGCGGATTGCTACACCGTTGACACAGTTGACCCGAAAGAATGTTCTGTTTGAGTGGACCGAAAAGTGTGATAACAGTTTTGAGGAATTAAAGAAGAGATTAACTACGGCTCCTATTCTAGCGTTACCAAATGGAAATGACGACTTAGTGATTTACATTGATGCTTCGAAAGAGGGTTTGGGTTGTGTTTTGATGCAGAATGGGAAAGTAATTGCTTATGCTTTGAGGAAGTTGACCCCTAGTGAACAGAATTACCCTACTCATGATATGGAATTGGCAGCTATCGTATTTGCCCTTCAGAAGTGGAAGCACTACCTTTACGGAGCGAAATTTGAGATTTTCACGGATCACAAAAGCTTGAAGTATCTTTTCTCTCAGAAGGAACTTAATAACCGACAGCGTTGATGGATGGAACTTTTGAAGGACTATGATTGTAAGATATCCTATCATCCCGGGAAAGCAAATGTTGTAGCCGATGCGATTAGTAGAAAACCTTATGTGGCTTCGATGATGGTTCGAGTGTGGAAAATGCTTGAGGATGTTCGAGACTGGTGTCCTCGTGAATCGAGACATGGGACTATTTTTGCGAATATTAGGGTATCTCCGACCCTAATTCAGAGAATAAAGGAAGCTCAGAAAGAGGATCTCGAGTTAGTGAAAATAATGGGTAAATTGAAGCAGAAGAACTTCGAGGATTTTTCTTTGAGTTCGATTGGGGTGTTGACTTTTCGTGGACGTTTGTGTCTGCCCGACGTTGATGGAATAAAGAGGCAAGTTTTAGATGAGGGTTATAAATCGAGATATACTATTCATCCGGGTAGTACAAAGATGTACCAAGATCTGAAGCAACAATTTTGGTGGAACAACATGAAGAGAGAAATAGCTGAGTATGTATCGAAGTGTTTAACTTGTCAGCAGGTCAAAGCCGAGCATCAGAGACCCACAGGACTACTTCATCCATTAGAGATTCCGGAGTAGAAGTGGGAGCATGTGACTATGGAATTTGTTACGGGACTACCTCGTACCCGTAGGAAGTTTGACAGTGTTTGGGTGATCATGGATAGATTGACCAAGAGTGCCCATTTCTTACCGATTGATATCAGATACTCGATGGAGAAACTTGCGACCCTGTATATAAATGAGATTGTGAGATTGCATGGGGTTCCGGTTAGCATTGTGTCGGATCGTGATCCGAGGTTTACCTCTAGATTCTGGAAAGCGTTACAGGAAGCTTTGGGTACCGATTTGAGATTCAGTACAGCTTTTCATCCTCAGACTGACGGTCAATCCGAGAGGACTATTCAGATTTTAGAGGATATGTTGCGAGCTTGTTCGATAGATTTTTATGATTCTTGGGATGTTCATTTACCTCTAGTGGAGTTTTCTTATAATAACAGTTATCAGGCCAGTATCGAGATGGCTCCTTACGAGGCTTTATATGGGAGAAAGTGTAGATCGCCTATCTGTTGGGATGAAATCGGGGAAGCGAAGATATGGGGTATCGATTTGGTTCAGAATTCAGTTGAGAAAGTCAAAGTTATTCGGGATCGATTGAAGACAGCCCAGAGTCGACATAAGAGCTATGCGGACAACCGGAGACGTGATCTTAATTTTTAGACCGGAGATTTTGTGTTCTTGAAGGTGTCTCCGAAGGTTGGTATTAAAAGGTTTGGGAAGAAGGGTAAATTGGCTCCGAGGTTTATTGGACCGTTTGAGATTTTGGAAAAAGTGGGACTCCTTGCTTATCGACTCGCATTGCCATCTTCTTTTGACCGATTGCATAACGTATTCCATGTTTCTATGCTTCGGAAGTACTTGCATGATCCATCTCACGTGTTACCGAGGGTACCCGAGGATATCGAGCCCGACATGTCATATGAGGAACGACCGGTTCGGATCCTAGATACTAAAGTCCAAGAGTTGAGGAATAAAAGAATTGTGTTGGTTAGAGTGCTATGGAGGAATCACAATGTCGAGGAATCAATGTGGGAGATTCGAGAAGAGATGGAGCGGAAATATCTGTGGCTTTTTGTTTCGGGTAAGTACCTTTAAAATTCGGGTCTAATTTTCTTTAAGGAGGAGTGAATGTCACGACCCGAAAACCCGTCTCTATTTTATTAATAAATAATTAATTATTTATTTATTTAATTGATTATTTATTTATGTGCGCATTTTATATCTCATAATATTATTTTGTGTTTAGCATTATTTGGTTGATATTGTGTTAAGTCGGTAGTAGGGAATTTGGTTTGGGTTATGTGTTAGTAGATGAGGGGGCCTAAGTGTAACCTTTTGAAATAATTTTAACTACTCCCTCCCTACTCTTCCTTCTCCCTCACTCTCTTCCTCACCCTACTCTCATCTCCCAGCATTCTTTCTCTTTCTCTTTCCATGGAAAAGGTAAAGTTCTTCCTCTCCTTCTTCCTTCATTTTAGTCATCTTCCTCTCATCTTTTCTTTGTACTCATTTTATGAAATGTGTTTAGATCATCGATAGGATCGTCTAGAGCCAAGAATATTTGAATTCCGTCATCTTTCATAAAGTTCAAGTAAGTTGCTTTTCCCCCATTTTTATGTTAAAATGCTCATTCTATGTTCATATGATGATTTAAATGCTATACATTGATTCTTGGTTGGGTTTCGAAGTGTTTGATTGATTTCTCATTTTGTGATATTTGATGAAGTGTTCATTATTGATTTTGGGATTTAAATCTTAGTTTGGGTTGATAGATGATGTTATTTAGGTCCCTTTCTAGTTTATAAGTTGTTTTGGTTCATGTTTATGCTTGGTGGAAAGTTGGTTGTGGGTGATTTTGAGAATTTGTGAAATGGGTAAGAAAAATGAAGAACCCAGCTGCTGATTCCCGACCCAGAACCAGACCGAGCGCCCGCCCGCCTGCCTTTTTCCTGCGGCCAAACCTTCTGGTCAAATGAGCGCCCGCCTGCCCCCTTCCAAGCGCCCGCCCGCCCCCTGTTCTGGAAATCTGCCTTCTTTTTTTTTGCTTGTTTAAGACTAAGTGGCTTACCTAGTTTAAGTTTTATCATTCTAATTAACATAAGTTAACATCGTGGAACACTTTATTATTTGGAATTGGTTCCTTTGTGAATAAATATGTTATGGAATTTGATTAAGTACCATTTTGGGAATGCTGGCCATCTTTGGTGTGCTGTTTGGATTGGTTTACCTTTGTGGTGATTTATTTGGAATGGTTCCCTACTTTGGAATCATTAGTTGTTTATTTAAGATAGTATTTATTACTTAGCATTTATTTGAAAGTCCAGCTGGTTATTTGTGTTCGAGTCAGGCAATGGATAATGCTATAATCGCACAAGCCAAGTCCAGTATAGCATCGCCCATTGGTCCTTATTTCCTCATCCAGATTGGCCTTGGTTGGGATGAGCTAGCTTCCTTTGGAAGTAGTCTAGCTAACTTTTTGGGTTTTGACTTTGTGTCATCTCCCCCGTCCTTTGTGACATGTTACTATTGGTTATGGTTCCGGTACCGGGGTTTTCTCTTCAGCTTTTATGCTACTATGAAGATGTTGATTGGGTTGATTGTTGAAGCTGCACAGCGACCTTTATTTGGTTATATCAGTTGGGGAACCTTGGCTAATATCCTTTGTTAATTGTTTATTTCCGCTGCTATCTGTTAAATGATAATTGCTATGTGCTATGTGATTTATTATTGATTATTGCATCATAGCATGTCATGTAGTCGCATTAGTAACTTATTGAGATTTATCTCACCCCCTTTCTTTTATCTTTGTTTTTCCTTAAGCCCCCCCCAGGGGGAAAGGATTAGTACTCGCTGATCACGAGGAGGACGTCGAGTGTGGAAGTAACTTTTGGGAAGGTTGTTTCGGTTTACATTATTTAAATGTATAACCTTTGGGATAGTGTCCAAATATTGACGTCAATAAGAATTGTGTATTTTGTATATTTTTTTTGGGTATAAGCTTGTGGAGCCTATACTAGTTATATTTTGTTATTGTCAAACTTGGATTTGTAAAACTCGTTCTATCATCCTTTGGTATAAAATGGAATTTTTATCTTCAGTATTTTGGTATTTGTTTGTTAAGTCGACGTCCAGTTCGCGTGCTCTTGGCCCGCGGGGTCGGGGTCGCGACACAATGCGCCAATGCGGGACCCACCAGTGGATCTGTGAGGTCTGGAGCCGAACCATGTACGCCTCCCAATCACCCCAAGCAAGATCCAAAAGAATGCTCCTCAAAGAATAGGACCACGGTTTGTGAGAAAGAGGAGCCTCGGGCACGGCCATCAGCCTTTCCCTTAGCCACATGGTGAGAAGAGCGGGGCTACCTTCGCGCATGAAACCATCACCTAAAGCCAGGCGGTCCATGCCATGAAAAGTTTCTCCCAAGATCAAGGGGACGATATCTTTCCCCGCAAGACATTCCTCGAGAACACTCAACAGGACCCTGTGGCAAGTACCCTTGGAGCCGACCATGTAGAAAAAAGAGAGAATGCACAACCCGAAAGCATTCCTAGAAAACTTATTGGTTTGGTCCATGAACCTCTCAGGAAGGTCCGAGATGTCAATAAAGGTATGATTAAGGACCATGAATTGAGCCTCTTCTAAAGGAATGCCGAGAAGAGTGACCATGTTGGGTTTCGATGTAACATGCGCAGCGGAATATAGCAATAAATTTTAAGAAACCCAAAGCCATGGATCCGTTCATATGATTAAATCAAATACAACATAATGAATAAAGGAAAAACTAACCCTTGATGACTATCAAAGTTTTCTTTGGTCTTGGTGGAGAAAAACTTGAAGCTTTATCACGGACAAAATCACGAACTTTGTAGATGATAAAATTCACCCTCTAGCGGTGTCCACACTTCGAACGAATATCAAGAGGATCCTTGATATTGGTTGCTAGACCAATAATTATGAAACACACTTTCACAATTTAATAAAGAACTATATGGAATTTATTTGTGAATTATTTTGTTCCTCAATCAAGGATATCTTAGAACAAAATAAAATCTCTCTCAAACTCTTTGAGACTCACAAAAGCACTTATAAATATGGTCTGGCCGAATTGGGGTTTTTATACACAATTAAGACCTATTCCAAATAGGTAACTTGTGCCAAAAACCTTTCCTAATCGAATTAGGAATTTTTCTGCCGCCATACCGGGCGCCCGCCTGGTCCAACCCAGGCGCCCGCTTATTTGATCAGAAGGTCCAGTCCTTTCAGAACTCATTCAAGCGCCCGCCTGGTCCAACCCAAGCGCCCGCTTGGTTGACCAGGAAGCCCAGAATATTTCCAGAAATTCCTTTGAGGTCCTTTGACCCTAAATTCCAATATAGTTCTCTTATTTAAGATTCGTTCTATTGTGTGTGACCCTCTAGGATTATACTAAGTTGGCAATGGGCTCAAACATGATCCCATAAGATATGATTAGGTTCTAGCAAACCGTCATACCTACCCAAATAATATAACTAGATACAAGTTCGCATTCACTTAGAATATGTCACAATCCTTTTGTCCACGATGTCATTGAACACAAGTCATGGTCAAACGGTCAACTTGTCTTGTTCAATGCTTTCTCGATTCCGAATATGTTGATAATTCAAATGCTATTGATCCAATCAATCCATTTGAGTTCGGCCGAACATTTCATCAATATCATTCCTTCGAGGGGCCCAAGCTTGACATCTCTCCGTGGAGGGACAAATCCATTTAGCTTATTATTCTTCCCAACGGGAATCCGATTATGCCAATCATACCCTTTATAACTACCGTGTTAAGGTAGCGTTTGAATATGTCAAACACAATGTTCATCAAGTGGAAGACTATAATAACTTCATGTCTAAGGATTCAAATGACATAACTAATATGAGATATATGTATGACATAGACCATGACATAAATCTCATACGGCGGGTCATGTCCAGTACCTTGTTCCAAACAAGTACCCATAAATCTAACATGATCATCTCATGATCATTTAGCCTTTATACTAGTGCTTAATAAGTACTAGGGACGGGGATTATTATAAGTAAACATGAACAACAATAATAATCAAAACATCTCTTTATTGATATGAAATAAATGATAACAATTACAACGTTTATTAAACGTGCCTAGGGCACCACTACCAACAATCTCCCACTTGCCCTAGGCCCAATCTCCCATGTATCTAATACCATGGACCTAACATGACCATCATGTTTAGCTTGTGGAAGTCCCTTTGTTAGCGGTCCGCAACATTGTCATCAGTAGGTACTCTGCATATATTTACGTCTCCCCTATCAACGATCTCTCGAATGATATGAAAACGCCTAAGTATGTGTTTGGATTTCTGATGTGCTCTTGGTTCCTTTGCTTGAGCAATAGCACCATTATTATCGCAATAAAGGTCTATTGGATTAGCAATACTAGGAACCACTTCAAGTTCAGTTATGAACTTCTTAATCCAAACAGCTTCCTTTGCAGCATCCGATGCAGCAATATACTCAGCTTCTGTTGTAGAATCAGCGGTTGTACTTTGCTTGGAACTCTTCCAGCTTACAGCTCCACCATTTAACATAAACACAAAACCCGATTGCGATCGTCTATCATCTTTGTCGGTTTGGAAGCTTGCATCCGTGTAAGCATTTACAACCAGATCATCTTCCATTCCTCCATAGACCAAAAACGAGTCTTTAGTTCTTCTCAAGTACTTAAGAATCGCTTTTACAGCTATCCAGTGATTTTCGCCAGGGTCGGATTGGTATCTACTTGTCATGCTCAAAGCATAAGATACATCCGGCCTAGTACAAATCATGGCATACATGATGGACCCAATTGCCGAAGCATATGGAACATCATTCATTTTCTCACGCTCATCGTTTGTCTTAGGACATTGAGTCTTGCTTAGAGAAATTCCATGTAACACGGGCAAGGTGCCTCTCTTAGAATTTTCCATACGGAATCTTCTAATGAACTTGTCAATGTATGTACTTTGGCTTAAACCAAGTAGCCTCCTTGATCTATCTCTATAGATCTTAATGCCAAGTATATATGCGGCTTCACCCATATCTTTCATCGCGAAGCACTTTCTTAACCAAGTCTTCACAGACTGAAGTGTAGGAATGTCATTTCCAATGAGTAATATGTCATCCACGTATAAAATAAGGAATAGCACTATGCTCCCACTAATCTTCTTGTATACACAAGGCTCATCTTCGTTCTTGATGAAACCAAACTCTTTGACCGATTCATCAAAACGGAGATTCCAACTCCTAGAAGCTTGCTTCAATCCATAGATGGATCTCTGCAATTTGCATACCTTAGAATCTTGTTCAAAACCTTCTGGTTGTGTCATATACACATCCTCTTGAAGTTTTCCATTCAGGAAAGCGGTTTTGACGTCCATATGCCATATTTCATAGTCATGATATGCGGCAATGGCAAGCAAAATTCTTATAGACTTGATCATTGCTACGGGTGAAAAGGTCTCATCATAGTCAATACCATGAACTTGCCTATAACCCTTCCCTACAAGCCTAGCTTTGTAAGTATGCACCTTCCCATCCATGTCAGTCTTACCCATTTGCATCCTATGTTTTTACACCTTCGGGCGCATCAATCAAATTCCAAACTTGATTGTCTTGCATGGATTGCAATTTGGATTCCATGGCTCCAAGCCACTTGTCCGAATCAGGAGAAGACATCGCCTCTTGGTAGGTTGACGGTTCATCATTCTCAATGATTTCTACCTCATTACTATCCGTTACGAGAAATCCATATCTCTCAGGCTCGGATCGCATCCTACTAGATCTGTGAGTTGCTTGTGTATTTTGAACAGGTTCCACAACTCCTTGTGGTTCTTGTTCTTGTTCCACTATTGGTTCAATGTTATTTTCTGGGTCTCGAATTTCTTCAAGATTTATTTTACTCCCACTGATTTCTTTGGAGAGAAACTCTTTCTCTAGAAAGACACCAGTTCGGGCAACAAACACTTTGTTGTCCTCACGGTTGTAAAAGTAATATCCTCTAGTTTCCTTAGGATATCCCACGAAAATACATTTATCAGATTTGTGTGCAAGTTTGTCTGAGACAAGTCTTTTGACAAAAGTTTCGCAACCCCAAATCTTCATGAAAGATAAACAAGTTTTCTTTCCGCTCCACGTCTCATATGGAGTCTTTTGAACCGATTTAGTTGGAACACGATTTAGTGTGAAAGCAGCGGTTTCTAGAGCGTAACCCCAAAAGGATATTGGAAGATCAACTTGACTCATCATTGATCGAACCATGTCTAACAAAGTCCTATTTCTCCTCTCGGACACACCATTCCATTGTGGCGTTCCGGGTGGAGTCAATTGTGAAACTATTCCACAATTCTTTAGATGATCATCGAATTCTTGACTCAAGTATTCACCACCTCGATCTGATCGAAGTGCCTTTATACTTTTGCCAAGTTGTTTTTCTACTTCATTTTGAAATATTCTAAATATCTCAAATGCTTCACTTTTATGTTTCATTAGGTAAAGATACCCAAATCTACTATAATCACCAGTGAAGGTTATGAAGTATTGAAATCCTCCCCTAGCATTGCTACTTAATGGTCCGCATACATCGGAATGTATCAACCCCAATAAGTCGCTTGCCCTTTCACCCAACTTGGTAAAAGGTGTCTTAGTCATTTTTCCAAGAAGACACGACTCACAAGTATCATATGACTCTAAGTCACATGAACCCAAAAGTCCGTCCCCATGGAGTTTTGAGATACGCTTCTCATTAATATGACCGAGACGGCAATGCCACAGATAAGTATGATTTACATCATTAGGTTTAGATTTCTTATTTACATGATAGACATTGTCATTATTTTCATTCTTGACATCCAAGATATAAAGGCCATTAAATGAATTAGCAATACCATAAAGCACATCATTTAAATAAATAGAAAATTTCTTATTCTCAATAAGAAACTTAAAACCTTCATTATCCAAACAAGAAATTGAAATAATATTTCTGCTTAAATCCGGAACATAATAACAATTGTTCAAAACAAGAATTAATCCGGAAGGTAAAGTGACTTCATAAGTCCCTACGGCTAATGCAGCAACTCTTGCTCCATTCCCCACGCGTAGATCTAGTTCACCTTCTTTAAGCAGTCTCTTATTCTTTAGTCCCTGCACATTTAGACAAATGTGAGAACCACATCCGGTATCCAATACCCAAGAATCAGTGGTAGAAAGGAGAATATCTATCATATAGATACCTGAAGTCGACGCAGCCTTGCTGCTCTTCTTCTTCTTTTGCTCTTCCAAGAAAGCCTTGCAATTACGTTTCCAATGACCAATTTCTGGACAATGGAAACAGATTGCATCCTTTTGTGAATCAGGTTTTGCCTCAGAAGCCTTGGCAACCTTTGCCTTGCTTATTTTGGGTTTGACAACTTTCTTACCCTTTCCTTTGGCACTAGCCTTCTTCCCATCATGAACCAAGAGCACGGGAGAACCTTTCTCCACAATTTTCATCTCTGCAGTTTTGAGCATCCCATGCAACTCAGAGAGATTCTTATCCATTCCATGCATGTTATAATTCATCACGAACTGATTATAACTTTTAGGAAATGAATTAAGAATGAGATCCGTGGCTAGCTCCAATGGGATTGGATAGCCAACTTTCTCAAGGTGCTCTACATAACCTTTCATTTTAAGAAAGTGAGGACTCACTTGTTGCCCTTCATTCATTTTACAAGTAGTGAATGCAACAATGGTCTTGTACCTCTCTTGCCTAGCTTGCTCTTGAAACATGGTTCTCAACTCCACGCCTATCTCATAGGCTTCCAAATGTTCCAAACTTTGTTGGAGTTTTGAGCACATAGCAGCAAGCATGAGACAACTTAAATCTCTAGAATCATTACGATGTTTCTTGTAATTGTCCCTTTCTACCCTAGGGGCAGTAGGCGGTGGTTCAGCAGGGAGAGGCCCATCGAGAATGTACAACTTATCTTCTTGCCTAAGAACGATTCTTATTCTACGGATCCAATCCATAAAGTTAGTACCATTCTCTTCGAGCTTATCCTTCTCAAGGATCGATCGCAACGACATTGATTGAGTGTTATTAGTCATTATCTACAAATATGCAAAATTTCCAAAATTTAATAAGTACCGGTTTTCATTAAAGAGATAAATAATGTATTTTTCAAACAAAATACTCCCACTAAATTATATAACCTTCATATACATCCAATGTATAATATAATTTAATTGGGCTAAGATCCATCTTTAATTTAACTTTTGAGTCCACGGAGGCGGACCGCTCAAAAATAAATTAATTAGGTAGACAATCATGTCAATCATATCCCATATGATTCTTAGATCCTTTTATGAGATTCTTTGAGAAATCCAATTTCCAAAGCATGTTTAATCTCATCTTTTGCCTAGGCCCAAAACTGTTTTGACGCCTAATTAAGTCCAACCATTTTAAACGCATAGGAAACATTCAATTTAATGCACCTTGCGGAGGCAAGCACACATTAAATTAATGAACCTCATCTTGCTCATATATGAATAAAATTAATGCACTTCGCGGAGGCGAACCCACATCAAGATTACCCATGTATAAACAAGTGTTTTAATCATGGCATGGCAAAGAAGGACTTAAAACTTTCTTTGAAGGTTCATCACATATAGCATATAACACATTTATGAGCACATAATATAAACATGTTACACATCAAGTTTAGCCACTAAATTAATCTCCATTAATTTAAGCATGATATTTATGTGTCATTAGTTTCTCTATAATTATGAGGATGAGACTATTTCAACTTCGGTTATTATCTCCAAATCAAGACAACAAGAAGTGCGGTCGAACTAAGCCATCAGGCAACCACAATCCCGCACTAATTCAAGAAACCAAGAAAGTACTCCATGTGGCCGAAACTAAGCAATAGATGGTCTCGATGAACGTAGGCCAATTGCAGTCACAATTCCACATGGATCTCCAATCATTGAATCAAGAACTTTGTTTCTCAATTTTAGCAATTATGAACTCTTCATAATTCTAACTTCGTTTTATCTTTGAAACTTTGATTGCGATCAATTTCGGGAAACACAATCTCGATGAACGCAGATTAGCCATCCAAAACTTGAACCAATCTAGGAATCACAAGACTAAAACAAATAGGAAAATCAAACCCCAAAATCCACACACAAACCAACTACCCAAAACCCATTCCAGATCAGCAAGTCTGGACTGGTTCTGTTACTGGTTTTGTTGAATTTATAGAAAATTCCATATTCAGATTTTAACCAAAATCAGAACATATTCTGCCGAGCGAGCGCCCGCCTGGTTATGACCGAGCGCGCGCCTGAAGCAAGCGGCCGCCTGGTCCCTAGCGAGCGGGCGCCTGTTTGGTGAGAATGGTACAGAATTTTTAAAGTTCGAAAATTTTGTCTCAAAATTATTTTTTCCCGATTATTAAAACTTTGATCTGATCAAAAATCAATAATCGAAATAATTCAGAATCCACCATAATTTTTATTGCGATTGAATCGTGCGATTAAAGTTGCGAAACAATAAACCACATAAAATCACAAAACACATAAACATCATATAATCCAATATTCATATCATGCTAGGCACATAAACAATTTATATACACATAACATGATCCAAGTATTGAATTAATCAACATGAACGGGGCTCTGATACCACTGTTGGGTTTCGATGTAACTTGCGCAGTGGAATATAGCAATAAAATATTAAGAAACCCAAAGCCATGGATCCGTTCATATGATTAAATCAAATACAACATAATGAATAAAGGAAAAACTAACCCTTGATGACTATCAAAATTTTCTTTGGTCTTGGTGGAGAAAAACTTGAAGCTTTATCACGGACAAAATCACGAACTTTGTAGATGATAAAATTCACCCTCTAGCGGTGTCCACACTTCGAACGAATATCAAGAGGCTCCTTGATCTTGGTTGCTAGACCAATAATTATGAAACACACATTCACAATTTAATAAAGAACTATATGGAATTTATTTGTGAATTATTTTGTTCCTCAATCAAGGATATCTTAGAACAAAATAAAATCTCTCTCAAACTCTTTGAGACTCACAACAGCACTTGTAAATATGGTCTGGCCGAATTGGGGTTTTTATACACAATTAAAACCTATTCCAAATAGGTAACTTGTGCCAAAAACCTTTCCTAATCGAATTAGGAATTTTTCTGCCGCCATACCGGGCGCCCGCCTGGTCCAACCCAGGCGACCGCTTATTTGATCAGAAGGTCCAGTGCCTTCAGAACTCATTCAAGCGTCCGCCTGGTCCAACCCAAGCGCCCGCTTGGTTGACCAGGAAGCCCAAAATATTTCCAGAAATTCCTTTGAGGTCCTTTGACCCTAAATTCCAATATAGTTCTCTTATTTAAGATTCGTTCTATTGTGTGTGACCCTCTGGGATTATACTAAGTTGGCAATGGGCTCAAACATGATCCCATAAGATATGATTAGGTTCTAGCAAACCGTCATACCTACCCAAATAATATAACTAGATACAAGTTCGCATTCCTTTAGAATATGTCACAATCCTTTTATCCACGATGTCATTGAACACAAGTCATGGTCAAACGGTCAACTTGTCTTGTTCAATGCTTTCTCGATTCCGAATATGTTGATAATTCAAATGCTATTGATCCAATCAATTCATTTGAGTCCGGCCGAACATTTCATCAACATCATTCCTTCGAGGGGCCCAAGCTTGACATCTCTCCGTGGAGGGACAAATCCATTTAGCTTATTATTCTTCCCAACGGGAATCCGATTATGCCAATCATACCCTTTATAACTACCGTGTTAAGGTAGCGTTTGAATATGTCAAACACAATGTTCATCAAGTGGAAGACTATAATAACTTCATGTCTAAGGATTCAAATGACATAACTAATATGATATATATGTACGACATAGACCATGACATAAATCTCATACAGTGGGTCATGTCCAGTACCTTGTTCCAAACAAGTACCCATAAATCTAACATGATCATCTCATGATCATTTAGCCTTTATACTAGTGCTTAATAAGTACTAGGAACGGGGATTATTATAAGTAAACATGAACAACAATAATAATCAAAACATCTCTTTATTGATATGAAATAAATGATAACAATTACAACGCTTATTAAACGTGCCTAGGGCACCACTACCAACAGACCAACCTTTCGACACATGTCGTGTTGCTAATCGAAGGGAGAGAAATGACTTTCGTGTCCACGCCCCCACCAAAGCCTTGAAATCCTCGTAAGTCGGAGTGATTTCATTGTAAGAAAAGCAGTACACATGCCTCCGGATATACAAAAAGTACGCAGAGGCCCTCAAAAGCTCAAGATCTGGGATGAACTCCTTGAGAGACCAAAGGGAACTAAGCCCAAATTTGGCTCAAAAAATGTCCTTGTTCTCCCTCATATGATGCCGCATCCAAAGCCTGAGGTTGCCCTCAAAGCATTCTCGATCAATTTTGGAGGTTTCTCCATAAGAAAGGGCTCCATGGAAAGAAAAACTTCGAAGAACGAAAGAAAGAAACTGCTTCTGGACGTCAGGCTAAGCCACTTAAGAAGATGACCAGACCCAGGACAAAATTCAATGCAAAAAGGGCACCCACTGCCCCAGTTGTACGGCTGCTTTGGCCCTGATAGAATTGATGATTTCCTGTTGGAAGATTGGCTTTATGACCCCATTCATTCACAACCCCAACCATATCATAAATGTCCAGATATTTGCCCTCCCTTGGCTCATGTAACATGAATTTGAAATCCTCAGCGCTCCCATTGTGACGTAAGGCCATTGACTCTTGACCCAGCAGTTTGTAAGCCCATTTTTGCCTAAAAATACTTGGCAGTTTGTAAGCCCGTTTTTGCCTAGAAACCTTAGGCCGTCCTTGACGTAAGACCAGTAAAAATTATGAAAAATGTTGCCTTAGCAAACACTAGGCCGTCCTTGACTTAAGCCCAGTAAACTCTTGAGTGGACCTTTTAGGTTTAGAAAACCTTATCCCCAGCCGTTCTTAGTGGGACGTAAGACCAGTTTTCCCGTCAAACTCCCCAAAGGTGGAGTTAACCCAAGATAAACCTTGACTCAGAATAGTCATTATACGTTGAGGTCCTTGTCCCTGGTCGTCCTTAGTGGGACGTAAGACCAGTTTTTCCGTCAAACTTCCCAAAGGTGGAGTTGACCCAAGATAA
This sequence comes from Campanula takesimana, assembly GCA_026119855.1. Lineage (NCBI taxonomy): Eukaryota > Viridiplantae > Streptophyta > Magnoliopsida > Asterales > Campanulaceae > Campanula > Campanula takesimana. The sequence continues at coordinate 2,224,009 of JAOWBW010000030.1, forward strand.
ACCTTGACTCAGAATAGTCATTATAGGTTTAGGTCCTTGTCCCCGGCCGTCTTTAGTGGGACGTAAGACCAGTTTTCCCATCAAACTCCCCAAAGGTGGAGTTGACCCAAGATAAACCTTGACTCAGAATAGTCATTATAGGTTGAGGTCCTTGTCCCCGGCCGTCCTTAGTGGGACGTAAGACCAGTTTTCCCATCAAAACTCCCCGAAGGTGGAGTTAACCCAAGATAAACCATGACTCAGAATAGTCATTATAGGTTAAGGTCCTTGTCCCCGGCCGTCCTTAGTAGGACGTAAGACCAGTTTTCCCATCAAACTCCCCAAAGGTGGAGTTGAACCAAGATAAACCTTGACTCAGAATAGTCATTATAGGTTGAGGTCCTTGTCCCCGGCCGTCCTTAGTGGGACGTAAGACCAGTTTTCCCGTCAAAACTCCCCAAAGGTGGAGTTGACCCAAGATAAACCTTGACTCAGAATAGTCATTATAGGTTGAGGTCCTTGTGCCTGGCTGTCCTTAGTGGGACGTAAGACCAGTTTTCCTGTCAAAACTCTCCGAAGGTGGAGTTGACCCAAGTCAAACCTCGGCCTAGAATGGTCACTTTAAGTTAAAGCCTTTCTCCGCTGTAGTCCAAAATAACTTGAGACATATCCTTGTAAGTCAACCCTCTCCATAGAGCTAAGTTGACCATGTCCCGCCTCTAACCAGCTGAGGGTCATGCCTTTGTCTTGTAAGTCAACCCTCTCCATAGAGCCAAGTTGACCATGTCCCACCTCTGACCAGCCTAGAGTCATGCCTTTGTCTTGTAAGTCAACACTCTCCATAGAGCCAAGTTGACCATGTCCCGCCTCTGACCAGCCGAGAGTCATGCCTTTGTCTTGTAAGTCAACCCTCTCTATAGAGCCAAGTTGACCATGTCCTGGCTCTGAACTCCCCGAGAGTCATGCCTTTGTCCTTGTAAGTCAACCCTCTCCATAGAGCCAAGTTGACCATGTCCCGCCTCTGAACTCCCTGAGAGTCATGCCTTTGTCTTGTAAGTCAACCCTCTCCATAGAGCCAAGTTGACCATTTCCCGCCTCTGAACTTGCCAAGAGTCATGCTCGTTCCCCTAGGAGAGAATGACAGATATCCACCTAGCCCTTAGTCTCTCACCCCTCCCCGAACTACGTTAGGCTTGATTCCCCGCAAACGGGATACGTAAGAATCCTATACCCCTAGGTCCAGCCATGAAACCAAAATTGGTCAAGCCGTCCTCCTATCAGATTGGGATGCTTGTTTTTATCGACAACCCCGCTTTTCCAAAGCGACGTTGCCGAGGGGCTCTGTAAGTACCCCAATCTGAAATTGACCAACTTAGAAGAACTCTTAGCACCATTCAGGGATAAACTGATAGGCTGAAACCTCACTAAAATAAACCTAAAATTCTAGGACTGCTCTGGAATTAAACTTGGAAAAATCCAGAAGCTCGCTAGGCTAAGCCGTACGGATGGTTTGGACGCAGGGGAGCCCTAGCCGTACGGCTACTATGGGTACCCTCAGTCCTTATAAATTGAGACCCTTGCTGATCATTTCAGGGGGGAGAAAGTTGTTTGAAAGAGCCAAAGCTCTGCAGAAATCATATCAGAATAGAGTGATCACCACATTTGAGTGAAAAGAGAGAAAGAAGATAGGTCCAAACCAAAATTGGTGAGGCCTCCTTCTCCCCGTCTTCTCTTCATCTCCATATTACATCTCTTGCTTCTTGTTAAATAATATACACTTGGAACCAAGCCTTGAAATCCATGGTTCCCTTCATGTTTTATGCATGATGATGGGTTACAAACCATAGGATAGCCTAAGGCTTGTTATGATTTATGGATCTTTAATATATTGTTTTTACATTTATGCACCTTTACATTATGTCTTTAAATTTGTGTCATTTACTTTAAAGTCTTTGCATTAATGTTGAATAAATGAGGGAATGATCAAGTTTGGGTGATAAAGTTGCAATCTTTATCATCCAAACCATGAGTCAACCTCAAAAATGTCCTTTTGATAATAAAGATTCAATCTTTATCCATCAAATGTTCATTTTTGGATGTCCCAATGCCCTTCCTTGGAAGAATCATCCATTTGGGTGTTAAAGTTTCCATCTTTAATCACCCAAATGGTGATCTTGGCTCAAAATCCATGAACGTCACCTTTTCTCAATTATTCCCCAATGATTGCATTGATCACACCCAAAATCCTTATTTTGGTGTCTAATCTAGTGATCAATGGCATAGGGATGATTTAATTAATGTTTTGTTGCAAGAAAATAACTGGAAGTGATCAAACAGTCCAGTTTCCAGCAGAATGCTCTATTTCTGCCTGGAACTGGACTGATTCCTGGGAATCTATTAAAATTCCCAGGAAGACCCTTCATAGCCGTACGGCTACTTTGTCCAAGGGGCACATTTCCAGTCTAGTCCCCTTTTAATCCAGAATGTTTACGAAATAACCCTTTCTGTCAAATACTTAACTATTTTCTGTTAAAGTCATTTTCTCCCATTTTCATGAATACACACACACACACACACACTTGCAAAATTTTAACAAATTTTAGGGAGACTCGGTTTCTTCCGAGGCGCTTTTGGTGAACTACCGGTTGAGTTCTTCCAAAAGCGTAATCTGACCTCCGAATCCTTTGTCTCTAACCATTTTTCGTTAAGTTTGGGTTTAAAATTAAACTAACGTGGCGACTCCGTTGAACGTTGATAAGATCCCGTGTTTGATTCTCGAGGGAACCGTTCGTTTTTCCCGCGGGTATCTCACAGTCATGTCCTAAAATGTTTGGGTGATTGCACGTTGATTAAAGTAAAAGAGAGAAGAGATGAAGTAGAGACGAAAACGAAGAAAATGGACTTTTACCTATGCTTTGAAGACCTTCAAACACTTCTTGGTGAATTACTTGAAAGGAACCTTGGAAGTGATTTTGGTATAGTTTTGGTAGAGAGAATTTTCGGTCCTTGAAAATGGTGGAAAAAGGATGTTTTTATAGGTAGAAAATATATGTTTTTGGTGCCAAAACTCAGTCACCAAGAAATCTTTCCCGGGCAAAATCATGTAAGATGAGCAAGGGAGAGATTCTTGGACAGAAATCTGTAACTGACGCCCAGAGGCGCGCGCTTCCTATCTTGGGGGCGGAAGGGGCGCGCTTCTGGCTCCTATGGTCGGAGGCGCCCGACTCAGAGATAACTTTTTTGACAGAATGGACTAGAAAGTCAGCCTTGTTATTCAGTTTAGTCCCTGGACTTATCAAAGTCATTCAGGAACTTAACAGAAGTAACAGAAACTAACAACAAGTACTTAAAAGAGGGAGAAACACAAAATCAAATGTGCAACCGGGGTGAGCGGTCCAAGGCGGGGTGTCTACAAAAACCCTCTACGGTCAACATTAAAATATTTAAACCCCGAACTTGGGTAATTTACAATTACAACTCTTACAAATCAACAGGAATTAACTTAAACCCCGAACTTGGGAAATTTACAATCAAATTAATAATAATTTAATTAAACCCCAAACTTTGGGAAAATTCATCCAAAACCCATTCAAACGTCAACAATCAATGCTAAAACCCTAGACTATAGGTAATTTCACTCAAACTTCTCCAATAACATTACTCAATGCTTACAACCTAAACAATAGGCATCTTTACATCTACAAATCTCCAACTTTACACACTCTCTAACTTGATCCCTCAAACTTGCAATCACTCACAAATGCTTTCCTTCGAGTTACAACAAATGATCATATCATGCTAAAAACTCTAAAAAAAAAAAAGTTACACTCATACTAAAACGTATTGTGAAAACACCGCAATCTCTAGGACTTGTCCTTATGAAAACACCACAATCTCTAGGACTTGTCCTTAGTCCGTCCCTTTGGTCCAGAAGACCTCGTAAATTACCAAATCCGACCCGGAAGGCCTCCTAAATTCCAAAATTTGGTCCGGAAGACCTCGTAAATTACCAAATTTAATGAATCCGGCCCGGAAGGCCTCCTAAATTCCAAAACTTGGTCTAGAAGACCTCATAAAGTACCAAATCTGGCCCGGAAGGCCTCCTAAATTCCAAAACATGGTCCGGAAGACCTCGTAAATCACCAAATCCGGCCCGGAAGGCCTCCTAAATTCCAAAATTTGGTCTGGAAGACCTTGTAAATTACCAAATTTAATGAATCCGGCCCGGAAGGCCTCATAAATTACTAAAATCGAATCATTTCCCCGCGAGAGCTCTATCTAATTGGTTGAGAAACTTTGATAAATCATAATTAAATAACTAGATCAATTCTCGAGGCTCCCGCGTCCCAGCAGAATTAGATAGGTTATTCTTGTGTAGCTTGCGTGTCCGTGGCACCCGCGTCCCGATAAATCGTTCATGTTACCTTTGCCGATTTCCACGATTCTGAGGATTTCGTAGTGATTCCCGCGCGACATAAGATGGCTTCTTCAATACCGTGTGTCTCATATTATGGCATAAGTGGCTGGTACCTTAGTTACTATTGTCAGTGTCCTTAGACACGTTTGATTCACACGCGACGTAAGATGGCTTCTTCAATACCGTGTGTCTTATATTTTGGCATAAGTGGCTAGTACCTCAGTTACTATTGTCAGTGTCCTCGGACACGTTTGATTCACACGCGACGTAAGATGGCTTCTTCAATACCATGTGTCTCATATTCTGGCATTAGTGGCTGGTACCTCAGTTACTATTGTCAGTGTCTTCGGACACAAATATCAATGATTTGTGATTACGCACGCTCTATAGGAAGCTAGAATCCATCCCTAATTCTGTTCTTGATTCTTAAAACTTCTTGTCGTACCGTACGTATGGCCTTACCTTTCCCCAGTAGAGTCCGAACAACGACTCTATTGCTTTGCAAGGTGCTCGTTCTTCATACAGGATAGTTTCCGTAGGATCGTTATCCCTAGCAGGAGTCTGATGTCTCGTTTCTTTTTCCTTTTTCCCCAGTAGGGTCCACTCAATGACTTTATTACTTTACGAATGTTTGTCTATACCTAGCAAAAGATAATTTCTCGTTTCTTTCTCCCCCAGTTCTCAAACTACGACTAGCTTGATTCCCTTTAGATACGTAGGTAGCCTGACATAGGTTCAGCCGTTTGACCAACCTAGTCACCGTTTACTTCTCTTCCCTCGATTTGGAACACTTGTTTCAGATTGGTTCCTGCTAGAACCGATCTGTAGATCAAAGGACTTCCTAGATGTTTAGAAGCCTCCGAGGACCTTTTAGGAAATTATAACTTGACAGGGACCTATCCAACAACTTTCCAAAGTTCTAGATTGACGAAATCAGTTCTATGTCGAATTCTATCAGGATATTAACCAAATCCCGTGAAACAAACTGATAAGGATTCAGTGAGATCTTGATAAGCACGGAAATTGAGGTCAGCCACCATATGGCTCTCTAGCCTCCGTACGGCTAGGTCATGGCTGTGCGGCCACTTGTCCAATTTCAAGATTATTCCCTATAAATAGAGCTCTCCTCTCAGCCTATTTGATCACAAATTTCACCCACGGGCAAACCATCACAAAAGCTATTCATAGCCTCCTTCTCTCCCTCTCAAAACCCTCTAAAAACCTCTCTTTGATACCTCTTTGATCATCAAAGAGATTCAATACCGCCATTAACCAAAGGAGTGAAGATTCAATCTTCGAAGCCTCTTTAATTGGTTTGGTAACGCGTTCTTACTACTTTATTTGCTTAGGTCTATTATATTCATTCATATATTGTCAGATCTAATGTTTTGTTCATCATTTGTGTTCTTGACCGATGATGATCTAGAGTTTCCATGAAACCCGCACTAGATCTAGGTCACATATTACTTACATAATGCTATATTTAGGGTAGCGATCTTCATGCTTACATGTTCATTCATATGTATTCATGATGTTCTTGTTATTATGCTAGATTTAAGACTTATCCATGCATAACATATTAGATCTAATGTTTTAATCCCTATTTATGTGCATATAACATAGCCGATGATGATCTTAGGGTTTCATCAAACCCTAATGCGATCTAGGAACTACTTCTAACCCTAATCTTCCCCCTTTATATGCATGATCCCACTTCATCTCTCCCCATTCTAAATTCATCAATGAACTACACCGACCTGAGCTTCCCACGATGAGAAGAATGTAGGCAATCTTCAGATCCGGTCTCAAACACTAACACACACACACATTGATCATGATAGAAAGACCAATTCATCGGGCAATAGGAGTGATCACTATAATATTCTTCTTCTATTATAATTTGACTCCCGAACCCTATTATTCTCATAAATGGTTTTCTCAATGTTTTAACTATAAATAAAACAACGTGGCGACTCTCAATTTCAATCGGACGTATTCACACACATATATATATAGAGAGAGATCAGTAATTCTAGTTCTAGGGATTTGCATAGCTAGGAACTTTGTGATCAAAGTTCGTGCAAACATAGATTAATTTGATCATCATCTTCTTGTAATTGTTTCTCCGCCATAGTAATATATGTTTCCATTTGCCCATGGAGGTAGCCAATAGAGATTGGTGAACTACATATATTCTATGTTGATTTTCGTTCATTGTTATTTGCTATCTCTTGGGTCTGATTTACTAACAAGTGGCACCAGAGCCTGGTTAGTGAAGAAAGATCAGGGCATTCCGCTGTGGTAGAAAGAGATGGATTTTGGGATGGACCAGAAAATCGACAAGTTTGATGGGAAGAACAGTTTCAGTTTATAGCAGATCAAGATTAGAGCCATGTTGCAAAGACAAAGCTTATGGCTCCAGTGGTGTAGATACCCCGGGGCGGGGCTACGGCTTGGCTAGAGCGCGTGAATTACCCTACGATGTCTAATTGTGTTTTAGAGTCGCCACCCACGTTTTTGAGGAACGTAAGAAAACCTAATGTTTATGAGCCTAAGTTTGATTTACGAAAATAGAGATTCTTTGGGATGAGGGGTTCGGGGGTTAGGTTACGAAATGGGAAGTACTTAAACACCCATTTCGCCCGAGCAAAGTCGGTCTTGTTTGTTCATAATTCACTTTTAAAGATAAATGCGTTCTTCCTATTAAAATGATTATAAAAAGGGGTTTTCGAATTAAAATGTAGGGATATGACTCCTAGGCCAATTCAATGTAATGAAAGGACCGTTGGTGTCATGTCCCAAATGGTTTTGGGTGATTGCACATTTGATTGAAAGAAAAGAAGAAGAAGAAGAAGAGAAAAATGCTTAAGACATTTACCTATAGTATCCTTCAAAGAGAACCTCTTGTAAAGCCTTGAACAAGAGGTTGAATACTTTGTTGAAGAACTCCCAAGAGAAAGTCTAAGAAAGAAGTGAGTAAAAGGTCTAAAAATAATGATGTCCAAGGTCCTCCTCCAATGATGGATTGGAGGGGTTTTTATAGTTGAAAAAGGACTGTTTTTGGAGCCAAACGGAGTCTCCAAGAAATCTTTCCCGGGCAAAATCATGTATAATGAGCAAGGGAGAGATTCTTGGGCAGAATTTGTAACTGACACGCCCCAGAAACGCGCGCACCCCACCTAGGCGGCAGAAGGCGCGCGCGTCTGGCCTCAAGGGGCGGAGGGGCGCGACTCTGAGAAGCAATTTTTGACAGAATGGACAAGAAAGTTAGAACTGTTATTCAGTTTAGTCCCGGGACTTAACGGAGTTCGTCTGGAACTTAACCAAAGTAACAGAAACTAACAGAAAACACTTAGAAGAGGGAGAAACACAAAACCAAGTGTGCAATCGGGGTGAGCGGTCCAAGGCGGGGTGTCTACAGAGCCCTTCGGCGGCATGGATTGCGAAGCAAACGCGCCGACGAAAGACAGACATCCGCCTAGGACATCACCAAGAAAAGGAAAAGACTCGATAAAAGCAGGAATTTAAAATTGCGGGGGATAGAGGTGCGCTCCCTGTGTGAGCGGCTTTGAGAGATAAAGGTACGCTCCCTGTGTGAGCGGCTTTGCCAATAGCGGGATCCGTTTGCTGAAGGCGGGATTTTGTTTGCTAGAAGCGGGACCTGTTTGCTGATAGCGAGATCCGTATTGCTGGAAGCGGGACCTATTTGCTGATGGCGAGATCCGTTTGCTGGAAGCGGGACCCGGAGGACCGTTTGCTGAAGTGCGGGACCCGGAGGACCGTTTGCTTGAGTGTGGGACCCGGAGGACCGTTTGCTTTGAAGTACGGGACCCGGAGGACCGTTTGCTTGAGTGCGGGACCCGGAGGACCGTTTGCTGAAGTGCGGGACCCAGAGGACCGTTTGCTTTGAATGGATGTAGATCTTGCTTGATGAGGAAATGGTGATTCCGTGGCTCACCCAGGACCAAGTTGTTGTTGTGAGTCTCCCTTTAATGTTGACTGTTTGACTTTGACTTTCGATGGGGTGTGGGCACAGTTGACTGCGGAGTGCTTTGTGCTGGGGATGAATTGTAAAAACTGATTTTTGAGAAAATAAAAGACACCCTACTTTAAATGGGAGTTTCTATCTTATTTCAGTTTTTTAGACATGCCTTAAGGGCGGACCAAATTAATGTGTGCCCAGCCGAGTGTTTGCTGTCGTCGTTTTGAGCTTCTCTTGTTGCTAGGATTGATCTTTTCTGCAGGTTGAAGGCGCTTAAACGTGCCTGGGCTTCCTTCTTGAACTGACAAGGGCTATTTCTAGAGCCTTCTTCTACCTTGGATGCGGGCGCTTCCTCTCTTGGAGACGGGACGCGCGCGCCTTGTAAACTGGTGTCGGGAGGCGCGCGCCTCTGGGAGGCGAAATTCAGGGCCTGATATTTGCTGACCAAAAGATCCCCCAACAGCTATAATATCAGCTTCTGGTCAATAATTCGATTCCAACAGCCTTTTTCTGCCATTTTTGAACGCCATTTTATTGCCCAATTTTGCTTATAACCTTCTTTCCCATGGCCTCCAACCTTTTTTGTCTTGGTGCCGAGGTCATCAAGAGTTACGAGAAGGATTTGTCGACATTCGTTTATTCTTTCAAGACCCATCCCAAAAATGCTTTCATCAAAGATTTTGGATTTCGCATTCTTTTTACTTTGCGAACATTGAAGCCGGATTGGGATTTGTTGAAGGCTGCTGCAGCCTTCTGGGATTGTGATAGCCATGCGTTCAACTTTTCGGCTAGTGAAATGGTGCCGACTGTCGATGATTTTGGGGCCATTTTGGGTATGACTTTGGCCGGTCGGATTTCCGTCCCTAAGTATCACCGCGGTGTTGTTGATTCTTGGGTTGACCTTCTGAATCTCCCTGTGGGAGAGGTGAAGAAGATGATGCATGGGACCGTTGCTGACATAACTGAGCTTCTGATGTTTTTCAGTTTGCATTCGGAAGATTTCGCGGTTCAGTCTTTTAAGAGAAATGCCATGGCTGTCTGCCTTTTCAGCGAGGTTTTGTTTGTCACTCCCCAGGGTACTGCGGATGCACAGTTGGCTGAAATTGTTTTGCAGGCGAAAGGACAGCGATTTAGCATAATTCCGCTCATTGTAGGATAGACCTTGCATGGTTTGGACGAATTGCACCGTGCGGGCGAGATGCGACGAGGAAGCCCTTTGCTTTTGACCATATGGCTTTGGGAGCATTTCAGGCTTTATGCTTTGGATGGCGACCTTTCTCCTTTTGCTGTTCATAGGAGACGGTTGCTGATTAAAGATTTGACCGAAGAGGGTTGGAGGTGTAGATACCCCGGGGGGAACCACGGCTTGGCTAGAGCGCGTGAATCACCTAGGATGTCTAATTGTGTTTTAGAGTCGCCACTCACGTTTTTGAGGAACGTAAGAAAACCTAATGTTTATGAGCCTAAGTTTGATTTACGAAAATAGAGATTCTTTGGGATGAGGGGTTCGGGGGTTAGGTTACGAAATGGGAAGTACTTAAAGACCCATTTCGCCCGAGCAATGTCGGTCTTGTTTGTTCATAATTCACTTTTAAAGATAAATGTGTTCTTCCTATTAAAATGATGATAAAAAAAAGGGTTTTAGAGTTTGAAATGTAAGGAGATGACTCCTAGGCCAATTCAATGTAATGAAAGGACCGTTGGTGTCATGTTCCAAATGGTTTTGGGTGATTGCACATTTGATTGAAGAAGAAGAAGAAGAAGAAGATGAGAAATGTTTTAAGACATTTACCTATAGTATCCTTCAAAAGAGAACCCCTTGTAAAGCCTTGAAGAAGAGGTTGAGCACTTTTGTTGAAGAAATCCCAAAGGAAAGGTCTAGGAAACAAGTGAATAAAAGGTCTAAAATGATGATTTTTCCAAGGTCCCTCTCCAATGATGGATTGGAGGGGTTTTTATAGTTGAAAAGTGACTGTTTTTGGAGCCAAACGGAGTCTCCAAGAAATCTTTCCCGGGCAAAATCATGTATAATGAGCAAGGGAGAGATTCTTGGGCAGAATCAGTAACTGACACGCCCCAGAAGCGCGCGCATCCCACCTAGGCGGCGGAAGGCGCGCGCGTCTGGCCTCAAGGGGCGGAGGCGCGCGACTCTGAGAAGCAAAAGCTGACAGAATGGACTAGAAAGTTAGAACTGTTATTCAGTTTTGTCCTGGGACTTAACAGAGTCCGTCTGGAACTTAACCAAAGTAACAGAAACTAATAGAAAACACTTAGAAGAGGGAGAAACACAAAACCAATTGTGCAATCGGGGTGAGCGGTCCGAGGCGGGGTGTCTACAGAGCCCCTCGGTGGCGTGGATTGCGAAGCAAACGCACCGACGAAAGACAGACATCCGCCTAGGACATCACCAAGAAAAGGAAAAGACTCGATAAAAGCAGGAATTTAAAATTGCAGAGGATAGAGGTGCGCTCCCTATGTGAGCGGCTTTGAGAGATGAGGGTGTGCTCCCTGTGTGAGCGGCTTTGCCAATAGCGGGATCCGTTTTTCGAGAGCGGGATCCGTTTGCTGGAAGCGGGACCTGTTTGCTGATAGCGAGATCCGTTTACTGGAAGCGGGACCCAAAGGACCGTTTGCTGTAGTGCGGGACCTATAGGACCGTCTGCTGAAGTGTGGGACCTATAGGACCGTTTGCTGAAGTGCGGGACCCGGAGGACCGTTTGATGAAGTGTGGGACCCAGAGGACCGTCTGCTGAAGTGTGGGACCCGGAGGACCGTTTGCTGAACTGCGGGACCTAGAGGACCGTTTGCTGAAGTGCGGGACCCGGAGGATCGTCTGCTGAAGTGCGGGACCCAGAGGACCGTCTGCTGAAGTGTGGGACCTGGAGGACCGTCTGCTGAAGTGTGGGGGACCTAGAGGACCGTCTGCTGAAGTGCGGGACCTAGAGGACTGTTTGCTGAAGTACGGGACCTAGAGGACCGTCTGCTGAAGTGCGGGACCTAGAGGACCGTTTGCTTTGGATGGATGTAGATTTTGTTCGATGAAGAAGCAGTGATTCTGTGGCTCATTCCGGACCAAATTGTTGTCGTGAGTCGTACTTTGACTGTTTGACTTTTGACTTTTGATGGGGTGCGGGCACAGTTGACTGCGGAGTGCTTTGTGCTGGGGATGAATTGTAGAAACTGATTTTTTGGAAAAAAGAAAGACACCCTACCTTGAGTGGGAGTTTCTATCTTATTTCAGTTTTTAGACATGCCTTAAGGGCGGACCAAATTAATGTGTGCCCAGCCGAGGGTTTGCTGTCGTCGCTTGAGCTTCTCTCTTTGCTGGGATTGTTCTTTTCTGCAGGTTGAAGGTGCTGGAATACCCGGGTTCTGTTCTGAACTGACAAAGGCTATTTCTGCAGGGTGTTTTCTACCTGGGATGCGGGCGCTTCCTCTCTTGGATACGGGACGCGCGCGCCTTGTAAATTGGTGTCAGGAGGCACGCGCCTCTGGGAGGCGGAATTCAGGGCCTGATATTTGCTGACCAAAAGATCCCCCAACAGCTATAATATCAGCTTCAGGTCGATAATCGATTTCAACAGCCCTTTTCTATCATTTTTTGAACACCATTCTATTACCCAATCTTGCTTATAACCTTCTTTCCCATGGCATCCAACCTTTTTAGTCTTGATGCTGAGGTTGTCAGGGGTTACGAGAAGGATTTTTCGACCTTCGTGTATTCTTTCAAGACCCATCCCAAAAATGCTTTCATCAAAGATTTCAGGCTTCGAATTCTCTTTACTTTGCGGACATTGAAGCCGGATTGGGACTTGTTGAAGGCTGCTGTAGCTTTTTGGGATTGTGATAGCCATACGTTCAACTTTTCGGCTAATGAGATGGTGCCGACCGTTGATGATTTTGGGGCCATTCTGGGCATGCCTTTGGACGATCGGATTGCCGTTCCCAAGTATCACCGCGGTGTTGTTAACTCTTGGGTTGACCTTCTGAATCTTCCTATTGGAGAGGTGAAGAAGATGATGCACGGGACCGTTGTTAACATAACTGAGCTTCCGATGTTTTTCAGCTTACATTCGGAAGATGTCGCGGTTCAGTCCTTTAAGAGAAATGCCATGGCTGTCTGCCTTTTCAGCAAGGTTTTGTTTGTCACTCCTCTGGGTACTGCGGATGCGCAGTTGGCTGAGATAGTGTTGCAGGCGAAAGGACAGCGATTTAGCATAGTTCCGCTCATTGTAGGAGAGACCTTGCATGGTTTGGACGAATTGCACCGTACAGGCGAGATGCGACAAGGAAGCCCCTTGCTTTTGACCATATGGTTTCGGGAGCATTTCAGGCTTTATACGGCGGATGGCGACCTTTCTCCTTTTGCTGTTCATAGGCGACGGTTGCTGATTATAGATTTGACCGAAGAGGGTTGGAGGAGATTTTTTGCTTCTCGTCTCACAGCTGATGTTGAGTGGTGTCCTTGGGGTCTTCGCCCTTTCGTGGAGTGGACCTTCGGTTTTCAGCATGTGGTTTTACCCGGATTGAGGGACTCTTCGTTCTATCAGCCAGAACGGGTTTTGAGACAGTTCGGTCGTCAGCAAATAATTCCTTTTCCGAGGAATGGGATACTTCGTCCAGTTTCTTAAATGGGTCCGGACTTCTCGAATGAGCTCCAGTCGGCTTGGGGAGATGATCGTGACCGTTGGGCTTCCGCTCCATTGCACTGGGGCATTATTTTTCTTCCCGAGAGTTACTTGGATTATTTGCGTCTACCGCGGCATTACTTTGGTAGACACTCTTCGGGCTGAGTTGCTAGGAAGGGACTTTGAGTCCAGCAGTGCTTTGAGGTACAAGGAATCTGCTGCTGATGTGAACAACATTCTGACCGACCGTTTTGGTACCCCGTTGGATGACTTTTATGCTCGGAGGCGGTCGTTTGCGCAGAAGATATCGGTCCGCATCAGTGTCCCTAGGCCTCCTAAGAAGAGTAGGATTGATGGTCGTTCGGGTGGTCCTTCAAAGGCCAAGAGAAAATTAGATTTTTCCTAGTACCCCCGAGAGATTGCGATTTAGAATAGACCACTTGTTAGGATTTAATGTTTTAATGTCTTTTAATAGCTCAACATTTCCGTTGTAATGATAAGAATAGTGCAGGAAATGAAAAAATTGCATTTCATTAATTTGAAAATGATTTGGGTATTTGTTTATGTTTTAGACCGCACCTGAAGGTTGCCTACGTTCCTCCAGTGTAGAGGCTCAGGTCTCCGTAGTTCAAACAAACGAAGACCATTCTTTTTTTTTTTTTTTGTGTGCACCCTATTTTTTGCCTAGACCGCCCTTTCGGGTTTTCAATCTAGCGGGCTTCTTTTTGCACGTGCTCTAATTTTTGCCTAGGCTGCCCTTGCGAGTTTTCAACCTAGCGAGCTTCTTTTTTTTTTTTTTTTTTTTTTTAATGGTCTTCGTTCATTAGACGTAAAATCTCTTCAATTTGTCGAGGTTGACTTCCTTTGGCAGCTGATCTCCGTCTAAATCCACGAGTCGGACTGCGCCGCCGCTTAGTATCTTCTTGACTACGTACGGACCAATCCATATGGGCCCCCATTTTCCAAGGGGGTTCATGGCATTAGGAGGGTGTTGTCTTAGGACCAAATCTCCCACACTGATGTTTCGAGGCTTCACCTTTTTGTTGAAAGCCCTAGCCATTCTTTGTTGATAAGCCCTCGTACGCTCGATTTCCCTTAGCCTTTTATCGTCGGGTAGGGCTAGCTGTTCATATCGACTTTGCATCCAGTCGACTTCGTTGACTTGGTTCTCGAGGAGGACCCGTAGGGATGGAACTTTGAGCTCTATTGGTAGTACAGCTTCGGAACCATATACCAGTGCAAAAGGAGTTTCTCTAGTCGCTGTCCGTATTGACGTGCGGTAGCCCCATAATGCTAGAGGTAACTTTTCGGGCCAATCCCTTCCAGTGGAGGCCATTTTCTTCACAATGGTCTCGATTGTCTTATTGGCTGCCTCGACCGCGCCGTTTGCTTGAGGGCGGTACGGAGATGACTTGTGCTTAGTAATCTTGTATTCTACCGGAGTGTGTCCATCTCTTTCTCGAAGTGAGAGCTGTTGTCTGAGATGATCTCATGAGGAATGCCGTATCGGCACATGATGTGGGTTTTCACGAATTCAGCCACTTTCTTGGCGTTGAGAACTCGGTAAGCCTATGCTTCGACCCATTTTGTAAAATAGTCCACGGCTACTAGGATGAAAGATTGTCTGTTGCTTCCAGTAGGGTGAACTTTATCGATGATGTCTATGCCCCAACAAGAGAAAGGCCAAGGCGCAGTCATATTGTAAAGCTGTGAGGGTGGAGCGTGCTGTAGATTGGCATGGAATTGGCATTTGGCGCACCTCTTGACTTTCTCGATACAGTCCTTTTCCATGGTACTCCAATAATAACCCATGCGGAGTATCTTCTTGGCCAACATAAACCCGTTCATGTGGGTCCCACATTCACCTTCGTGGATCTCATGCATTGTTTCTTGAGCTTCGGTCTCATTTGCACATAGGAGATTGACCCCCTCGTGGTGCCTTTTGTAGACTCTGTCCCCAATCAGTACATATCGGGAGGCTAGTCTTTGCAATGCCATTTGAGACTTCTTATTGCTGTTCTCGGGATATGTACCATCCTTGAGGAAATTCATGATATCTGCGTACCACGGGAAGTTTGCTTGGACCTCGTTGATCTCGATACTCATGCAGTATGCCGGACTGTTTCGTCGGGAAATTTTGATGGGCTTCACCATTTTACCCTCAGGCATTTCGACCAGTGAAGCGATGGTGGCTAGTGCATCAGCAAAACGGTTCTTGTCCCTTGGCAAGTAGTTGAAGGTGATTTCTTGAAACTGTTCAACCAACTCCTCGAGATGTTGACCATACCGTTGCAGGGTCGAGTCTTGAATCTTCCATTTTCCAAATGTCTGATTGATGATGAGCAAGGAATCACCGAATACTTCCAAACTTGCGACATTTCTCTCGAGGGCTGCTTCGAGCCCCGCTATGCAAGCTTCGTACTCAGCGGTGTTGTTAGTGGCTTCAAATTCAAGGCGGATGGCGATTTGAGTATACATGTCCTTTGGATCCACAAGTAACATCCCTATGCCATACCCATGCTTATTGGCTGCGCCATCGAAAAAAAGTTGCCACTTATTTTCCTCTGTTGTAGCGCAAATTAAATGCTCGTCGGGGAACTGTACATCTTCCCCCTTCACTTCATCACACGGAAATTCAGCAAGCTGATCACTGAACACTTTCCCTCTGATGGATTTGAGTGTGACGTAAGTGATATCGTAGCCGGCGAGCATGAAATACCATTTGGCTATTCTTGTTGACATGAAAGGCTTCTCGAAGGTGTAGCGGAGCGGGTCCACTTTTGCTACCAACTTGATTGGGAAGGCCTCCATGTAATGCTTGAGCTTTTGAGTAACCCAAACCAATGCAGCACAAGACTTCTCTAGGACAGAGTAGTTCTTTTCAGCTCCTTGAAACCGGCAGCTGACAAAGTAGATAGCGTTTTGTTTTGTGGAGTCTCGCTGTTCTTGTGCTAACATAGCCCCTAGGGCTTCATCATTGACAGTGAGATAGAGCAAGAGAGGTTTCTCT
Source organism: Campanula takesimana (assembly GCA_026119855.1). NCBI lineage: Eukaryota > Viridiplantae > Streptophyta > Magnoliopsida > Asterales > Campanulaceae > Campanula > Campanula takesimana. The sequence goes on from JAOWBW010000030.1 coordinate 2,240,025, forward strand.
TCGTGTGGTGAAACCAAAACTGGAGGGCACGTCAAGTAATGCTTCACTTGGTCGAAGGCTTCTTGGCACGCATCGGTCCATTATAGAGCCACATTCTTTTTGAGTAGCTTGAAGATTGGCTCACACATGGAGGTGGGTTAGTGACTGATGTATTGAAGTTTGCCCATGAAACCTTTGATTTCTTTCTGCGTCCTTGGGGGAGGCATGTCAATGATTGCCTTGATCTTGGAGGGATCGGCTTCGATTCCCCTCTTAGTGACCATGTAACCGAGAACCTTTCCTCTGACGACCCCAAAAGTGCACTTTGCGGGGTTGAGTCTCATGTTGTGTTGTCGAAGCCTTTCAAAGAACTTGCGAAGATCGATCAAATATTGACCATTGGTTCCCTTTGAATGGATGATCATGTCGTCTACATAGACCTCGATCTCTTTATGAATCATGTCATGGAATAGATCCGTAACAGCCCTCTGGTAGGTAGCCCCAGCGTTCCTTAGTCCGAACGGCATGACTGTGTAGTAGAAGGTCGCCCACGGAGTTGTGAAAGCTGTCTTGTGTTGATCCTCTTCAGACATGAGAATCTGATTGTAACCGGCGAAACCGTCCATAAATGAGCGGACTTCATAGTTGGCAGTTGAATCGACGAGCATGTCGATGTTTGGTAGTAGAAAATCATCTTTCGGGGAAGCTTTGTTCAAATCCCGGAAGTCCACACAAACTCGAACCTTGCCGTTTGCCTTTCTGACTGTCACAATGTTGGCTAGCCAAGTCGGATACTCAATGACTTTGATGAAACCCACACTGAGGAGCTTTTCAATCTCTTCTTTGACTTGTAGAGACCATTCTGGCTTGATCTTTCTGAGCTTCTGCTTTACTGGCTTGGCTTCCTCTCTGATCGGAATTCTGTGCTCTGCGACCTTTCTGTCCAAACCCGGCATGTCTTTGTATGACCATGCGAATACATCCACAAATTCTCTGAGCAGTGCAGTCAATCTGTCCTTGTCTTCCCCTTTGAAGAAGCTGCCAATCTTTGTTTCTTTCGGCTCTTCATCGGTACCCAGATTAACAACATGCAATTCCCCACCAGAGTCGCCACTCTAGATACCCTGGGGAACCACGGCTTGGCTAGAGCGCGTGAATTACCTAAGATGTCTACTTGATTTTAAGAGTCGCCACCCACGTTTTAGAGGAACGCGAGAAAACCTAAGAAAATAGCCTTTTTTGTACGAAAACCAGAGATTCGGGAAGAGAACGGTTCGGGGGTTAGGTGACGGAGTGGGAAGTACTTAAACACCCACTCCGCCCCGCTTACACGGGTCTTGCTACTTTTGGTGTTCTAATGTTAAATGTCCTTCAATTTAATGATAAGAGAAATGTGCTAACAATTATAATGAAAAGAAAGGGAAAATAAAAAGAATGATTTTATTAATTAATTTATGCTAAAAGATTACATGTTGAATATGCTAAACAATTACATAAGAAATGAAATGGAATTTAATTAGTGTTTGGAATGTTGGAATGTAACCTTGACCAAACTTCAATAGTGAAGTGGCCTTTTGGTTGTATTCCTTTTATGGAGATTGCATACTAGTAAGACATAAATAAAAGAGAAAGAGAAAAGTTGTACCTTTAGAAAAGAGAACTTGAAACCTTGACTTGAAAGTGGGGTTGTTGTAGAGAAATGGTTGTGTAGAACTTTGTGTAGAGTTTTGTTGTTAAAACTCTTGTTGGGAGGATTTGTGTAGAGTTTGTGTAAAGAGAAAGTGTTCAAGGTCAAGGTCCAAGAATGGAGGCCAAGGTCCCTTTCTAAGGTAGAAGAAGATGGCTTTTATAGGTAAAAATAGGAGGGAAAGTTTGGAGGGAAATTGGTCAATCCATGTGAGATGGAATTGACCAATCACAAATAAAATAAAATAATAAATAACTAATAAAGAGAAAATCAAATAATAATAAAAAAAGAATATTTTGTTTTTATGAAGAATGGCTAGAATAAAGGATTTGGGAGTTATGACATAAGGGGGAATGAATGTGGATGTAAAAAGGAGGTGTTTGTGATCAAGAAGAGATTTTCTAAATAAGAAAAGGGAGGGGAAAATGGTGCTATCCGTTACTGCCAAAGCGGGAAGCGCGCGGGTCCGGCCTATTGGACCAAACGCGCGCGCGACCCATTGACGGTGCCGGAAGCGTCCGCGGGCTAAAATGACAGAATGACAGAAATGACTCTAAAGTTAACTTTGTTATCCAGTTTAGTCCAAAACTAACGGAATTAGTTAGGAACTTAACGGAAGTAACAGAAATTAACAAAAACAAGTTAAATAAAAATACTATGTATGCAATCGGGGTGAGAGGTCCAAAGCGGGGTGTCTACAGAGCCCCTCGGCGATGTGGATTGCGAAGCAAAACGCGTCGACGAAAGAAAGACAACCGCCAAGGTCATCGACAAGAGAAAACAAAGACTCGATAAAGCAGGAATTTGAAATTACAAAGGATAGGAGTGCGCTCCCTGTGTGAACGGCTTTCGCGGATGGAAAGGGTGTGGTGGCTTGAGGCGGCCCACCACGGCCACAAAAAATTAAAAAGGTGTGGTGGCTTGAGGCGGCCCACCACGGCCACAAAATTTTAAAAAGGTGTGGTGGCTTGAGGCGGCCCACCACGGCCACAAAATTTTAAAAAGGTGTGGTGGCTTGAGGCGGCCCACCACGGCCACAAAATTTAAAAAAGGTGTGGTGGCTTGAGGCGGCCCACCACGGCCGCAATTTAAAGAAAGAGGGGAATTTTGAAATTGTGAAAGATGGGGTGCGCTCGCTGTGTGAGCGGCTTTATTGATATATAAAGGATATGGCGGGATCCGTCTTGCTGAAGCGGGATCCGTTTCCTGATGTGGGGTCCGTTTGCTGGTGCGGGATCCGTTTGCTGGTGCGGGATCCGTTTCCTGGTGCGGGATCCGTTTGCTGGTGCGGGATCCGTTTGCTGAAGCGGGATCCGTTTGCTGATGCGGGATCCGTTTGCTGATGAGGGATCCATTTACTGGTGCGGGATCTGTTTGCAGGTGCGGGATCCGTTTGCTGGTGTGGGATCCGTTTGCTTAAGCGGGATCCGTTTACTGATGCGGGATCCGTTTGTTGATGGCGGGATCCGTTTGCTGAAGCGGGATCCGTTTGCTGGTGCGGGATCCATTTGCTGATGGCGGGATCCGTTTGCTGAAGCGGGATCCGTTTGCTGGTGCGGGATCCGTTTGCTGATTGCGGGATTCGTTTGCTAATTGCAGGATCCGTTTGCTGAAGAGGGATCCGTTTGCTGATTGCGGGATCCGTTTGCTGGTGGCGGGATCCGTTTGCTGGAATGTGAGATCTGTTTGCTGATTGCGGGATCCGTTTGCGGGAGAGGGGTCCGTTTGCTGATGCGGGATCCGTTTCCTAATGCGGGATCCGTTTGCTAATTGCGGGATCACCGTGGACCAAATTGCTGTCTAGAGCTGCAGTTGCTGTTGACTTTATCGTGGGGATGCGGGCATGGTTGACTGTGAACCATTTTCTGCTGGGGATGAAGTGCCTTAAGTAGCGGATGCTGTTGACTTCGTGGTGGTACCTGTTATGTGTGTGCTTGGAAGGTATATGTGTTTGTGCAAGAAAATGCATGAAGTGTGAAATGAAGAGAGAAATTGTGCTCGTGGTGCAATATGATTTGAAAGCAGTTTTGCATAAGAGAGAGTCTTTGTAAGAATGGAGAAAGTGATTTTGTGTGCGGTGTGATTTGAGGAAAGCCTCGGATGTATTCATACCTTCACATACCATTGCCGCTTGATTGGGGATGGATTGCTGAAGGATGTTGATGCTTTTGATGAAGAATGTCCATGCTTTGGATGGAGAATGATGATGTTGATGGTGATGAATTGCTCTTGCCTTTGAAGGAGTGTCGGCGAGATGGTATTCTGGATGATGGGTTGGTCATGCCAAAAGGCTGCCTACGTATCCCTTTAAGGGAATCAGACCAGCGTAGTTTAAGGATGATGGAGAATGCTGGGGGAGAATGCTAGGAGCAAAGCAAAAAGGAAACACATAATTTTGCGTAAGAAAAAAAGAAAATAATTTTATTTTTTTTAATTAGGAAGAAAAGAATATGCACACACGTGAGAAAAAGATTATTTTTTTTAGTTCGTGGGTGAACCATTTTAACCATTGTGTGTTTGTAAAGCCAACCCAAGATCAAGTCATGTTCAATCGAAGTCCGGATTGCCTCGCTTGAATGTTGTCGCCGCGGTGTTTGACGAAAATTGATGTCTAGCCCCAAGAGATTTGTCGTTTATGGGGCTTCAAAAGGACTATTGATGCCGAGATGCCAAGGGTTGCTGACTGTAAAGCCCCTCGAATGCTGAACTTTGATTGGCTTATGAAGCCCCAAGATGAATCAACTCTTAGTCCATTCAAATAAACTGTCTCTTGTTGTCGACGTGGGCAAGCCCCAAGAGAAGATCATTGATACCAAGCTTTGAGAGATTGTTAAGCCCCAAATGTCATGGGCTTGTTGTTTACGAGCTTGTAGATGGCGGGATGTGAAGAACTTTCGGTGTGAAGCTCCAACTTATCTTGGCATTGTATTGAGAGTAGATGCACTATTGGGTAGAACTCATGAAAGTGATCTTCCTCTTTCTCTTGCTTGGAGATGGATGGCCCTTTTTGTGGTTGATACCCAAATGACGGAAGGCCCATGTTGGAAGTGTAGTACGGTCTTCGGGAGACGTCTCGTGGGAGATGGTGATGTTGTTGCAGATGATAAGGTCTTGGTGTGATAAAGTCTCGAACGGTATGTTTGCTTGAGTCTTCTTAAGTTGAGCCGACGGCGGATCTTCGGATGCAGCCTGTGCTTTTGATCTTGGAGAAGGGGGTGCAGTACTTGTAGAAACATTGGGATTGGCCGTAACTCTGTCTCTAGAGTTAACGTATTGGCATTGCCCGCTATAACTCAGCCGGGTGAGTCTAGCATATTGAATCTTTTTCCTTTTCTCTAAGACTTCCTTCAGAATCTCGCTGTGAGTTCTAACAAGAATCATCAAATTCATTCATATCATTGGAGCCTTCATTTAAAACCAAGAGACCTTTTGACTGGAAGTGTTGAGGGACCATTGAAGTTTGATCCCTTTCATGGAGCCATAAGACTACTCCCAAATTGCATTGCTCGGGTACCACTGCCTAAAAGCTTGTTAATTGCGAAGCCCCAATATTGCCCTTTGCTCGTATCACTGTAATGTCGTATCCCCTAGTATTGAATTTTGTCAATACTAGGGGCTACGATTCATTGGCAAATGAATCGTACAAAGATGTCTTTACAAGTTCGAGAGGAAGGCCGATCACCATAACGCGCTAGGGCTAAACATATCTTCTTTCTTGCATGAGACCGGACCCGAAGGTTGCCTACGTTCCTCCAGTGTAGAGGCTCAGGTCATCGTAGTTCTTGTGGATTCTCCATTCGTCGTGATGAATTGTTGCTTCGTCGTGATTGTTGTCGATGTTGCTTCGTCCTTCGTTTGGTGGAATGATATTATTGTTGTGAACTTCTTTGAATGAAGGGGGATTTTTTTTTTTTTTTTTTTTTGTGCTCTAACTTTTGCCTAGGTTGATTTGAGGATTTCAACCTAGCGAGCTTTTTCTTTTTTTTTTTTTTTTTTAATCTCCTTTTGAAAACTTTGCTTCATGATCGTTGCTCCACCTTTCTTTGTCTTGATTTCGTTGTTGTTGATGTCTTCGTTGTTGATGCCGACGTTTAGCCCCTAGGCGTTCAAGCGATGGCCTTCATTCCAAAACTTGTTTAGACACATTTTCATAATTTTGCCAAGAATTAGATTGAACAACTTGGAAGAGTGTATGAGGACAAGACCGACTTTTATTTAATGATTGACTCAAAATTTGAGCCCCAGCGATCATCAACCCAATCACAGAATTGGCACTTTTGGACGAGAGAAAACATTAATGCACACATTAGAGGACTTTTAACTCTCCTTTTTTTATCCTATTTCTAGGTAGAGAAAGAGAAACGGAGATTGTTGTTGTCGGCCTTGTAGCATGATCTCTTATTGAAACCCCATTTCAAATCTGAGCCTCTTCCTTGATGAGTTCTTGCATGTTGCCATTCTCTAACTGTTGTTCCTCACCCACGGTAAATTTACCATTGTCAATCAAGTCTTGGATGATGTTGCGGATGGAGAAGCAATCCTCAGTGAGGTGACCGCTGCATAGGTGATAGTCACACCACTTGTGGTGGGCATGATTGCGAGGTAATGGTTGTGGTTGCTTGTACCCTTGGAGAGGAGAAACTTGTCCCTTTGCTTTGAGATTTTCATAGGCCTTGGTGACAGTCATGCCATTGAGAGGGGTATAGATACGGTCGTTGGTGGCACCTTTGTGACTTTTGAGGGATGAGCCACTTGAGAATGCTTTACCATGGACCTTTGCCTTGTTGTCGGTGAGCTCTTGCAAACGAGCCTTAAGTTCGGACACTTCTTCCTCGTGAATTTTCCTCTCGAGATCAAGACGGTCTTGCCACAAATCGTCCTTGCGGCGGGCATCCTCGACAAGTCTATCCATTTGTTCCCCCATGGCTCTTATTATGTTGAAGAGCCTTTCATTAGACACGGAAGTATCCTCACCCTTATTTTTGTTGCTGTTGGAAGCCATTGGACCTATTGAGAGAACACGGTCGATCTTAGGTTGGCTCCACAAACATATTTTGAGTAAAATAATTAACCCACAAACAAAGGAAAAAGACTTAACCACATAAGAAAAATGACCTTTTTTTTTTATTTATTTACAAAGTCGGAAGGACATAGTCCTTTTTGGGGTTTCTAGAAAAATAGTGGAATCGTCACACTAGTATATAGACCATCTCGCGGTCCCATATACTCATCGGATTCCACCATGCTTGTGAATCCTACATGTGTCGGGATTAAACTAAATTAATGTAGTAAAGCATACATGCGGGGACGGATTTTTTATTTCCGTCCATAATAACCACATGGGGACAGAGTTTTATTTCGTCCAAAACAACGAGTGGCATGTATGATTTGAAGACATTAGTTTAGGGAAATCTCGGCACATGGAAACCGTCTTGAGTCATGGAGTGTTAGACCCTAACTAGAGTTGTGTGGTTGGTGCTCGGCTAAAGAGAGGCTTAAAGGTCACCCCCAGCATGTAGTCGTGAACTACGCCACGGGCTGAGGTTTACCGCTTCGGAAGAGTCAAGGTCGGGTGGAGGTTGAAACTTCCTAGACGGGCCTCGACGGGTTTGGGGTTGGACTTGTGCGACTCGATAGTGAGCAGTTGATAAGAATTGTGCGCGTAGTGTGAGGTCTAACAAGTGACAAAATATATTTTTTTTTCAAAGAAAGAAAAAAAAAACAAATAAGCACATATTTACAACTTTCGAATCACCCGTGTGACCGATAAAAATGAACAGGAAATAAAAAGAAATTATGTGCAGGCCCGGTGCGCACACACTGTCAAGACTGTCCATTCTGTTCACTGTTTCTGTTTCTGGGAAATGCCCAGAAGCGCGCGCATTCAGATGCCTACTCGGGAGGCGCGCGCGTTAGACTGAGAGAAGTGGAGGCGCCCGCTTCTGGGCAGTACCTGCAAATCTGTGGGTTCAAGGGATTGCCTTGACCCTAAATTATAGAACTTTTCCCCTGCAGAAAACGTTAGCACAAAAACATGGAATTGAAGGACAAGATGAGAGGCGGGCGATTCAGGTAGAAGGGGTCGGACGCGCGCGCTTTAGGGCAAGAAGGCCAGAAGCGCGCTCTTCCCACCCTTTTTACCAGAATGCCCAGAAAACAGAAATTAGAACACCAAAAGCAGAAAATGCAAGTTTAACCCTCTATCTCCCCAGCAGAGTCGTCACTGTAGATACCCCGGGGGGAACCACGGCTTGGCTAGAGCGCGTGAATCACCTAGGATGTCTAATTGTGTTTTAGAGTCGCCACCCACGTTTTTAAGGAACGTAAGAAAACCTAATGTTTATGAGCCTAAGTTTGATTTACGAAAACAGAGATTCTTTGGGATGAGGGGTTCGGGGGTTAGGTTACGAAATGGGAAGTACTTATACACCCATTTCGCCCGAGCAATGTCGGTCTTGTTTGTTCATAATTCACTTTTAAAGATAAATGTGTTCTTCCTATTAAAATGCTGATAAAAAAAAAGGGTTTTAGACTTTGAAATGTAAGGAGATGACTCCTAGGCCAATTCAATGTAATGAAAGGACCGTTGGTGTCATGTCCCAAATGGTTTTGGGTGATTGCACATTTGATTGAAGAAGAAGAAGAAGAAGAAGAAGAAGAAGAGGAGAAATGTTTTAAGACATTTACCTATAGTATCCTTCAAAAGAGAACCCCTTGTAAAGCCTTGAAGAAGAGGTTGAGTACTTTTGTTGAAGAAATCCCAAAGGAACGGTCTAGGAAACAAGTGAATAAAAGGTCTAAAATGATGATTTTTCCAAGGTCCCTCTTTCCCGGGCTAAATCATGTATAATGATCAAGGGAGAGATTCTTGGGAAGAATCTGTAACTGACACGCCCCAGAAGCGTGCGCATCCCACCTAGGCGGCGGAAGGCGCGCGCGTCTGGTCTCAAGGGCGGAGGCACGCGACTCTGAGAAGCAAAAGCTGACAGAATGGACTAGAATGGACTAGAAAGTTAGAACTGTTATTCAGTTTAGTCCCGGGACTTAACGAAGTCCGTCTGGAACTTAACCAAAGTAACAGAAACTAACAGAAAACACTTAGAAGAGGGAGAAACACAAAACCAAGTGTTCAATCGGGGTGAGCGGTCCGAGGCGGGGTGTCTACAGGAGGAGATTTTTTGCTTCTCGTCTTAAAGCTGATGTTGAGTGGTGTCCTTGGGGTCTTCGCCCTTTTGTGGAGTGAACGTCCGGTTTTCAGTACGTGGTTTTACCCGGGTTGAGAGATTCTTCGTTTTACCAACCAGAACGGGTTCTGAGGCAATTTGGCCGTCAGCAGATAATTCCTTTTTCGAGGAACGGGAGGCTTCGTCCAGTTTCTTATATGGGTCCGGACTTTTAGAATGAGCTTCAGTCGGCTTGGGGAGATGATCGTAACCGTTGGGCTTCCGCTCCATTGCACCGGGGTAGTATTTTCCTTCCCGAGAGTTACTTGGATCATTTTCTTGGTACCGTCTACCGTGGCATTACTTGGGTAGATGCTCTTCGGGCTGAGTTGCTAGGAAAGGACTTTGAGCCTAGCAGTGCTTTGAGGTACAAGGAAGCTGCTGCTGATGTGAACAACATTCTGACCGACCCTTTCGGTACCCCTTTGGATGACTTTTATGCTCGGAGGCGCTCTGTTGCGCAGAAGATATCGGTCCGTATCAGTGTCCCTAGGCCTCCCAAGAAGAGTAGGATTGATGGTTGCTCGTGTGGTCCTTCAAAGGCCAAGAGAAAATTAGATTTTTTCTAGTACCCCCGAGAGATTGCAATTAAAATAGACCACTTGTTAGGATTTAATGTTTTAATGTCTTTTAATAGCTCAAAATTTCCGTTGTAATGATAAAGATGATTTAATGAATGAATAAAAATTGCATCTCGTTAATTTGAAATGATTTGGGTATTTGTTTATGTTTTAGACCGCACCCGAAGGTTGCCTACGTTCCTCCAGTGTAGAGGCTCAGGTCTCCGTAGTTCAAACAAACGAAGACCTTTTTTTTTTTTTTTTTTTTTTGTATGTGCACCCTGTTTTTTGCCTAGACCGCCCTTTCGGGTTTTCAATCTAGCGGGCTTCTTTTTTGCACGTGCTCTAATTTTTGCCTAGGCCGCCTTTGCGGGTTTTCAACCTAGCGAGCTCTTTTTTTTTTTTTTTTTTTTTTATGGTCTTCGTTTATTAGACGTAAAATCTCTTCAATTTTCGAGGTTGACCACCTTTGGCAGCTGATCTCCGTCTAAATCCATGAGTCGGACTGCACCGCCGCTTAGTATCTTCTTGACTACGTACGGACCGATCCATCGGGGTCCCCATTTTCCGAGGGGGTTCGTGGCATTAGGAGGGTGTTGTCTCAGGACCAAATATCCTACACTGATGTTTCGGGGCTTCACCTTTTTGTTGAAAGCCCTAGCCATCCTTTGTTGATAGGCCCTCATACGTTCGATTGCCCTTAGCCTTTTCTCGTCGAGTAGGGCTAGCTGTTCATATCGACTTTGCATCCAATCGACTTCATTGACTTGGTTCTCGAGGAGGACCCGTAGGGATGGAACTTCGAGCTCTATTGGTAGTACAGCTTCGGAACCATATACCAGTGCATAAGGAGTTTCTCCGGTCGCTGTCCGTATTGACGTGCGGTAGCCCCATAACGCTAGAGGTAGCTTTTCGGGCCAATCCCTTCCAGTGGAGGCCATTTTCTTCACAATGGTCTCGATTGTCTTATTAGCTGCCTCGACCGCGCCGTTTTCTTGAGGGCGGTATGGAGATGACTTGTGCTTAGTAATCTTGTATTCTACCAGGAGTGCGTCCATCTTTTTCTCAAAGTGAGACCCGTTGTCTGAGATGATCTCATGAGGAACGCCGTATCGGCACATGATGTGGGTTTTCACGAATTCGGCCACTTTCTTGGCGTTGAGAACTCGGTAAGATTGTGCTTCGACCCATTTTGTAAAATAGTCTACAGCTACTAGGACGAAAGATTGTCCGTTGCTTCCAGTAGGGTGAACTTTGCCGATGATGTCTATGCCCCAACAAGAGAAAGGCCAAGGCGTGGTCAAATTGGTACTCCAATAATAACCCATGTGGAGTATCTTCTTGGTCAACATAAACCCGTTCATGGGGGGCCCGCATTCACCTTCGTGGATCTCATGCATTATTTCTTGAGCTTCGGTCTCATTTGCGCATATGAGATTGATTCCTTCGTGGTGCCTTTTGTAGACTCTGTCCCCAATCAGTACATATCGGGAAGCTAGTCTTTGCAATTCCATTTGAGACTTCTTATTGCTATTCTCGGGATAAGCACTATCCTTGAGGAAATTAATGATATCTGCGTACCACGGGGAGTTTGCTTGGACCTCGTTGATCTCAATACTCATGCAGTATGCCGGACTGTTTCGTCGGGAAATTTTGAAGGGCTTCACCATTTTACCCTCAGGTATTTCGACCAGTGAAGCGATGGTAGCTAGTGCATTAGCGAAACGGTTTCTGTCCCTTGGCAGGTAGTTGAAGGTGATTTCTTGAAACTGTTCAACCAACTCCTTGAGATGTTGACCATATCGTTGCAGAGTCAAGTCTTGAATCCTCCATTTTCCATGTCTGATTGATGATGAGCAAGGAATCACCGAATACTTCTAAACTTTTGACATTTCTCTCGAGGGCTGCTTCGAGCCCCGCTATGCATGCTTCGTACTCAGCGGTGTTGTTAGTGGCTTCAAATTCGAGGCGGATAGCGATTGGAGTGTACATGTCCTTACGATCAAAAAGTGACATCCCTATGCCATATCCATGCTTATTGGCTACGCCATCGAAAAAAAGTTGCCACTTATTTTCCTCTGTTGTAGCGCAAATTAAATGCTCGTCGGGGAACTGTACATCTTCCCCCTTCACTTCGTCACACAAAAATTCAGCAAGCTGATCACTGAACACTTTCCCCCTGATGGATTTGAGTGTGACATAAGTGATATCGTAGCCGGCGAGCATGAAATACCATTTGGCTATTCTTGTTGACATGAAAGGCTTCTCGAAGATGTAGCGGAGCGGGTCCACTTTTGCTACCAACTTGATTGGGAAGGCCTCCATATAATGTTTGAGCTTTTGAGTCACCCAGACCAATGCAGCACAAGACTTCTCTAAGACAGAGTAGTTCTTTTCAGCTCCTTGAAACCGGCGGCTGACAAAGTAGATAGCATTTTCTTTTGTGGAGTCTCGCTGTTCTTATGCTAACATAGCCCCTAGGGCTTCATCATTCTTTTTGTGTGGTGGAACCAAAACTGGAGGGCATGTCAAGTAATGCTTTACTTGGTCGAAGGCTTCTTGGCACGCATCGGTCCATTCTAGAACCACATTCTTTTTTAGTAGCTTGAAGATCGGCTCACACATGGAAGTGAGTTGGTGCACAAATCGACTGATGTATTGAAGTCTGCCCATGAAACATTTGATTTCCTTCTGCGTTTTTGGAGGAGGCATATCAATGATTGCCTTGATCTTGGAGGGATCGGCTTTAATTCCCCTCTCAGTGACCATGTAACCGAGAACCTTTCCTCTGACGACCCCAAAAGTGCACTTTGCGGGATTGATTCTCATTTTGTGTTGTCGAAGCCTTTCAAAGAACTTGTAAAGATCGATCAAATGTTGACCATTGGTTCCCTTCGAATGGATGATCATGTCGTCTATATAGACCTCGATCTCTTTATGAATCATGTCATGGAATAGATCCATAACAGCCCTCTGGTAAGTAGCCCCAGCGTTCCTTAGTCCGAACGGCATGACTTTGTAGCAGAAGGTCCCCCACGGAGTTGTGAAAGCTGTCTTGTGTTGATCCGCTTCGGACATGAGAATCTGATTGTAACCGGCAAAACCGTCCACAAATGAGCGGACTTCATAGTTGGCAGTTGAATCGACGAGCATGTCGATGTTTGGTAGTGGAAAATCATCTTTCGGAGAAGCTTTGTTCAAATCCCGGAAGTCCACACAAACCCGAACCTTGCCGTTTTCCTTTCTGATGTCACAATGTTGGCTAGCCAAGTCGGATACTCAATGACTTTGATGAAACCCACACTGAGGAGTTTTTCAATCTCTTCTTTGACTTGTATAGACCATTCTGGCTTGATCTTTCTGAGCTTCTGCTTTACTGGCTTGGCGTCCTCTCTGATCGGAATTCTGTGCTCCGCGACCTTTCTGTCCAAACCCGGCATGTCTCTGTACGACCATGCGAATACATCCACAAACTCTTTGAGCAGTGCATTCAATCTGTCTTTGTCTTCCCCCTTGAAGAGGCTGCCAATCTTCGTTTCTTTTGGCTCTTCGTCGGTACCCAGATTAACAACATGCAATTCCTCATCAGCCCCTGGACCATTTTCACCACGACAACGAACCTGTTGAGCTAGTTCATTTAGGTATGTTATGTTTTCGTGGTCTATTTCATCATAATTTGAATCGTTATTAACTTGTTCATTAAGTTCGTTATTAGTTAATTCATCATTTATGATGTTTGCAATCTCGGGGTACTCAGAAATATCAAATTTTTCATTAGCAAAGAAAGGAAACACACGCTCGGCTATTGCCTCCATATCCTCTTGGGTGAGGGGATTGGAAACACTCTCGGACTCGAAAGTAAGTGTGAGCCGCTCTTCCTTTGTTGCTGTACGGGGTATGCAACCCATTTCTTGGATCAAGAAATCCTCGGATACTATAGGCCCCTTCGTTGAATACCAGTTGTTGATTGGCTCGGAGCTTGGTGGGATTTCACTGATGGTTTCCTTTCTGACAACGGTGTCGTGGATGGCGTTGACTTGACAATCGTCCATGATGGCAAATTCTTCGAACATGGAGGCTAGATCGGATAGTTCTTCCCCCACGGTAATCTCTACCTCGGACTCTATAGTCACTTTCTTGCCCCACCACTCTCGGGGTGACAATGGAGTAGGCTCCCTTTCTTGTGTCGGTATTTCACAATCAGTGAAGATCTCGAGATCGGGCTTTCTGACGCCCTTGTTGTTAACCCACGGTTCGGGAAAGATCATGTACGGAACATCTTCCCCTTGGCGAACAAAGTAACCGTTTAGTGTGTTGCGGTAAGGCCTCAAGTCAGGGATTTCATATTGTCGACCTTCTTTGCGAGCTTGGGTCTTTTGATTCTTGACTACTTGCTCGTATTTCAAGTCATCTTCTGTAGGCTCGTATCCCAGACCAAACTTGTTCTTGACAAAAGGAACTTTTACGGGGTGTAATATCCCTTGTTGATGCTTCCCTAGGCCTAGACCGGGAAAGTGATTCATGTTCTTCATCAAGCGGAGAATTTTAGGATTGCCGAGGGTCCATTGTCTGTTTCCCCCTTCTTTGTCGATGGTGTTGACGCCGGAGAGAGTGGCATCTTCTATCCCGTGTTGTACTTGGTGAACGGGTTGTCCCCCATTTCTGTGGATGGTGACATTCTCGGCCATGATGGTGACTATCTCGTCCCCATTTCTGATCTTGACACACTGATGGAGAGTGGAAGGTACCGCATTGGAACTGTGGATCCAAGGTCGGCCCAGAAGTAAGTTGAATGACGCAAGTACATCAAGTACTTGGAATGGGACGGACATGATCATGCTTCCAAATTCGATATCAACTTCTATCATTCCCATGACTGTACGGGCAGTGCTGTCGTACCCTCTAATGACTTGGGCGGAGGGTTGTAAATCGGAGCTTTTGAGCCCCAGTATCCCCATGACTCGGCTCGGCATTAAGTTGAGTGCAGAACCATCGTCTACTAGAACTCTTGGTATGGGTCTCCCCCTTGTCCTTACTTTGAGGTAGATGGCTTCATTGTGTTCGGACCCAAATGGCAGGAGGTCCATGTCGGCGAAAGTGATGGCATTGCCGAAGTGAATGTGACCTATCATTGCTGTGAGGTCCTCGGGTGTCGTGTCAGGAGAGACTGATGTGTCATCCAAGTTCTTGATGACGAGGTCTCGGTGTTTCTTTGATGATGCAATAAGGTCCCAGATGGATATGTTGGCTTGCGTCTTCTTGATCTGTGTTAACAAAGGATCTTCGGGTATGTCGCGTTCTTGCGATCTTTGAGAAGAGGTGTTGGTTGCTGCGGTATTGGGAGGGATTGCGCTCGTTGTTACTCGGCCACTGCGAGTGAGCACGTTCACGGTCCCTTGTAGCTTCTTCTTCCTATTCTCTAAGACTTCCCTCATAATCTCATCATAAGTCACAAGAATTATCAAGTTTATTCATATCATCGGAGCCCTCATTCACAATTGGGATCGAATGAGTGGTTCCTTCAAACTTTCCTACCTCTATTACATTGACACCACCCTCATTATGGATCATGAATTCCTTCTTGATTCCTTCTTGTCTATGAGGTCTTGGATGGTGTTGCGGATGGAGAAACAATCCTCGGTGAGGTGGCCGGTGCATTGATGGTAGTCACACCATTTGTGGTGGGCATGATTGGGACGGAGCGGTTGTGGTTACTTGTTCCCTTGAAGAGGAGTGATTTGCCCCTTAGCCTTTAAAGCTTCATAGGCCTCGGTGATGGTCATGCCATTGAGAGGACTGTAGACGCGGTCGTTTTGGAACCGCTTGCGTTGTGGTGGAGGGACCTTCTTGTAATTCCCCTTGTCGGTAGTAACGGCATTGACAGAAGCCTCTTTGTTTGAACTAGAGGCGGCCTTGTATCGGTAAGTAGGAGTGGACTTTTTAATCTCCTTGAGCAAGTCATCCATGCGTACCCCCCGCCTCATACATTTGGGAGAAGTCGGAGTAGCAAGCCCCACTTAGGTGGGTGCGGAGATCAATCTTGAGACACTTGAGAAAGATGTCCATTTGCTCTTTTGTGTTTGGCCTCTCAACAATTTCAGAGAGCTTGTCATTCCATTTCCTTGTGAAGTCAATGAAGTACTCGTTGTCTCTTTGAGTGGTGTTCTCGAGCTCTTTCCTTGTGGGCCGGTGAGTGGTGTTGCCTTGATATTGATTTTTGAAGGCAAGCATAGCGGCATCCCAATCAAGACGGACAGTGAGCGGGAGAGTTGCATACCAATCCTTTGCCGCCCCCTCGAGGGTGAGAGGAAAGCATTGAGCCTTAACTTTTGGGGAGACCTTCTTCGGAACCATAGCCCAAATATAAGTCTCGATGTGAGCCATTGGGCATGAGTTTCCCTTAAACTTGCTAATGTCGGGCATCTTGAATTTGTCGGGGAGAGTGGCCATCGTGTTCATGAGGATGGATGACTGATAAAGGCTTGTGTTGGAGCCTTTTCCCATCTTGAGGCCGTCGAATTTCTAATCAATGTAGGCCATGATGGAATCGACCATTTTGGGGTCGTTGTTGTCGGTGCTTGGTCTCCCCACCTTTTTGGTACGGGCACTGACATACGGGCTTTCAAACAAACCCTCGGTCCACTCGGATTCCTCATTGTCATTAACCCCCTTGTTCTTGGAGAGCTTGAGGAGCTTGGCTTTCAGTTGGTCAACCTCGGCCTCGTGGGCCTCCCTTTGACTGTCGACATGAGCTTGCCACAAGGCTTCTTTGGATGGAGCCTCTTGGTTAAAGGTAGAGACTTGTTGTTGGAGTGTTTGAACCATGGCAGAAAGTTGCTCGAGAGTCATGGCGTTGTTGGTGCTGGAGTCGCCGGCCATTAATGATGTAGAAGCTGTTGGAGTGATCGGTTCACGGACAAGCCTGTTGGATGAATCTCTGTATATGCGGAGAGTACCAATCGGACCTATAATTGGAGAAGTATCCCTTGTCAGTCTCGGTTCACACTTTCGGTCCATGAAGAGGTTGAGAACACACAGTTGGGCACACGACTCGAACCACATAAGAAAAAGATATTTTTTTTTATTTTATAAGTCGGAGGGAATGGGTCCCTTTTGGGGTTTCTAAGAAGATAATGGAATCGTCACACTAGTATATAGACCATCTCGCGGTCCCATATACTCATCGGATTCCATCGCGTTTGGGAACCTACATGTGTCGGGATTAAACTAAATTAATGTAGTAAAGCATACATGCGGGGACGGATTTTTATTTTCGTCCAAAATAACCACTTTTGGGGACGGATTTTTATTGCGTCCGTTTCAACAAGTTGTCATGTATGATTTGAAAACATTAGTTTAGGTAAATCTCGGTACATGGAAACTGACTTGGTCACGGAGTGTTTGAACCGAACTAGAATTGTGTGGTTTGTGCTCGGCTAAAGAGAGGCTTAAAGGTCACCCCCGGCATGTAGTCATGAACTACGCCACGGGCTGAGGTTTACCGCTTCGAAAGAGCCAAGGTCGAGTGGAGCTTGAAACTTTCTAGGACGGGCCTCGACGGGTTTGGGGTTGGACTTGTGCGACTCGATAGTGAGCAATTTATAGGAGTAATGTGCATGTAGTGTGAGGTCTATCACGTGACAAAAGTTTTTATTTTTTATTTTTTTTGAAAAGAATAGATAAAAAAACATAAGTACATAAATTACAACTCCCGAATCACCCATGTACCGGTAAATAAAACATAAAATTAAACAGTCCAAGGGTTCAATTCTGTTCTGATGCAGGCAACTGTGCCCACACCCCACTGTTCTGTTCAGTCACTGAAACCTGTTCTTACCCTGGAAATTGGCCCAAAAGCGCGCGCCTCGGGCTAGTGTTGTGGGAAGCGCGCGCCTGGTGCATTGTATTTGGGAGGCGCCCGCTTCTGGGCTTACCTGTCAGATTATCAGAAACTTATGGACTCAGGGGATTGCCCTGGTCCTGATTGTGTGATGGAACCCCTGCAATGTTTGTTAGCACAAAATAATAGGAGAAATAGGAAGAACACATGGAAGGCGGGCGATTCTGGAATTTGACGCGGGACGCGCGCGCTTTGAACCATGAAGGTCCGAGGCGCGCGCTTCCCATGTCAATTTTCAGAATGCCCAGAAAAGTGAATTATGAACAGAAACACAAGTTTAACCCTCAAGCTGTCCCCAGCAGAGTCGCCACTGTAGATACCCCGGGGCGGGGCCACGGCTTGGCTAGAGCACGTGAATTACCCTAGGATGTCTAATTGTATTTTAGAGTCGACACCCACGTTTTTGAGGAACGTAAGAAAACCTAATGTTTTTGAGCCTAAGTTTGATTTACGAAAACAGAGATTCTTTGGGATGAGGGGTTCGGGGGTTAGGTTACGAAATGGGAAGTACTTAAACACCCATTTCGCCCGAGCAAAGTCGGTCTTGTTTGTTCATAATTCACTTTTAAAGATAAATGCGTTCTTCCTATTAAAATGATGATAAAAGGGGTTTTAGAATTAAAATGTAGGGAGATGACTCCTAGGCCAATTCAATGTACTGAAAGGACCGTTGGTGTCATGTCCCAAATGGTTTTGGGTGATTGCACATTTGATTGAAAGAGAAGAAGAAGAAGAAGAAAAAGAAGAGAAAAATGCTTAAGACATTTACCTATAGTATCCTTCAAAGAGAACCTCTTGTAAAGCCTTAAAGAAGAGGTTGAATACTTTGTTGAAGAAATCCCAAGAGAAAGTCTAGGAAAGAAGTGAGTAAAAGGTCTAAAAATAATGATGTCCAAGGTCCCTCTCCAATGATGGATTGGAGGGGTTTTTATAGTTGAAAAAGGACTGTTTTTGGAGCCAAACGGAGTCTCCAAGAAATCTTTCCCGGGCCAAATCATGTATAATGAGCAAGGGAGAGATTCTTGGGCAGAATTTGTAACTGACACGCCCCAGAAGCGCGCGCATCCCACCTAGGCGGCGGAAGGCGCGCGCGTCTGGCCTCAAGGGGCGGAGGCGCGCGACCCTGAGAAGCAATTTTTGACAGAATGGACTAGAAAGTTAGAACTGTTATTCAGTTTAGTCCTGGGACTTAACGGAGTCCGTCTGGAACTTAACCAAAGTAACAGAAACTAACAGAAAACACTTAGAAGAGGAAGAAACACAAAACCAAGTGTGCAATCGGGGTGAGCGGTCCAAGGCGGGGTGTCTACAAGTGGCTCCTGCAATCAGGGATTATAAGGATCCAAAAGGCAAGGAGAGGTCGTTCCCATAGCAGAGGATTCGAAGAAGGCTGCAGACATGTTAGTATTGGATGAGAAGGCTCATTCAATGATTATCATGAGTCTTGATGATGAGATCCTAGCGGAAGTAGCGGATCAAAAAACAGCGGGAGGCTTGTGGCTGACGTTAGAGAAGATGTATTTGACGAAGTCTCTAACCAACAAGTTCTATATGAAGAAGAAGCTATTCACTTTCCATATGTCTGAAGGTACGCCTATTAAGGATCATCTAGATCGATTTTCTGCTTTATTACTTAAATTGCATAATATTAGAGGTGAAAATTAATGATGATGATGCTGCTTTAATTCTTCTGGTGTTTCTACTGTTATCATATGAATCATATGTGGATTCATATTTGAACAAAGAGACAATTACTCTGGAGCAAGTAAAGTCTGGTCTGAAAACTAGAGAACTACGCCGAAAGGCGAGTGGTACTAGTATAGAATCTCAGTCATCAGGTTTGGTTGTGGAAGGTAGCAGAGGGCATGGTCGAAGGAACGGAGGTTCTAGATGGGGTCCGAGACCTGGAGATATCTTTTTTGTTATTGCAAGGAGAAGGGGCATTGGAAAACCGATTGTCCCAAGAAGAAGAGAGAGCAGCAGAAATCTGAGTCGACTACTGCGGTGGCAAGTAGTGACAATCTGGATGAGGATTGTGATTATGCCCTGGTGACCGAAGAAGAAGCTGTTGGGTTTCCTAGTAACATGCGCGCAGCAGAATAAAGCATTTAAAATTTTCATGAAACCCAAAGACCATAGATCCATTCATATGATTAAGGCAAATACATGCATAATGAATACTAGAATACTAACCCTTGATGCCTTTGGTTAACAACTTCTTCTTTGGTGGAGACTTGAAACTTTGATCACGAACAGAGCAAGAACACGAACTTTGGAGATGATAAGTTTCACCCTCTACTGGTATCCACACCACGAACGAATATCAAGAACACTTGATCTTGGTTGCTAGACCAAATTATGAAACACGCTTTCACAATTATAATGACTATATGGAATTATAAATTCTTAATCTTGGATTCCAAATCTTTGACCAAGAATATTGTTTCTCAAAACCACTAGGTTTCATGTGCTTAATGGCTGGTAAAATATGTTTATATAGGTCCTAGTCCTTAACCCTTAAGGACCTAGGAAACCTAAATCCCGTCACCCAATTAATGCACAAACTTTCTGTCCAAGCAGCTCTGGCATGGTCGTGCCCTATAACTGGCACGGTCGTGCCAAATGGTGTGCGCCTGCCCTCCGGTTGTTGATTATTGGCACGTTCGTGCTTTATATTCGCACGACCGTGCTTTATATTCGGCACGGTCGTGGCTAGCACGGTCGTGCTTTATATTCGGCACAGTCGTGCCAGACCAGAAAAGGCCCCTTTTCCATAATTCTAATTCAGTCCTTTAGGATTCGTTCTATTTGTGTGTGACCCTATAGGATTACACTAAGTTGGCAATGGGTTCAAATATAAGCCCATAAGATATGATTAGGTTATAGCAAACCATCATACCTACCCAAATAGTGTAACTATATACAAGTTCGCATTCCTTTATAGAACATGTCACAATCCTTTTGTCCACGATGTCATTAAACACAAGTCATGGTCAGCAAGTCAACTTGTATTTGTTCAATACTTTCTCGATCCCGAATATGTTGATAATCCAAATGACATTGATCCAATCAATTCACTTGAGTTCGGCAGAAAATTTCATCAACATCATTCTACGAGGGGCCCAAGCTTGACATCTCTCCAAAGAGGGAAAAATCCATCTTAGCTTATTATTCTTCCCTACATGAATCCGATTATGCCAATCATACCCTTTATAACTACCTGGTTCAAGGTAGCGTTTGAATATGTCAAACATAATGCTCATCAAGTGGAAGACTATAATAATTTCATGTCTAAGTATTCAAATGACATAACTAATATGAGATCTGTGTATGACATTGACCATGACATAAATCTCATAGAGCGGGTCATGTCCAGGACATTGTTCCAAACAAGTACCCATAAATCTAACATGATCATCCCATGATCATTTAGCCTTTATACTAGTGCTTTAACAAGTACTAGGGATGAAGATTATTATAAGTAAACATGAACAACAATAATAATCAAAACATCTCTTTATTAATATGAATGAAACGATAACATTTACAACGTTTAACAAACGTTCCTAGGGAACCAACACCAACAATCTCCCACTTGCCCTAGGCCCAATCTCCCAGGTATCTAATACCCATGGACCTAACAATACCATCATGTTTAAGCTTGTGGAAGTCCCTTTCTTAGCGGGTCCTCTATGTTATCATTACTAGGTACTCTGCATATATTTACGTCTCCCCTATCAACGATTTCTCGAATGATATGAAAACGCCTAAGTATGTGTTTGGATTTAGGATGTGCCCTTGGTTCCTTTGCTTGAACAATAGCACCATTATTATCACAATAAAGGTCTATTGAGTTTAGCAATACCAGGAACCACTTCAAGTTCACCAATGAACTTCTTAATCCAAACAACTTTGCTTTGCAGCATCCAATGCATCAATTAGCTTTAGTTGTACTGACTGTACTCTACTTGGAACTCTTCCAACCTACAGCTCCACTATTCGACATAAACACAAAACCCGATTGCGATCTACTATTATCTTTGTCGGTTTGGAAGCTTGCATCCGAGATCATCTTCCATACCTCCATAGATCAAAAATGAATCTTTAGTCCTTCTCAAGTTCTTAAGAATCGCTTTTACAGCCATCCAATAAATCTCACCGGGTTCGGATTGATATCTACTCATCATTCTCCAAGCATAAGATACATCCGTCCTAGTACTTATTATGGCATGATGGATCCAATTGCCTGAAGCAAATGGCATCTCACTCATTTTCTTATGCTCATCTTTTGTCTTAGGACATTGAGTCTTTCTTAGAGAAACTCCATGTAACATTGGCAACTGTCCTCTCTTATAATTTTCCATGCGGAATCTTCTAATGACTTTGTCAATGTATGTACTTTGTCTTAAACCAATCAGCTTCCTTGATCTATCTCTGTAGATCTTAATGCCGGCATGTATGTGGCTTTACCCATATCTTTCATTGCGAAACACTTTCCTAACCAAGTCTTTACAGACTAAAGTGTAGGAATGTCGTTTCCAATGAGCAATATGTCATCCACATATAAAATAAGGAAT
This sequence comes from Campanula takesimana, assembly GCA_026119855.1. NCBI lineage: Eukaryota > Viridiplantae > Streptophyta > Magnoliopsida > Asterales > Campanulaceae > Campanula > Campanula takesimana. The sequence continues at coordinate 2,261,951 of JAOWBW010000030.1, forward strand.
AGCACTATACTCCCACTAATCTTCTTGTATACAAAAGGTTCATCTCCGTTCTTGATAAAGCCAAACTCTTTGACTGATTCATCAAAACGGAGATTCCAACTCCTAGAAGCTTGCTTGAATCCATCCAATGGATTTCCGCAACTTACATAATTTATTAGAATTTTCTAGACTATCTGTCACGACCCGAAAACTAGGCTCTATTTTATTAGTAATAAATTATTATTATTTATTTATTTGCTTATTTATTTAAATAATTATGTGTGCAATTTATGTGTTATAATAATTTATGCCTAGCATTTTATTTGGGTCTTAAATTAGTGGGAGTATCATAGTTGAGCTAGTTAGTGGGGGAAGGGGGCTAGGTGTAACATTTCAAAATAATCCCTCCCTACTCCCTCTCTTCTCCCTCACCTCCCTCACCTTCTCCCTCACTTACCCCATTTCCCAGCCCATTTCTCTCTCTCTCTCTCCATAGAAGGGTAAGTTTTATTTCTTTCCTTCTCTCTTCATTTTCTTCATCTTCCTCTCATAATCTCTCATTTCTTAAAACGTGAAATGTGTTTAGATCGTCGATAGGATCGCGTAGAACCAAAAAGAATTGAATTCCGTCATCTTTGAGAATTTTCAAGTAAGTTGCTTTTCCACCATTTTTATGCTAAATTGTTCATATCATGTTTATATAGTGCTTAATGTGTTATATTTGAAGTTTGGTTGAGTTTAGAATTTATTTGGAATTTATTTAAGTTTTGGTCAAAAATGGTGATTTTATGAATGTTGGGTTTGATTCTTGGTTTTGGGTTGATAAATGGTGTTGTTAAGGTCCCCTTTTTGGTTAAATGTTGTTCGGGTACCTTAGTAAGCTTGATGGAAGTCTTGATTCTAGTTGATTTTTAGTATGGTAAGAAGTTTGGGTTGTTTTGGGTTTGAAAATGGGGAACCCAGCTGCTGAAATCCCTCCCACCCATAGACCAGGCGCCCGCCTGGGTTGGACCAGGCGCCCGCCTACATACCCTTTCCTGATGGACAGACCTTCTGGTCATTCAAGCGCGCGCTCGCCCCATGCCAGGCGCCCGCCCGCCCCCTGTTCCAGGATTTTGCCTTTTGCTTGGTTTAAGACTTAAGGCTTATCTAGTTTAGGTTTATTTCTTCTAATTAACTTAAGATAACACCGTGGAACACTTTTTTAAGTGGAATTGATTCTTATATGAATAAATATGATATGGAATTTGATTAAGTATCATTTTGGGAATGTGGTTCATCTTCGATGTGCGGTTTATATTGGTTTACCTTTGTGGTGATTTATTTGGATTGGTTCCCTACTTTGGAACCTTAAGTTGTTTATTTAAGCTAGTATTTATTACTTAGCATTTATTTGAAAGTCCAGCTGGTATTTTGTGTGTGTTTGGGCGATGCGAAACATTATGATGGCACGGCCAAGTCCATTGTGATGTTGACCATTGTTTTGCCCCATTATTACCCTCCCCAAGATTGGCCTTGGATGTGAGAAGAGCTAGCTCCTTTGTGTGCATTTTAGCTTTACTTGGAGCATGACTTCGTGGCATGTCTCCCGTCCCTTGTGGCACTTCATTGAGTTATTGGTTTCGGTACCGGGGGTTTCTCTTCGGCTTTCATGCTATTATGAAGATGATGATTTGTTGATTATTGAAGCTGCGCAGCGAACCTTTATTTGGTTCTTCGGTTTGGAAAACCTTGGCTATATCCTTTGTTATGTGTTTTATTTCCGTTGCTATCTGTTATGTGATAAATGATATGTGCTATGTGATATTTATTATTGCTTATCGCTTCGTGCATCATAGCATGTCATGTAGTTGCATTAGTAACTTATTGAGATTTATCTCACCCCCTTTTCTTTTATCTTTGTTTTTCCTTAACCCCCCCTAGGTGCTAAGGATTAGTCTCGCTGATCACGAGAAAGAGGACGTCGAGTGTCGATCCATTCTTTTGGGGAAGGTTGTTATAGGTTGGTTTACATTATGTAAATGTGTAACCTTTTTGGGGTAGTTGTACCAAACAATGACGTCATTAAGAATTGTATATTTGTATTTTGTTGGGCATAAACTTGTGGAAGTTTATGATAGTTGTAATTGGTTTTTATCAAACTTGGTTTTGTAAAACTTTGGATCATCACCTTTTGGTATCAAATGGAATTTTTAACTTCGGTATTTTAGAGTTTATTGTTTAAGTCGACGTCCAGATCGCGGTCTCGGGCCCGCGGGGTCTGGGGTCGCGACAGTTGGTATCAGAGCTATGGCATTAGCTCTAAGTATAATTCTAGGTGGATTAGTATGACCTAGGTGGGTAGTAGTGTGCGGAGTGATTAACGGTTGATGTCTTATGCAGGTAATTACTCGAAATGTCTGGAAGAAGAAACAGACGAGGTACTAATGGGGCGCAGAATCAGAATGATACGAGGGAAGAAGCCCGTGCCATGTTCCAAGGCATGTTCGAGGCGGCCATGAAGGCCATACTTGATCAAGGTCCGAGGGTAGAACAAGCACCACCCCGCTATGGATTGGAACAATTTCTCAAACTGAAACCGGTTGAATTCAATGGGGAACCCGATGTAAGGAAAGCTGAGTTGTGGATTGAGTCGATGGAGAAGATTTCTGATGTGTTTGGGTGCACGGATGAGGACAAGGTCCGGTTCACGGCTTACAAACTTGTGGGAGCCGCCGAGCATTGGTGGAAGGGTGTTAAAGCTAGTTGGGATGATACTCACACGGTGTATGCGTGGGAGTTGTTTGTGCGCAAATTCAAGGAGCATTTCATTCCGGTTGTTGATCAAAACCGAAAGGAGATCGAGCTACTCAACCTGGAGCAAGGTGTGTTGTCTATAGCATAATACTCGGCTAAGTTCATAGAATTAGCCCGGTATTGCGACTATTTGGTGAGGACCGAGGAACAAAAAGCTATGAGATTCATTTGGGGATTGAAGACCTCCATCCGTGCTCAACTTATTGCCCAACGGATTGTGACTTTCCAAGATGCGGTGGACCGAGCCTACTTAATAGAGCAAGATATCGGGGAGCACAAAAGGAAAACCGAGGTTGTGGGTACGGGTAAACCGGGAAGCCATGCTAAATCTCAACCTCAACACCGTTCCGATAATCGAGGTAACTTTGGGGGACAATCTCAGTTCCGAGGGCAACCGATCCCAAGGAACCCGGGTACCACTTCCGGGAACCAAGGGAGCCAAATTAGGAGGCTTTGTTCGTATTGTCAAAAGGAAGGTCAATCCGAGGACCGGTGTTGGAAGAAGCAAGGAAGGTGCACCAATTGTGGTCAAATGGGCCACTTTGTAAAAGATTGCCCGAGAGGTAGAGGACAAGCATCCGGGTCAGGAGTTGGTAATAATCAAGGTCAGAAAAGGGATGCTATCGGGAAGCCCAAAGTCCAAGGAAGAGTATTTTCCATGAATCAACAACAAGCTAACGATGATCCATCCGTTATTGGAGGTATTGTTTCTGTGTCTAATGTGAGCGCACGAGCGTTAGTAGATCCAGGATCATCTCATTCATACATTTCTATGCAATTTGCTTCCATGTTAAATGCTGCATTCGAGTCTTTACCGTACGTGCTAGAGGTGTCGACCCCTATAGGAGAATGCTTGATTTCTGATCGAGTCTTTCGTGCTTGTGATGTGGTTATTTGTGGTCGAGTCCTTTGTGCGGACTTGGTAGTTCTTCCTATCCAAGACTTTGATGTCATTTTGGGTATGGATTGGTTGAGCAAGTTTCATGCTTCCGTTGATTGCCGTAAGAAAACTGTTACTTTTTCTATTCCCGATGTGCCTAAATTTGTGTTTGAGGCTAGTCCTCTGAGTAGAAAGGTTCGCTTAATTTCTTATATGAAAGCGAGAAAATTATTGCGTAGTGGTTGTGAGGGGTATTTGGCTAGTGTTCTTGATACTAGGAAGGAATCCCCTAGTTTGGATAGTGTTCGGGTAGTTCGGGAATTTCCCGATGTTTTCTCTACCGAGTATGATATGCCTCCCGATCGTGAGATTGAGTTTTGTATAGACCTTTTGCCGGGTACGGCTCCAATTTCGAAAGCACCTTATAGGTTAGCTCCCGCGGAGTTGAAGGAATTGAAGGTTCAATTGCAAGAGTTACTGGATCGAGGGTTTATCCGCCCTAGTGTTTCCCCGTGGGGAGCACCGGTTTTGTTTGTGCGGAAGAAAGATGGTTCGTTGAGATTGTGCATCGATTACCGGAAGTTGAATCAGGTTACGGTGAAGAACAAGTATCCTCTACCGCACATTGATGATTTGTTTGATCAGCTTCAAGGGTCCGTGGTTTTCTCTAAACTTGATTTGAGGAGTGGGTACCATCAGTTGAAGGTTCGATCGGAGGATATTCCGAAGACTGCTTTTCGCACTCGTTATGGTCATTATGAGTTCTTGGTTATGCCGTTTGGGTTGACTAACGCGCCGGCAGTGTTTATGGATTTGATGAACCGGGTTTTCCATCCTTATCTTGATTCGTTCGTGGTGGTTTTTATTGATGATATACTCGTCTACTCTAAATCCCGAGAGGAGCACGAGCAACATTTGAGGACAGTTTTATCCGTTCTTGCGAGGGAGAAATTATTTGCGAAGTTTAGTAAATGCGAATTTTGGCTCGAGAAGGTGTCATTTCTGGGTCATGTGATTTCTAAAGATGGGATTTCGGTGGATCCTTCAAAGATTGAAGCCATAGTGGATTGGAAGAGACCCGAATCAGTGACAGAGATTAGAAGCTTTCTTGGTTTAGCCGGTTATTACCGAAGATTTATTGAAGGGTTTTCGAGGATTGCTACTCCGATTACTCAGTTGACCCGGAAGAATGTCCCGTTTGTGTGGACCGAGAAATGTGACAAGAGTTTCGAGGAATTGAAGAAGAGGTTGACTACCGCACCGATCTTGACTTTGCCTAATGGGAGCGATGGCCTAGTGATTTACAGTGATGCTTCGAAAGAGGGTTTGGGTTGTGTGTTGATGCAAAATGGGAAAGTAATTGCTTATGCTTCGAGGAAGTTGACCCCTAGTGAACAGAATTACCTGACTCATGATATGGAGTTAGTGGCTATTGTCTTTGCGTTGCACAAATGGAAGCACTACCTTTATGGAGCGAAGTTCGAGATTTTTACCGATCACAAGAGTTTGAAATACCTCTTCTCTCAAAAGGAACTGAACAACCGGCAGCGTAGGTGGATGGAACTTTTAAAGGATTACGATTGTACGATTTCTTATCATCCGGGGAAGGCGAATGTGGTAGCCGATGCGATTAGTAGAAAATCTTATGTGGCTTCGATGATGGTTCGAGAGTGGAAAATGCTTGAGGATGTTCGAGATTGGTCTCCTCGTGAATCGAGACATGGGGCTATTTTTGCGAATATTAGGGTATCTCCGACCCTAATTCAGAGGATAAAGGAAGCACAGAAAGAAGATCCCGAGTTGGTGAAGATAATGGGTAAATTGAAGGAAAAGAATTTCGAGGATTTTTCATTGAGCTCGAGTGGAGTTTTGACTTTCCGTGGTCGTTTGTGCGTGCCCGATGTTGATGGAATAAAGAGACAAGTTTTAGATGAGGGTCACAAATCGAGATATACTATTCATCCGGGTAGTACGAAGATGTATCAGGATTTGAAGCAACAATTTTGGTGGATTAATATGAAAAGGGAAATAGCCGAGTATGTATCGAGGTATTTAACTTGTCAGCAGGTCAAAGCCGAGCATCAGAGACCCGCGGGATTGCTTCAGCCGTTAGAGATTCCCGAGTGGAAATGGGAGCATGTGACTATGGATTTCGTTACGGGACTACCTCGTACCCGTAGGAAGTATGACAGTGTTTGGGTAATAGTGGATAGATTGACCAAGAGTGCCCATTTCTTGCCTATTGACATCAGATATTCGATGGAAAAGCTTGCGACCCTTTATATCGATGAGATTGTGAGATTGCATGGGGTTCCGGTTAGCATTGTGTCAGATCGAGACCCGAGGTTTACTTCTAGATTCTGGAAGGCGTTTCAGGAAGCTTTGGGTACAGATTTGCGATTCAGTACGGCTTTTCATCCACAGACCGACGGTCAATCCGAGAGGACTATTCAGATTTTGGAGGATATGTTGCGAGCTTGTGCGATAGACTTTTCTGATTCTTGGGATTCGCACCTACCGTTAGTGGAGTTCTCTTACAACAACAGTTATCAGGCTAGTATCGAGATGGCACCGTTTGAGGCCTTGTATGGAAGGAAGTGTAGAACGCCTATTTGTTGGGATGAGGTTGGTGAAGCGAAGATCGTGGGTATTGATTTGCTTCGGGATTCAGTTGAAAAGGTTAGAGTTATCCGGGATCGATTGAGAACAGCTCAGAGTCGACATAAGAGCTATGCAGATAACCGAAGGCGAGATCTTAGTTTTCAGACCGGTGATTTTGTGTTCTTGAAAGTATCTCCAAAGGTGGGTATTCGTAGGTTTGGGAAGAAAGGCAAATTGGCTCCGAGGTTTATTGGCCCGTTTGAGATTTTGGGAACGGTTGGACTTCTAGCGTATCGTCTCGCGTTACCGTCATCCTTAGACCGATTGCACAATGTTTTCCACGTTTCTATGCTTCGGAAGTACGTTCATGATCCATCTCACGTGTTACCGAGGGTACCGGAGGATATTGAGCCCGATGTGACTTCTGAGGAACGACCGGTTCGGATCTTAGATTCTAAAGTCCAAGAGTTGAGGAACAAAAGCATTGCGTTGGTTCGAGTTCTTTGGAGGAATCATAATATCGAGGAGTCGACTTGGGAGCTCCGAGATGAGATCGAGAGGAAATTTCCGTGGCTTTTTGTTTAAGGTGAGTCTCGTTAAAATTCGGGTCGAATTTTCTTTAAGGGGGAGTGAATGCCACGACCCGAAAACTAGGCTCTATTTTATTAGTAATAAATTATTATTATTTATTTATTTGCTTATTTATTTATTTAAATTATTATTTATTTAAATAATTATGTGTGCAATTTATGTGTTATAATAATTTATGCCTAGCATTTTATTTGGGTCTTAAATTAGTGGGAGTATCATAGTTGAGCTAGTTAGTGGGGGAAGGGGGCTAGGTGTAACATTTCAAAATAATCCCTCCCTACTCCCTCTCTTCTCCCTCACCTCCCTCACCTTCTCCCTCACTCACCCCATTTCCCAGCCCATTTCTCTCTCTCTCTCCATAGAAGGGTAAGTTTTCTTTCTTTCCTTCTCTTTTCATTTTCTTCATCTTCCTCTCATAATCTCTCATTTCTTAAAACGTGAAATGTGTTTAGATCGTCGATAGGATCGCGTAGAACCAAAAAAGAATTGAATTCCGTCATCTTTGAGAATTTTCAAGTAAGTTGCTTTTCCCCCATTTTTATGCTAAATTGTTCATATCATGTTTATATAGTGCTTAATGTGTTATATTTGAAGTTTGGTTGAGTTTAGAATTTATTTGGAATTTATTTGAGTTTTGGTCAAAAATGGTGATTTTATGAATGTTGGGTTTGATTCTTGGTTTTGGGTTGATAAATGGTGTTGTTAAGGTCCCCTTTTTGGTTAAATGTTGTTTGGGTACCTTAGTAAGCTTGATGGAAGTCTTGATTCTAGTTGATTTTTAGTATGGTAAGAAGTTTGGGTTGTTTTGGGTTTGAAAATGGAGAACCCAGCTGCTGAAATCCCTCCCACCCGTAGACCAGGCGCCCGCCTGGGTTGGACCAGGCGCCCGCCTACATACCCTTTCCTGATGGCCAGACCTTCTGGTCATTCAAGCGCGCGCTCGCCCCATGCCAGGCGCCCGCCCGGCCCCTGTTCCAGGATTTTGCATTTTGCTTGGTTTAAGACTTAAGGCTTATCTAGTTTAGGTTTATTTCTTCTAATTAACTTAAGATAACACCGTGGAACACTTTATTAAGTGGAATTGATTCTTATATGAATAAATATGATATGGAATTTGATTAAGTATCATTTTGGGAATGTGGTTCATCTTCGATGTGCGGTTTATATTGGTTTACCTTTGTGGTGATTTATTTGGATTGGTTCCCTACTTTGGAACCTTAAGTTGTTTATTTAAGCTAGTATTTATTACTTAGCATTTATTTGAAAGTCCAGCTGGTATTTTGTGTGTGTTTGGGCGATGCGAAACATTATGATGGCACGGCCAAGTCCATTGTGATGTTGACCATTGTTTTGCCCCATTATTACCCTCCTCCAGATTGGCCTTGGATGTGAGAAGAGCTAGCTCTTTTGTGTGCATTTTAGCTTTACTTGGAGCATGACTTTGTGGCATGTCTCCCGTCCCTTGTGGCACTTCATTAAGTTATTGGTTCCGGTACCGGGGGTTTCTCTTCGGCTTTCATGCTATTATGAAGATGACGATTTGTTGATTATTGAAGCTGCGCAGCGAACCTTTATTTGGTTCTTCGGTTTGGAAAACCTTGGCTATATCCTTTGTTATGTGTTTATTTCCGCTGCTATCTGTTATGTGATAAATGCTATGTGCTATGTGATATTTATTATTGCTTATCGCTTCGTGCATCATAGCATGTCATGTAGTTGCATTAGTAACTTATTGAGATTTATCTCACCCCCTTTTCTTTTATCTTTGTTTTTCCTTAACCCCCCCCCCCCAGTGCTAAGGATTAGTCTCGCTGATCACGAGAAAGAGGACGTCGAGTGTCGATCCATTCTTTTGGGGAAGGTTGTTATAGGTTGGTTTACATTATGTAAATGTGTAACCTTTTTGGGGTAGTTGTACCAAACAATGACGTCATTAAGAATTGTATATTTGTATTTTATTGGGCATAAACTTGTGGAAGTTTATGATAGTTGTAATTGGTTTTTATCAAACTTGGTTTTGTAAAACTTTGGATCATCACCTTTTGGTATCAAATGGAATTTTTAACTTCGGTATTTTAGAGTTTATTGTTTAAGTCGACGTCCAGATCGCGGTCTCGGGCCCGCGGGGTCCGGGGTCGCGACACTATCAAAACCTTTAGGTTGTATCTAATACATCCTTAACTGAGTTCCCATTAAGGAATGCTATTTTGACATCCATTTGTCAAATTTCATATTCCAAATATGAAGATATGACAATGTGAATTCTAGTATGTTCCTTGCTACCCATGAATTTTTCTCCAAGAAAATTCAATCCCATCTTTGGTTTTTACACCTTAGGTTAGAATAATCAAGTTCCAAACTTGATTATTATACATGGATTGCATTTTAGATTTTATGACTCCAAGTCATTAATCTAAATATAGAGCAGACATTGCATCTTGATAGGTGGTAAATATGTCATTCTCAATGAGCTTTACCTTATTACTATCCGTTACGAGACACCCATATCTCTCGAGCTCGGATTATAACCTACCAGGTCTTGCAAGTTACTTGTGTATCTTGAACAGGATCCACAACTCCTTGTGGGACTTGTTCTTGTTCCACTATCGGTTCAATGTCATTTTCTGGGACTCGAACCTCTTCGAGATTTACTTTACTCCCACTTATTTCTTTGGAGAGAAACCCTTTCTCTAGAAAGACACCAGTTCGGGCAACAAAAACTATTTTGTCCGTTCGGTTGTAAAAGTAGTATCCTTTAGTTTCCTTAGGATATCCCACGAAAATACATTTATCGGACTTGTGTGCAAGTTTGTCTGAGACAAGTCTTTTGACAAAAGCTTCGCAACCCCAAATCCTCATGAAAGACAGACCAGATTTCTTTCTGCTCCACATCTCATATGGAGTCTTTTGAACTGATTTAGTTGGAACACGATTTAGTGTGAAAGCAGCAGTTTCTAGAGCATAACCCCAAAAGATATCAGAAGATCAACTTGACTCATCATTGATCGAACCATATCCAAAAAAGTCTGATTCTTCCTCTCGGACACACCATTCCATTGTGGTGTTTCGGGTGGAGTCAATTGTGAAACTGTTCCACAATTCTTTAAATGATCATCAAATTCTTGGCTTAAGTATTCTCCACCTCGATCCGATCGAGGTGCCTTAATACTTTTGCCAAGTTGTTTTTCTACTTCATTTTTGAAATATTCTAAATATCTCAAATGCTTCACTTTTATGTTTCATTAGGTAAACATACCCAAATTTACTATAATTATCAACCCCAATAAGTCGCTTGTCCTTTCACCCAACTTGGTAAAAGGTGTCTTAGTCATTTTTTAAGAAGACACGACTTGTAAGTATCATATGACTCAAAGTCACATGAACCCAAAAGACCGTTCCCATGGAGTTATGAGATACACTTCTCATTAACATGACTAAAATGGCAATGCCACAAAATCATGATTTACATCATTAAGTTTAGATTTCTTAATTATATGATAGACTTTTTATTATTTTCATTCTTGTCATCTAGGACATAAAGGCCATTAAATGAATTTGCAATACCATAAAGCATATCATTTAAATAGAAAATATTTTATTCTCAATAAGAAACATAAAACCTTCATTATGCAATCAAGAAATTGAATTAATATCTATCATATAGATACTTGAAGTCGACGCAGTCTAACTGCTCTTCTTCTTCTTTTGCTCTTCCTTAAAAGCCTTGCAATAAAGTTTCCAATAGCCAATTTCTTGACAATGAAACAAATTGCATCCTTTTGTGCATCGGGATTTGCCACTATAGCCTTGGCAACCATTGCCTTGCTAATCTTGGGTTTGGTAACCATTCCCTTACCCTTTCCTTTGGCACTTGGCCCCTTTCCATTTTGAACCATGAGCACTGGAGAACCTTTCCCCACTATCTTCATCTCCGCTGTTTTCAGCATATTATGTAACTCGGAGAGATTCTTATCAATTCCATGCATGTTATAGTTCATCACAAAGTGATTATAACACTTAGGCAATGAATTAAGAATGAGATCCGTGGCTAACTCCAATCCAATTGAATAGCCAAGTTTCTCAAGATGCTCCATGTAGCCTTTCATCTTAAGCATGTGAGGACCCACTTGTTTCCCTTCACTCATTTTGCAAGAAGTGAATGTAACAATAGTTTTATACCTCTCTTGCCTAGTTTGCTCTTGAAACATGTATCTTAATTCCACGCTTATCTCATAGGCTTACACAAGTTCCAAACTTTGTTGGAGTTTTGAGCACATAGCCGCGAGAATGAGACAACTCACATCCCTAGAACCATTCTCATGTTTCTTATGATTGTCTCTTTGCGCCCTAGGGGAATTGGCTACGGGTTCCATAGGAATAGGCCCAATGAGAATGTACAACTTGTCTTCTTGCCTTAGAACTATTCTTAGGTTTCGGATCCAATCCATGAAGTTTGTACCATTCTCTTGAAGCTTATCCTTCTAAAGGATTGATCGCAACAAAATTGTTCAGTTGTCATTATCTACAACTATGCAAAATTTCCAAAATTTTACAAGTACCAATTTCATTAAAGAGATAATGATGTATTTTTCCAAAAAATACTCCCACAAAATTATATAACCTTCTGTAGACACCCTGCCTTGGACCGATCACCCCGATTTCACATTTGATTTTATGTTTCTACCTATGTTAAATGTTTTTTGTTAGTTTCTGTCACTTTCATTAAGTTTCTGACTGACTCCGTTAAGTCCAGGGACTAAACTGAATAACAGGGCTGACTTTCTAGTCCATTCTATCAAAAAGCCATTTCTGAGTCGCGCGCCTCCGACCATAGGAGCCAGACGCGCGCGCCTTCCGCCCCTGAGGTAGGAAGTGCGTGCCTCTGGGCGACGGTTATAGATTTCTATCCAAGAATCTCTCCCTTGCTCATTTTTACATGATTTGCCCGGTAAAGATTTCTTGGTGACTGAGTTTTGGCACCAAAAACACTTTGTTTTCAACTATAAAAACCCTCCTAATCCACCATTTCAATGGACCGAAAATTCTACTTACAAAAACTATACACAAATCATTTCCAAGGCATTTTCCAAAGTAATTCATCAAGAAGTGTTTGAAGTCACGTGAAGTTTAGGTAAAACTCCATTTCTCCTCTTCTTCTCTACTTCATCTCTTTTCTTCTCTTTTATTTCAACAAACGTGCAATCACCCAAATCATTTTGGGACATGACACCAAAGACTACTTCACTTCATTGAAGCTAGTCAAGGAGTTATCTCCCTACATTCCAAAACACCTTTCAAAACCCCTTTTATTATTAAGAATAGGAAGAACATTATTGTAGACACCCCATTTTGGACGTTCATTTATAATCACACTACTTCTGTGTCTCGCCTTTGATTTGGGTCGAAAATCGTTAAGTTGGACATGTTTAGTTATGTTTCTGACTAACTCCGTTAGTCAGGGGCCAAAATGAACATTAAAACTACTGCGGAGGGCAAAAAGTGAATTCCAGCACTGAGATGCCTCATACGAGACATTGATGTCTCGTACGAGACATCCCCCTTGACAGTCGGGTTTTTGGTCAGTTTCCTTGTTGATCTTAACCCCTTTTCTTGGCAAACACTTAAGCAATCCGGGAAAACCTAATGGACGATCCTAGAGTCCAAAAATACCTCTGTGAGAATCAAGTCTTGGATTCCCACCACAACTTACCTTCTTGGCCAAAACCCTAGGTCCAAAACCCTATAAATATAGTTGTTCTTGCCTAGAACGACTAATGGTCAACTCTAGACTCATTATTCACCCAAAAACCACCCCAAATCTGATCAAAAGGTTCTCATAATCAGTCCCTCTCTGATACCCACGAAATTTGGAAGATCAAGGCCTTTAGTCAAGGCTATCCATAGGATTCTTAAAGAAAACGCTTAGGTAAAATATTTGCTTTCTATCTTCTCATCTCCTTCTTTGTCTTTGAAGTAGTGTGATTCCATTAAAGGATCAGCCTAGAGCCTCTCCAATCCATGGAGATGGTCTCGAAGCACATGATCCGACATCCCAAATAAATAAGCAATTATTTATTTGTTGCTTTTTCTTTTGGTACATGAATGCATAATTTCGAAACGATGATGATGATTTCTTAGCAAGACCAATCCTAGATTGGGTGGATTGGGTGCTCCTTGACCTTCCCAATTCATAATTTAACCCCCGAATCCAGATATCTCGGTCCGTGTTCCGACAACAACATGGTGGCGACTCTCAATTAAAAAGGTAAATCGAAGGACGAAAAGGCACCTCGAAACTAACAACAGCAAAAAACCCGTGCGCAAATAGTTGCGACTCTACTGGGGAGAGATCACAGTAAGTGGGTTAGACTTGCATCGAAAGAAATCATCATTGTTTCAAAATTTTGCATTCTGTACTGTAACTTGTTCCTCGACTGAGATGCCTCGTAGCTGATCTAATTCTCTGGTTTGAAAAAGGAATTTTGTTCGGTTCAAACACGTACACAGGGTTTCAGATCCTCTCTCCCCTCTGTTTCTGAGTCTTAGGACCTTCCTAACGACAAAGAAACTCCCCATATATCTTAAGGCTAACATTTGTTTTGCAGTAGTACTTGCTAAATGTTTCGTTCTATGCTTTACATGCGTTTGGTTTATGTGTGAACTACGACGGCCTGAGTTCCTCCACAAGAGGGAAACGTAGGCAGCCACTTGGCTCGGTCATTGCATGTTTTTATTTTACTTTAAAAAAAAACTCTCTATTTTCTCCTTGTCACCTAGATCTTGACTCTCACACACGTGCACACATGTAGAATAGTTGCACTACATACCCTATAAACCTGGGTCCCAATCAGAGGACGGATGTCGGTCAGCACCCCCATTCTAACGAATGACCCTCGCCGGTCTCTCCAAAGATGGTGTACCCACTCCGTGACACGCTCTTAGACTGTGTTCATAGGGAGCCTTAGCAGTAAGCCTTGCATCAACCTCATGCATACATACTAGCTAATAAGACACTCCTCGAGACTGGTCGGTTCGATTCGTAGGGCTGTTTTAATCTTTGCCCAAAATAACGCATCTTTACAATCTATAATCCTCCCTTGTGAATATGACGAATGTCCCTTCGGTAAAATGTTGAACAAATGATTTTGAAAGAATGGAGAACCTCCCTACGGAAATTTGAGTTTGTGTTTTACTACTTTCACTATTCTGTGCGGGATTGTGGATGCCTTTTTGGCTTAGTTTCGACCGCACCGTTCAACATGTCTCTTTCGGTTGTCCCTTAAAATTCACAAGGTTTGATTGCATTAATGCGTTGTTTAACAAAGTGCAAAACAACTACGGAATCACTTAGGTTTGGTTAATTTAATGGTGGATTCCGATGAGAATATGGGACCTTTGCCCAAATTGTCTGGTTGGGAGAGTGCAATACAGGTGAAAAACAAGGAGCTCATATTCTAGGGTGACAGAATCCACTGTTCCAGGATGAACTAGAGTAGTAACCTCTTAAAATGGATTAAATTCTATCCGACCAATAGTATTAAAACTGTAAATTTGACTGTTAGGCTGGATGCCTCGTACGAGACATCCATTGTCTCGTACGAGACATCCCCCTTTTTCTGTGATTCTGCCGTGTTGGTCAACCCCCATTTCATAAAAACCGACTTGTTGGGACCCCAGCCTGGATTTGACACAGTTTCTGCACTCTAGGTCCGTCCGATCAGCAAAGTAGATCCACCTCCTAACACAATGCCCGCCCGCACGGAAATGTCCCTCAGAGAAATCTCACAAAGTCTGCGCTTCATGATGGAAGCCACCGGAGGTTGGAAGGAAAGCCTACCCAACGGAGAGGCCCTAAAGATCAATATCATGCAAGAGTTTCGCTTCAGAGGGCTCGACTATGCCTCTTATTATGCTCATGACCTAGTCAAAGAGCGTAACGAACAAAGCGAAAACAATTAGGCTGAGATCGAGGAGATGATCGACGGCAGTAAGCTTGAGATATTACAAGCCGAGTACAATGAAATGAACAAATGGTACAATGCCGGTGTCAAGAGAGCCTAAGATTTGGAGGACAACCAAGAAAAGGTCATCAATGATGAGGTAGGTAACTACATCAGCCTGCTTTATCAAGACCCAAAGAACCAAATGGAGGAGGAACATAATCATCACCTCAATGTCATGAGGGACCACTATGAGAGCATCATGCAAAGCCTCCAACCCAAGCCATAAAAGGTCTACACCGATTTGAGCCAAATCCGATTTGGTAGGGTGTTCCGTGAGCTTGAGAGGGAAGGCAAGCTAGCACCTATGAGGGGGTACAATCCCAAGTATGAGGGAGCCGGAAAGGCCTTGCACCTGTATTGCTACTACCATCAGTGCCGCGGCCACCACACCGATAAATTCAACAACCTAAGGGATAAGATCCAAGATCTTATCGACCAAGGCACTCTACATATAATAGGCAATGGGATCGGCCTCGTATTGAAGAATAAGGGGTCCAAACCTCAAGCTCCTCTTCCAGTACATTAGTTAGTAGTTTAGTAGACTAGTTTTTACTTCATTTTCATAGATTAGACGTTCGTTACTTTTCTTTTTTAAACTAGTCGTTTTTCACTCTTTAAGGGATCCTACTCACCCAAGAATCATCGTGGGTGAGAGCATGCCCTCCTATCAATTTCAATTTTAGTAATAGTTAGTTACTTTTAAATTTCTCACTTTTCCTCACTTTTCCAAAGCAAAGTAATGTAGAGATGGTAGAGGTGCACAATGAAAATGACTATTCTAAGGCGATTCCATGAAGAAAAAGAACCACCACCTGTCGTTCTATACCGCCCAGAATATGGTCTAGGGTATGTGTCACCACTCAAAGGCGTCCCTAAAGAAGAAAGGGATTGGACTTCATACATAGTACCACTAGCACCACCCTATCGAGGGACTCTAAACGGATACTTTATATGCGAGGGGGGAAACTTGCCATACTCATGTTCCCTGAACCATGGATTGACCATAGGGGGAAGCGCCAACCGGGCTTCGAAATCTTCAGTGACTATGATCCATACTCACTTGAAACAGAACCGATGCGATTCTCGTGGCTACCTCGAGAATTAGGGGGTACCAAGGCCAAAGCATTTAGTGAGTGGGACTTTGTGTTGGGAGAAGACCTACTGTGCCAATTTCTCAACCTTTGCAAGCTAGAGGACGCTCAGATTAATGCAATAGGCAAGGGGGACGCTCCGAACCAAGACTACACCAAGCTCATCAAGAAGAGCGACGAGCCTATCCAGAATTGGTATACAACTGGGGGACCCGTAGCAAGTGAAGACTTCCTGACCAAAGAATTAGGATGTACTCCCTATCCCCATAGAGAAAGAAAATTTGTAACTCTTACCTTAGAGTCAGATACCGCTACCGATGAGCTCACCCAAGAGGACTTGGATGCCATCGCGGAACGAGTATTCCCATACTTTCTTAATGAAAAAATAGATCTTTCTGTGTATCCCGAGATTGCTAGCGTCCAAAATGATGAATTAACTAATAACTATAACGAATTAGATAATAATGAGTCATATGACGAGATAGATCAAGAAAACGAACAAATCTTAAAATAAATTAATAAGCAAGTAGGTCGTCGTGGAGGAAATGGTCCTATTGATGCCGAAGAAATGCAAACAGTTAATCTGGGGACGGAGGATGATCTGAAAGAGACCAAGATTGGCAGTTTCTTTAAGGGGGAAGACCGACAAGACCTCATAACGCTTCTCCGAGAAATCGTGGATGTGTTCGCGTGGTCCTACAAAGATATGCTGGGGCTAGCCAATTCGATTGTTCAGCACAAGATACTGCTGCTTCCTGATTGAAAGCCAATCAAGCAAAAACTCCGCAGAATTAAGCCAGAATGGTCGGTACAAGTCAAACAAGAGATAGAGAAACTCCTGTGTGTTGGGTTCATCAAAGTAATAGAGTATCCAACCTGGTTGGCTAATACTGTACAGGTTTCCAAGGCCAATAGAAAAGTCCGCGTTTGTGTTGATTTCCGTGATCTCAACAGAGCATCTCCGAAAGATGATTTCCCTTTTCCCAACATAGACATGCTCGTTGACAATACCGCGAAATACGAATTCCGTTCATTCCTAGACGGATTTTCCGGTTACAACCAGATCCTCATGGCCGAGGAGGACCAACACAAAACAGCATTCACCACACCTTAGGGGACGTTCTGTTATACAGTCATGCCATTTGGACTAAAAAATGCCAGAGCCACTTACCAGAGAGCTGTAACTGCGTTGTTCCATGACATGATACATAAAGAAATGGAGGTGTACGTGTGAATACGTGTGTTTGAATTTGGGATATTCATAGTAACATTAAAATATGAGAGTCGCCACGCCGTTTTAATTATAGCTAAAACATTGAGAAAAAGCATGTTTAATGGGTTCGGGGGTCAAATTACAACAAGAGAAGAATATTCACGTTATCACTCCTATTGCCCGAATTGATCGGTCTTTCTATCATGATGCGGTGTATGTAGTGTGTTAGTGATTGAGACCGGATCCGAAGATTGCCTACGTTCCTCTCAATGTGAGAAGCTCAGGTCAGCGTAGTTCGAGAAGAATTTAGAATAGGCAGAAGAATCGGGATCATGCATAATGAGGGGGAATTACCTAAAGTTTAGGGTTTAGAAGTAGTTCCTATATCATCCTCGGGTTGATGAACCCTAGATCATCATCGGCTATGAAATAACATGTAATTATGAAGACCGCCACCCTAAATATGGCATAAATAAGGTGTTAAGCTAGAATATGATGAACATATGAAGAACATATTATGAACATATGAATGTCATGAAGAAAATATGAATAAAGATGTTAGGAACATGAATATTATGAAGAACACATGAATAAACATATTAAGAATATGAATATTATGAATCTAAACTAATAATATGACAAGCACATGAAGAAAAAGTTAGAAAACTTACCTTTGTTGGCAAGAAATAACCTTGGATCTTCTTGGGATTCTTGAGAGTGTTTTTGGAGGCTTGAATGACTTGATTTGGGAGCAAAATCGTCACTTGTGAGCTCTAAATTCGGATCTTAAACCAATAGGCTGAGATTGGTTTATATAGTAAACTGAGGGGAAGATCTGACGGTCGGGATCATCCGGCGCAAGGTTGGCCGCCTGGCCATGACTTAAGCCGGTGACAAGAGTGGCCGCGTGGCCAAGATCGGAGGCGCAGCAAGGTTGGCCGCGTGGCCAAGGATGCAGGCTGACGTGATTTTTAAGCTAGGGTTTCTGCATGGTTTTAAGGAAACCATTTATTACCTATTTTGATAGATTTTGTCATAAATGAGGTATTTCGGGAATCCGGGACAAGTCTTTGCAAGGTTTCTAATTCCTATAAAGTCCTTGTATTTTTGGGAAAGTCCTAATAAACTCATTTTCAGGTCGGGTACTAACAGTAGCCCCTCGGCGACGCTTCTTGCAAGGCAATGTGGGGTCGACGATAAAAGATGGAACCGTTCTGAAACATGAGTTTCAAAATAGATGAAAGGTAAGGGAACGGCTGAACCTTGACAGGCGACCTACGTATCCGCGGGAGAATCAAGCCAAACGTAGTTCAAATCTGATGGGGAAATTGAGGATGATTGTCCTCTGATGGGGAGCAACGCTTTCTGCTGGGGAAAATGCACCTGCTGGGGATGATAGATGACCACGTCGATCGGATGGCTGAACCTTTTCAGGTTTCCTACGTATCCTCAGAAGAATCAAGTCGGTCGTAGTTCGAAGAGATTGGGGAAAAACGATACATCGAACTTCTGCTAGGGAAAATAAACCTATGGGCACTATCCTGTATGAAGAACGAACATTCGTTAGAAAATGAAGTCAAGAGGGATAATGGGACAATAAAGACTACGCTGTCTAAATAATTCCGAGGTGGAGTAATAAACGCTGAGGTAAACGCAAACAGAAACGCCCGGGTTTCTGTCGATCGCGCTAAAATAATGGATGTTGGATCTCTCGTAACAGAAACGCCGAGGCTTCTGCTGACCGCCAAAATAATAGATGCTGGATCTTTCGCAAACAGAAACGCCGAGGCTTCTGCCAATTACGATCGATCTAGGATGCGTATGTCATAGAGGCGTCGAAGTCTCTACAACCATACGAATCCTAATAATACATGCTGGATCTTTCGAAAACAGAAACGCCGAGGCTTCTGCCAATCGCGATCGATCTAGGATGCGTATGTCATAGAGGCGCCGAAGTCTCTACAACCATACGAATCCAAATAATAGATGCTGGATCTCTCGCAAACAGAAACGCCGAGACTTCTGCAGATCGGGATCGATCTAGGATGCGTATGACATAGAGGCGCCGGAGTCTCTGTAATCATACGAATCCTAATAATAAATGCTGGATCTTTCGTAAACAGAAACGTCGAGGCTTCTGCCAATCACGATCGATCTAGGGTGCGTATGTCATAGAGGCGCCGAAGTCTCTGGAACCATACGAATCCTAAGCAAATATTTGGAAATGCTAAAATAATAGATGCTGGATCTCTCGCAAACAGAAACGCCGAGGCTTCTGCCAATCGCAATCAATCTAGGATGCGTATGTCATAGAGGCGCCGAAGTCTCTACAACCATACGAATCCTAAGCAAATATTAGGAAATGCTAAAATAATAGATGCTGGATCTCTCGCAAACAGAATCGCCGAGGCTTCTGCCAATCGCGATCGATCTAGGATGCGTATGTCATAGAGGCGCCGAAGTCTCTACAACCATACGAATCCTAAGCAAATATTAGGAAATGCTAAAATAATAGATGCTGGATCTCTCGCAAACAGAAACGCCGAGGCTTCTGCCAATCGCGATCGATCTAGGATGCGTATGTCATAGAGGCTCCGAAGTCTCTACAACCATATGAATCCTAAGCAAATATTAGGAAATGCTAAAATAATAGATGCTGGATCTCTCGCAAACAGAAACGCCGAGGCTTCTGCCAATCACGATCGATCTAGGATGCGTATGTCATAGAGGCGCCGAAGTCTCTGCAACCATACGAATCCTAAGCAAATATTTGGTGAAAAATGGAAATCTTAAAGGGTTTTCCGTACCCAAAGGTAACGAATATTAGTCAAAATAGTGCTGAGGGCACCTAAAATGAACAAAGGGGAATGTACTAGGGGTAAAACTGAAATTTTGCATGTGGAGGCAAAGATGATGGATTGTTATGAAGTCGTAAACGGGATGAACTCTCAGGGAGTCATGAAGGTGATAGACTCTCGGGGAGTCACAAGGGTGACGGACTCTCAGGGTGTCACAAAGGTGATAGACTCTCGGGGAGTCACAAAGGACTCTTTGGTGAGTCACAAGGGCAAAGGACCTTTAGGGAGACGCGAAGGAGATGGACTCTCGGGGAGTTGCTAATATGGGAAACATGATCTGGGTTCCACTTATCCTAATTTAGGAGGGAATGAGGCTACGAACAATTAAGATGAAGGTATTAGGTAAGGGATATTTTGCTTGGTTGCTTAGGGTAGGACCTAAGGCTTTTAAGTAAAGGGGATGGGTAGCCTCTTAGCCTTGAGATAAGGATGCAAAAGATGTTATGGTTGTTTAGACTTGAGATTGTGTCTTGGATACAATGTGGGTTTCCTAGGCTTATGGGCTAGGGTTTGGAGAGAATATGACTACCTAGGCTCGAGGCTAGGGTTCGGAGAGAATATGGAAAGGCTATTGTATTCTAGGCATAAGACTAGCGGGGGATTGAGATTATAAATTTCCTAGGTTTCGAGACTAGGATTTCGGGAATTTGGAAAGGATGTTGCACACAGGGCTTTGGAAATTCCCTAGAACTTGGGCTAGGGTTAAAGAGGATGGTGCTTCCTAGGCTTGAGACTAGGGTTTGGAGAGAATTCAGATTCCTAGGTTTGGGGCTAGGGTTGAGAGAGGTTGAGGTTTGGGAACTTCCTAGATGTTAAGGTTTCGAACAAGGGTTTGGAAACTGGTGTTTAAGGACCATGACTCTCCTAGGTTTGGGACTAGGGTTTAGAAATATCCTAGGCTTCGAGGCTAGGGCTTGGAGTTGTGGTAGGTTCAGAGGTTGCAAAGGCGTTGGCTTTAGACCTAAGGCTGGGAGTTGAAAGGGTTGTGACTTCCTAGGCTTGAGACCATGGACCGTTGGGAAGAGGGATTGCTTTTGTGGAAGGTCCACTAAGCTTGATGTTAGGGTTCACCATTTTCCGGGATTGGTGACTATGGCTTGGAAATGTTCATGGTAACCTAGGCTTTAGGCTAGGTTTTAAGGCTAAGAACTGTAAACTTCCTACGTTTTGAGACTATGGTGAAGGAGTTTCCTAGGTCTAGGACTGGGGTTTGAAGGGAATGTTGAATCCTAGGCTTGATGATAGAGTTTAAAGAGGATAATTTCTACCTAGGCTTGAGGCTAGGGTTTTAGAAAGAGTGCAACTACCTAGGCTTGAGGCTAGGGTTTAGAGCGAATGCGACTACCTAGGCTCGAGGCTAGGGTTTAGAGCGAATACGACTACCTAAGCTCGAGGCTAGGGTTTAGAGCAAATGCGGCTTCCTAGGCTTGAGGCTAGAGTTGATTGAGTTTTGGACAGGGCATTATATCCTAGGTTTTGGACTAGGGTTCAATAAAATGGAGAATTGAGATTTTAAATTTCCTAGGTTTCGAGACTGGGGTTTTGGGAATTTGGAAATGATGTTGCATACGGGGCTTTGGAAATTCCCTAGAATTTGGGCTAGGGTTAAAGGGGATGTTGTGGTTTCCTAGGCTTAAGGCTAGGGTTTAGAGAGGATATGTGACTACCTAGGATCAAGGCTAGGGTTTAGGAAGGGTGTAGCTACCTAGGATCAAGGCTAGGGTTTAAGAAGGATGTAACTTCCTAGGCTTTAGGCTAGGGTTTGAAAGGATGTAATTACCTAGGCTTGAGGCTAGGGTTCAGAGAGAATGATATGATTACCTAGGCTTAAGGCTAGGGTTTAGAGAATGTTTTTACCTAGGTTTAAGGCTAGGGTTTGGAGACCGAAAGCATTTGAAGGTTTGTCTTGGTTTAGACCGAGCAAGTTTGAGGTCTAAGAGTGTTGCGGTTTGGGGCAAATGAGCTTGATACCTCGTGGCTGGATAGGCTCGATAGATTAGACCTAGGCTAAAGTTCTAGGGTTTAGCTAGGGTAAGACTCAGACATATGTTAAGGAGACCGGGGCCTAATGGAATGGTAGGTGTGAGATCTAGGAGATCGAAGGCTAGGCAGGGTAGCGTTGGGACATAAGGCTTTCAAGCGGGTAAGTCTTTTGTCCTAGAGAAACCGCGTTATGGGTTAGGACCAAGCAGGCTTGAGGTCGGCCAAGGAGAAACGGATTGGGATTGGATGATCCTAGTACCTAATACGCATGTCGGGCTTGGATCCTAGAGTGTTTGAAATTTTAGGCTAGGTGCGAACCATAGGTGCGGGAAATGGTTTTGGATATATGACCATGTTGGCGCTTTAGGTAAAGGGATTGAGTGTCCAAGACTTTGCTTGAGTACAATAGGTACCTAAGTTGGATTGGGTATGCTTAGGTCCTAAGTTTGTCTCAGAGGTCATTGCGCGTGACCAAGCTCGTTTGGCAATTGCGAAGGTAGGTTAGGGATGGACAAAAGGTGTTTAAGGACACGGGTCTTGACCGGATGGGTTTTGAGATCCCTATGGCGTGGCGTGGTACGCAGGAAATCCTATGTACTTGAGCAAGGTTTGAGATTTGGACTCGTTGGGGGAGCGATGTTTGAGATCCATGGAGTTCAAGGGTGGACCTTGTAGGTGGCGAGGTTTGTACTCGGCTTGGATTAAGTAGGTTAGAGTCCTTAAGGGGTTGAAAGTCAGACTAGGAAGTCTTTTGAGGCTAATGGGTGACACTAGGTTGGTACTTGGTAGGTTTAAGAGTGGTAGGGTCATGGCTTGGACATGACGGGAGTCGGGAGACGTAGATGTGTCGCTTTTAGTCGGACAAAGTAGGTTTGGGAATTAAAGAGTCCAACGGGTGGAGGTCTAAGGTTATAGACCTAGAGAGTGGACAGTTTTGTGATCTAAAGGGTTTAAGAGTTGAGACCTAATATGTGGATCGGATATGCTAAAGACTTAAAAGATAGGCGATTGGTAGACTCGAGTGGTCTTGGGATGTAAAAGATCGTTCAACAGGTTAGACTGAGTAGACCTAAGAGGTTGGACCTAGGAGGATAAGAGAGCTATTGCTTAGACAAGGTAAGGATGAGTATGTGTTGGTAGGTTTGAGATATAGGAGATCGGGTAGGCTCGGGACCGGTAGGTTCGGGACCTAATGGGTCACCCTAAGGATTTGTCTTTGGTTAACTGGTTTAAGGTCTGAAGTTTTGGGTAGAACTGGTTTGAGGCCGAAGGGGTCATGCTACGAACTTGCGGAAGGTCGAGCTAAGAGGTTATGATGTAACCTAGGTAAGACTCACCGGGTAGGTTTGGGACCTAGGTAAGACTGATCGGGTAGGCTCGGGACCTAGAGAGTTTATGGTGTAACTTAGGCAAGACTGACCGGGTAGGCTTGGGACCTAAGGTTTTGAACCAGGTAGGTTGGGACCTAAGGGTATCCTATTGTGTAGGAAATAGGGTGAAGGACCGAGTCGGTTCAAGAATCACAAAGATGGGTCTCAGAGTGGACCGAGGAGGTTTATACAAATTTTGTGGAGACCGAGAGTGCGTGTTTATAAACAAAGTGTCGTGGAAGAGAAAACTTTTGAAAGTGTTATGACTTTATAAAGATGCTTTATAATTAATTACGATTCTAACCAATTCAAAGAGTTTGTCACGTGCCGAGTTTGACGATGAGGGGTGTCCATCTTCCAAGTACATCCTTGT
The DNA here is from genome assembly GCA_026119855.1 of Campanula takesimana. Taxonomy (NCBI): domain Eukaryota; kingdom Viridiplantae; phylum Streptophyta; class Magnoliopsida; order Asterales; family Campanulaceae; genus Campanula; species Campanula takesimana. The sequence continues at coordinate 2,285,689 of JAOWBW010000030.1, forward strand.
TGAAGCCTCGGTATTCTCTGGGAAACCACATAGTCGACCCATTCCATCGGGGATTCTCTAATTTGGTGAGCGGGTACCCTTCCTCCTTTGAGAAATTCTACGTCGAGCTTGATGATGAGGGATGCCCTTCTTCTAAGTATGTGCTTATCGAAGCCTCAATATTCTCTGAGAAAACCCTATAGTCGACCCATTTTGTTGGGAAGCCCCAGTTCGATAAGGGCGTAGAGTGGGGTATCCTACCTCCTTTGAGACGCACCCTTTTTTCTACCTAGACCGCCCTTGCGGGTTTTCAATCTAGCGGGCATCTCTTTTGCGTCATCATTTTTTTTTTTTTTTTTTTTTTTTTGAAAATCATTCAGTCGACTCAAAAAAGGGAAAATAATTGTTTAAACATGCGGGGGCATTTTGGTGATAGTGAGAGGGAGAGAGAGATAGTACTCGCATTTTAACTCTTTGGACAATTGAGTGTATATAAAAGGAAGGAAGCCCCTGCTTGACAGAAAGTAAGTGTTTAGCTCTTTCCTAGATTGTAGAACAGAAGACTTGTCGAGACATTTGAAAATTGTTTTATTCAAGATTCTCATTTGATTGCTCGAGAATGGACCTCGTTGATTAGTTAATGAGTTATGGTTAATTGGTAAACAAGTAGCCTCAAATTAATAAATGTTTTGATCAATTGTGAGTGAAGAAGTCAGGAGTAGAAATATGGGGGAAGAGAGAAGAGAAAGAAAATTGGCTCGAGGTGGGTTGTGTATATTTTGGACCGAACCGGGAGGTTGCCTACGTTCTCTTCAAGGTGAGGAGCTCAGGTCCGCGTAGTTCGGGGATGACCCGCTTGACGATGGTGTCGGGTTTCAGTGGGTATGTGTGGGAGGAAAGAAAAGAAAGAAAGTTGGCCCAAGGTAGGTTATGTTTGGCTTTGAGTGGTTGCCCGGTTGACGATGAAGTTGGGTTTTGAGTTTAGGGGTGTAAGGTTCGTTTGAGGTGAGTTGTTCTTTGTAGCTCATTGCGGTGGATTACTCCTTTGTAGTTGTTGCAGTGGATTGCTCCATCGTAGTTGTCATGGGTTGCTGCCGTTTATCTACTTTGTAAGGAAAGAAAGGAAAATAGAACATTTGAGGTGAAAAGAAAATGGGACTTTTACTTTTCCATGGTGATATCCCTTTCTATTTTTCTTTTTCTTTTTTATTTTATCTCTTTGTGCACACCCTTTTTTTTTTGCCTAGGCCGCCCTTTCGGGTTTTCAACCTAGCGGGCTTCTTTTGTGCAATGCTCTAACTTTTTCCTAGGTCGCCCTTTTGGGTTTCAACCTAGCGAGCCATATTTTTTTTTTTTTTTTTTTTTTTTTATATTTGTACATGAAACAATGGGCAAGACAAGCCCCTAGTTTGCTTTCGCCTCTCTCGATTGCGAGGTAGCTTCCTTATAGTTCAAGCGGCCTTTTGCTGGCGGCGGGTATCCTAGCCCCTTGATTTTCACCGGTAGAGCTCCATTGGATTATCACGTGCACCAATTAATGTCATGAATGACTTCGTGCACTTGTCTTACATTTGCGATGGAATACGGACAGCCCCAGTGTAACGGCATGTAGTACTCATGAAGGGAACAAACCAACCCTTTAAATTGTGGCAGCATGGATGTCAATTTGATGATGAGCAACCGCAGTCCATTTCTTTGTCACGACCTTATAAAAAGGGGTCTAATGGTGGGATGAGAGGCGTATGAGGATAGTGTATGGGAGAAGGTGTATATAGAGAGTGTACATGAAGTGTGTACAAGGGGTGAGTGTATAGAGAGTGTATGGGGGTAGAATGTAGAGAAAAGAGAAAGTGATTCGTTCATCCCAATTGATCGAAGCATTTGTTATTTTGAGATTAATCGTTTATTTAGTTATGTGAATGGTTATTGGGTCCATTTACCTTTTAATGAGTCGTCATTAATGAGTAAGATTAAGACTAATTCATCATATAAGGATATAGCAATCAAGCGAAAATGGTGAATAAGACAATTTTCATTAAATTGATATATGCAAGCTTATGTCTCAAGTCTAGAGAGAAAAGAAAAGAAATAAAGACCCTTTTATTGGAACTAAAAGATTTAAACTGACTAGTCCGGGGTGGACATTTACTTAAAGAAACAAAAATCGTCCAAGGTGGACTTTTGACTAAGGACACTCTAGAACCTACGAAGACTGAATGACCCTTTTCTTTTCTTTTATTTAAAGGAGGTAGCCCCAATTTCCTCTTTTGCCCATGCCCATGTATTCTGTTGGCGGGTGATGGCTCCGCTGTCAATGAGGCTTTGAATCTTTCTCCTCAATTGGAGGCAATCTTCGGTGTCATGCCCAATGTACTGGTGGTATTGGCAGTGTTTGGAGGGATCCAAGCCTTGCTTCACCCTACTTGGTTAATAGTTAAACAAAGGAGACAACTTGCCGGCTTGAACTAGACTTTTGAAGAGTTTGGCTAACGGCATACCCAAGTCATTGTACTCGCGTTCGTCCTTCCGAACTGTCTTTGAGGGTGGTTTAGGTACCGGTACCTGTCGTTGATGAGTAGTCTTAGGAGGCATCCCAACGGGGGAAACCTGTGATGGCCCATACATTTGAGGAGCGTACGGGTGTTGAAATTGAGCAAGAGGGAGAACTCGGCCGAGGTAATCATAAATGCAATAAATATCAGAATGAAGGCGCTTCTCGATGTCCTTTAGAGCCTTGCACATCTCTTTTTGAAAGCAGCCGACTTGCTTGAGGAGGACAGTCTCAAAGTAGGCTTCTTGTTCGTCGAGAGCGGTCCGGAAGAGGGTTGCTTGCTCGTTGAGGATGGTCCCGAAATGGAGCGCTTGCTCATTGAGATCAGTATTGGTGTGGAGAGTTGTCTCGAGACCTTGGGTAATAGCTTCATTTGCAACTTCGATGTTCCTTTCAACAGACATGATGAAGGATCTACAATAGTTGTGGGGGAATTATGTCTTTGAATTGAGCTTAGATTTATAATTAATGACAAGGCATCGTTATAAAATCACTTTTGAAAAAGAGTCTGTCTCCACATTTTGAAATGCATTTTTGACAAGAATTTGAAAGTTTGACCGGGCCGAAGTTGCCTACGTTCCCCTTACCATGAGGGAGAGGTCCCACACAATAAGAGGCTCAGGTCGCCGTAGTTCGAGTCAAGTTAGACTTTTAAAAAGAGGTGTGAGATGACCACAGGTGTCAAAAAGAGGGAGACGACTGGGTCCTTGGCCAAGCATGGGTGAAGAAGACCTATAGGAATCGGGTAAGGTTTGACTTAAGGTTTGACCTAAATTTGACCTAATGTTTGACCTAAGGTTTGAGACAAGAAATGGTTCAAGCTAGGATGCGACGATAATGGTGGGTTGACCTAGATGGGTAAAGGATAGGTCAACCTAAATGAGAAGGGTTGGATTGACCTATATGGTGAATGAATCAAGATAGCGGGTTGTAGCGGTTTGCCTATGGGATGATCTAAGCGGGATAGACATGGCTTGACCTAAGCGGGTCTAAGGTTGACCTATTCGGGTTGGTGGACTAAGGAAGGTTGGAGATTGACCTAGATGGATCCAAGATAGGTAAGTCGACCTAAGCGGGTCACGGGGTGACCTTGACGAGTCAAAGGTGAAGGGGTAGTTTTAACCTAAGACGGACAAGTTGACCTAAATGGGTCAAGGATGGTGTGTGGACCTAAACGGGTTGACCTAGGTTGGTCTGGACGACGGTGGGTCAAATCATGACCTAGGTGGGTCAAGATGACGGTTTGACCTAAGCGGGTTAGGACCAAAGGTAATTGGGTCCACCTATGGAATCAAAGATTGACCTAAGAGGTCGAAGACGGATAAGGTTGCCCTAGGAGTCCAAGTTTGACCTAAGAGGTCGAAGGTGATTGGGTTGACCTAGGAGGTCAAAGGTTGACCTAAGAGGTCAACGGGTGATAATGTTGACCGAGGGGGTCAAAGGTTGACCTAAGAGGTCAAAGGTGATAAGGTTGACCTAGGGGTCAAAGGTTGACCTAAGAGGTCAAAGGTGATAAGGTTGACCTAAGGGGTCGGAGGTGATAAGGTTGACCTAGGTGGTCAAGACCTAAGAGGTCGGAGGCGGATAAAGTTGACCTAGGCGGTCAAGGGTTGACCTAAGAAGTCGAGGGGTGACCTAAGAGGTCGAGGGTGATAAGGTTGACCTAGGAGGTCAAGGGTAGACCTAAGAGGTCAAAGGCGGATAAAGTTGACCTAGGCGGTCAAGGGTAGACCTAAGAGGTCAAAGGTGGATGAGGTTGACCTAGGGGGTCAAGGGTAGACCTAAGAGGTCAAAGGTGGATGAGGTTGACCTATGGGGTCAAAGGTTGACCTAAGAGGTCGAGGGGTGACCTAAGAGGTCGAAGGTGATAGGGTTGACCTAGAGGTCAAGGGTAGACCTAAGAGGTCAAAGGCGGATAAAGTTGACCTAGGCGGTCAAAGGTTGGGAAGGTTGACCTAGGCGGTCAAAGGTTGACCTAACAGGTCAAAGGTGGATGAGGTTGATCTAGGCGGTCAAGGGTTAACCTAAGAGGTCAAAGGTGGATGAGGTTGACCTATGGGGTCAAAGGTGATAGGGTTGACCTAAGAGGTCGAGGGGTGACCTAAGAGGTCGAAGGTGAGAAGCTCAGGTCAGCGTAGTTCGAGAAGAATTTAGAATAGGCAGAAGAATCGGGATCATGCATAATGAGGGGGAATTACCTAAAGTTTAGGGTTTAGAAGTAGTTCCTAGATCTTCCTCGGGTTGATGAACCCTAGATCATCATCGGCTATGAAATAACATGTAATTATGAAGATCGCCACCCTAAATATGGCATAAATAAGGTTTTAATCTAGAATATGATGAACATATAAAGAACATATTATGAACATATGAATGTCATGAAGAAAATATGAATAAAGATGTTAGGAACATGAATATTATGAAGAACACATGAATAAACATATTAAGAATATGAATATTATGAATCTAAACTAATAATATGACAAGAACATGAAGAAAAAGTTAGAAAACTTACCTTTGTTGGCAAAAAATAACCTTGGATCTTCTTGGGATTCTTGAGAGTGTTTTTGGAGGCTTGAATGACTTGATTTGGGAGAAAAATCGTCACTTGTGAGCTCTAAATTCAGATCTTAAACCAATAGGCTGAGATTGGTTTATATAGTAAACTGAGGGGAAGATCTGACGGTCGGGATCATCCGGCGCAAGGTTGGCCGCCTGGCCATGACTTAAGCCGGTGACAAGAGTGGCCGCGTGACCAAGATCGGAGGCGCAGCAAGGTTGGCCGCGTGGCCAAGGATGCAGGCTGACGTGATTTTTAAGCTAGGGTTTCTGCATGGTTTTAAGGAAACCATTTATTACCTATTTTGATAGATTTTGTCATAAATGAGGTATTTCGGGAATCCGGGACAAGTCTTTGCAAGGTTTCTAATTCCTATAAAGTCCTTGTATTTTTGGGAAAGTCCTAATAAACTCATTTTCAGGTCGGGTACTAACAGTACGTTGACGACATGATCATACACTCCAAAGGCTCCGATGGACAGCACTTCGTTGACCTTAGAAAGTTCTTTGAGAGGTTGAGACACCACAAGATGAGACTTAATCTGGCCAAGTGCACATTTGGGGTAGTGAAAGGAAAGGTCCTTGGGTATATGGTCACTGAACGTGGTATAGAAGCAGACCCCGCTAAGATCAAAGCCATCATTGACATGCCTCCACCTAAGATGCAAAGTGAAGTCAAGGGATTCATGGGTCGCCTTCAGTACATTAGTCGTTTCATTAATCAACTCACGACGATGTGTGAACCCATTTTTAAGCTCCTCAAGAAGAATGCATCCTTAGAATTGACAGAAGAGTGCCAAGAAGCGTTTGGTTCCACCGCATAAGGAGAAACCATTGACCTTGTACCTCATGGTCAATGATACTTCATTAGGGGCTATGCTAGCACAAGAGCAACCCGATTCGAAGAAAGAAAACACAGTGTACTTTGTCAGCCATTGCTTCCAAGGGGCTGAATTGAATTACTCTGCATTAGAAGAGTCGTATGCTGCACTGGTATGGGTAGCTGAGAGACTAAAGCCGTACATGGAGGCGTTTCCTGTACAGCTGATCGCCAGGATGGACCCAATAAAGTACATCTTCGAGAAGTCGCATGTTTCCTCTAGAATAGCCAAGTGGTACTTCATGCTCGCGGGGTACGATATTACTTACATCACACAGAAATCCGTGAGAGGAAGAGTCTTCGTGGACCATTTAGCCGAATTTCCATGTGATGAAGCGAAGGGGTAAGACCCGCGATTCCCTGATAAGGACATCATGGCAATAGCAGAAAATAAGTGGCAATTATTTTTCGATGGCGCAGCCAATAAACGGGAATATGGCATTGGCATGTTACTAGTAGATCCCTCAGATTTCTACACTCCACTTGCAATCTGCCTTGACTTCGAGGCCACTAACAATATTGCCGAGTACGAAGCTTGAATAGCGGGGCTTGAAGCAGCCTTAGAAAGAAATGTGACCGAACTAGAGGTGTGCGGAGACTCATAACTTATAATCTATCAGTCACTCAAGAAGTGGAAGGTACAAGATCCTACACTCCAGAAATATAACGACCATCTCCAAGACTTGGTCAAACAGTTCAGAGAGGTCACTTTCTACTATCTTCTTAGAGATAAGAACCGCTTAGCAGACTCGCTAGCCATGCTAGCATCACTCGTGGAGATCCCCGAATGGACTGAGGTTAAAACCTTCAAAGTCACGAGGCGAACGACTCCCGCTTATTACTCAATCATAGACTTGCACGACTGCAAAGAAGAGTGTGGCTCTGTCTCCGTAAATACCTTGGACGATAAACCGTGGTATTATGATGTATGGCGTTTCCTCCTAGACGGAACATTTCCATCAGACAAATCACCTAAAGCGAAGATAGCCCTCAAACGGTTTGCCGCCCAATTCGTTATTATAGGTGATCGCCTCTATAAGAAACACCACGAGCAGTGTCTACTTTGTGCAGACGAACACGAAGCCATAGAAATCATGGACCAAGTCCATCAAGGAGTCTGTGGGACCCACATGAATGGCAATATGCTAGCAAAGAAAGTCATCCGACTAGGGTACTATTGGGCTACAATGGATGTCGCGACCCCGGACCCCGCGGGCCCCGGGACCGCGATCTGGACGTCGACTCTAGAACCAAAACTATGAAATACCAAGGTTAAAAATTCCATTTAATACCAAAAGGTGATGATCCGAAGCTTTACAAAATCAAGTTTGATAAAAATCAATTACAACAACCATAAACTTCCACAAGTTTATGCCCAACAAAGTACAAATGTATAATTCTTAAAGACGTCATTGTTTGGTACAACTACCCCAAAATGGTTACACATTTACATAATGGAAACCAACCTATAATAACCTTCCCCAAAAGAACGGATCCACACTCGACGTCCTCTATCTCGTGATCAGCGAGACTAATCCTTAGCACCTGGGGGGGGGGTTAAATAAAACAAAGATAAAAGGAAAGGGGTGAGATAAATCTCAATAAGTTACTAATGCAACTACATGACATGCTATGATGCAATAAGCAATAAACAATAATTATTGTCACATAGCACATAGCAATTATCATATCACAGATAGCAGCGGAAATAAACACATAACAAAGGATATAGCCAAGGTTTTCCAAACCGGAACATCCAAATAAAGGATCGCTGCGCAGCTTCAATAATCAACCAATCATCATCTTCATAATAGCATGAAAGCCGAAGAGAAAACCCCGGTACCGGAACCAATAACCAAAGGAAGTGTCACAAAGGACGGGAGACATGCCACAAAGTCATGCTCCAATAAATAGCTAAAATGCACACAAAGGAGCTAGCTCTTCTCACATCCAAGGCCAATCTGGAGGAGGGTAATAATGGGGCAAAACAATGGTCAACATCACAATGGACTTGGCCGTGCCATCATAATGCTTCGCATCGCCCAAACACACACAAAATACCAGCTGGGCTTTCACGTAAAGGCTAAGTAATAAAATACTAGCACGATAAACAACAAAGGATTCCAAAGTAGGGAATCAATCCAATTAAATCACCACAAAGGTAAACCAATATAAACAGCACATCAAAGATGCCCAACATTACCAAAACGGTACTTAAATAACTTTCACATCATATTTATTCACAAAAGAATCAAATCCACACAATAAAGTGTTCCACGGTGTTATCTTAAGTTAATTAGAAGGATTAAGCCTAAACTAGTTAAGCCATTTGGTTTAAACAAGCAAAAGGGCAAAATTCCTGGAACAGGGGCGGGCGGGCGCCTGGAATAGGGTCAGGCGGGCGCTTGAATTGGCAGAAGGTTAGGTCTTCAGAAAGGGGTATGTAGGCGGGCGCCTGGAGGGGGTCAGGCGGGCGCCTGGTCTACGAACAGAGAAGAAATCTCAGCTGGGTTCACCATTTTCGAGCCCAAAACACAAACCTTCCATAAATGCTCAAAATCAAAGCTTTCAAACTAGTTTCCAAGGTACCAAAACTACATCTAAACATCTAGGGAACCTAAACAACACCATCTAACAACCCAAAACCAAGAATCAAACCCAACATTTCAAAATCACCATTTTCTTCCCAAGAACTCAAATAAATTCAAAATAAATTCACAACTCAATCAAACTTCGAAAATAACACATCAAACATCACATGAGCATGATATGAACATTTTAGCATCAAAATGGGGGAAAAGTAACTTACTTGCAAATTCTCAAAGTTGATGGATTTCAATTCTTTTTGGCTTCCTACGATGCTATCGCCGATCTAAACATGGTTTACGTTTTAAGAAATGAGAGAAGATGATGGGAAGATAGAGAAAATGAAGAGAGAAGATAAAGAAGAGAAAATGCTTACCTTTGCTAGAGAGAAGGAGAGAGATGGCTGGGAAAGATGGAGATGGGGGGGGGGTGGAGTGTAAGAAGGAGAAGGAGGTGAGGGAGGGAGTAGGGAGATGTTTTCAAAAGATTACACTTAGGCCCCCTCCACTACACTACTAACACTATTGCTACACTCCCTACTAACAATTAAGACCCAAATAAAATGCTAGGCATAATTATTATAACACATAAATTGCACCCATAATTATTTAAATAAATAATAATTTAAATAAATAAATAAGCAAATAATTAAATAAAAATCATTTAATTACTAATAAAACAGAGCCTATATTTCGGGTCGTGACATTCACTCCCCCTTAAAGAAAATTCGACCCGAATTTTAACGAGACTCACCTTAAACAAAAAGCCACGGAAATTTCCTCTCGATCTCACCTCGGAGCTCCCAAGTCGACTCCTCGATGTTATGATTCCTCCACAGAACTCGAACCAACGAAATGCTTTTGTTCCTCAACTCTTGAACTTTGGAATCTAAGATCCGAACCGGTCGTTCCTCATAACTCATATCGGGCTCAATATCTTCCGGTATCCTCGGTAACACGTGAGATGGATCATGAACGTACTTCCGAAGCATAAAACATGGAAAACGTTATGCAACCGGTTCAAAGATGACGGTAACGCAAGACGATACGCTAGAAGTCCAACCTTTCCCAAAATCTCAAACGGGCCAATAAACCTCGGAGCCAACTTGCCTTTCTTCCCAAACCTACGAATACCCACCTTTGGAGACACTTTCAAGAATATCAAATCACCAACCTGAAAACTAAGATCTCGCCTTCGGTTATCTGCGTAGCTCTTATGTCGACTCTGGGCTGTCTTCAATCTATCCCGGATAACTTTAACTTTCTCAACCGAATCCCGAAGCAAATCAATACCCAAAACTTTCGCTTCACCAACCTCATCCCAACAAATAGGCGATCTACATTTCCTTCCATACAAGGCCTCAAACGGTGCCATCTCGATACTAGCCTGGTAACTGTTGTTGTAAGAGAATTCCACTAACGGTAGGTGCGAATCCCAAGAATCAGAAAAGTCTATCGCACAAGCTCGCAACATATCCTCGAGAATCTGAATAGTCCTCTCTGATTGACCGTCGGTCTGAGGATGAAAAGCTGTGCTGAATCGCAAATCTGTACCCAAAGCTTCTTGAAACGCCTTCCAGAATCTAGAAGTAAACCTCGGGTCTCGATCTGACACGATGCTAACCGGAACCCCATGCAATCTAACAATCTCATCGGTATAAAGGGTCGCAAGCTTCTCCATCGAATATCTGATATCAATAGGCAAGAAATGGGCGCTCTTGGTCAATCTATCCACTATTACCCAAACACTGTCATACTTCCTACGGGTACGAGGCAGTCCCGTAACGAAATCCATAGTCACATGCTCCCATTTCCACTCGGGAATCTCTAACGGCTGAAGCAATCCCGCGGGTCTCTGATGCTCGGCTTTGACCTGCTGACAAGTTAGACACCTAGATACATACTCGGCTATCTCCCTTTTCATATTAATCCACCAAAATTGTTGCTTCAAATCCTGATACATCTTCATACTACCCGGATGAATAGTATACCTCGACTTGTGGCCCTCATCAAGAACTCTCTGTTTAATTCCATCGACATCCGGAACACACAAACGACCACGGAAAGTCAAGACTCCACTCGAACTCAATGAAAAATCCTCGAAGTTCTTTTCTTTCAATTTACCCAATATCTTCAGCAACTCTGGATCTTCTTTCTGAGCTTCCTTTATCCTCTGAATTAGGGACGGAGATACCCTAATATTCGCAAAAATAGCCCCATGTCTCGATTCACGAGGAGACCAATCTCGAACATCCTCAAGCATTTTCCATTCACGGACCATCATCGAAGCCACATAAGACTTTCTACTAATCGCATCGGCTACCACATTCGCCTTTCCCGGGTGATAAGAAATCGTGCAATCATAATCCTTCAACAATTCCATCCATCGACGCTGTCGGTTGTTCAACTCTTTCTGGGAGAAAAGGTACTTCAAACTCTTGTGATCGGTAAAAATCTCAAACTTCGCCCCATAAAGGTAGTGCTTCCACTTGTGCAACGCAAATACTATCGCCGCTAACTCCATATCATGAGTCGGGTAATTCTGCTCACTAGGGGTCAACTTCCTCGAAGCATACGCAATTACTTTCCCATTCTGCATCAACACACAACCCAAACCCTCTTTCGAAGCATCACTATAAATCACTAACCCATCGCTCCCATTAGGCAAGGTCAAGATCAGTGCGGTAGTCAACCTCTTCTTCAATTCTTCGAAACTCTTGTCGCAGTTCTCGGTCCACACAAACGGAACATTCTTCCGGGTCAACTGAGTCATCGGAGTAGCAATCCTCGAAAACCCCTCAATAAACCTTCTATAATAACCGGCTAAACCCAGAAAACTACGAATCTCGGTCACTGACTCGGGTCTCTTCCAATCCACTATCGCCTCTATCTTTGAAGGATCTACAGAAATCCCATCTTTCGAAATAACATGGCCCAGAAATGACACCTTCTCGAGCCAAAATTCGCATTTACTGAACTTCGCAAATAATTTCTCCCTCGCAAGAACGGATAAAACTGTCCTCAAATGTTGCTCGTGCTCTTCTCGAGATTTCGAATAAACAAGAATGTCGTCGATGAAAACCACCACGAATGAATCAAGATAAGGATGGAAGATTCGGTTCATCAAATCCATAAATACGGCCGGCGCGTTAGTCAACCCAAACGGCATAACCAAGAACTCATAATGACCATAGCGAGTGCGAAAAGCAGTCTTCGGAATATCCTCCGATCGAACCTTCAATTGATGGTACCCACTTCTCAAATCGAGTTTAGAGAAAACCACGGACCCTTGTAGCTGATCAAATAAATCATCAATATGCGGTAGAGGATACTTATTCTTCACCGTAACCTGATTCAACTTTCGGTAATCAATACACAACCTCAACGAACCATCTTTCTTCCGCACAAACAAAACCGGTGCTCCCCACGGGGAAACACTAGGGCGGATAAACCCTCGATCAAGCAACTCTTGCAATTGAACCTTCAATTCCTTCAACTCTGCGGGAGCTAACCTATAAGGTGCTTTCGAAATCGGAGCCGTACCCGGCAAAAGATCTATACAAAACTCAATCTCACGATCGGGAGGCATATCGTACTCGGTAGAGAAAACATCAGGAAATTCCCGAACTACCCGAACGCTATCAAAACTAGGGGATTCTTTCCTAGTATCAAGAACACTAGCCAAATACCCCTCACAACCACTATGCAAATATTTTCTCGCTTTCATAAAAGAAATTAAGCGAACCTTTCTACTCAGAGGACTAGCCTCAAAAACAAACTTAGGCACATCGGGAATAGAAAAAGTAACAGTTTTCTTACGGCAATCAACGGAAGCATGAAACTTGCTCAACCAATCCATACCCAAAATGACATCAAAGTCTTGGATAGGAAGAACCACCAAATCCGCAAAAAGGACACGACCACAAATAACCACATCACAAGCACGATAGACTCGATCAGAAATCAAGCATTCTCCTATACGGGTCGACACCTCTAGCACGTACGGTAAAGACTCGAATGCAACATTTAACATGGAAGCAAATTGCACAGAGATGTATGAATGAGATGATCCTGGATCTACTAACGCTCGCGCGCTCACATTAGACACAGAAATAATACCTCCAATAACTGTAGGATCATCGGTCGCTTGTTGTTGATTCATGGCATAAACCTTCCCTTGAACTTTGGGCTTCCCGGTAAGATCCCTTTTCTGACCTTGATTATTACCAACTCCGGACCCGGATGCTTGACCTCTACCTCTCGGGCAATCTTTTACAAAGTGACCCATTTGACCACAATTGGTGCACCTTCCTTGCTTCTTCCAACAACGGTCTTCAGAATGACCTTCCTTTTGACAATACGAACAAAGCCTCCTAATTTGACTCCCTTGGTTCCCGGAAGTGGTACCCGGGTTCCTTGGGGTCGGTTGCCCTCGGAACTGAGATTGTCCCCCAAAGTTACCTCGATTATCGGAACGGTGTTGTGGCTTGCCTTGAGCTCCTTGCTTAATTGGATTAGCTACCTCAGTCTTCCTTTTATGCTCCCCAATATCTTGCTCTATTAAGTAGGCTCGGTCCACCGCATCTTGGAAAGTCACGATCCGTTGAGCAATTAGTTGAGTACGGATGGAGGTCTTCAATCCCCGAATAAATCTCATAGCCTTTTGTTCCTTGGTCCTCACCAAATAGTCGCAATACCGGGCTAACTCTATGAACTTCGCCGAGTATTGTGCTATAGACAACACACCTTGCTCCAAGTTGAGTAGCTCGATCTCCTTTCGGTTTTGATCAACAACCGGAATGAAATGCTCCTTGAATTTGCGCACGAACAACTCCCACGCATACACCGTGCGAGTATCATCCCAACTAGCTTTGACACCTTTCCACCAATGCTCGGCGGCACCCACAAGCTTGTAAGCCGCAAACCGGACCTTGTCCTCATCCGAACACCCAAACACATCGTAA